>CP136061.1:126058893-127269149 GCA_032622095.1 Siphonodentalium dalli | reverse complement strand
TGTTTATCAATAATTAATTCCAGAAGAAGAAAGGTCTACATATTTACTTGTTTGCATCGTTCTGATGTCGTTGTTTACAAAAGGGTGCAATCTATGTTGTTGGCAATAATAGTCTGTTTTTATATATAATGGCTGAGTAGTGAAACATAAGTTTGAGATAGTGATATAAGTACATAACTAATTAAATTTCGTACGATTTTAATGATATAGGAATTTCATTTTGAGGTAAAGGTATTTTTTGAAATATGATTGAAATTTGAAATTTGAATTACCTCTTTGATTATTTCATTACAGGGGAGTTTCAGCATAAACTTGGAGCAAACTGGCTTCAGAATATCACATAACACAACATGGCATCTACAAGGCAACCGAGCATCTCAGAGGATATGGCGTGAAAAGGTAGGATATTAGCCTTACATTATTAACCCTTTCAGTGCCAAGTCCGATCTTTGTATCAACCAATATTTCCGTGATCATTTTTCAAATTTATTGATTATAATAATGTGATACATTGATGGAAAGAGCTCTAAGAGTATTGATTATAATAATGTGATACATTGATGGAAATAGCTCTAAGAGCTCCTTCCATCAATGTATCACATTATTATAATCAATAAATTTGAAAAATGATCAAGGAAATATGGGTTGATACAAAAATCGGACTTTGCACTGAAAGGGTTAAACCATGCCATGCCCTTATCTAAGTATCCAAATTTGTCAAAAGAGAACTTTATAAATTGTTTGAATGTCATTCATATAGTTGGCATTTATCTAAGATCCATTTTTTATATGCCTGTTTAAAAAAGTCTAAACTAAATGGAATGAAATTTGGTATGTGAGTTTACTAGCCCAAAACGTAGGTCAAGTTCGAACTTGGGTTCTGCCTGCAGGGGCGCCGGAAGAGGGGGGCAGAGGGGGCAGCTGACCCCCCTGCCCTTGACCAAGGGGGGCGAGCGGGGGCAGGACTTGCCCTTTTTCTGGAGACAGAAAATGCTTTTTGTGTGTTTAATCTCGTGTTTTTATAGCAAAATGTGACTTTTTTTTGTCCAAATACCACCAATTTCACAAGGAATATTAATTTTTTGTCAATTTTATCACAAAACGGCCATAAAAACCGACAAATACCATTAAAATAGGGATTTTTGCCACAATGAATTTATGGTTATTTTCCCGAGTTTGCGGATAAAATTCCCTTTTTTGCGGAAAAGTGCCCTTTTTGTAGGCTCTGCCCCCCCTGCCCTTGGATGCTTTCGGCACCCCTGTCTGCCTGCCAATTGTTACCAGAGTTATGGCCCTTAGTTGGAATTACCAATGGTGTATTTTGTCACGCCCTAGCGATGCTCTTGTTATTCTATCTTACAGTTACTTGTGCATTTGAGATTGCATGATAATAACTGCTACAAATATTCCTTATATGTGTAAATAATATATTACTATTATATTATGTTACTGGAATTTCTATTTTCACTACTTTTTCATCAAAGTGAATATATTAGCATTAACACAAAGTCTGAATGTTGATCATGTATAAAGTCGAAGAATTCTGTTGATAACATGTGATAACAGCAAGATTCTCTTCTCATCTTGGGTTGGAGATAAATACTATGTGTTCTTTTTTTGTATCCATATCGTGTAAATTAATGGGCCAATGAAGATAATGCATCTATTCTTTGTGTTTGCAGCCATATAAAAATTGGGCCAGATTCGATAAATCATGTAATCTTTTATTTTCAGCCATATAAAATATTGGGCCAATGTGGAGGGTATTGTGGGAAGTGTCTACCAAACAGCGTAACAGGGTTGCAACTGGAGTTATTAGATTAGTAAGTACTCATAGGAGCATTATACCTTTTAGTCAACTTTGATCTGATATTGCAGATTATTCCCAAGGCTCTTTCTTTGGTGAATATGAGAAGAGTATAAGATACAGTAATGCCTTAAATAATCAACTCCTTAATCACATCAGAATTATGGGTAATTTTTCAGGATTTAGTTGGAAATATGGCTTGTTGCTGTTCATCGGAAAGCTCTCACTGAGAGCTTTACATTGAATGGCAACAAGCCATATTTCCTACTTAATCCTGAAAAATTACCCATAATTCTGCTGTGGTTAAGGCGTCGTTTATTTAGGGAATTACTGTACTTGTCGTAGAACAGTTATATCTATAAAACATACTCCATTTTGCATAATTCTTTGTTTGAATATGCAAAATAGCATGCATAATTTTTCTAGTTCAATTTTCAATACAAAGGGCTTGATATTTCTTGCTGTTGCACTGGTTTCTGCAAGAATATTTTTTTAATTTTTGAAGACAGCATTAATCCCCTTTAGTGAGTGGCCTGTAACTTATGAGGGTAAAACTGATTCTTAATGTTGACTTTTCAACGGACACCAAAGATCTTTAAATACAGCATGAACACATTACATAGAGAGTAATCAATTGGTTTCGAGAATTACGTTAAATGATTCACGAGAAGTGAGAAACGTCGGTAAGAAACAAGTGCGCTTCTTACCTAAACGTCTCTCACCTCGAGTGAATTATTTTACATAATTCTCGGAACTAATTGATTACTCTATTTATTACACTTCTGCGTCAATTTCGTTTGCCAAGTAGGATTAAAACACCCAGAATTAACATGAAAGTCTCGATGTGGAGGAAGGTCAACCATAAAAAATTCAGTCTAGATCAGTAAGCGACGTAACGTCAATGACGTCAGGAGAAATGACTTAATTCACTAGTGACATTACCATTTTTAATTAACAGCATTTTCGATGGAAATCGCACATAGGTGTGTAATAAAATTCAATAATGGACTACCTATTCAAAGTAGAGTATTTCCCCTTCTGCATGTTCTCACAACTGTTTTTCTTGTCTTTTTCAGGAATAGTCCAAGAATATACTCATCATCCATCAAATCACCCACCTCATTGTAGTCATCAATTTCATCTTCTCATTTAATCATTTGGAGGAATGAATGTCTTCTCGTGTGTCTGCTGTTTTATGAGAGTGCTCACATCATCTGTAAATACACGCATCATCATCACCCGTTTGTTTTATAAGATAATGTATGAACGCATGTAATAGGTAGGCCTGAAAAGCTCTACATAATACAATTTCTTTCTCAACCTCTACACTACTGTATGATGTGTGCTGAACCATTCACCTGATGATCATTATTCAGTAAAAGATTTTATCACATAATTGGCCCTAAAACCCAGCCTCATATTTTTTAGTAATACACATGTGTAGTATTGGCATGCGCAGTGACGTAAGAGCTTAGCGCAATGATATCAATGTCTGGATTTTATTATTATGTTAATTAGAATATAATTATGCTATTAAATTGGTGTTGGGTTATTTAGTGTTTACTGTGAGATAAACATGGGTGTTAAGAGTGGTTGAACAATGTTGTCAACATGAATAGATCAATGTTTTTTATTTAAAACCCAGCCATTTCGAAACTGTTTTACCTTGCTAAAATGAGATTATGTGATAAAATGGATCTCAAATTCGTCACAATTATATACGAAAATGTATCAACCTCGTCCGCTAAATTTGATTCGACCCTCGCTAAAGCTCAGCTCGAATCAAATTTAGTGCACTCGGGTTAATAAATTTTGTTTAGAATTGCGACTCATTAGAGATCCTCTATATAATGCAGATTTTGTGAATATATACAGTAATGCCCTAAGTAATTGACCCCTTAACCACAGCAGAATTATGGGTAACTTTTCAGGATTTAGTTGAAAATATGGCTTGTTGCCATTCATCGGAAAGCTCTCACTGAGAGCTTTCCGATGAATGGCAACAAGCCATATTTCTGACTAAATCCTGAAAAGTTAACCATAATTCTGCTGTGGTTAAGGGGTCGATTACTTAGGGCATTACTGTATATAACTATCCTAGTTTGGATGCATACCAGATAAAATTATTCAATTTATATACAAATGTTTAGATTTTGGCCCCTCTGTAATA
Source organism: Siphonodentalium dalli (assembly GCA_032622095.1). NCBI lineage: Eukaryota > Metazoa > Mollusca > Scaphopoda > Gadilida > Siphonodentaliidae > Siphonodentalium > Siphonodentalium dalli. The sequence continues at coordinate 127,265,172 of CP136061.1, read as the reverse complement.
GAACTGTATTTTTCACTTCAAAAATGTTTCATTTCAGCCCAGAATTTCATACTATAATGTCCTGCATCAGTTTATACTAACTAAGCATTTAAAAATATATCAATTGAAATTTGCACTTTTTGTCTTTGTCATGGTCTATCTTTATTGTTGTCACAGCATGCTGAAGACAATTGGTGTAATGCTCTTGTATTGTAGAGCCTTTTCACAGCCTTCTGATAGTCTGAAATTCACGCCTGAGAATAAGGTGCCTGTCATTTGTAGAATGAGATCCACAGAGGGTGAATTTAGTGACAATATCCCGCATGGTGAGCATCACTAAATTCACCCACAGGTGACCTCATTCCGCTTTAGCCTCATCTTCTCTGGATAGTTTATTATCAAATTTCTATAGAAACTTCTTCACATAGATTCTATTTCTTTTCTAGTTTTGTTTCTCTATATCCCCAAATTTGCAGACAACACATTGCAAAATCTATGTTCCCATTGGGTGTACATCATAATATTCACTATTTGGGAACTTCAATCTGAGTCTTTGTCTCCCATATGAGATGAGGCCATGCAGAATGAGGTCCCAAGAGGGTGAATTTGTTGATGCTAGCCTGCAGTGTGGGATAGTGTCACTAAATTTACCCTCTGGGGACCTCATACTGCAAATGACAGGCACCATATACTCAGGTCTGACTCTGAATGAATGAATATCTGAGTATAAATCCTAATGATGTTTATATTTGTTAATCCGTCCTGATCATCAGGTAGATTTTGTACAAGTGCAATAAAATGCCATTTATTTTTCCATTTTTATAATGATCTTTGTTGTTTTATATTCACATGTAGTAACAAGTCAGCCATATTTTTTTCAGTTAAACTGCCACTAGCCTCATTTCATGATTAGTTCCTCTGTTCCGGTATATTGATTCAGAAACAATAGTTACCACACACAACCCATCATAAACTTGTGAACTTAACTAGTAATCATCAGGCTGTACAGTAATGCCCTAAGTAATCGACCCCTTAACCACATCAGAATTATGGGTAATTTTTCAGGATTTAGTCGGAAATATGGCTTGTTGCCATTCATTGGAAAGCTCTCACTGAGAGCTTTCCAATGAATGGCAACAAGCCATATTTCTGACTAAATCCTGAAAAATTACCCATAATTTTGATGTGGTTAAGGGGTCAATTACTTAGGGCACTACTCTAGTAAAAACTCTTGTTGTCATACAGCAAATTATCCAGTTTACATTGATGTGGATGCAATTTCTATGCTTACTGACCTGATAAATTAAAATACTTTCACAATGGACTACTTCCCTTCCATTTTTCTACTAAAAAACGACAGTGTTAGAAAATTGTCGACATTTTTCGGCCCAATTTTTCATATTATTTTTTAAGATTAACACTTTCATGACGGGAGCTGCGGTGGTGCAGCATTAAAGATACTGTGACAGTACATTATCTTATATATGCGAGTCTCCCATAGGGAGCTTTGCATATATAAGAGAATGCACTGGCTCACAAGGTCAAGGTAAATATTGTTGGGTCAATGTTTTCTCTTATATATACGAGGCTCCCTATGGGATGCTCACATATATAAGAGAATGCATTGGCACAGTATTTTCGCAAACTTTCAGGAAACTCCAGTCATGGAAAGGTTAAAGGGACAATAACAAAATTAGATATTATAAAAAAATATTGTTGAAACTGGTGGTTTTGAACAATGAACCTTTACTAAAATCTATATAATTGATTATTCCATATAAAATGTGATAATCATTGACGTATCTATGTCTTACAAGATTATTAGATCTTGTTTTACATTGCGGACTGTACAGAAATGCCCTAAATAATTTACTCCTTAACCACAGCAGAATTATGGGTAATTTTTCCAGATTTAGTCGGAAATATGGCTTGTTGCCAGTCATCAGAAAGCTCTCAGTGAGAGCTTTCCGATGAATGGCAACAAGCCATATTATTTAGGGCATCATATTTGATATATCTCTTTCTGAAAATAAACCTAGAACATTAACAGTTGATTTACGTGTGTATGTCTTGGTGTCAACTTTCTGAATCAACTTTCTATCAGAACAGAATTGGTGTATGAAACAACCATCAGACATGCACTCTCGCTTCATGTTCGCCATTGTGTCAACCAAACTTTCAGTGTGGCTGAATGGGAAAAGTTTCCATGGTTCTGTTAATTTTGTTAACCAGGATTTCTAAACAAACATATATTTGGGTGAACAACCTTTCAGAAGCTTATTGATGTATCCATTATCTTTAACCCTTTGAGTGCCAGGTCCGATTTTTGTATCAACCCATATAACCTGTGCCAATGCATTCTCTTATATATGCGAGTCGACCATAGGTCGCCTCGCATATATAAGAGAATGCATTGGCCTAACAATGTTTCATCATTTGATATTATTTATTACAATTATTTACAATTTTAATAATTTTTTAAAAATCTAAAAAAAAAATTAAATATTTTTTTAGGGTTGATTTTACAGACCATAAATTAGGGCCGATGAGATCGGCCCCTGGCACTGAAAGGGTTAACCCTTTGAGTGCCAGGTCGATTTTTGTATCAACCCATATACCCTGTGCCAATGCATTCTCTTATATATGCGAGTCGACCATAGGTCGCCTCGCATATATAAGAGAATGCATTGGCCTACCAATTTGTTTGTTTGTTTTTTTTTACAATTTTAATAATTTATTCTTATATTCTTTATAAGACTTATTTTGTAGGTTTAGGGCCGATGAGATCAGCCCCTGGCACTCAAAGGGTTAAAACATTGTTTATAACCAATAATCTACAACTCACATGTGCATCATGTCATTGATGCATGGTCTCTCAATAAAAGTCAAAGAATTTGAACATTTGCAATTTATGCTAATACAACAATTTTTTTTTTCTTTTCTACCTTCCCACTTCTAGTTAGCTTTAAATCCTGGTTAATCATTTTAACTCTTTCAATATCTTAATCCTGGGTATCTTAACCCTTCCACGACTGAAGCATCCTGAAATTTTGAGAAAATCCTGTATCAATGCATTCTCTTATATATGCGAGTCTCGTATATATAAGAGAATACATTTGCCTAACAATATTTACCTTGACCTTGTAAGCCAGGGTATTCTCTTATATATGCGAGGCCCCCTCTCGTAGAATTGCTTATATAAGAGAATGCACTGGCACAGGATCTTCAATGCTGCACTAACAATATTTACCTTGACCTTGTAAGCCAGGGTATTCTCTTATACATGTGAGGCTCCCTCGAGTAGACTTGCTTATTTAAGAGAATGCACTGGTACAGGATCTTTAATGCTGCACCAGCGCAGCTCCCGTCATGAACAGAACTATGTAAACCTGACCAGTTCAGCTCCAGTTTGCCATCTCCAAGCTGCATGCACAGAAAATACTCAAAATAATTGTCATACTCTTTATAATGTTTGAGGGAATACATTCACAATCTCTGGGCATATGCACGTCATCTGCTCTTTGAGTTTAACCCTTTACCCAACAAACCGGCCAAAACCGGCCAAATAAAGCTTCAACAGCCTAAAATATCTTCGGTCTGTCTCAATAGAACCATACAAATATGGATATCATTGGAACCGGCTCCTTGACCACATTGTGATAGTTACAGTTATGCCCTGTGCCAATGCATTCTCTTATATATGCGAGTCGACCATAGGTCGCCTCGCATATATAAGAGAATGCATTGGCCTAAAAAAATATTTTTTTAACACTTTTTATCATTTTTTCTTACATTCTTTAACAATTTTATAATTTTTAATGTGTTAAGCCAATGCATTCTCTTATATATGCGAGGCGACCTATGGTCGACTCGCATATATAAGAGAATGCATTGGCACATGGCCCTTCTGTTGGGTAAAGGGTTAAGGCCAGTATCTGTACAGCATATACATGTATCTCAATCTTTAACAAACAACAGACAGGTGTCTGGAGAAGTGACACTAAAGGTACACTCTGGGTTCCTCCTTTCTGGTAAAATGACTCTACATATATGGTCACCATGCTATGTAAATAAGTCAAAGCATCCTAATTAGTTCACCATTTTCATAATTTCATTAAAATGTCTATTGTTTGACCAAAAAATTGTAGATCATGATAGCCATTTACCAGATATTATTATTAGGGAACCGAGGTTGGAGAGAAATGTAATTATAATTTTAAACACGGTTGGAAACAGTCTGATTATCTATAAGAGTGTTTTGAGTGAGGAACCCAGAAAATATCAAATTATCTCAAGATTGTAAATTTTCATCCACAAAATAATATATTTTCATTGTGATCTGTATATCAGTAATATATATACAAAAATATATCCAGTCTACTTGCCTCAGTTTTAAGTCAGGTTTAGTTGAGAAAACATCTAAATTCGCACTTCTGTTGCTTTGGCAATATGTTTGGAAACACTACATGATGATTGTGCATGGTAACTTGAAGGTGCAGGATGACTCCTCAACATACTAATAATTTTTAATCTCAGGCTCTCACACAGTGGTGCCAACCTTCATAATTATCCCTTTCTATACCAAATGGATTCTTCCAATAGGTAAAAAGTGTACATGGGAACTGTCTATTATTCATTTGGAGGGGTAATCAGGTAATAAAATCAGACAGCAGACAGATAATAAAAGAACAGAATGATTCATATTCATTGGTGGGAAATATTCAGATAGTATGTTCAACAAACGACCTTGTTTGTTGAACTTATTATCTGAACATTTGCGAGGGAACTACTCATCAATGATTATTTAGTATAGAAAGAATAAGTAAGAGAGTATAGAAAGGAAAATTAAAAAAAATATCTTCTGTGTAGATGTACCTAAACTTCTATTTTAGAAATGACGATCTAATCCATCCTTGCTGTGTCATGGTCTATAGACAGTCTGAATATGTTACCATAATACGTGTTTAAAGCGGAGTGACTTGCTGACTGTTTTAAATGAGATAAAATTAGTATTATACATGTTTGGAAAGTTTTTTCAAAATAGTCGAGGTTTGTATGCTATGGAGGAATCATGGAATATTTTTGGAATTTTAAAATACTACGTCTTGGCTTGTATTTGTATTTGCATTGTGACCATTTCGGTACAAATAGTAGAAATGAATTTAATCCCAGTTTCTCTACATCTCCATATTGAATCAAAAATATAGAATATGAACAATATTATCATTTTGCCATTTGACTAACCACTTACTGACATACTTGGCATTACAAATGAGCTTTCGATAGACATATAATATTAATTTTGTCCAATCTTAGACATTCAGCCAGACCTACCCCTTCAATATGTTACCATAATATATGTGTTGAAAATTGTTCATACTATATACCATGCATAGGTAATGTACATAATAATCGACTAATAACTTATTGCCACTGTTGTTTGTGTATAGGAATGGTACTGTGCAACACTTACATTTTATCATAATTATTCATGACAATCATAATATCCAGCACTGCATTTCAAAAATGTATCATTAATACCAGGCGTTGTGTTCCTCGCAGTTCATTAATACCAGGCGTTGTGTTTCTCGCAGTTCAATTCTTTGAGCATAATTTCTTTCTCTAGATTATAAGCAGATATTTCTACTATATCAGTCAACAAAATTTCCTTATGCATAATCTCTTCAAAGAGACCAAAAGTGTTACTTGAAAATTGCATAATTTATTCAAAACCAATACAAATTGTACATAAAACAATTAATGGTAAATAGAAAATTAGATGAAATTTTTTTATTTCTACCCTTTACTAATTTTTTTTTAACTATTTCCTTTCAAATTTAATTGCTTGATTTCATTCATTTAACAAGTTAGTATGCATTATTCTCTTTGAAATTGATGGCATACAGTAATGCCCTAAATAATCGACTCCTTAACTGCAGCAGAATTATGGGTAATTTTTCAGGATTTAGTCGGAAATATGGCTTGTTGCCATTCATCGGAAAGCTCTCAGTGAGAGCTTTCCGATGAATGGCAACAAGCCATATTTCTGACTAAATCCTGAAAAATTACCCATAATTCTGCTGTGGTTAAGGAGTCGATTATTTAGGGCATACACATGTATTAGTAAAATGGAATCTGTCATTCTACAAAAACTGTATGATTTTTACCTGAATCATGAAGTTTTACAATAGCTATGTTTGAAATGACATATTTTATTTTTTATCACTGTCAGTCTCAAACAAAGGTGCTGCTTCTGTAGACTTTATACAATTTAGATATCCAATTGTTCATTATACAGCTATGTGTACAAATATAATTGTTGATGTTAACTCTCTGTATATCTAAGATTAAGTTAATTTATATGTGAAAAAAAACCTCTTTTTACAGCTTTTTATATATACTTTTTACAAACTTTGGATGATTATCTGTTTATACACTTCAAACAAGCTATTTCGATGAATGGAGTGATTGTCATTTAATGGTTATTTGCTTACTCATGTTTAACCCTACCTTTACTGAATGGATTCTCCAAGTTATTTATAAAAGTAGACATTGGAATGGTCTTTTATCCATTTGGTGGGAAATTGTCATAACAAAAGCACAGAAGATATTGAACTCATGTTGATCAGTTCAACAATCAACCTAAAATACATGAAATACAAGAATTATAGAACTCATGATAATTAGTTCAACAAACAGCCAAAGAGACATGAAATACGAGGATTTGCCAAATCGTATTAAACACTGACAATGCCAAAAATATTTGGACTTACAAGAGGCATTCTCTGCTCATTTTACTAATTCCTATTGATTCATTTATAGGGATAATCAGTTTTCGTGTAAGGGAGCTGCGCTGGTGCAGCTTTACAGACACTGTGCCAGTGCATTCTCTTATATATGTGAGTCTCTCATAGCGAGCATCGCATATACAAGAGAATGCACTGGCTTACAAGGTCAAGGTAAACATTGTCATGGTAAATAATGTTAGGCCAATATATTCTCTTATATATATGATACTCCCTATGAGACACTCGCATATATAAGAGAATGCATTGGCACAGGGTTTTCTAAAAATTTCAGAAAGCTCCAGTCATATAAGGGATGAGATAAGCTCAACAAACAACCTTCGGTTATCACCAACTATCTCTCAAAGTTTTAATGCATTTCAGTAATTTGCTAAAGAGTAATTGAAAAATGTGCATCTGGTCGTTGAGAATTGTTTAAATAGTTGTTAAGGTTGATTCTTAACCCTTCCATGACTGGAGCTTCCTGAAATTTTGTGAAAACCATGTGCCAATGCATTATCTTATATATGCGAGTCTCCCATTGGGAGCCTCGCATATATAAGAGAATACATTGGCCTAAGAATATTTACCGTGACCTTGCAAGTCTACATTCTCTTATATATGCGAGGCTCTTTAATATGGGAGACTCAAATATATGAGAAAGCACTGGCACAGGGTCTTTAATGCTGTACCAGCGCAGCTCCCGTCATCAAAGGGTTATGGTTTATTCTTAAGATTAGTGTGAATCCAAACACTATAAAGATTTAAACGTGATGTGTAAGCAAGACACCAATTTGTTAAGCTAAGTACAGGTCGAGAAACCATGTCATCAAACTGGAAAAGACACCATTTTCAGGACGTGGCTTCCCGGCCTTCAGCCATGATCTCCAGATGTACAGTAATGCCCTAAGTAATCGACCCTTTAACCACAGCAGAATTATGGGTAACTTTTCAGGATTTAGTCGGAAATATGGCTTTTTGCCATTCATCGGAAAGCTCTCCTCTCAGAGCTTTCCGATGAATGGCAACAAGCCATATTTCCGACTAAATCCTGAAAATTACCCATAATTCTGCTGTGGTTAAGAAGTCGATTACTTAGAGCATTACTGTAGTTGTCACACTGCCAGCTTGTTTCACAGCAAACCAAAGTTTGTTCTGCTGCCATGATATATGTACAGATCTGTATATTTATTGAATGTTGAAAGCCCTTCCCCCATTGCTGCCTCCAGCTACTCTTGTTGGAGTTAAAACTAATTGAGATAATAAACTACATTTATAAATCACAATGGAAAGATATAGGGGAAGAAGAAATCATGTCATTTTGTGGAACTAATCAACAATAGAATCATAGTTTGATAGTTGTTTTCTTTAAATTGCTACCTGTCTAAATATGTGAGTTTTCTACTTGAATATTACTAACAGTTAGTAGACAAATTCAATGCATTAAAATTGGAATTGAATTTTATTGTGTAAATTATCATATTTAAGCTGAACAGTGATTTTGAAGAGACAAGCCTTATAGTGCACAGAATCATCATTTATACATGTAGTTACTTATCTCCATTAGTTCAGTATAATACAGCCATAAGCATTATATATACTGAGTCTACTGACATCTCTGAGACTTGATATTTTGTCCTACCTTTTCAATTCTCACATATATTTATTTTACATTTATCTCAAAGAAATTTTTCTCAGAATTCCTGCCATATATGCAATGCTGATAATAAGATTAAAAGAATTGATTTATTAACAAAACTCACTGCAATTTTTTGGTTCAAAATTTAGCTCTATTGAGATACACCTTAAACCATTAAAGAATAATTCACTTGAACTTCAATATTAGAGAGGTTTTGCAAAATCAATCTACTATCCTTAACATCAAATCAGATGCTCATTTTGACGAGGAATATAGCTCATGAGAATTGGTATTGTGATTGCCCTCTCCTCGGACTAGAATTACCTCCATGATTAACATACCAATTTATCATGTTTACAAATCAGTCATATACTGCTTTTCCACAATTCTGTTTATATATTCAACTTTCTTATTAGGCGATGCTTACAAGGTCAAGGTAAATGCCAATATATTCTCTAATATATGTGAGGCTCCCTATGGGATTTTCACAAAATTTTAGGAAGCTCCAGTCATGGAAGGGTTAATCATCAATTTATTAATGCAGCAAAGTACACTCAGACTTTGTTTCTTGTCGTTTGATTTATTTAACCCTTTCTATACCATATGGATTCTCCCAGTCAGTTAAAAGTGTACTTCGGAATGGGTATTATTGATTTGGAGGGATGTTAAGGTGATAAAAGCGCACCACAGATAAATAAAAGTGCACAAGGAGCCCTATATATTGAGGGAAATATTTAGATAATAAGTTTGTTGAAATTATAAACTGAACATTTCCTATGGAAACTACACTAATGCCCTAAATAATCGACTCCTTAACCACAGCAGAATTATGGGTAACTTTTCAGGATTTAGTTGGAAATATGGCTTGTTGCCATTCATCGGAAAGCTCTCACTGAGAGCATTCCGATGAATGGCAACAAGCCATATTGCCGACTAAATCCTTAAAAGTTACCCATAATTCTGCTGTGGTTAAGGAGTCGATTATTTAGGGCATTACTGTACTCATCAATGATACTTTAGTATAGAAAGGGATAAGACATCGTCTAATCCAGATTTTGGTGCCCGTAATGTGCAGAACAAAGGGACCTAACCAAAACCATATGGATAACTACCCTTTCCGCCTTCGTTTCTCATTGCAAAAAAACCTGGCTATAGTGTGTCTGACAGTTACAGAATGAGGTCCCCAGAGGGTGACTTTAGTGATGCTATCCCACATGGTGGGCTAGCATCACCAAATTCACCCTCTGGGAATCTCATTCTGCTTACGCCTCATCTGCTATGAGAGACCTTAGATTAGATTGAAGTTCCCCAGTTGATTATGCATTTTATCTTCTGCAAATGAGGGTTATAGTAACTGAACAGTAGGTGGGAGTAACTAAAACTATGTTAATTTGAGACTATAGTTACTTGCCAGAAGATGAGGCCTAAGTAGAATGAGGTCCCCAGACTGAAGTTGGTGATGCTAGCTAGCTGTGTGGGGTAATATCACTAAATTCACCCTCTGGGGACCTCATTCTGCAAATGTCAGACACACTATATCGAGGCGGGTCACAGAAGGCTCACCAGGTGGAAGGGTTTGTTAACCCTTTCAGTGCCAAGTCCAATTTTTGTATCAACCCATATTTCCTTGATCATTTTTTCAAATTTATTGATTATAATAATGTGATACATTGATGGAAAGAGCTCTAAGAGCACTTTCCATCAATGTATCACATTATTATAATCAATAAATTTGAAAAAATGATCAAGGAAATATGGGTTGATACAAAAAACAGACTTGGCACTGAAAGGGTTAATCTGTTTTGTATAGTTATGTGAATCAAAATATAACAATCATAGTGTAATATTTTGGTCAGTTTTTTTAAATTCATTTTAAGAATAAATTATTATCATGTTAGTGAGGGTCCATGCCCTATATATTGTTACATGTTTTATCACTCTTTTTATAACTGAATCGTACATTTACACATGCAATGTATCAACAATGTATCATTTTCTCCAGACGAAACCATGCACTGAACACGAAAACAACCATGGCATACTGTAACTACTAAGAAATAAAGACACCAGAAACTGTTGTAACTGCTAATGGACCTTTCCACAGCTGTAATGAAATAATTATTAGCTGATAATTTCTACCAATAATCGACTGAGTCGGTCGCTTGCTGCATTGGAAATTATTTGTTAACCCTAATTTTGATATCCGCACATACTAACTATGTTAAATTGCCTACCGGTGTTGTCAAATAATGTACTGAAATTTTGATTTATGCCAAGATGTTGGAAATTCATCTGATTATAACACTCTTTTTGAATTTGCATGACACTAGTCATATTTTTCAGAATTAAAGACAAAAATAATGTATGATGTTGGGTGCGTTATAGTAAAACTAAAATTTAAACTATTTCTGCAGTCTCGTAATAACCATAAACTCCTCCCACTAATTACTGTGTGGAAACCTCCATTAGTTCAAATTTGGTCCAATTAGAAATCAAAATGCAGGAGTCATTTCAATGTTGATCACTGACCTAATCCCCAACCTCAATCAAGAGTTGATTATTGATAGAAATTAAATAAAACGTTCCATTTCAGAACTTTACTCTTTAAGCAAGATGATTCATTTTACCTAGTTTATAATTCATTAACATTATTCTTTATTTGTTACAAAATAGCCAAAATTGCTTCAGTTAAGCTCATTGGATCAGAAACATAGTTAGTGGTTTCTCTGGAGAAAACTCAAGTTGAAATTCATTTCTCACGGAACCACATCAACATTACCTCATATATAATACTCAGTCCATAAAATTGTTTGTCAAGTTTACGCTTGTCTTTTGTCATCGCGAGATATAACTCAGTGTCTCTACTAATGATGAATGTGTGTATATCCATCTCCTATCTTTCAATACAAATACAGGGTTATGTTCTGCTATAATAAATTTTAAGGTCTAACCCTTTTTTTATTAAATGAATTCTCCGATTAAGTTATAAAAATATATATTTGAATGGTCTATTATTCATCTGGGGGGACGTTCAGGAAATATAAGCAGATGAGAGATAATGCAGTGCAGAACAATTCTTATTCATTGGTGGAAATGTTCAAATATTAAGTTCAACAAATGGCCTATGCGTTTGTTGAACTTATTATCTGAACATTTCCAAAGGAACTACTCATCAATTAACTGCTCATCAATGAGTATTTAATAAAGAAAGGGGATAACCTATGATATAAATATGATTCCGGTGTGGCTATTGATAATCGGAAAGCACTCTTAAAAGTCAGAATTGAAATTAATTCGAAGTTGGTTCTCTGTATCTCTTTTTTTTATTGTGTATCTTGTTTGTGATAACAGATCACTTTATGTCTGTGATGACTTTGAGCACTATTATTTTAAGTCAGTTACCTTGATCCTACTGCTCATATATATTTTGCCTATCATAACCCACCAAAACAGTCAAGCATAGAAACATTAAATATTCTATGAGGAATACATTTGGCTGACATGCTGCAGAGATAAGTCTGAATTTAGTACATTGTTGTTGCTCTGAAAAAAACTAAATTATTTTAATGGCTGCATCTATAAAGAATTAAGGGAAGCATTCATTGTCATGTAGTTACAACGCTCATTATTCAGTTATGAAATAAAATATTTTGATATTTATTATAAATTATCTTTTGTCTTATTTACCAGATGTTCTGTCCTTCTGGATTACTGTGGGACACTTATTATCTTATTAACCCTTCTATGACTGGAGCTTTCCGAAATTTCCCAGTCTCCCATAGGGAGCATCGCATATATAAGAGAATACATTGGCCTAACAATATTTACCTTGACCTTGTCAACCAGTGAATTCTCTTATATATGCGAGGCTCCCTGTGGGAGACTCGCATATATAAGAGAATGCACTGGCACAGGATATTTAATTCTTCTCCAGTGCAGCTCCGTCATGAAAGGGTTAAATGGTGTCTCAGGACTCCTGACTTTCCTACACTGTTGTATACACAGAGTTCGCAAAGAAGTGTGATCGCTTGTCAGTGAGTAGTTTTGAACATTACCAGCAAGCAGGTTATAGTTTTCTAACTTTAACCCATCTGCAGACATCATGGTTGGCACGATGCAGGAATTGTGTCATATATAATAAAACACCTTCCCGAGGTGGTATTTTCTGAACAAAAAGACACTATCTTGGGGAAAGTACTATGCACCGATTGCCTGACTTTGGGTGGAATAGCGAGAACAATTTTCCAGAGTCTATTCCACCTCAAGGCAGGCAAATAGGTGTTTTATTATATACTAGCAGGGTGGCCTGGCATTGTCCAGGTTAAAATGAACTGGAACCCTCCACTGTGGACATTGTGGGAACTGGGAGTAGAGAATACTCTTGCTCAAAGTGTTATTCTCATAAATTTTATACCCAAATGGGCATCAGAAAACATATATAAGCATATATAAGCATATATAAACATATATAAACATATAAGAATATATAAATATATATAAGCATATATAAACATATATAAACATACATAAGCATATATAAACATATATAAGAATATATAAACATAATTTGTCCCGCGAGTAAAGAAGTATTTATTTACAACTATGCATATTTTAGACATTATCTTTTTTTTAAATTGGACAATCAACGTGGTTGGAATTCTCGGCAATCGTAGATGATTGTCACACTCTTCCTGATTGGATAATGCCCGAGTACTCGCTGACCCAAGATTCACTAAATTGACACACAATTTGCCTTTAGAAAGTAACATTTTATATGATTAAATTTTCTATTGGGCAATTATTTTGGTGCTGCGACCTCACCCTAACTCAGAGGGTGCCACTATGGCATCTTCAAGCCACACCAGTAGATTTGTTGTATCATTTAAATGCCTAATATAAATTGAGATGAAATTTTTTAACCAACATGGATTTATTCTCGCCCTACGGGTGATTTTATAATATGAGAAAACTTCGCTTACCCTGTGTGCATTGATTTCACATGTGTATCATTTGTTTACCAACATGAGAAAATGTTAGTCCGAAATTAATATTGCTTTTCTTTGTTATCATATGGAATTGTATTAAACCAGCCCCGAATCGCATAATAGCAGCCCAAATATATTGACCGGGTGCCATGACAAAAAAACTGCCTGGAGCAGCTAGGATCTGGATCAGCCCAGTCATGGTGTATAGGCCACAGGCCCCTGGGAAAAAATAGCAGATATACCAATATTTACTATACCAGTGACAAGGTTCACAAGTCCGTTTTTGGAAAAAACGCACATCTATCATATTGCTCATAGATTCTCAAATTCATTCATATCAGTCACATTATATTTCAGTGCGTCTTATTGACCATGAAATTTCCTTTCTTTTGATGTATAATTCCAATTTGGGAGTAAAATGGGTCATCAGTCTCCCTGTCCACCTAATATCTTTAATAATTTAAAAAAATTGTCAACTTAGCCAAAATATGCCCAGGTGTATATTATAGGGCATGAATTTTTCTTTCGTTTGATATATAACCTGACAAAGTCTATTTAAGTGAAGCCGACTTATCATATGGGGAATTAGCAGGTTCGGCAATTGCAATCTTAATAATTGAATATGTATCCGTGTATAATCACTACAAACCGGACAGGGAAACTGATCACCGCTTTTCGTCGGAAGGTTTTGTTAGTTTTCGATACGATATCTTGACTTCCCTTCGTTTGATACTATCGAATAAAACATCAAAAGAAAGGAAATTGTGAACCTTGTCACTGTTCTAGTATATTGATATCTGGTATATTTCTCCAGGGCCCTGTGGTATAGGCTGGATTTTAGAGACCAGAACAGTGCGGGATCTCATGAAAACCCACAGATGCACTGATGGGGCCACGCTCATGCAGAAGTGCCAATATTAACCCCCAACTTGCCAGAATTTCAATATGGTATGCATTGACCTTACTTGCAGACAGGACCCCCCCCCCCATGTCGCCATCATACCCCTAAGAACTCCACACATATGTAGCAGAACTACCATTGATTATATTCGCATAGAAACAAGTGGGAAACACCCACCAAAGCCATGCCAGGCAATTAAAACACTCGAAATGCCGACATCACAATGTTTGTCGCGATGAAGCTAACCAGCCCTGGGGTGTCAGGGTTGATTTTAGTGGCCAAAACATGGGATGGTTCACATGAAAACCCACCTATGCATGGACGGGGCCATGCATAGGTGCCGCTATTAACCCATAACTTGCCAGAATTTCAATATTGTTGCAATCGAACTTATAGTGCATGGGGACACTGTCGTGTCTGTTTGAACACGTCACATGCATGTTTTCACAGCTGGTCCCCATGTAGGGACGTGGTGACAGGGGTTGGGGTGTACTTATATTTATATTGCATGGGACACTGTCAGGTCTGTTTAAATATTTCATGTTCCCAAGACTGGTCACATGTAGGGATGAGATGACATGGTGACTGTTGGGTCTGGGTGAACATTTATGTGCATGTTTTCAAGGCCGGTCGCATGTAGGGAAGTGGCGACAGTGGGTTGGGCCGCTGAGGTGTATGTACATATATTGCATGTGACACTGTTGGGTCTGTTTCAACACTTCATGAGCATGTTCTCAAGATTTGGCACGTGTTTGGATGCGGCAATAGAGGGCTGGAGTGTACGTACTTATATTGGATGGCACAATGTCGGTCTATTTGGACATTTCATTGTGTACGTTATCAAGGCTGGTCGCAACTGATCATGAACTGGGCAGTCCGGCAGCTGTAGGGTGCATGGGGGATTGATATATTCAACTGCAGTGACACTAACCCTTGTTAGTTTTAATTGCCGGGTTTCATTTCTTTACAACTGCCCAGTCTTGTTGATTTGTCTGGTTACATGTGCACTGATGATTAGCAGCTAGTACGGTTACGTCAAGGCAGTCCTTCCCGAAGCAATTAGGATGCAGCATCAAAATTTCATTTTAAATCATGGGAGTATCCAATATGTAGTTTCCATGGACATTTTAAGCACGTGGTTTATAGGCATAGTCACTCTATGCTACTGTTGTTTCTGCAGGGGGAAAGTGATCTAGAAATTTAGGTTATCGAGCAATAACCTTAATGGCAAAGTGTGTGGCAGCCAATTGTTTTACAGTATTCAGTGGATTGACAGCTTATGATTTAATAATATGATCATAGCTGTTGAAAAATCCCAATTTATAACTAACTCCAGCCACATGCTGTGATAACTCAAACATTGTTTAAAATTTTTCATTTTCAGGTTTATGATGAAGCAGCTCTCACCCCCTACCATTTTAGTACCGATCTGATTGGAAAATATTAACCCCTTTTACCCATTCCATGTCTTTTAACCTTTCCCATTGTTAAAATAACTATATTATTTTTTATATCTCACATGGCAATTTGCAACATCATAAATAGAACTGCTAACACTATGATAGTGGTGACAGGCTCTATAATTTAGATGTTATATTAACCCTTCCCTTTTGACCCATAGCGGTGAAGAATAAAAACTCAAGATGAATATATACGAATGTTTATTAATCATGAGACGTTGTGATACACAAACAAAGGAAGGCGTCAAATGTGCATACCGGTAGTAACTAGCAGAGATATGAACATGCAGTAAAATTAGCTTTATTGCATAGGGTCGACACATCTGTGAACCTTTTCTTATGAAATTAACAAACTGTACATACAGCAGGAATAATTTCATACCCTCACTTAAGTTGGTGTTCAATCAAAGCCTTAGTCCATGAACACGTGTCTAATTCTGATGTTACGTTCATTGTGAATGACACAACATTTTGGTCTAAAATTTTGTTGAAAATTACTGACGATGAAGAGCTATATGCATATTCATTCATTGTATTCTAATTTATATCATAACGTCATCATCTAATATAATGTAATTTAACAAGAGCACAACTATTCTCTAGACTTTCCTCCACCACAATCAGTGGCTAACTCCTTATCTATATATAGAATTGGGAAATCCAACAACACACCCAAAATTTTTCCTTTTCCACAATAGAGGCTACACATCTATTCAAAACATTGTTTGATGTGTCTTACTCCACTTTTATAGTCGGGAGTTGTAAGCATGAGTTTTTAGTCACCCACAAATGCCATAATGACCATCTTCAATTCTTCTTTGGATATCAGGATGCATTAGTAGGAAGTATGATGTGAACTAGCAATTAATTTAAACACATGAATAACAAAATCTATTGAACATTATCTGTACATAATATCCATCTGCTATTACTTGCTAAAAACGGTCAATACAAAGACTTACGTAGATGACAAATTGATGACAAAATTAAAAAAAACTTTCCTGAAAACGTTTCTTTCTATAGTGAAAATTCAAAGTTGAAAAATGCATGAAAAGCACATACTAATGGAACATGTTTCACTCTCAATGATCGGTGAAAATTGGGACCAATTTTCAAGCTTAATCTGATTTGAGGGACATTTCAATGTGACATTCTGATCGATAAATGGACATTTCAATAAGAAAAGAGAACTTGTGATTTTGTTCACATTCCTTGAAGCATTGAACACTCATACTGAGCTAGTGCCTCCATAAATTTGATACATGTATAACTATGTTTGTTATTAATTAGGTTATGAGATATATCAACTAACTACTTTATAGGGAACAAGCTTGCAAATAGTGTCCGTCATTCACAGAATGAGGTCCCCAGAGGGTGAATTTAGTGACGCTACCCCACATCATGCCTACCATCCCCAAATTCACCCTCTGGGGACCTCATTCTGCTTAGGCCTCAACTGGGAGACCTAGGATGAGATTGAAGTTCCCCATTTGAAGTTTGTGATGTTCACCCATTTGTCACATTGAATATGCATTTTATCTTCAGCAAATTAGGGGATATAGAAATTTCTTAGAAGGAAAAAGGTAACTAAAAGTTAGTTAATTTGAGACTACAGATACTTCCCAGAAGATGAGGTCTAAGCAGAATGAGGTCCCTTTATGGTGAATTTGGTAATGGTAGCCCACTCTGTGGTATAGCATCACCAAATTCTCACTCTGGGGACCTCATTCTGCAAATTACAGACACACTATTTGCAGGCTTGACAGGGAGGTATTTTTCCATATATATAACTGAATACGAAGCTGAAAGTCTCACACCGCTAAAAACCCTCAGGTAGCAGTACACGATTTCACGGGTTGTAGGGGGTCTGAAAAATAGAAATATAAGTATCTGGGGGGGCATAACGGCCAGTGTAGCCTGTGTTAACTGTGTAATTACTGGTTTGAAGGTTTATTTATTTTACAAAACTGGGAAAGTTCTCAAAAAAGTGAAAAATTTGGATGCGCAACAGGGTTTTCGTATTCAGTGAAGGCCAACTCTGTGTTATTGATTCCAGGAAAATAGCCCGATTTCTCTCCCCTTAATTCTGTCATCTGGGCTCGCAAGGCTTTTTTTCAAATTGATACGATAACTTTTTTTCTATTTCAAATATTTCTCAGCTCTAGCGTAGCTCTATCAGGTGGAAGAATCTTATTTACTGACATTCGCTCTATCATGGTCTGGTTTTGGGTTGAAAATGGCCAATTTGAGTAAAAAAAATGGGTAAAATTGAGCGGTTCGTGTGTGCAAACCAAGGGGCATAACTCAATGACAAATTGTACGAAGAACCAAAAGTACATTTAAATGATTACACCTAAAATTTCTGTCGAAATTAAAACATGCTTGATGGGATATATGCCAACGATAATGGCTTAGCATTGATTTGAAGTACAGTACCCCCTCCCAGGTTGGCAAAATTGCTGGAAATCGTGTATTGCTACCTCAGTGGCAAGAAGTTGATGTATTTGACATATTGTCGGACATTTCATTATGGTAGATCCTGGACTGTATGTGTTAGGTTCCCTATGTTCAAATGGTCTCGAGAGTGCAGTTCACATCTTGGTGGTCTGGCATTCGAGAACTCCCAAGAACATGGATTCTAACACATGGTGGTTACTTACCATTCAAGAATATTATATGAACTAAAATGCAGTCTTCACAACATCCGACAAATGAAAATGAATATAAACAGATCACAATGAGTACATAGTGTAAAATAATCAACGAAGGCTCCGGTACTTACACAAAGTCAGAGAAAATTCTCATGTTGGTAAACTAAAATAGCAATTTAACATGAACATCGAGCACAACAGAAAGATATCTAACAATAATAGATAGATAAGTAGCAAAAACAAGGCAAGAATATCATAAAAAGTTCTCTAAAAGTAGCATTACAAAAGAGGTCTGCACGTAAGGTATGGTGAAATTGGCAGGAACTGTATCACTGTACATATGATGTATTTAGGACTCCGGTTACAAGATTTCTTTGTAAAATGTAAATTTACATTACCACTGAAAAAGTGTCAGAAACAACTAATGACACACACATATTATGAATTAACCCTTTCAGTGTCAAGTCCGATTTTTGTATCAAAATTAATTTGGCAAGTAGGTTTTTAATTATGAGATGTGAACTATCTAGTCATGAAACATCATTAAAGGTGGATTATTCGTTATGTGTGCCCACTTACCGACAATACAAATGGAAACCCTATCAATAAATCTACTAGCCTAGCATGGTCAGCAGTGATATGTCCAATGTAAAATGTAATCTATAGTTTTCACAAAATGGTGATACCTTCTTTCTGTCATAATCAAACTTTCATCAAACAGTTAATCGACCGTGGTTAAACATATGACAGTCAGAAAAAAGTGATGTTCTGTAAAGTTTTCATTGAGACTGTGACAAATAATTTGTAGCAGGCTCTTGATGTAGATACTGTCACTTTGCACGAAACATCAAAAGGTAATTATAAAATTGTTTTCTTTGTTTTTATAATGGACAAAGTCATTATAACAATGCTTATTAAATGGCGACATTGGATACAATGTATTTATGATGTGCATGTTTTATGACCAGCGAGTTTAAGACAGTAGGTTACTCAGCCGAATATGAATGGCGACAGATTAATTTATGGCTCGTTGTTGCCAACAAAACAATGATATGTGTGCTTTGATGACAGATGCTTGTAGTTTGATGACCGTGCAACAATATTAAACATAGCTTCTGGCTGTCGCTTGGATATTTATTGCTACTTTGCAATTTATTAATATTAATACTAACTTGCTTTACGAGCTAATTTTAGATGTGTCTATAGTTAGTTTTTACATTATATAATTAAGACAAAAAGAGACAATATTAATACCTTGGCCTTGTAAGCCAGTGCATTCTATTTTATATGCGAGGCTCCCTATGGGAGACTCACATATATAAGAGAATGCACTGACACAGGATCTTTAATGTTGCACTATCGCAGCTCCCATCATGAACACAAGGCCTTCGCAGTGGATACTTTTGAAAAACAATCATAAGAAAAAGAATCTGGAAAAATAGATCAATTTTGTTCTCACTTTGATTTTTAATATTTCTCCAATAATGAACTTTCGTATGATGAAGGCATTGTTCTGCAAACATTACTGTTTCAGAGTTTGTATCCAAAAAACACATAAATGGATCCGTCAAAACCATGACAGTATATATTAGAAAAGGTCAGACAATTAACATGTTCCACAAAACACATATTTTCAACTGTAAGATTTGAATTACAATCACCTTCGGGCAAATTTGTTGACAAATATGACTGATGCTGCAACAGCAATATTTACAACATAATAATGGTTTCAACATGCAAAATGTTGTTATTTAACCCTTTCAGTGCCAAGTCCGATTTTTGTATCAACCCATATTTCCTTGATCATTTTTCAAATTTATTGATTATAATAATGTGATACATTGATGGAAAGAGCTCTATAATTAATAAATTTGAAAAATGATCAAGGAAATATGGGTTGATACAAAAATCGGACTTGGCACTGAAAGAGTTAAGAATGATCAATAATGAAAATAAGAACAAAGTTGATCTATTTTTCAACTTTATACTTGATGATAACAGCCTCACAAATTTTTCATTAGTGCCCTAAATAATCGGCTCCTTAACCACAGCAGAATTATGGGTAACTTTTCAGGATTTAGTTGGAAATATGGCTTGTTCCCATTCATCGGAAAGCTCTCACTGAGAGCTTTCCGATGAATGGCAACAAACCATATTTCCGACTAAATCCTGAAAAGTAGGCTCCTGCGAATATTCGATATTCGATTCGAGATTCGATTCGAAAGTCAAATTCGATTCGAATTCGAGTCGAAATTGCCAACTCGAAATTTCGAATATACTTTGTTTACGGACAAGTACACATGTCGATCTTAGCTGTTTTTGTGGCATTTAATTCCAGAAAATTATGTATATATACACCTAATAATTCTTATTCTACATCGCGGATGTTCGCATGCTATTAAATATAATTATAGCCAGCAATTAGCCACTATAGGACGACTAAATACGACGGGAATTATAGCTTTAAAATGGTAGCAAAAGCTCGGAGATTGCTGATGGACCGACCACGCGCGTAGCTATCGGTTGCTATGAGACTGAGCAACCGATAGCGTTATCCATCGTCTATCCGTCTCAGATTCTGCGTTATGTAATATCGCTGAGACTGTAAACAACACGTGTTCCCGGTGTTGAAAAGTGCATTTTGGCGGTGTTTTATTTTGAAGTTGACTTTCAGTTTCGGAGCTTTCTTTTACACTGGACAAAATGTCGTCAGTCATTCATGTTTATTTTAAACATGATAAAGCTTCAGGCAGTGCAGGGACTTACATGTGTGATGAATGCAACATGGTGTATAAATCGCAAGCATCTGGGACAACTACCAATCTATGGAATCATCTACCCTGCGACTGTTGTTGCGTCTTCAAGTTTATAACAACGAGTGTTTCCGAATGCCGATTTGCAATTTTGCATGTACATGCAAACTATATAAATTTCGCGTGAATTTAGTTCCGATAATCGGTTTAGTGGTAATATATTAATTGTTGTGTTGGCAGCATGGACGTTTTAATTTGTTTTTTTTATCTCGACAATTATAAATTGAAGTTAATAGTATCTCAAACGACGGTTCATCGCCACATAAGTTGTGATGGAACTTCATGCATGTAGTTCATAGAACGTTTCACAAATCGTCTAATCGTTAACAAAACATGCCTAATTGAGAAGCAACACACATATATGATTCGATTCGATATTCGATTCGATTTCGTGAATTCGATTCGATATTCGATTCGATCAAAATATCCAATTCGCAGGACCCTACTGAAAAGTTACCCATAATTCTGCTGTGTTTAAGGAGTCGATTATTTAGAGCATTACTGTATAAGTGCCCACTTAGAAGGCCTTGAGTTCCTTTAATTTTGCTTGCTTTTTAGGGTATACTTCAATTTGAAGGCGTAGCTTCATTTATGAAAGATTTAATTTGTGACATATAAGCCATCTCTTTGATTTGGCGTCTCACGGAAATATACCCATAACTCCACAGTATATTTACACTCATTTATGCATTTGTGATATGGAACATGAATGTAG
This sequence comes from Siphonodentalium dalli, assembly GCA_032622095.1. NCBI lineage: Eukaryota > Metazoa > Mollusca > Scaphopoda > Gadilida > Siphonodentaliidae > Siphonodentalium > Siphonodentalium dalli. The sequence goes on along the minus strand of CP136061.1, from coordinate 127,243,244 downwards.
GATGTTGATTGACTGAAATCACGTCATGTGACTTCATGTGTTGGCACCACCTTGTTTACATATAGTATGGTATCAACTTACAATGTGCTACCAGAATATTGGCACTAAATGCTTGTTTAACCTCTTAGCTGCTATATGTCAGTACTGAGCATGGATGTAAAATGTCACACCATATGCTATACGTCCATACTGAGTATGGACCTAATTCTTCACACTAACAGTCTGCCATTATTCATGACTGGAACTCAGAGATTGGTGCATAGGAACAACTGTTATTCATGACTGGAACTCAGAGATTGGTGCATCGGAACAACTGTATCTCAAATTTTCAAACAGTGTATTATATGTTCCACGATTGTGAATGATAATAGCCTTTCAACTGAGTCAGTTTTATGGTTATCGTGATATTCCCGTTATATTTTTCCACTGGAAAATGGCCATTATGTCAATGGCCCAGCACTCAGTCGTCATAACGTCATTAGCAGTGAAGAGGTTAATCTACCAGTTGAGCTGTAAATGGAGAAATTATAAGAAATGGATGTTGATTTGGTTGCGTTCCATGGAGTATGGATGCAAGTTGTTCTGACATTATTATGTGTGGAATGCTTCCAAGTCCTACACAAAATAGGGACCTGCGAATATTCGAGATTCGATTCGATGTCGATATCGGGCACCTGATTCGTGATCGACACCGAATCGGTCCGCTGATTCGGATATTTTCGAATCAGTGTTACTTCGGTGTTGTCTCATTTTTTTGCGTCTAAATAACACATGCCAAATGACCTGAGCTCACAAAAATTGAAGCACAAAGTTGCCAAATTAGCCAAAGTAGGTATTTTTGAATGTATGCCGTTCAGAATAGACGTGCTTATGCAAATTATGTGCTTCGATCGCAACCCGTGACGCTGATCAATCGCCGCATATATTTGTAATCTGTATAGACACAATGTAAATTGTCTACACGGTGCGTGATCGCTAGATGCGGAACTCAATTGATTATTACCTTATGTTTAGAACTTCATATATCCAATTCAGATTATATGAATAAAATTCAATGTCAGCCACCATTATGAGCGACAAAACATAGATTGGAATGAACAAAAACGGTGAGCAACCATAGAACAATCGGTCTGTTACGTTTTTAAATGACGTCATCAATGATCATGTGCGACCAGTTATCTGCAACAAATTTGTATAATTTCCTACTTTCAGTTTCTGTTTCCCGAGAAATCGAGCGTGTTGCACCAAGTTTCGATCCGTTGAATCTTGTTAATAAAATTTAACACTTGTAACTTGTGTCTGTTTTATGGAACCCCCTCCGTGAAGACAACTACTGTGAATATGTGATGTAGGTGTTTGATCTATTGTGGGGTGAACAGTTTAACAGATAACAACCATTGGTATCGGACTACAACACTCATATAGCCAAATGGTGTACCCATGTCAAATCTGTATTATCTTTATTAAATAATGTAGACAAGTGACTTCCATTCCATTGGGTTTGTGATACGTTGATTGAACTGTCTTACTGTCACTTCTTGTGTCATATTCGCCATGACACAGCTAGATAGAAATTCAATGCAACATATCAAAAACCCTCCATGAGACTGAGCGTGACTTGCCTATGTCATGATTTCTCCTAAACAAAAACACAAGTTCCAACAGAAGTTTAAGGAGATTAGCATTGCTATATAGTATCTAGTGAATTTTGCAGTTTTTTGTCACGATGCACTGAAAGACACAATGGTAGACAATGTCAATCACTAGCTGATTCGATTCGAGATTTGATCGATGTCGATATCAGGAAGGAGATTCGATATCGAGATTCGATTCGATGCAAAATCCCCGATTCGCAGATCCCTAACACAAAATGTCAGACAAAGTTGCATCCATACTCAATGGAAAGCAAGCAAATCAACATCCATTTCCTAAATGGTTACAAATCACCATAGTGAATAAATTCCATGAAATAGGGTGGAAAAAAATGAGGCAAATGAACGTTTTCATTTTAATAGGTTTTGCAGAGTCATCTATCGTGGAAACGTTAACCTGCACAAGCCTGAGTTTAGTGTGCCTGTCATTTGCATGAGGCCTAAGCAGAATGAGGTCCCCAGAAGGTGAATTTGGTGACTCTAGCTCATCGTGCGGGATAGCATCACCAAATTCACCCTCTGGGAACCCATACTGCATGGTCTCATCTGCTATGGGAGACATAGACTCAGTTCACAAATGATGAATATTGTGATGTACACCCAATGGGAAACTCGATTATGCAATGTGTCGTCTGCTAATTGGGTATATAGAGAAACTAAACTAAAAAAGAAATAGAATCTATGTGAAGAAGTTTCTATAGAAATTTGATAATAAAGAAATTTTCCAGAGAAGATGTGCCATAAGCAGAATGAGGTCCCCAGAGGGTGAATTTAGTGATGCTAGCCCGCTATGCGGGATAGCGTCACTAAATTCACCCTCTGAGTACCTTATTCTCAGGCCTGCGTCTTTCCATGGGCATTTATTTTTAATTGTAAATATGATTATTCCTGCAGTCCTATCTCATTGTAAATATATGTATTGTTTAAATACACAAACAATAGGCAAATTTATAAAACTTCCATATAGCTGTGTATTAACAACTTCGCTGCTATGACGTCCATAACTATTAGACGTAAAAGTGCATGTTGTGTGCTATATGGTCCGTAGGTACTACGGACATAATTCGGCACACTAGCAGTAAGCCATTACTCATAATTGGAACTCAGAGACTGGTGCATCGGAATAACTGTTATCACAAAGTTTCAAAAAGTGTATGATGTTCCACAATTGTGAACGATAATAGCCTTCCAACTGAGTCAGTTTTATGGTTCTTGTGATACTCCTGTTAATATTTTTCCACTGGAAAATGGCAATAATGTCAACAGCCCAGCACACGATGTCATAACGTTATTTAGTAGTGAAGAGGTTAAAGGCCCACTTAATTTTTGAACCCCGAGATTACATTATATAAAAGATATGCCATATTATATACCATTTGAAAGAGGAAGCCCAAAACATTGGATTATCAACTTATCCGGTGTAATAAACTGAGGACATGTTGAGTGCCAATGCGTATTGTCATCTAGATTGCAGTAAAAACCAGTATTATTTTCAATGCAAGAGGAATAACTCTATATATTAAAGATAGAGTTCTTCCCCTTCCATTGAAAAAGTTTGCATTCTGTTGCATTCTGGGATCAAGAGAGGGGGAAAGTCATTCCATGATTTCAGCAGTTTTTTATTTCTCTTTTGGTATCTTCTGAAACACAGATGTTTCAAATAGTGATGAATTATAGTATTTTAATAATATTTGATGGCATATATTGTTATTAAAACCGTATATCAAGTCACTATAAAAAAATAATCAGCGACTCAAAAATTAAGTGGGCCTTTAATGAATGCATCTGAGGGAAATAATAATTAAAATACGTGCATAAAGGTGCAGATGGTTATTTCACAGGTTAGTATTTCCAGGACAGATAACTCTGCAAAACTTAAGAAAACAACACAATTCTCTTAATTGAGGCACTATATATAGCTATGAACTCAAATGAAACCATCTCCAAGTCCGTCTCTGTTGTCACCATAGCTACCAGCACTGTCTCCGAAGCCTCGAGTGTTATCACCGAATGCACCTAGACTTCCACTGCTGCTAACACTCCCGAAACCTAAAGCATTGTCACCGAAGCCGCCACCAACAAAGCTGCTACTGTCCCGCCTCTCACTATATCTACTCCCAGTATTCCTGTACCCATCTGCAAAATCTGAAAATGCGTTGTCGTCTTCTCGATAGTTTTCATGTACGGAGGCAACATGCGTCTCCTGTTCGATCTCATCCGGCTCTCGAGTGAAGTTATCTATAAAGAAACGTGGACTCTCGTTTCTCATATCTGGGCTATCTGCATCCCGAAAACATGGACTTTCATTTCGCGAAGGCGGCTGGTCAAATTTATCAATCGTCAAAATTTCATTACTCGAATTTGGTCGATCGCAATTCTCAATAATAATGACTTCTTCCTCCATAACCTTATCGTCCTCACTAACTACGTCCCCATCAACCATATCAATGGAAACCGGACCTCTATCCCCTGCATTCTGAATGTCTGTATTATCATCGCTGACCACGTGAGTGTCATCACTAAGAACATTTGTATCATCACTACCATTCAGTAAGTCACTATCACTCGTACTAGTGTCAGAATCCTTTTTAACACTGTCCAACAGATTCGCATACAGAGCATCAGGTGACCCCTGTTCATCATCCTTCGGATCTGACCATGGTGATTCTAAACACTCCTCGTCATCGCTCATCTTTTCTTCATCCCCCTCGTCAATCGACGTCAACGACTCCAGTTTTTTGTTGTTCGCCATGAAGGAATTGGAAGGTGTAAGAACCGAGAATCCTGCAGCTAGAATCAACCCCATGTTACAAACAGAATTTCCCTCAACCTTCACTGGCTTCGATTCCCTTTTTGTTATCGGTTTCCATCCTTTGGATCTTGGTTGGCATAATGTTTGTAGAACAGCTATTGTAAATGCCAGGGCGAGATGTTCAGCAACGTCATCTGTTGTTTCATAGATTTCCATAGTTCCTCTGTCAAAGTGCATTGTCATGTTGCGAACTTTGACCTCATAGTCTTTTTTCCATAGGAACGCTGATTCTAAACTTATCACTTCCCTTTCTCCGTGGAATGGTGCCTTGTAGAACTTGACTCTCAAATACCCCTCACCTTAAAGTGAAAATAAGATATATTTATTAATTGAGAGTTTTACGCTTAGCTTTAACGTTCCAAATGACAAATATCAAAATCATATAAAATGGCAAATGTTGTGTTTTCCGAAATGGTATGACCAATGTTGTTGAAGCTTTCAGAAATCTCACATTCTTAGAGCGAGTATAGACGCTAAATAGTAAAACAAAACAATTAAATAACCACATAATTTTCTTGAAAGTTATCACATAATAAATTAAGTTCATTTATCAAGTTTTGAAGAGTTTAAAAGTTCATAAGAGAATGCACTGGCACAGGATCATTAATGCTGAAACAGCGCAGCTCCTGTCATGAAAGGGTTAATGTTTGAGTCCCTGATTATATCTTAACAGAGTCAGTGTTACATTCTTAGAGCGAGTATAGAGGCTAAATAGTAAAACAAAACTTTGAAGTAATAAAATAACCACATAATATTTCTTGAAAGTTATCACATAATAAATTAAGTTCATTTATCAAGTTTTGTGCTTGGTACAATCACCAAAAAAAAGGGTGGCTCTCTCTTTAGGACTGAGTGACATAAGGCAATCAATTCACAATGAGGAACATTGACCTCCTAAACGCTGAATGGTCTCTACAGTTCTGTTATAATATAAATATACATTGGAATGGTCAATATACATTTATTGGAGTATCAAGATGCTATTATGTGATATACAGTGATCCCCTTTACGAATCACTCTCACACTTCCACGTGGAGCCTTTAACGATACATTCAGATCACTGTCAGTGCTGGTACACATTAAATGTTAATACTACTCTAGCAACAGTAGATCAAAGCGTCACAATCGAACTCACACAATTACCAGAAAGCTTCATTTGGAGTGACGCATCAAAGAAAACTTTTCAAGATGCATTTCAACATATTGATATTCAAAACAATATACAGGAACTAAGGTGTTCAGAAATCTCAGATCCAGAAATAATGCAATGTAAAGTGAATGCTATATTTCATGTTGCCGCTTCTTGTTCGTTCAAATTGCGGAAACAAAGCTGCATGACTAAGATTCGTGTCAAACATAAACCGTGGTTCGATTGCGCATGTTATGAGATGAAACAACAGTTGAAGCTTTGTGCACGGGAACTTAATGCTCAGCACTATGATCCAGTCGTCCGGGGAAATTATTTTTCGCTAAAGCGTCAATATAAAAAACTCATAAAAAGGAAACGTGGTGATTATCGGAGTGATATATATGGGCAACTGGTACACATGCAAAACAATAAGCCGAAGGAATACTGGTCGCTAGTTAAACAATTGGATCACGAGTCCTCTAATTCAAATAAAATGTCGCAATCAGTTAGCCCCGATGAACTCGACGAACACTTTAAAAATCTCGGACAGACAACGGACAACACCGGTGACCCTTTCTCTGATAACATCCATGGCCAGGTATCTGACATGGAACAAAATATCTCCTCCAATAATCACCTTGATTATGACATATCTACAGAAGAAGTTGAAAAAGCATTGCGTAATTTAAAAATCGGAAACTCGGCCGGCCCTAACAACATTAAAGCAGAAATGCTGAAAGCTTCTAAAATATATACTCTCCCACTGTTAACACGTCTTTTTAATTTAGTTCTCAGTAAGGGACATATACCTAGCAAATGGACTGAAGGCATAATTGTTGCTATTCCAAAATGTAATAATGCAAATTCCCCGGACCAGATGCAGGGTCTGACATTAACTAGTGTTCTTGGGAAAATGTATGCCAGCATTCTTCTTGTGCGTCTAGACGAATACTTAAAGTAAAACGAAATGGAGGTTCCTTCCGAATATCAGTGTGGCTTCAGAAAGAATTACAGGACCACAGACAATTTATTTATTTTAAAATGTTTAATTGAAAAACGTATAAATGATGGCAAAAAATTATACACATGCTTTGTGGACTTCAACGAGAGGCCGATCACGATCGGCAGATGTTTAACCCATCCCTTGGCGATAGTAAATTGTTAAGATCAGAATCATAATCTTTTAATGTTGAATTATAGAGTATACTGTTATGATCTAAAGTAGTATATGACAAATGTACATAATAACCAGTAATAACACAAATTATTGGAATGTATGAGTCAATATAGAAGGGTTAATATAACATCTAAACTCTAGAGCCTGTCACCACTATCATGGTGTGAGCAGTTCTATTCATGTTGTTGCAAATTGCCATGTGAGATATCAAAATAATATAATTATTTATTTAATGGAAAAGGTTAAAAGACATGGAATGGGTAAAAGGGGTTAAATCACCTATCTCTGCCCTGTTTGATCCAATGTAGTCCCATCATCCAAGGACTTAGAGAGCTCCATTGGTCTAGTTAAATAAATTCACCTGGCTAAGTTGTGGTTAAAAAGATAGCTAAATCAATTTATCCAATAATTCACTGTGTCTCTTATACAGACCTAACATATGAGGGCTATAAATAACTCTCAAAGCAATAAACTATATTGTCTTTTATCTTGCTCACAGAGAAGCAGGTATTCATTAATTGTAAGTTACTTGGGTTATAATCTGGATAATTCTTAGTTTAAAAAGGGCCATATCTCTGGTATAACAAATTGGATCTAACCCATATTCAAACTCGTTCTGTATTTTGAGTTGAGAAACTCACATACCAAATTTGGTTCCTATCAGATGAAAAATGGTTGATTTATCGAAGTACATGTATGTGTGAATCATATGTCAAAGGACCATAACACCATTAAAAAAAATCCGATCAAACCCATATTCGAAATCAATCTGTATGTTGGTCTGAGAAACTCATACACCAAATTTGGTTCCAATCAGATAAAAAATGTTTGAGTTATGGCAGAATTCATTAATTCTAAGTCGAAAAAGGGCCATAACTCCGTAAAAAAAACTCCGATCAAACCCATATTCGAACTCGATCTGTATTTTGGGTCGAGAAACTCACATACCAAATTTGGTTCCGATCAGATAAAAAATGTTTGAGTTATGGCAGAATGCGTGAATTCTAAGTCGAAAAAGGGCCATAACTCTGTCAAAAATAGTCGGATCAAACCCATATTCGAACTCGATCTGTATTTTGGGCTGAAAACCCCATATACAAAATTTGGTTTTGATCAGGTAAAAAATGTTTGAGTTATCGCATTACACGTGAAGTGTCTACGGACGGACAGACGGACGGACGGACGGCCAGACGGACGGACGGACGGACGGACGAACGACGAGTGGTCAATCCGGACGTTGACACTATGTGTACCATACTATGGTATGGGTACACATAAAAAGGCATTCGACAGTGTCTGGCGAGAAGGATTATTATATAAACTATTAAATCTAGGAATTGGGGGAAAAATCTATATGTGCTTGAAAGAAATAATAACCAGTTATTCTTCAAGGTTAAAAATCAATGGAAATTCTCTTACTGCACCCATAAACAGCCAAATCGGCTTAATGCAAGGAAATAACCTTAGCCCTTTATTATTCAATATTTTCGTAGATGGTCTAGCAGAAGAACTAATGGCCGACGACATGCATGCACCTTGCATAGATAATTTTAAAGTACCATGTTTAATGTACGCTGACAATCTCGTATTAACTTCGGAGTCACAAGACGGCTTGCAAAAAATGTTGACTCAACTGAACATTTTTTGTATGCGGTGGAAACTAACTGTGAACAAAAATAAGACCAAAATATTGATTTTTAACAAAAGTGGAAAAAAACTAAAACATAATCCTTTTCAAATTGATACTCATACGTTGGAAACGACACAACAATATACATATCTTGGGTTGAAACTAGCGGCGTCTGGCACTTTCTCACATGCATTAAACGATTTAAAGATTAGAGCATCGAGAGCTCATTTTTCACTACAAAGAACATGTGACGACTCGGCACCCATTGATGTCACGTGCAAACTTTTTGATTCTTGTGTAAAACCGATATTGACTTATGGATCTGAAATATGGGGTGACTATTCAGAAAGCCGCAAGGAAAATCCCATCGAAAAATTCCACACACAATTTTGTAAACAAATTTTGGGATTATTTAGAAACACATCTAATATGGCTGTACTAGCCGAAATGGGTAGATTTCCGATCTATATCAATGTATTAAGGAACATGATAGTCTATTGGCTTCGAGCTAACACTTTGTGTGATAAACGATTGGTGTATAAATGTTTAAAATTGATTTCTTGTGATGCAGATAATGAGTGGTTACAGTGTATTAAAAATAACTTATATAAATATGGATTTGGGTACGTGTGGGAATCAACATAGATACTTTTGGGGAGAAATTTCAATCCCGATTAAAAGACCATTTCCGACAAGCATGGAGGCACCTTGATATAAAAGGTGCATGTGCAGAAAATAGTAAATTAGAATTTATGGGAAAAATTAAAACAGATTTTGAAACAAGGGCTTCTTATTAAACAACGTTATCTCGAAATGAAAGACGTCCAATATCGAAACTTGTTACAAGCTCGCACAAGCTAGAAATAGAAATAGGCAGACATGTGAAACCTAATCCAATCCCCGTAGAGGAACGAACTTGCAAACAATGTAGTCATAATATGCCCGCTAAAGATAAACCTATCGAAGATGAGTCTCACTTTTTATTACACTGCCCGAAGTACCACAATCCTAGGCAAGTCTTTAGCAGTTACGCGAAGAATGTGATATCAAATTACGATGTGTTAGACGAGCGCCAAAAGCTTCAAGAAATATTCAAATCTAATGATAAACAACTGATCATGAGCAGAGCTCTAAGTAAATATTTAATTGAAGCCGAAATATTACGACAATAACACTGTAATCACTCAGCACAAATATTCTAGTCATATATTTTATTTGCATGTTTATGTATATATATATATATATTTTTTTTTTCTTTCTTTGCCATATCCTGTATCCGTATAGCGATTGCGCAATAAAGTATCTATCTATTTATCTGTCTATTAGCCGATGGTGTACAGAGACACACTCAAACGATTCATTTGTGAGGATATTCAGCCCAGCAAGCCTGCAAATAGTGTGTCTGTCATTTCCAGAATGAGGTAGTTAGAGGATGAATTTAATGATGCTATCACGCACATCCCTAGATCCCTAGATATTGAATGGCAATCAAATGGCTATGGTCCTCATCAAGTATTTAGATATGAAAGGGTTAACTCACTCGGTTGTTCAAACTACAGAAAATATGGCTTGTTGCCATTCATCGGAAGGCTCTCAGTGAATGGCAACAAGCCATATTTCCGACTAAATCCTGAAAAGTTACCCACAATTCTGCTGTGGCTAAGGAGTCGATTATTTAGAGCATTACTGTACATGGGTCACTCATAGCAAATATCGCCTATCTATTAATTAAATTGAAGTTAGAGTTATCTCTCTTCATGTACAAACCAATAACTGAAGCTTAGTAGCAAGCTCCGTGCAGAGTTCAGTCCCCTACACAGGACTTACTGCTGCCAGCATCTACACATGATGTGAAGAAATCGCACATTTATAAATTTGAGACTTTTGTAGGTTAAAATTCATTGCTGCATTATTCTAAGAAACTGAACGGTCCATGGTCATTTGAAAATTACCTAGTTCAAGACAGAATGAATTGTAACTGACAAAACACTTTAAAAAAAAAATTTAATTAAGAAAATACACATGCTGACAGCGGTGAGACATATTATAGCGAAGGGACTGAATTCTGTTTTGCAGCTTGGCTAAGTAGATCTAGAATAGCCCACTTAACCCTTTCATGACTGGAGCTTCCTGAAATTTTGCAAAAAACTGTGCTAATGCAGTGTCTTATATGTGCGAGTCTCCCATAGGGATTATGTGGGCAGTAGCATTAGTCTCCAGCGCCTGCGGCGCATAAGATACTTTGGGAAATGGGTTCAGTCTGCTTCCTCGAGTAAAAATTCTAATGATGTAGGGGCGCCTGTGGCGCATAATATACTATGGGTGGCGGGATGGGGTGGTGGGCGGGCCACCTTATACATATTATTTATGTGGGCAGTAGCATTAGTCTCCAGCGCCTGCGGCGCATAAGATACTATGGGAGATGGGTTCAGTCTGCTTCCTCGAGTAAAAATTCTAATGATGTAGGGGCGCCTGTGACGCATAATATACTATGTGTGGCGGGATGGGGTGGTGGGCGTGCCACCTTATACATAGGGAGCCTCACACATGTAAGAGAAACATTGGCCTAACAATATTTAGTAAGCTAGTGCATTCCTCCCTATGGGAGACTCGCATATATAAGAAAATGCACTGGCACATGATCATTAATGCTGCAACTGCGCAGCTATAGTCATGAAAGGGTTAATAAATTGATGATTAATAAATCTAGTCATTTCCTTTTAAGGGCAGAAATAGTTAGTTTTTTAAAACAAGTTGAGAGAAAATAAACAACCACCAGAGGGCACCACAAACAAATTACGGATAATCACCCATTCTGAAAAACTAAGCGATGAGCATGTTAACCCTTTTATGACTGGAGCGGGGCTGGTGCAGCATTAAAGACCCTGAGCCAGTGCAATCTCTTATATGTGCAAGTCTCCCATAGGGAGCCTCGCATATATAAGAGAATGCACTGGCTTACAAGGTCAAGGTAAATATTGTTAGGCCGATGCATTCTCTTATATATATAAGAGAAAAATTCATTGGCATAAGGTTTTCGCAAACATTCTGGAAGCTCTAGTCATGGAAGGGTTAATACCAGACAGTTTGAGTGGGATTAGCTGACTAGGCCAGTCCAATCTTCTTTGTTGTTTTATGAGCATCTCCAACCAATTTTCCAATAAATGTAAAGTTATATTTCTCAACATCATTCAAGGTTTAATCCTCTATTAAAACGCAGGTTAAAATTTGAGTTTTGAACGAGCAACAAATTCAATTTCCATTGCCTAAATAAGAAAGTTGAATATATTGTGGAAATTGTGGAAAAGCGGTATAGATGGTAAATTGTTATGTTAATCATGGAGGTAATTCTAGTCCGAGTAGAGGGCACTCACAATACCAATTCTCATGAGCTATATTCCTCATCAAAATGAGCATCTGATTTGATGTTAAAGATAGTAGACTGATTTTGCAAAACCTCTCTAATATTGAAGTTCAAGTGAATTATTCTTTAATGGTTTAAGGTGTATCTCAATAGAGCTAAATTTTGAACCAAAACATTGCAGTGAGTTTTGTTAATAAAACAATTCTTTTAATCTTATTATCAGCATTGCATATATGGCAGGAATTCTGAGAAAAATTTCTTTGAGATAATGCACTGTCACAGGATCATTAATGCTGCAACTGCGCAGCTCCAGTCATGAAAGGGTTAACGTTTGAGTCCGTGATTATATTTATACAGTCAGTGTTATTCACTATTATTGTTTGCATGAAATAAAACCAAAAATACTTAAATTCGACCAGGATACAGAACAGCTGTGACCTAGAAGAGTCCACCAAGTGATAGAGATTCTCAGATTCACTCCAAGACCAACCCCTTTATTTAACCCTTTCAGTGCCAAGTCAGATTTTTGTATCAACCCATATTTCCTTGATCATTTTTCAAATTTATTGATTATAATAATGTGATACATTGATGGAAAGAGCTCTTGTATTGATTAATTAGGGCATTACTGTAGTTGTCACACTGCCCGCTTGTTTCACAGCAAACCAAAGTTTGTTCTGCCCTAAATAATTGACTCCTTAACCACAGCAGAATTATAGGTAATTTTTCAGGATTTAGTCGGATATATGGCTTGTTGCCATTCATCGGAAAGCTCTCACTGAGAGCCTTCCGATGAATGGCAACAAGCCATATTTCCGACTAAATCCTGAAAAGTTACCCATAATTATGCTGCGGTTAAGGGGTCGATTACTTAGGGCATTATACTGTAATATGGAATACATTTGTAAAAAAAATGTGATCTGGGGATTCGAACAAGAAGTGGGCCTTTAACCAAAATATTGAGATTGATCATTACCTTCGCCTTCCCATCTCCCGACACAGATGGCCCAGTCTCCTTTATGGTTCTTTATCAACATGGCTCTTTCTTGTTTAGACGGATCAAGTGTTATGCACCTCATTTTCTGTGCCACCTGAAACATACATAAGTTTATTAATGTTGTTGTTCAATCAAAAATGATGCAGGGAGGTCTAGTTCTCCCAGACCTGGGAAAATTTCCTAGGTATTTCATGCCCAATAAAAAAACAAGTTGGAAATATCAGAATGTAAAATAGTTTGAGATAATTATGATATTTTATTTTTCTAACTAATATTTATTATGACGTAAGTGGTTTTTTACCAAGAGTTTCTTAGTTTCTGTCAAATAAGGCCCACTGTTGAAAAATTTCTCACCATATAGGATGTATAACATGTCCATTATTTTCTTAATTTGATAATCAAAATAAGACTGAATTCTTCAATCAACATAGTCACATAAATTATTCTGAATGAAACATAATGCATTGATGATTTTTTATGAACATCCATTTTCTCAATAATTTAGTAAGACCAAATGCATAATAAAATAATAAATAAGCAAACTCACTGATGATGGTACAGGAAGTTGGTCTCGACCAATCAAATGACTGATGACAGCTATTTTTTCTTTGTGATATATTTGCACGGCAGACATCATTAATGGAAGACTGTGTATGATCCGAACACTGAAGATTGGTCTGGCATCACTGTCGTGGTTCTGTAACCTTCAAATTTACCAATAATAAGTCAGTACGGTTTTATTTCCATAATTTTAATGTTATGCCAAGCCTGTGAATAGTGTGTGTCTGTCATTTGCAGAATGAGTTCCCCAGAGGGTGAATTTAGTGATGCTATCCCACACAGGGGACTAGAATCACCAAATTCACCCTCTGTTGACCTCATTCTGCTTAGGCCTCATCTTTTGGGAAGTATCTATAATCTCAAATTAACATTGTTTTTAGTTACTTTTTCCCTTCTGGGAAGTTTCTATGTCCCCTAATTTGGAGAAGATAAAATGGAACATCACCAACTTCAACTGGGAAACTTCAATCTGATCCTAGGTATCCCATAGCAGATGAGGCTTAAGAAGAATGAGGTCACCAGAGGGTGAATTTGGTGATGCTAGCCCGCCATGTGGGATAGAGTCACTAAATTCACCCTCTGGGGACCTCATTCTGCAAATGGCAGACACACTATATGCAGGCCTGCAATTAGCCCATTAAATCATGAATAGATTTTCCCCTTCAGTTCTAAAGTACTCTCGCCTGCCTAATAAAAGTGACGTCATGTTTATTAATTTTTTGGATAAAGAGGAAAGCATCAAGATTATTCAAATTTGTTCCCTGGCAGTTGAAAACTCAATCAACAAGTCAGCAAAATGATGTGTACATATCAACCACTAACTCAAATGTGACCGTGAACCCAATCTTATTAATGAACCACACAGGCAATTGATGTGCTGTCGAATCGTGTGCACACGTGCATGACCATGCTGGTGATTTAAAACAAAATATTGTGGCACCATTTCTGTCCTCTGAAAAATCTGACCTAAGAAAACAAATTCATTACTACATGTATTTAGCACCAAATTACTTCAGTCAGGCCCAACGCTAGGAGGCGACTCGGGCCGGCGAAGTCGCCCTCGGATGTCCGCAAGGCGAAAACAAAGTCGCCTTCCAAATTTGACAAAACTAGCTTAGGATTTATGGTAATTTTACCGGTGAAAATTAGACTCGTTTTGCAAAAAAAATATATATAGTCTCAACTGTTCCAACGAGGCATTTTATTTATAAATTATACATGGTGTACCCTATCCACATATTCTAATCAGATTGGGTGCTTTTGGAAATGGCAAATTGCACTGAGCAACGAAGTTTATGATGAGCTGAAGTCTTCAGTGTTAGTTCTTCGTACAGATACATCATACATGTAAGTTGATATGCATCTTAAACACATTATTATCTATGAGCAGGGTCCGCGCTGGACCAAATTTACTTTTGCCAAATAATTTGCCAAATGAAAATATTTTTTGCCAAATTCTTTTAGAATTTGCCAAATGCTATCAGGGATAGCATTTGGCAATTATATTGTGAGAGTTTCCTGAGATGAATCGTATTGATTGACCAATATTTTTCAACTTTCTTGAGGAATTAAAACGTGACTTGCCAAATGAATATATTTTTTGCCAAATGTGAATTATTTTTGCCATTGGCAAATTTGGCAAGTGGCTGCGCGAACCATGTCTATGAGGAATGTTGTGATGTAAATTGTATAAAAAAAAGCTCAGTTCAATGAGTGTGCATGCACCTGCATGTTATAGTACCCCTATTTCTTTCTCAACAAAATATTGTTTCCACACAGTTCATGATAATTCCACTTGAATGATGTATTTAGGATTGTGCCTTTTACAGAGCTCCGTATATCAAAAAACACATACAAATAGTGCATAGCAAACTTCTACTGCAGAAGTATTTCTTCCACTACCGAATTCCCTGAACTTTGATCTTTATATAATTGGCTTCTTAAAATCACTGCACATAATGGTGAAATGGAAATAAGGTGTATTCCTTGTCCAAAAATACATAGGATAATCAGTAGGATAATTATCTCGGTTTAAGTTTTTGTGGTAGAATCAGGCAGGCTTTATGTGGTCCATTTTATTATCCAGTCCGACATTTTAACCCTTTCAGTGCCAAGCCCGATTTTTGTATCAACCCATATTTCCTTGATCATTTTTCAAATTTATTGATTATAATAATGTGATACATTGATGGAAAGAGCTCTATAATCAATAAATTTGAAAAATGATCAAGGAAATATGGGTTGATACAAAAATCGGACTTGGCACTGAAAGAGTTAAGAATGAATGTATCACATTATAATCAATAAATTTGAAAAATGATCAAGGAAATATGGGTTGATACAAAAATCGGACTTGGCACTGAAAGGATTAAATCAAGTGAAATTCACTTCATTTCTTCTTCCGATTTGGAAATTATGACAGTTATGCCAGCAGACGAAAAAATAATAATCAGAAATTGCAAATGCATGATTGACTTCATATACACAAAAGCATTGTTTTGCAATTAACATGTTGGTTGGTTCTTACTCTTTGAAAGCTCTACTATGCTTGAAACAAGCCGCTAGATCAACCTGAATATGAAACTACTGAGCAGCAGCTGGAAGCAACACTCATTGGAAGAAACCATCACTTTTAATTAACTATTAATTCCCCCGAAAATTTGCGGCATCACTATTATTTGGCAGGAGAGAGAACTGGTATACCTGGAAATGTTCATTCTTAACCCTTTGGTGAGTAGAACGACATATATGTCGTCTATCGGTTGAGGAGTAGAACAACATATATGTCGTTTCAGGAAGTGTTATTTTATGTAGACATAACTTCAATAAATCATCTGATTAATAAATGATTTGTATAGGAGTTATTTTGATTAATATATTAATGTCCCAAAAGTATAAGTGCAATCGATTATGATAACACACGTTAACAAAAAATGCACCTAAATTAAAACGAATTATTGGACCCTTTTGACCGAACTTGTTAATAATTATTGCTATGACGTTGACGTTAAATTTACTCATGACATCATGTATATGACGTTACAGATACTCTCCAAAGGGTTAACCCTTTCCTTACTAAATACTGACTGACAAGTACCGGTAGATGTAAGAAATTCTTGGAATAGAGCATCATGGATATAACATTGAGTATAGCTATGAATTATGCAGCAATAGAATGGTAACCCTTTCTATACTAAATACTCAATGATGAGTAGCTATCCCTTAGGAAATGTTCAGATAATAAGTTCAACAAATGTCCGTAATTCTTATCTGAACATTTCTCTCAATAATAATGACGTCTTTTGTACTTATATTATCTATTGTCTGCTTTAATATTGCCCGAACATCACTCCAAATGAACAAGAGACCATTCCAATGTATATTTTATACAGTAATGCCCTAAATAATCGATTCCCACAGCAGGATTATGGGTAACTTTTCAGGATTTAGTCCGAAATATGGCTTGTTGATATTCATCGGAAAGCTCTCATTGAGCCATATTTCAGACTAAATCCTGAAAAGTTACCCATAATTCTGCTGTGGTTTAAAAGTTGATTATTTAGGACATTACTGTAACTTGGTGGGAGAATCCATTAGAAAGGGTTAATACCATAAGGACAAGCACTCATAGGACAAATATAAATTAAGGTAAAGTTGATCGGATAAAGCTTTAGTTCTGCTATTTCATCTCTTTCTTATTCAAAGAACTCATATAAGCATGATGATGAAATTGAGAATTATCAAGGGTGTATTCAAATCCGCATTATTGTGTGTTCGTCCATGGTAGACCATTGATATGCAATCCGTGAGTGACAAATAAATCCATGAGAACAGGCCAAGAACAAACCAAGAATATGTTCAAGGATAAATTTTCATTCCATTGTTATCGGGAGTGAAAATTTTAATTTGCTATCATGACGTCATGATATTCCTGAACCAGTCCTCAGTGTTCAAAATTAACCAGAACCTGTTCTATGACTTGTTAACCTGCCGTTCACGAACAACCAAGAACATGGATTTGAATACACCTCTATTGTTCCCTGTGATAGTCATAAATTTGACATACCTGTGAGTTGCGACCACACAGTTGGTTTTTGTCCTTGGCTTAACATAAGGAAGTGGAACTGGTCCCCATAACTGTTCCTGACTGTCCGGATTAAGGTTGTGATGATATGAACCCTTCTTGAGGAAGAACACGGACATTCCACACTTTGGAACACTAATTGTCCCAGTCAGAGTCACTGCAATGTCTTTGGTTTTTGATAACGGAATGTCGATGGAAAATGGTGTTTTACTGTCGTCGTTGAGAGTTTTCAGAACTTTATCCAAGCTATAGGTACGATTTTCTCCAAGTATTTTACTTGTTGGCGTCAAGAATCTGGACTTGGTTTTTTCTTTCAGACAGATGCTCAGGAATGATTGGAAGACAGAATCAATGTTAAATCGGCCCAAACTTTGAGCTTTCCACTCACGCTGGGAACCTTTGAGGGAAAAAAGTTTATCGTCAAGCTCAAATTCACCATATTGATATCTGTGTCGTGTTTTTACAGTCAGACATATACTGACTGTTGATTTATCATTTTGTAAGCCCGTGATTTTCAGCGATGTGAAGTTCATTGTTGCCTTGATAGTACTGTATAAAAGTTGATCGCTGTTCGTCAGTGGTTGTAAGCGTTTATTCGCTCTAGCACCGCGGAATGAAGTCCCACTCCTATTATATTTCTCTAAAAACGTGTCACTCCACAATGTTCTCACTGGGGCTTCGGTGTCATATAAATTTGACCTCGGAGTTACCATAGAAACAGTAACCTCATGATCAAGCAATGACCGGAGCAATCGAACAGTGTCAGTTTTGTAAGCAAGAGGATGCAGCATGTGGACGTTCCAAACCAAGTTGATATCAAATGAAGGTGTCTGGCGCAAAGCATGCATCTTATGTAGGTACAGGTACTTCTTATATCTGAGAATTGACTCCTCGATAAACGATCGGTCCTTGTAGTGCGGCAGTGAAACTTGATAGCTGAATAATCGTTGATGCTGAACGGATTGCTTGAGATGACAAGAAAATTTTGAATCGGCATAACTTTTTTTTCGGTAAGAATCTAAATCATTTAGCTTGTGAATAACAAACGGAACGTCCGGGTAAACACTTTCCCATAATTCCTTAGTCGACCAAAGTTCTTTTCCTCGCTCCTCAGGAGTCAATACTTCATGGTTCACTACTCTGTTGTACCATTTCTTGCAGTCGTTTTCATATTCCTGAGGCGATAGCATGTGGCATATCCAGACAAACTCAACGTCCAGCGGAGCCACAAGAAGCTCGTCAGTGTGCTGAACAACAAGTGGCATCCATAGCTGCTCGTAACGCCAACATGCTTCACTGAGCAGTGGCTCCTCAAACAGGTGTGGGTACTGGCTAGCCTTGTCCAGAAACTTGAGGTGCCATAGAGTTGGCTTCCAGAGGTCAAAGTTCAGAATTATGTCCTCTTCACGGAACACCATTATCTGTAATGATAATATTTATTACAATCCAAGACCAACACAGCGTTCATGATCCTCGATATATTATGCTATTATCCATCCCTTAACTAACACTGATTGGGCAAAAGTAATCACATGATAATCCGGAAAAAGTCATATTGGACTCCCGAAAGTCATACATCTGGACTCTGCGAGGTCACGAGGTCACTTTATTGCTGGATGAAACAGTGAATTGTGATGAGTGCAGTACTCTGGTGGATTTAGCAGACGTTTCACTTTCACATTGAGTTTTTTTTTCACTTCATGTTTACTGTTCCAAAGGCTTTCTGATGATCATTACAGGCTTTTATAGATAATCAAGTGCCGACAAATACCAAAAATAACCACAAACGTTATATTCCCAAAATTTTGGTAAACATACAGATGGATAATAAAAATGTCATTATACAATGTTATGTACAACATGTGTTTTCCTTGTACTCATCCAGGTTGTGGTGAGTAGTCATATTGGTCTGGACACAGCGTGTCTCGTCCAATATGACTTTTGACCACAACCTGGACTCGTACAAGAAAATCACATACTTTACACAACACTGTATAATAACTTTATATTATTATTGCTAATAGAATGGATTCTCCCATTCAGTTGAAATGGTCTATTATTCATCTGGAGGAATGCTCAGGAATTATAACCAATTAAACAGATAATACAAATGCAGAAGAATTCCTATACATCGGTAGGAAATGTTCCGATAAAAAGTTAAAAAAAAACAGCCTATGACCACAGGACTTAACACTTTCTGCCCATTAATATTTAGTAATCACAGAGTTAATAGACAAAACGCATATTTTATGGAATTAGTTATGTATGGTATAAGTATATTTCATGAGAGCAGAAAGCTTGAGTGAAATGTGGCTATACATGTACATGCACCTTCCATAGAAATTACAATACAATATTTGAGATTCTGATGCACTTTATATTTTATAATTTCCACAATCTTGAATCAGGCAAGCCATATCTGATGCACATTATATTCTACACTTACCACAACCTTTTATCAGGTAAGACCAATTAATACTTGACTATGACTTTTAATGATAGGTACAAAGTTCCGATTTATATTCAACTTATTGGGGGGGGAGTAATATGTACTTAATGGCAGGGATTCCATTGAATAAATGACTTTTAATGATACGGTTGTGGAAAATAAGATAGCATTCCATGCCTGATGCTGATTATTAATTCTATTAGCTGAATATCCCCCACAAATGAATGATTGGGAGTCAAGCCACCACTGATTAACCCTTTCTAATACCATAATGAATAAATGTTATATTATAAACAAATAAATTGAAATGGTCTATATTCATCTGAAAACCAGGAAAAATAAGATATAGATACAAGTGCAGAAGGATTCCTATTAATTGGTGGGAAATATTAAGATATTAAGCTCATCTGACGACCTATGGGTGTTTGTTGAACTTATTTTCTGAACATTTCCTAAGGGAAAAACTCTTCAATGACTATTCAGTAAAGAAAGGCACCAGGTTAGCTATGGGTTAAAGGAGATGTGGGCAAGCTTACAAATAGTTTCTCTTGTCATTTGCAGAATGAGGTCCCCAGAGGGTGAATTCAGTGATGCTATCCCTCAAGTTGGGCTAGCATCACAAATTCACCCTCTGGAAACCTCATTCTGCTTAGGCTTCAACTGCTATGGGAGACCTAGGATCAGATTGAATTTCCCCAGTTGAAGTTGATGTTCACCCATTAGTCACCTCGATTATGAATTTTATCTTCTGCATATTAGGGGACATAGAAACTTCCCAGGAGGGAAAAAGTAGATGAAAACAATGTTAAGATAGATACTTCCCAGAAGATGAGGCCTAAGCAGAATGAGGTCCACAGAGGGTGAATTTGATCATGCTAGCTCACTGTGCAGGATAACATCACTAAACTCACCCTCTGGGGACCTCATTCTGCAAATGACAGACACGCTATTAGCAGGCATGGATGCAGGGAAAGGAAAACAGACAAGGTGCTTTACATATATCATAAGCAAGAAATACCATGGCACTTCATTCGGTGTTTATTATGCAAAAAAAATGTGCAAAAAAACCCCTTAATTCACTGTGAAGCTGCTCTGGACTAAATAACCTTGTGAATCTACGATATAAATTCAACATTCAATACCAAAGTCAAACAAGAACAGATTTCTACGAAGCTATAATATCAGTGTTCATGCAGCTTCGTCATAACCCCAAACACACAGCAGATAAAAGATAATGTTATTACAAGTGAAGAGTCAAAAGAAGCAATAAATTGTGTATTAACTACCAGACTTAATGAATTCTTCCCTATTGTATCCTGTTAGTCAAAGCTAGGAAGTCAGGTGCATCACATGCAACTTTATGCTTCATTGCAATCTCTAATATTTCTTTAATCATGGTTTTGGAATAAAGTCAATTATTAACACTTTGTATACTAAATATATCATTGATGAGCAGCTATCCCTTTGGAAATGTTCAGATATAAATAAGTTGTTGAACTTATTATCTGAACATTTCCCACCAATCAAAATGAAACCTTCTGCTGTTGTATCATCTGTTTTTCTGCCTGTCATCTTCTTATGTATCCTGGACACCCCTCCAAATCAATAATATGCTGTTTCAATGTATACTTTTATAACCATGGGTCTGCTTTATATCCTGAACATCCCTACAGATGAATAATAGACCCTTCCAATAGATACTATTATAACTGATGGGAGAATCTATTCATTATAGAAAGGGTCAACTACAAGACTTAATTCTCCCTTATTGTATCCTGTTAGTCAAAGCTAGGAAGCCAGGTGCATCACATCACAGGCCCATGCATCACATGCACCATTGCAATCTCTGATATTTCCTTAATCATTGTTTTGGAATACAGTCAAAAGCATGCAGAGAATTGTCGGAAGTCAGGTGCGATCTCAGCCATATCTTGTGAGAAATCTCAATCACAGACAGGTCCCTTCAATCAGAGCTGATGATAAACACATACTCGAGAGGTATCTTGTGACAATGTGATGGTAATAGATCTAATCTCGAAGAACACAGCCAAACACTTTAGACGTTAGTGGATTGGAAAGCAAAACAAATTCCTCGTAAACTATCGTCTTCACCTTCATTTCTTACTGGATGGTGACAGTTTATTGCTCAGCAGGAATTGTTGTTTGCACCCAGGAATGATGTTTAATTTAGAGTGCACAGCAGCAGCAATTAACCGAGTTGAAGATCATATTATTCAGACGATGCTTCCATTAACTCGTTCCAGTGGTCTAATCTACAATTGAAGTTGAACCTTCTCAGGAGGAAGTCGTCATGGATAGACCCTCATTAATGGATTTGCTGGCAATGAAATCTAATTATCCCCTCTTTAATATAAAAACAGCATTACCTGTTTTTATATGGCTCAGTTTCTAGGTTGAGGCATTACATATCTTAGATAAGTCTTTGGAAATGGTCTATTATTTTATTTATCTGGAGGGCTGTGCAGGAAATATAAGCAGACAAGATATACAAGTCAGGGATCATGCTGCCACTTGCCAAATTTGCAGTGGCAAAAATATTTCACATTTGGCAAAAAATAATTTCTCTTGGCAATAATTTTGGCAAGTCACTAATAATAATAAAATTTAATTATAATGTTGAGGAAAAGTTGACACCTCTACCAATTACATGCTGTTGATCTGATACTGATCAATGTGCGAAGGGATTCTAGTACTAGTATGTATTGTGGTGCTGATTACATAGTTAATCCTGAGTAAACCTCATTGTTTTAATGTGCCCTTCTGATGCAACAACCCTTCTAAATCCTCTTGACATCAAAGGTCACATAAACAGCGATTTTCAAAATATATCACTCAATGCTGCAGAAACTGATAGCATTTGACAATTTCTAGAAGAATTTCGCAAAAACTATTTTCATTTGGCTAAAGTAATTTTCGGTCCAGCAAGGACACTGATACAAGTGCAGAAGGATTCCTATTCATTGGTGGGATATGCTCAGATAATAGCAAATCTGACGACCTATGGGTATTGAATTTATTATCTGAAAATGTTCTAAGGGAACTACCAGTACTCGTCAACGAGTATTTATTAAAGAAAGGATTAAACTTGTTCAAGCACTCTTAAACTACTATTCAAGTAGAACTTTATGTCATTATGAATAGGCTCTAATTAAATGGGAGCTACACTGGTGCAGCATTAAAGACCCTTGCCAGTACATTCTTTTATATATGTGTGTCTCCCATAGGGAGCACCCATAGGGAGCCTTGCATATATAAGAGAATGCACTGGCTTACAATGTCAAGGTAAATTCTGTTAGGCCTGCATTCTCTTATACATGTGAGGCTCCCTATGGAAGACTAGCATATATAAGAGATTGTGTTGGCAAAGGGTTTTTTCGCAAAATTTCAGGAAGCTCCAGTCATGTAAGGGTTAATAGATATGCTGGCAATGAAAGTTAATTATTCCCGCTTTAATAAAATGGCATTCACTGTTTTAATAAGACACAGCTGCAACATTGAGACACTTACATATCATCAGATAGGTCTCATTGAGCTTAGTACAGTAATGCTCTAATTAATCGACTCCTTAAACACAGCAGAATTATGGGTAACTTTTCAGGATTTAGTCGGAAATATGGCTTGTTACCATTCATCGGAAAGCTCTACCTGAGAGCTTTCCGATGAATGGCAACAAGCCATATTTCCGACTAAATCCTGAAAAGTTACCCATAATTCTGCTGTGTTTAAGGAGTCGATTAATTAGAGCATTACTGTATTTTAAACTATTACAGACTTTCTGTGAGGTAAATGTAGATTGTGATGAAAACATGAAAATAAACCTGCAAATTATACATGTAATTCTCAATTAATATCAACACAAACAGTGGTAGTGCAATAACCAGGCTTTTTAAACATGATTGCTGTACAACATTGCATATAATTGTATATCGGCATCTACGATGTTTCTACGGCATTAAATTTTTTGCTCAGTGGGAATTGTTGCTTGCACCCAGGAAGGATGTTTAATTTAGAGTGCACTGGCAGCAGTAATTAACCGTGTTGAAGATCATATTATTCAGACGATGCTTCTATTGAACTTGTTCTAGTGCTCTGATCTACTCTTGAAGTTGAACTTTCTCTGGAGGTTTAAGTTGTTATGAACAGACAGTCAATCATTAATAGAGATTCTGGCAATGAAAGCCAATTATCGCCTAACCATTTATTTATTAAGTGGATTATCCAATTTTGTTAATTAATAAAGTATTTATTGAAATGGTCTATTATTAATCTGGAGGGATGTTATTGAGTAAAAGATATATAAGCAGAAAAGATATACAAGTGCAGAAGGACTCCTATTCATTGGTGGAAAATTTTCAGATAATATTGAAGTTCAACAAACGGCCTCTGGTCATTTGTTGAACTAATTATCTGAACATTTCCTGAGGGTACTACTAGTATTCGTTAACGATTATTTAGTAAAAAGGGTTCAACTCATCCCAGTGCTCTCTATATATAGTAATGCCCTAAATAATCGACTCCTTAACCACAACACAATTATGGGTAACTTTTTTTAGACTTCAGTCAGAAATATGGCTTGATGGCCATTCATCGGAAAGCTCTCAGTGAGAGCTTTCCGATGAATGGCAACAAGCCATATTCCGACTAAATCCTGAAAAGTGGGAGCTTTATGATGAATGGCAACAAGCCATATTTCCGACTAAATCCTGAAAAATTACACATAATTCAGCTGTGGTTAAGGAGTCAATTATTTAGGGCATTACTGTATGTATCATATAACACCATCATCAGCTATTGAGTAGAATATTCACCCTGTATACTCATTGCATGTGTGAGAAGGTAACGGTCATAAACTTAATTAAGCAAAAACCAGTCAGATGGGAGAAAAATGTGATTTCACAGCCAAGATGGCAATCATGTCGTAAAGTGTCTTCATTGCTTATAAATAATGCAGCTCGTAGTGACATTTTATTACCGGATAACTCTCTCTGTACGCAAGCATGATGCACATATTAATGCATATGATATGCAGAGAAACGTGCATCCGCACATAACTAAATGTGTAGAGCAGTAAATTCATCCACACATACATGTATTCCTTCATTAACATCAATAATGATTATTGTTAGCATTTCAAAATGATGCAGCAACAATTTATAGAAGAAAATTTAGCATCTCATGTGGTGAAATTCTTACCGTAAATGTATGTCATTGCTTATTTATCTATGTAACAACCTTATACATGGCAAAATATAGGCAACATTAAAGCATATTGTGTGTTCAATAAGCAAAATAAAAACTAATATTATTGTTAATTTAAAGATATTTTTAAAACTTATATTTTACATTTCTCAGTTTGCATGCAAACTATTGGCCAAAAACATGTAGAGTGAAAACACACTATTTAAGTTTAATAGTTACTTTATCTAAGTTTATTATGAATGGTATAGTCACAAGTCATATCACTTTATTCACAAATTAATAAATTATTTCAGATTCAAAATGCGCAGTGCCCTCTATTAATGTTATCGATAAGTGAGATAATAAATCTAATAATATAATTGGTCTGCGAATATCGGTGAGCCAATTGAAGCCAGATCTTATTATATAACATACGAAACCTTGACTGGCATTTATTGATGTACCGCTAAAATAGTCAGTTGGATCAATCTGTTCCAATATTAAGTGCATTGTATTATGTTCTATTAATCCTCTGTGATATCTTGGATCAACTAGACTTTATAACAGGCAGAGAAGCTGGCAGCTTCTACAAGAAAAGTGAACGGTATTAAACCAACTTGGAAGAAAAATAAAGGTTATTAGGTTAACAGGAGGACAGAGCCAAGAGCCATGAGGGTGCTCCGTCTTGTCTGGTGTCTACAAAAAGATGGATAAAATTGCATTCAGAGAGAAAGTGCCCTTCAAGTTCCAAAGGATGTAACCCTTGTCCTAACAAGCTCTCCCTAATGATCAACCTAGAGCATTCATACAGTTTTACATGCAATATATATCGATAAATAAAAAGCGTTCCAAGCATAACAAGAAGTGGCCCCTCAGGTGCTGGCATACCCCACGGTACTAAATTGAAACATGGTCAGGATGGAACCAAAATTTTAAATAAAAACAAAGAAGGATAACTCTAGAATGGAAAATGCAAACAACATCCTTGGGGCACTCTTTTGAAAGCAGTCATGATGGTGAAACTCCATACCAAATTTCATTCAAATAACCATGGCTGAGATATCTGTGCGGACACACATATGGACAGACTGATGGATAGACAGACAGACAAAGTCAATCCAGTATACCCCCCTATTTTTCTTCGAAAAGTGGGGGTATAAAAATGTCAGACCAGGTACTATCCATAATCCATGGATGCAACAAAATAAACATCCATTCCTTATATTTACATTGAACTGACAGATTAACCCTTTGATGATGGGAGCTGCACTGGTGCAGCATTAAAGACCCTGTGCCAGTGCATTCTCTCATATATGCATTGGCACAGGTTTTCGCAAAATTTCAGAAAACTCCAGTCATGAAAGGGTTAATAGTTTCCATTTTTAACAATATTCTGATAACGAGTTGCAAGTTGCTTCGGTACAATATGGAAAAAATTTGGGGCCTGCACATGAAAATCACATGGCATCGCATGATATTATTTCAACCAACCAACATCCTACATTCAAGATCCACACAGCAAATGTATGATTATAAATATTATTATATTATTAATAATATGTCCTAATGTTCTCATGAAAAGGTGATTGTTGCATAAATAATTAGTAGCCCTCACATTCTCGAAATATTGGTTATATATATATACGATTATAAATCACAGCACCCCCCCCCCCCCCCCCAAAAAAAAACTCCAAGTAGTGCTTCCATCAGGCAGTTGTCAAGCAATTACATTGTAACTTTGGTCATATGAAGAGTTAATGCCAATTAATATTGCCTAACATAATTCTAACATAGTACAGTAATGCACGAGAGAGCTTTTCAATGAATGGCAGCAAGCCATATTTCCGACTAAATCCTGAAAATTTTCCATAATTCTGCTGTGGTCTAGGGGTCGATTATTTAGGACATTACTGCATATGTAAACCAAAGTGCACAACAAAGACATAAATAGTATACATAAAATTATAGCAGCCCATTAGTATACAGTAAACAGCCTCTTTCTGTGTTATCCAGTTCCAAATTGTTTGCTGGGCAAGCTTGTCAAATTCTTGTCAAATTGTTTGCTGGGCAGGCTTGTCAAATTCTTGTCAAATTGTTTGCTGGGCAGGCTTGTCAAATTGTTTTATGAGATTCTTACTCCCCTATACACCACTGTACAATTAACATCAGAGACTTTTAATATATTTCATGTAAATTCCAACATTGTGAATTATTATCTATGGTGTGTAAACTCCACCCGTGAGGGTGGGAATGGAGAGAGAGGGGAAGTCTCCCAGAATATCCCCATTTATTAAAGGCCTCCTATCCGGTCTTCAATATTTGTCTTCAGTATGTTCTGAATACAATATAATGTCCAGCAAAATGGGAGAGGACATCGGGCAAGGATACATTACACCCCCCCCCCCTAATATTTTGGGGAAGTTACGGACCTGACTATTGGTGACACTCAACCCACGTTTTAAAGAAGAAATTGTGACATTTGTTGTTTTAGGGAGTTGAGAGATTAAGGTCCCACCTGCCCAAATACATAAAATTCATGTAACATCGTGAGAAATCAATGCAGATTTGAAGTATGAGAACGGCCGAAACAGTGAACTTCAAAGTGTTAATGCGGTCGAAGAATGGTCCTAGGGTGGAGAATTTAGATTAAATAAATTCATTAAGTAACCCAGACCCAAGTTAGCCACAAATTAGCACTCTATGGAGAATAAATGTGGTGCCAATCATTTTGTTAATGGATTAGATAGAGCAAGTACTGAGGTTTCCTTCCCTGTGAACTAACTTAAAATGTAATAATGTCAATATGAATAAAATCAAAGGCATAGAATGGGGGTCACCTCAATTTTGGTTCATCATAGGATCTCATTGGGATGGGGAGCTAAATGAGAAATCAGGAGTTGGGAGCTTAGAAATTTAAAGTGACACATAATGTTCAGCACCAAACTGAACTTAGTTCAAGGTTGGTGCTGGACCAAAATTTTCTCTTATAAAAAGGACTTGCCAAATTGAATTCAATTGGGAAAAATTAATATTTTTTTTATCTTTATATAATAAAATATATCAAAGTGGCAATGTTATGATAATTCTCTAAGTGGTATCCAGATAGTACTTTTAATATTACAAGTTATATCATATTAAAAGAACATCGCTTTTTTCTCACTGTCATATTTTAACCACTGTTGATTAACTCTCTGTGCATCTTGAATGTCTGTTTTGTCAGTGTTGTTGGTCTGTTAGGCACATGTAATGGATTATCTGCTTTTGTTGATGTTTCGGCGGATGAGGAATGCGGCCTGCAGGGTGACCCAAATGAAATTGTAGACGGATGCCAACCCACAGCAATAGATCAAACTGTACAAAGTAAAATTGAGCTACTAAAAAGTTCAAAATT
This sequence comes from Siphonodentalium dalli, assembly GCA_032622095.1. NCBI lineage: Eukaryota > Metazoa > Mollusca > Scaphopoda > Gadilida > Siphonodentaliidae > Siphonodentalium > Siphonodentalium dalli. The sequence continues at coordinate 127,214,798 of CP136061.1, read as the reverse complement.
GACAAAGAATAATGCAAACATCACCATTTCACACTACGTTGAAAATATTCATCATCATGGTGAATATCCATACCATTACATTGAGATTTGACAACCATTGGCTGAGATATGACAGACATATGGACAGACAAACAAGAGGGAAGGAGGACTGGTTGTATGGAATCCAGTATACCCATCATTCACAAGCCCGTAAATAGTGTGTCCCACCTTTATAGGGGGTGGGTGTTTAGGGGGGAGGTCCAGTGGACATGTTAAGGTGGAAAACCCTCTAACCACATCCCTAATGCACCATCTTCGGTGGCTTATTATAAAGCAGGATATGAGCATATATAAAGTGCACGAGTACTGATCTGTCACTGCACTAGGAGCCTTGTGCAGTCAAATAGAATATGAACAAATCACTGCACCGGGCAGTCATATAACACATGTAGAAGAACAAATGAAAAAAAAACCCGAGACTGATGTGAGATATGCACGAGGAAAACTAATGCATCAATTGGTTATAAATGCTCAGAATATCATCAAAAGGAAAATATCTTTAAGCAAAAATAGACCTGCACAGCAAGTTCCTTTGTATGAAAGAATTTGAAAACTAGTTCACAGTGGTTGGTGGATATTTTCATAAAATTTAGTTAAAGTTTTTTGACAACACAAAGATATTCATATCCTTATTGTATACGTGACTCAGTGTTAATACACCTTTTGAGCTTTGAAAGTGGAAGTATAAAATTTTATTCAATCATATCAAAAATCCCTTGGTATACAAGCTATACGGTACAATATTTTGAATTTTGAAGTGAGTGAGTAAATTTATTTGGCCCAATGCCAGGAATACATGTAGCATAAAAATAAAGGCTCACATTAGTGCCCTTTTTCCACCGTGGTCATGTCAGTCTGTGATTTAATGTTCTTTAACCTCTTCGCTGCTAAATGACGTTATGACGTCGTGTGCTGGGCTGTTGACGTTATTGGCATTTTCCAATGGGAAAATATAGCGGGAATGTCAAAAGAACCATAAAAGTTACTCAGCTGAAAGGCTATTATCGTTCACAATCGTGGGAAATCATAAACTGTTTGAAACGTCGAGTTACAGTTATTCCGATGCACTAATCTCTGAGTTCCATTTATATATTATGGCCTACTTCTGATGTGCTGAAGTAGGTCCGTAGTACCTACGGACCATATAGCACACGGCGTGCACTTTTACGTCCGTAATAGATACGGACGTCATAGCAGCGAAGAGGTTAAGATCTACAGGCAGTTTTTTTCTGATATTTAAATAAACAGGCTCAAGTTTCTGGGGAGTGGTGTGTGGGGGTGGGGTAGGAATCAATGTATGTCAAAATTTTCTGACAAGTCTATTGGAAATAAAATAAATAGAATGAAAATTTGTTTTCAAGAGAACTACATGTAGTCAACATAAGGAATTGTTTTCAAGCCTATCTAACCTCTGGGGACCTCATTCTGCTTAGGCCTCAACTGCTAAAGAGTGGGTCTGATTGAAGTTCCCCATTTGAAGTTGGTGATATTCACCTATTAATCACTTCGATTTTGCATTTTATCTCCTGAAAATTAAGGGATATTGAAACTGAACAGAAGGGAAAAGGTAACTGAAAACAAAGTTAATTTGAGACTATAGATACTTCCCTATTAAGGCATAAACAGAATGAGGAGAAGCATCACTATATTCACCCTCTGGGGACCTCATTTTGCAAATGTCAGACACACTTTTTCCAGACTTGACTGTTTTCCATCACGAAGTTCAAATAGGAGAAGATAACTCTATGATAATGGTTCTCTCTATCAACTGAATTCAGTGGACCTGAAGGGTGAGCAGGTACAGTAATGCCCTAAAGAATCGACTCCTTACACCACAGCAGAATAATGGGTAATTTTTCAGGATTTAGTTGAAAATATGGCTTATTGCCATTCATCGGAAAGCTCTCAGAGCTTTCCAATGAATGGCAACAAGCCATATTTCCGACTAAATCCTGAAAAGTTACCCATAATTCTGCTGTGGTTAAGGAGTCAATTATTTAGGGCATTACTGAACTTGTCAAAATAAATATTTTGTAAAGAAATGGTCAAAGAATAATAGAAAACCAATAAATACCTCAATAACAAACTATGTCTGAGAAACTCCACCAGACCGATTCAGAACGTGTGTACCCAGCAATCCATAAAACGTAAACTACTACACTACGTTGACACTGGAGAGAGTCAATACAAACATGTAATCACACAGCTCCTAGCCTCCTTCGTGAAATAATTGCATAATGAAACAGAAACAAGAAACAAACAAAATGCAACAATGTGTAAACTGACAGATTCCGCCCAGCATCAAAAGAAATAAATTTCCTTTAAAGGAAAATATACTTGCAAGGATGAGTAAACATGGATGATTCTATATATATACTTAATTAGATCTACATATGACAGAACACTTTATAGGATTACAGGCCGGGAAGATGGTGTAGATGAGTTCATGCATAAGAAATGCTTTGTGGTTATAATATACATTGAATGACAGTCTTTTCATCAGTATTAGTGGTGTAGCTATGGGACGGGGGCTAGACAGCTAGGCCTCTACACCCCACCCACAACCCCATCCATTGCAGCATCAGCACCATATATTCATATATTTTCAAACTTTTTCCCAGACCTAGACAGGTCCCTATGGCAGTTCTTGATATCAGTTCATTTTTTGTCACCAGAGACCTTCGCTATTTGTCAAAAAGTTGCTGATTTCATCAATCTGGTCAATAAATCATACCGACATTTATTTCTCTAACAGCCATCAACAATAGATGATGGTCGAACAAAATTATCATTTCTTTGGAAAAGTAATCACTAAAGTGACTCAGAGACCTGACCATATGCAATTTATCCCTTTACCCAACAGAAGGGCCCTGTGCCAATGCATTCTCTTATATATGCGAGTCGACCATAGGTCGCCTCGCATATATAAGAGAATGCATTGGCTTAACACATTAAAAATTATAAAATGGTAAAAAGTGTTAAAAAAAGATTATTTTTAGGCCAATGCATTCTCTTATATATGCGAGGCGACCTATGGTTGACTCGCATATATAAGAGAATGCATTGGCACAGGGCATAACTGTAACTATCACAATGTGGTCAAGGAGCCGGTTCCAATGATATCCATATTTGTATGGTTCTATTGAGACAGACCGAAGATATTTTAGGCTGTTGAAGCTTTATTTGGCTGGTGACTCAGAGACCTGACCATATGCAATTTAAATCAAATAATATTAGTATGTTTGATGCCAATTAAACTTGACCAATTTGAAATATTAGAACTGGGCACACCATTCAACAATAACGGTGATTAGAGGCAGAACATGGTTCATTTATGTACAGACAAGGCCATACATGGCACTTATCATTATAATGAAGTCCAATCACAGCCTGATACCAATTATAACTCAGTTCTCACTCCTAAAATGAAGATTTTAAACCAATTTGATCTTGACTACAATCTACAATACCAAATTTGACACAAATGTGCCCAGTAGGAGGGTATCACCCCCTCCCCCCTGAATCCTGAATACCAGTTAATTTTGGGGGGTGAATCCTGAATACCAGTTAATTTTGGGGGGTGAATCCTGAATACATGTTAAGAAATAATATGCGATATATGACATACAAATTGACTGTTTTAATATCAGACAGATACAAGCAGAAGTTACATAGACACATTATGATGCCGGTCGCGTTATGAGGCCGTTATGATACGATTAATGATACTTTATGATGGCATGGTGGTCGAATATGCCCAAGAAGCTATTCTACCCACTCATTCATACAGATAACTAACACAAAATATTACTTTGCGACATCAAAACCTGCGTCCAAGATGTTTTGCTTGAACCCGAATACCAGTTAATTCGGGGGTATGAATCACGCGTACATCTTCAAAACACCCTGAATCCCGCGTACCGAAAAGGGGGGGTGGGGGGTGATACCCTCCAGTAGTATAGGAGAAGTATTTAATAGATGGTCTGACCACCAGACTTGATGGGTCGAAATCGAGTCTGGAACCTCTAAGGGGAAAATGTTGATTCGCAGACTAAATGACAAACATCAGGTCGTTAAGAAACAATGGGTCAAGGACCAAATGTGACTGCATTCTGTTCTGAATCAGTGGAAGAAATATATATATATATATAAATATAAATATGTTATGCTGCCTCACAAAGATCAAAGGGAATGCGAGTGACAAATCAGACCTGACAGGGTCGAGGCCATTTTATATCACATCCGATAAATAGGTAGACAAGATGGGAGGAAAAAACAACCAACTGTCAAAAAGACTAATTAGTCTTGATTAAGGCTTATGCTAGCAGAGTAATTCCGAGTCAGTTTATATAACCATGTGACCTCTGGCCAGGCTAACCTCTGAATCAATTCCCTTGAAATCAGTGAGACACAGGTATGCAGCACTAATCCAAAAGCTCAAGACAGGCAACTTCGGCTTGATTTGATGCTGAACACCTGAAGAGGTATTTTTGGCAAAGTTATCCTTCTTGGTTAACAAGAATTTGTGATATTAACTTCATCCCCTTTTACATGTTGATTCTATTTACTATAAATATGCTAATTCATAAATTATAACAGTCTTATTTCAATGTATATAGTTTTCAGTTACCCCAAGAATAAAAGACTAATTTAACAATGAAAGTGTCTATGACACTGTAGCACAACTTTGCAAAGAAGTTAAATTTTTGTGATGAGCAATGAATGGGATGATGAATTGAATTTTGAAATCCAATATGGCCACTGGCAGCCATGTTTTTTTTGTCAAATGACCCCAAAATGACTCGTTCCCATCAACATGTTAATGTCAACATCCATGACAAAGCATGATGATCTGACAAAAGATACGATCTGTTGCCCATGTCAAATGATTTAGTCATGCAAAGAGTAAAATCCAAGATTGCAGCCGGCAGCCATGTTTTATGGCCGAATGACCCAAAAATGACTCGTTCCCATCTACATGTCAATAATTACATCCTTGACAAGTTTCATGATGATCAAATGAACGCTGTCGCCCGTGCTAATGGATTGAATTTTGAAATCCAATATGGCTGCTGGCGGCCATGTTATTTTGCCAAATGACCCAAAAATAACTAGTTCCCATCAACATGTCAATGTTAACATCCATGACAAATTTCATGATGATCCGACCAAAGGTACGACCTGTAGACCGTGCTAAAGGATTTAGTCATGCAAAGAATAAAATCCAAGATGGCTGCCAGCAGCCATGTTCTATGGCCGAAAGACCTCAAAATGACTCGTTCCCGTCTACATGTCAATGTTAACATCCATGATGATCGGACCAAAGGTATGACATGTAGCCTGTGTCAAAGGATTTAGTCATGCAAAGAATAAAATCCAAGATGGCTGCCAGCAGCCATGTTTTATGGCCGAATGACCCCAAAATGGCTCGTTCCCATCTACATGTCAATAATTACATCCTCGACAAGTTTCATGATGATCACGTGAACACTCTGGCCTGTCGCCCCGTGCAAATGGATTGATTTTTGAAATCCAAGATGGCTGCTGGCGGCCATGTTTCTTTACCGAATGACCCCAAAATAACTCGTTCCCATCTACATGTCAATGTCAACAGTCATGACAAATTTCATGATGATCAGACCATAGGGACTGTATAGCTCATGCTAATGGATTGAAATTTGAAATCCAAGATGGCCGTTGGCGACCATGTTTTTTTGCCGAATGACCCCAAAATGACTCGTTCCCATCTACATGTCAATGTCAACAGCCGTGACAAATTTCATAATGATCCAACCAAAGGTACAACCTTTAGCCCGAGCTAACGGAAACACATGCACACACACACACGCACGCACAACGGATACCAAGCCGTGGCAAAAGCTCAAACTTCACAAGTAAAGTTGAGCTAATCTGCCGAAGGATGCTGAGTAATAATCATGATTGTTTGTCCAGATAATCTCATCAATGAATGTACATGTATTTCTGTCGATATTAATTCATTGATAACTAGATACTTGCTGTTTGGCAGTTATTTGATTCCTTATTAATATGTTGGTTGGACAGTTCAGCCAAAACATTAACCCTTTGACTGAAGCTTCCTGAATTTTTGCGAAAACCCTGTGCCAATGCATTCTCTTATATATGTGAGTCACCCATAGGGTGCCTCGTATATATAAGAGAATGCTTTGGCCTAACAATATTTACCATGATCTGTAAGAAAGTGCATTCTCTTATATATGCGAGGTTCCCTATGTGAGACTCGCATATATAAGAGAATGCACTGGCACAGGGTATTTAATGCTGCATCATAGCAGCTCCTGTCATGAAAGGGTTAGACTAACAACTTTTAGGCTTAAGAATATATTGCTTTAACCCCTTCTATACTAAAGCAAATTAATGGATGAGTAGTTATAAATCTCAAAGGAAATGTTCTGATAATTAGTTCAACAAATGGTCATTTTGTTGAACTTAGTATCTTAAAATTTCCCTCAATAAATAGGGCTCCTTCTGCACTTTTATTTATCTGTCGACAACTTTTATCAACTTAACCCTTTGAGTGCCAGGGGTCGATCTCATCGGCCCTAAACCTACAAAATAAGTCTGCTAAAGAATATAAGAATAAATTATTAAAATTGTAATAAAATTGTAAAAAAAATAAAATAAAAAAAATAATTAATTGTTAGGCCAATGCATTCTCTTATATATGCGAGGCAACCTATGGTCGACTCGCATATATAAGAGAATGCATTGGCACAGGGTATATGGGTTGATACAAAAATCAACCTGGCACTCAAAGGGTTAACGATTCCCTCCAATAAATGGATAAATGAATAAATTATAATAGACCATTCCAATGTACACTTTATAACTGAGTGGGAGAATCCATTCAGTTTAGAAAGGGTTAAAGAAGTTGTGTACTGTACACAACAGTGTACATACTGTACACAACATTGTATAATGACATTTTTATTATCCATCTGTATGTTCATCCAAATTTTGGAAATAAAACTTTTGTGATTATTTTTGGTATTTGCCAGCACTTGATTCTCTATAAAAGCCTTTATTTGATCATCAGAAAGCATGATTTGGAACAGTAAACATGGAAGTAAAAAAAACTCAATGAGGAATACATGTAGTATTGCTTGTGTATCATAATTTCACCAATTCATTTGGCAATAAAGTTACTACGTGATGTCACTGAGCCCCGATAAAAAAGTCATATTGAACTCGATTGAGTCCAATATGACTTTCGGGAGTCCAATATGAATTTTTCCGATGGCTTTTGCCCAATCAGAAATAGTGTTAGTTAAGGGATGGATAATAATAATATAATAATCAATAATACTGATTTCATTTTGAATTTTCCGGTATAAAACATACGAATGAATTTGAGACACTTTACAGTCCACGGAGCGTAGCAAGTGGGAGAACTCTTTCTCTATCTGAGATCGCTTGAACGTCTTATCGCGGTTTGTTCTAAAAATAGTAATGAAACAATGTCCTAATTGAATATCGCATTGTATAAGAAAATATTGATATCAAATCAATATTAATTGATAGAAGCATTTCCGGATAGGTGTCTTCAATTCATATTTATTATTTTATACACCGGAATCTATAAAACATATTTAAGAAGAGATAATCAATCTTTAACACATATTTTACTCCTGATCGAATATAATTACCTTAAGGCTCAAACTGGTGGTCCCGGGATTGGTATCAATTTGGATATAATATTGGCTGCTTCATGAGATGAATGATATTTATCATTGCGTGGGTAATAGCTGAACTTCTGAGAATATGTTATAAAACACGTGAACTTACTAAAAGTAGAAACACTTCCAAATATAAACCATCACATCTTTCCTAAAGTTCTTAAACTACTATTCTTGAAAATGTCATTTGATCATGCATCGTGAGCAGCCTGCACACTAAAATCCAATTAAACAGTTGTATTTTCACAATAGGATATGGTATTTATAGGACCACTGGTATGTGACCTACGATGTGATGAAAGTGGGCACATAATTTTCGTAATGTCATCCAACAATCGAAAAGGGAAATCCAAATTTTAAATGTCTGATATAAGTCACATATTGTTGTAAAACGTAATCAAGATATCTATATTCCAGCTAGGGCTATTAAGTGGCTGTTTATTTAGATAATTTAGATGTGACCATCTAAATACCTATAAATTCTCATGCAACACTTAATAAATTTTGTGAGCATGGGCCCTCAAATCAAAATTTATTATTTTAATGCCCAGTAACTTATATATTAAATACATGCAAGGAATATTTATAACAACTATATAAGGGTTTAATCAGTGACAAGGATCAGAACATGTCTTATATAATATGTACTAGTAAATGAAAGTTTAGCATGATTTTAATTCAATGAAATTTGTCCTACCATGGAGTAAGTATGTAACATAATAAAAATAATAGATCAATTTACATAAGGTAGTGCATTTACACAGTGAATTAGTTTCAATGTGTCAAGATCGACACAAGTTGGTGTTTGGGATGATACCTGGGAGGATTTGAAAGGGCTGTTAGCCCTCTCCTACAACCCACTTTTGTATGCTGTGATTCCACTGAAGAGCGTATGTAGGGTTTGTGAGTAGATTACTATCTGCCCATACAAAGGTGTTTGCCTACTGCATATGGGATGCATGCCACAGCAGCAAGAAGAAAAGCACCCCCCCCAATCCGAAGATTGACACCCAACCAAATACACCTTTAATGCCCGAGTAGTGTTAAGATCGACACATGACCAAATGCTCCCTTAACACATGAGTGGTGGGAAGCAGGTACAGTATGAGCAAGCCTGGAAATAGTGTGCCTGTCAGTTGCAGAATGAGGTCCCCAGAGGGCGAATTTACTGTCACTATCCCGCATTGCAGGCTAGCATCACCAAATTCATCCTCTGGGAACCTCATTATGCTTAGAACTCATCTTCTGGGAAGTATTTATAATCTGAAATAAACATTGTTTTTTAGTTCCCTTTTCCATTCTGTTCAGTTTCTATATCCCCTAATTTGCAGAAGATAAAATGCATAATCGAGGTGACTAATGGGTGAACATCACCAACTTCAACTCGGGAACTTCTATCTGATCTGTAGGTATCCCATAGCAGTTGAGGCCGAGACAGAATGAGGTTCCATGAGGGTGATGCTGGCGTGTGGGATAGCTTCACTAAATTCACCCTCTGGGGACCTCATTCTGCAAATGACAGACACACTATTTCCAGACTTGAGTAAGAACGGCATTGTTGAAGGTCATAACTTTGCACAATATTTGAAAAGAGTATGACTCTACAGTCACACTTGGCTTAACTTGAAACTTAGCCACTGGTAGGAAATTCAGCAAGCATCAAATTCAAGCTACATGTACATTGGGCCACCAAGCTCGCTAAACATAATGGTTCTGCTCCCACCTTATTATGACACCTAACAAAGGACTGTTATGGGTTGTATTGGGTGGGTGCTTTTAGTACTAATCTGAATCACAGCAACAATGCTCCAAACATAATCAAGCCTTGAAATAGTGTGTCTGTCATTTGCAGAATGAGGTGCCCAGAGGGTGAATTTAGTGATGCTACCCCGCATAGCGGGCTAGCATCACCAAATTCACCCTCCGGGGACCTCATTCTGCTGAGGTTCCCAGAGGGTGAATTTGGTAATGCTAGCATGACTAAATTCACCCTCTGGAAGACCTCATTCTGCAAATGACAGACACCCTATTTCAAGGCTTGCACAGCAACAATGCTCCAAAAATAATTTCGTATTAGCTCATATCCCCAACATTGAATGAGTGCATCCTAAGTACACACCATGTAGACCTCACTGACATATATTCCTTACCAGATGCAGAGTGACTGATGGGGGACCAGTCTAGATGTGATAGGACTAATTACAGTCACAAATGATGGAGAACTAGCACACTGTACATACACCAGGGGTATGGCAATTAGTGACATATACCAGGGGTACAGCACGTAGACACAACATGATATTATATAGTTTGATGACTCATTTTAAACAAGAGATGGATTGTCGTCCGGTACATACCCCCTAGTGGCATACCACCTAGTGTGGGCATATCTATAACTTATGACTGCTATACTCAGACAGATAGACACAAAAATCATCATTTTCATATAAACGAAGATGAATAACTATAGCACAAAAAAACAAAACAAAACAGTTGAATATGCCATTAAATGTCCTCATAGTGGTGAACATCCATACAAAATTTCATTGAGATCCGAGCATTACTGTTCAAGTTATGACCTGAACAGACATCGGATGGACCAAACAGCCAACATGTCCAGATAAACGAACTTGAATAACTCTAGAATGGAAAAGCCAATCAGAACAATGGAACCCTCTATTGAATGTCCTCACAGTGGTGAACATCCATACCAAATTTCATTGAGATCCCAGCACAACTGTTGAAGTTACGACATGAAGAGACACCAGACGGACCAAAAAGCCAACATTTCCAGATAAACAAAGATGTATAACTCTAGAATGGAAAATCCGAACAAAATGATGGAACCCTCTTTTTAATGTCCTCATAGTAGTGAACATCCATACCAAATTTCATTGAGATCCCAGCACAACTGTTGAAGTTACGACATGAACAGACACCAGACGGACCAAAAAGCCAACATTTCCAGATAAACAAAGATGAATAACTCTAGAATGGAAAATCTGAACAAAACGATGGAACCCTCTATTTAATGTCCTCATAGTTGTGAACATCCATACCTAATTTCATTGAGATCCGAGCACTATTGTTCAAGTTATGACATGAACAGACATCGGACGGACGTACGGACGGACGCACACACGGGCGGACGCACGGCTCCACGGACCGACAGGTGAAAAACAGTATATCCCCCCTTTTTTTTTTAAAAGGGGATATAATAAGAACATGATCTACATGTACCTATATACAGTGTATGAACTATATTTTCATCAGATAAGCTTATTAGAGTGATAAGAGATTATCGCCTCAGAAAGAAATAAGGCCAAAACAAAAATGATGCGTGTTTCCCGTAACCCGACCGACCGTCTTCAAAACCCCCCGACCCAAGTTCATTTTATTGGTTTTAAATAAAAAAAATCAATCTATAAACCGACCGACCGCACTGATAACCAAACTATGTACACGTGGTTCCATTTTATCTGATTCACCTCGCGAGATAAATAATATCTTTGATATATTTATATATTTTTCGTAAAGCCACATCGTCACTCTAACGGAAAGTCAAATTTAATACGATCTGATGCAATACAGGAAGATCACAAGTTATCGTTCCTCTTCATTGACCGGAAGCGCGTGTTTTTGTTGATATTTACATTAAACATCGATGTTTTCCGCGGTAGATTCGAATCGAACCGAATCGATTCGAACAAGTTCATCTCAACGATGGGGGTCGCACATGGGTCGATTCGAAGTCTCTGGGTGAAAATGGAGACGTATTCTCTTTAATATTTACAAGCTGTATAACCACAGACTACAATCGATGCAATCAGGTTCCTCTTTCGGTGTCCGGTTCGGAGTTATATCGTCTGGTTTGATAGCACAAAATACACTGTTTTCGAATGTCATTCTCTTTCTCAAGAATTGACAAGTTACTGAATCCGATTTTTGGCGCATCAATTAGAATGGTTTTTCGTCACAAGAACACAACAATGATCGGATTGCCAGATCACAATTTTACTGGGTGCATACAAAATTCAGGATGTGTTGATAAAAATCTTATAAATGTTGTCTCACATTCAATTATGTGATTTAATCGCTCGTTTCATATATATAAAACCCAGAAATATCATTTACATCTAAATATTAACTCAAATAATAGTTATCTTCCCCATAAACATGCAAGATTTGCGATCGAAAACTCAGAAAGTTTGTGCTGATTGTTAGCAAATGCAGGGCTTTGTATTTTTTTTGCATGCATGTTAATCGCAATTTACAACAGATATAAAACACAAAATGAAGCCCATGGAATGACTTTGCATGAACAGGATGTTGTATTGTGGTATGGTAAGATATATTACATATAGAATACCTTTACTTTGTCCATAGTATGCACAATTTGAATTCCACATGCCATGCATGATTAACTAACTGATAAGCTAGATAATATGATATAGATACCAACACTAACTAGTAATCAACAGAAAACCGACTTGCCACTTCAAATTTTCTGGTTACAAAACGTCCAACAGGACATCGAAAGTGGGCCTGTGATAACACAAAATGTCCATTCATGGGCTGTAAGGTACACTCATGGGGTGTTAGGTCCATTCATGGGGTGTTAGGTCCATTCATGGGGTGTAATGTCCACTCAATGGCACTCATGGGGTGTTAGGTCCATTCATGGGGTGTTAGGTCCATTCATGGGGTGTAAGGTCCACTCATGGGGTGTTAGGTCCATTCATGGGGTGTTAGGTCCACTCATGAATATTCCCAGCTCAAAATTTTGCTTGGTTCAGGGGGTGTGAACTTCAGTTTGAAATAGGGGGTCCTGACATTTCCCAACAAAGACCCTGAAGCCAACTAATAAATTACTCATCTCTCCCACGCACCCCATAAAATGTTAACTGTCAACTAATAAATTACTCATCTCTCCCCTGTGCCCCCTACAACAACTCATCTCCCCCCCCCCCCCCCCCCCCGCATCCCCTACAATGTTAACTGTCAACTAATAGATTACTTATATCTCCCCATGCCCCCTACAACTCATCTCTCCACCACTCCCCCTACAACGTTGACTGTTCCCTGGACCCACTACAACATTAACTGTCCACTAACAAATTACTCATCTCTCCCACATGCCCCCTACAACGTTAACTGTCAATTAATAAATTACTCATCACTCCCCCGTGCCCCCTACAACAATTCATCTCTCCAATGCGCCCCCTACAACAACTCATCTCTCCCCCGCGCCCCTACAACATTAATTCATCTCCCCCCCCCCCCTCATGCCATGCGGACATGTAAACTGTCTACCGTTATCTGTTGTATATGTTTCCCCTCAATATAACAGTGTTTATCACCAATTTGTCGGTTGCTCTGGGTCATTGTATGGTGTTTGATGGTCATTGGTGGTTAGGCATGGCCCACACGAGACCATAAAAAAATAAAATGAAAAAATAAAATAAAATGAAAAGCCTACCGCCCGCCCCTATTTTTTTTGGGCTCGTTACGGGAAACACGCATTCATTTTGTTTTGGCCTAAGGATCCCCTTTTATTCTCTACATCCCCATTTTCTACATGTACATACAAAGTGCATATAGTTGGTGGATTTACTGATCCTGATTTGTGATAATAAAGAGCATTTGCGTCTCACATCAGTAAGTCTGTAAGAGTATATATAGTTTGTGTGCAACTATTTTATGTAATTATTGGCCCATTTTTATCTCTAGATTTAAATTGAGGCCTGAACATAATGATGTTATGGTAACATGACACTCAAGGCAAAATTAGGAATCTTTACATTGAAAAAATTACCATAACCAGATAGTATACAGTAATGGCCTAATAATCGACTGCTTAACCACAGCAGAATTATGGGTAACTTTTCAGGATTTAGTCGGAAATATGGCTTGTTGCCATTGAATGGCAACAAGCCATTTTTCCGGATAAATCCTGAAAAATTACCCATAATTCTGCTGTGATTAAGGAGTCGATTATTTAGGGCATTACTGTATCTACTGAATAATGAAATATGACAGAACACAATCCTCCATCAGAAGAAAGGACTAAAGTGGTTTGTATGTTGGTTGAGTTCATCTTCACTTTAAAGATAAGAAGCTAAGCCATCAAGTCTGGATGTTTGACATTTGCAGAATGAGGTTCCCAGAGGGTGAATTTAGTGATGCTACCCCACAGTGGGCTAGCATCGCCAAATTGAATGCCGGCTGATACGGACCCTGGCTCTTACGGACCCTGGCTCATACGGACCCTGGCTTTTACGGACCACCGGCTCATACGGACCCTGGCTTATACGGACCCTCGGCTTATACGGACCCTGGCTCATACGGACCTCAATTAAAATATACAATTTTATTTTTTATGTTTATTTAAATAAAATCAAAATACTGACAACATACATACTGAGATAACAAAAAATCTGATGATAACAAAAATGGACCAACGTTACATCAGACGAACATTATCTAAATTGGGGCGTACAGCTTGTCGGCTTCTTTCAGTAGTTTGCTGGCAGTTATCATCATCGACGAGTAGTAGCTGTTGTGCTCTCAAGTAGAACATTCAGGTTCAATGCAGTCATTGTGGAATTATGCCAGTCAAAAATAAATCAGTTGAATATATACCAGTTGTGTTTTTACTAACATGTTTTCATAACAAATCAAACTCAGTGGATTCATACTAATCACCATTCACTGACCATTCATCATCGCGTGTCTGTTTATAAAACAATATAAGGGATCACACACGAGTGTGTATACAAGGGACAATAAATCAGTTGAAACAAGTTGTGTTTTTACTAACATGTTTTCGTAACAAATCAAACTCAGTGGATTCATCCTCATCACCATTCACTGACCATTTATCACCGCGTGTCTGTTTATACAACGACATAAAGGGATCACACGCGCGTGTTTATACAACGATGAAGAGATTAATTAACGCGATTCAATAAATGCTTTTTCAAGCCAGAACATCACCGAAATTCTCAATTAATACAGATATATGTGTGAAAATACAATCATAATTATATATTAAATTCATAAATATAAATTTGAAAAAAATCGGTTAAATTCATAAATATAAGTTTGAAAATCACCAAAAAAATTCTCAATTAATACAGATATATGTGTAAAAAGACAATCATAATTATATATTAAATTCATAAATATAAGTTTGAAAATTGCATATTTTAATTGAGGTCCGTATGAGCCGGGGTCCGTATAAGCCAGGGTCCGTATCAGCCGGTGGTCCGTATAAGCCAGGGTCCGTAAGAGCCAGGGTCCGTAAGAGCCAGGGTCCGTATAAGCCGCATACCGCCAAATTCACCCTCTGTGGACCTCATTCTGTTTAGGCTTCATCTTTTATTTTAGCTGTTACTTTTTCTCTTCTATTCAGGTTCTATATATCCCCTAATTTGCAGAAGATAAAATGCATAATCGAGGTGACTAATGGGTGAACATCACCAATTGCAACTGGGGAACTAGTTCTCCCGCAGCTGTTGAGTCCTAAGGCCCTAAGCGGAATGAGGTTGCCAGAGTCTGAATTTGTTGATGCTAGTCCACTCTGCAAGATAGCGTCACTAAATTCTCCCTCTGGGGACCTCATTCTGGAAATGTCAGACACACTAAATCCAGTCTTGCTTATGATTAAAATAGGGAGAAGTGGCACATTTTTGGGAGAAGATATCTCCCAAGTCACCCTATCCCTTTCAGTGCCAAGTCCGATTTTTGTATCAACCCATATTTCCTTGATCATTTTTCAAATTTATTGATTATAATAATGTGATACATTGATGGAAAGAGCTCTTATATGGGAAATATGGGTTGATACAAAAATCGGACTTGGCACTGAAGGGGCTATAGACTGGTCCTTGCTAGTAGGTATTCATAATTCCATAATTCTCAATGCCCACACTAACTCCATAAGTTCACTGACTGGGTTATTGAGGGAACCTAGTACATAGTATTAATATAAAAGGTGTTTCTGGTATTTTAATGATGAACATTGAACCTGATGAAAGGACTCAAACCCTCCTCATAACGGTCTCATATAAAAGAGTTATCTAAGGAGTCAAACCCTCCTCATAACGGTCTCATATAAAAGAGTTATCTAATCAATCTGCAAACAAAAAGGTTGTAAATCCCCACATAGAAGTGTGTTAATTGCGACAAGCGGAGTGATTTTTGTAAGATATGAAGATCTATTTCCTTGGCAGAATTCTTTATTTCTCTGTATTTTCACTTCTCTAGTTGCTAACTTGAGTTTCATATATCACAAAGCACCAGAAAACAATCACAAACAATGACGACTTATCTCTTAATGCATCACAGTAGTCTCCCCTTTCAGAATAATGATGAGTTTCCTGCCAGAATCTCTTGGCAAATTGGCAAATTGTTGCTCGGAAGCTCAAACACGGAGATAATGGGCCGTAATGTCAGAACGTTGAACAAATGATTCATCTCACCCCAGTAACCACCATCTAATGGGCAGAAGATACAATCTGATAATTTATAAACACAGATTGAAGTCAGATCATACAATTCAAGTTTACGATATTTTTATGTTTACATTGATTTTCTTCACTGGACAATTATCATATTTCAGAGAGGGGAACCCAGCCATAGATTAAAGCCCCTCATAAAAATTTAGAAGATATGATTATTATTTATCAATAGAATAATCATTTAGTCTGAAACACAAAATCAGAAGAGAATGAAACTCAGAGATTATAGTCATGAAATTGGTCGAAGTAATTTTTTTTTGCTTTTTTAAGGGGTTTCCATGCCTGAGTTATGTCAGGAAGTGGAAACTTTAGATGGACAAACACAGAAAACAACTTAATTGTTAAGCTAGTACACCACATGAAGGAATCTATGCTATATGAAGACTACATCAAGAATATTATATAACAATAAAAATGTCAAAAAGATGACTTTAATCATAGTTTTAGAAGGGAAATTTTGGGGAAGAGCATTCTCAGCAAGTATACAAATTGTGTGAAAATGAATAACTGCCATAAAAAGTACATGATCTGAACTAGTTAAAGGCTCGAATGGCAATTTAATTGAGTTCAGTATAGCTTAAACATTCTGAAAATTATGTTAGACATGTGCTGGAAAGTTGTGAACATCCATTTTGCAAAATTGATATGGGCTGAGATGAGTTTTAGCCTCACTTTTAGATCATATGTCCATAGCCAAATTACCAGCTTACCAGCTATCTCTAACACTGTGGCCTATTGTTGATTGTTCGAAGCTTGAGTGGACTGACACACTCTCACAATTTTCACAAGTTTTATTATGCATTGCTTTCACCCAGCAAAACACTTCCCTCTCAGCCCACTCTCTCCCTGCCACTGCACCATCAACTCAGAGATAATAATATGACTTGCATGTTGAAACTAACTCTACAGCAAGATGATTCCTTTCCCATCAAATGACATTTAACTTTATAGCTCTAACATTTTAAGTGACATGTAGACCTAATAAATGAGACCATTAATATGAACATATGTGCACATATTGTGCCATCAATCATACTCAGACTTACATCTGGGGATATCATATTTATCCAAGTACATTTCAAGCACACCATATTAACCCTGCCATTTAAAAATTGAATGTAGTTTTATTAAAGGATATAGCGGATGTGGCTGTTTAGGGCACTAAATGTGCTTTTATAACAGTCACAGCCACATATCCCTCAGTATAATACATTCAAACTACAGTCAATTCTTAAATTTATGTATCCTTTTCATTTTAAATTTCTATAAACTCAGCTGGGATTTTTTTATTCTGAAATCTGTCTGCAGTTTGGCTATCAGACCATGCAGCACTGTATGTTAACCCAATATTCTACCTGTGAATTATCAATCTATTAGTATATGGACGTGCACTTAAAAACACACCCAGTTATTCTGTCCACCGCATTTAGTCATCTAGGTCAACAAGGTGTGAGATCAGTTCATGTTATGGTGTATTATTAAAGCCAATAAAGCCAATGGGAATTTAGTATAGAAAGGGTTAAGAATAAAATATAAAAAAGAAGCTGCCAAAGTTTTGTTTGAAATTGATGTACCGAGATTCAAGCCTGAGTTTAGTGTGCCTGTCATTTGCAGAATGAGGTCCCCAGAGGGTGAATTTAGTGACGCTATCCCACATAGCGGGCTAGCATCACTAAATTCACCCTCTGAAAACATCATTCTGCATGGCCTCATCTGCTATGGGAGACATACTCAGACTGAAGTTCCCGATTGGTGAATATTGTGATGTACATCCATTAGGAACCTCAATTATGCAATATGTCGTAGGCCAATTTGGGGATATAGAGAAACTAAAATAAAAAAGAAAGTTTCCATAGAAATTTAATAATAAAGAAACTTTCCAGAGAAGATGAGGCTATAAGCAGAATGAGGTCCCCAGTTGGTGAATTTAGTGATGCTAGCCCATTATTCAGGATAGCATCACTAAATTCACACTCTGGGGACTTCATTCTGCAAATGCAAGCACATTAAACTCAGGCTTGAGGAGATTGTAAATATTTGTGTGCGTTCTCTCTTTCGTAATTATTGAACCTATTATCCCCCAACTACTACATGTATATTGTACTTGTGAGTGAATATTCAGTCACCAAAGGGTTTATAATAGCTATCAAATATACTACTCTACTACAGGTATATGGAATGTCATGAATAAGCCCTTTTTGTTTGATCAATGGGTGGAATAGTCATTATGTCTACAAATGCAAACATTGCAATCTTTTGTATATATTACCCCTCTATTTGTCCAGGTTAATCTCAATTACCAGTATGTCACTGTAAGAGAAAGGCATTGCATTGAAATCCATTCACATAAGCATAGGGTACAAACCAAACACTTCTGTTGAATGACATTACCAGATGGGAGTTGCATAATTGCTAGATGTCAAATAGCTGAGTTAGAGTCAAAGCTCAATGAAAATTCTAAGCATTTAAAAATTGCACTGGGCATTCCAATTAAGAGAGCAGAGATCTTTAACCAGACATATATACACATGAGTGTTTTAATGTGTTTGTTGATATGGCACGAGTGCTAGCCCGGAAAGCCTCTAGTTCTATCCTTCCACGATGGCACAAGTGCCGTATCAACAAACCCATTAACCCTTTACCCAACAAAACGGCCAAAACCGGCCAAATAAAGCTTCAACAGCCTAAAATATCTTCGGTCTGTCTCAATAGAACCATACAAATATGGATATCATTGGAACCGGCTCCTTGACCACATTGTGATAGTTACAGTTATGCCCTGTGCCAATGCATTCTCTTATATATGCGAGTCGACCATAGGTCGCCTCGCATATATAAGAGAATGCATTGGCCTAAAAAAAATCCTTTTTTTAACACTTTTTACCATTTTTCTTACATTCTTTAACAATTTTATAATTTTTAATGTGTTAAGCCAATGCATTCTCTTATATATGCGAGGCGACCTATGGTCGACTCGCATATATAAGAGAATGCATTGGCACAGGGCCGTTCTGTTGGGTAAAGGGTTAACACAAGTATCATTCTGTGTTTATTACACTTCACTGTCCTAGAATCCGTGCATATATATAAAAATATAGGCTTACAAGTTTGTTTTGTCATGTGTGATGATGCTTTTATTTTATTGTTCCAGTTTCATGGTTGAGGCGAACATCATGTATGTCATTTGACGTCAACGAGATACGTATGGATGGAACATACGTTCCATACAGATTTGTAAACATGGAACAGCAATAACACTGCACTTCTAGGAACAAGCATGCAATAAATGATGAACTTCAAAAAATAAACTTAAGAATTTCTGCTATACTGAGAACAACTTCTATTGCACAATGAAATGTTAAATTAAAGTTGCACTATCTCAGTGATTGACAGTGACACATATACTCAAAACTTCGCCTTTGGTATTTAATAGTAACTGAATAAACAAGTCAGAGAAGCATCTAATTTCTGAGCATAAGTTAATCACATCCAGCTGTTACATCAAGAACAATTCTGGCACTGAAATGGGCCCCGGGTATTAATCTTTAAAGCAACAAAAACACATTTTCTCAACTCACACAGCAATTGAGACACCATATAAAAATTAAAGATAACAAGACCAGACAAGACTGAAAATATTATGTTCCTTTAACAGATGAATGCTCACACGGGTTTAAAAAAATAAACAGGTTGTAATCAGAAAATTATAGCTAAAAAGTACTGGTAGCTTCATGATATTTCCAACAGTAATTTGACCTTTACTCAACTATTTTATAGAGCCGCGTCTTATTTTCACACCAGAAGTAAAATACCAGAGAAAAGACAAGGCCTACAGACCTAAATACTTTATAATAGTAGGTTCCTGATAATTCCCACAGCAATCTAAAGCCAAACTCTATATATATTAATAGAAATGCAAAATGACATTCTATTGCTAAAACCCCAAACAGGTTCCTAAGTAAATTCCCGAAGTGCAATATATTTCACTCAAATAATAAATGCTCTAGAGACTTGAATGGTTTTTTAAGCATTCCAAGAGACAAAATTAAGCTCAAAATCTAAAGAATTAAATGGGTCCTTTTGTAGTTTATCCATGTGACAATTTAATGTTTAATTAAAGACTAAAAGATAACTGTTATCCACGTTGCGAAAAAATATTTTCAAATATATAAATTAACTTGAATATCGGTACTGAATGATGAATCTATATAGCAGAAAAGAAGGAACCTACATGTAAAATTCACCTACCAAGTTACAATCATTCCAAAGTTGGAATTGATATATCAGAAGACAGTAGGAAAAATTACAACAAAATATAGGATCATTCCTGGTATGAATCATTCACCGAAGAACGCAATAGATACATGTAATTCTCCCCATGAGATGTCACGGTCCTCTGGAGATTATAACTCCATCCTGACACCCTTTCTTTTCTTTTATAAGTTGAACATCCAATTGCTTTATAGAGGACTTCCTATTTTCACACCAGGTTTAACTTTAATATGATACCCAAGAAAACATACCAAGGTCCATACATTATAGGCTCTTTAATAGACAATCCTTACAAAGATTCCTAAAAACCCAGGTTTCACTCTAAATTCTCCTGAATTTTGAAAAGGTCCATATATATTTCCGGAGACAACATTAAGCACAAAAGCTACAGATATAGATGGGTCCTAGTTTATGAAAGTGCTAATTTAATGATTAAAGCTACTGGGTAAGAGAACATACCGGTATGCAAATAGTTTAATCCAAATTTTTTAAATGTATGGTTTAACTTTAATACATGTATTGAATTATGGATCCACATAGAAGAAAAGTTTTCCTATGAAGGAATCTAAAACTCACCTGCAAGTTACATTTATTCCACAGTTTGAATCAATCAGTACCGTATAATATCAGAAGACAGACGGAAAAAGTCCAACAAAATATAGGATCATTCACTAAAGAAAGTTAATACGTAATGATCTACCGTTATTCTCCTCCTGAGATGTCAGGGGGCTCTGTAGATTAAAACTCCATCCTCACACCCCTCCTCTTCTTTTATATTGGTAGAACATCCATGCTTTATAGAGGCACCTCTTCAGAGTAGAATTACCTCGTCATTACCAGACAATTAATTACTTCCCCGTTATCTCCCCGGCAAAGATAATATCTCTCATCTACCGGTAATATTATTACCTCAAAATACTTGACGAATTATGAAAAAAGAATGGCCAAACAGCTTAAAACATTACCCATGTGTCAAAGATCTCGCTGGTTAACCAGCAGAACCGTCTGAAGGATATGAGTGCACAAACAACGTCATTACCTAATATTCTCACCACATCAACCACAATCATACTGCTGCAGACCAGATGTAATGGATCGCATTCTGCACTGTTTATCTGCCTCTCACATGTTCTGTTCAGAACAATTTCTTTGATAGCTCAGGTTTAGATATTTTCCACAAGTGATATTATTTTCTTTGATATTAAAGCCACAAATATTGTTTAAAGTTCTTATTTAATTCAAATATCATATATGCCATGTTTAAGGACTCTCTATCTCTTCCCGGAAACACATCCAACAATAACAACAGCAGCAACAACAACACAAATTTCAATGAAATACTTTTACAAGACAAGTTTGCATTATTATTCCAAAAACTCACCGGAGAAACATCTGGTGTTACGCATATTTTACTTAAAGATACATATTCCGATTTAATGCCACTTATTTACTATTTCGTCGGCTTTTGGGGAGGGGGTAAAAATATTTGATTTGAAAGCTCAAAGTTATCAGATTTCAATTTTTTAAATATGTTGTTTTTCATCACATTTGAATATCTGACTTTGCAGGCGATCGTTAAAACCACCAAGAATTTTTTTTAATATAGGACTTTTTGATCAAATATGATATCGTGTTGTTACATGTAGTAGTTATTGGTGATACACTAATTTGGATAACTAAATCGGTTTTCGGTGAAATTCCGTTTGATACGGGGATCACGAATCAGATTATGTATCTTTAATAAAAGTCTTTCAAATGACAGATTTTCTATCAAAAATGTGATGTTCTAAAAATACAAATATAGTAACATCTCCTCCCCTAGTTCGTCCTCTTCCCAGAAAATGAAGCCGAAGCAGAATGAGGTCCCCAGAGGGATAGCGGGATAGCATCACTAAATTCACCCTCTGGAGTTCTTATTCTGCAAATGAAACACACAATTTGCAGGATTGTCCGCCCACCAATACAGTAATGCCCTTAATAATCATCTCTTAACCACAGCAGAATTATGGGCAATTTTTCAGGATTTAGTTGGAAATATGGCTTGCTGCCATTCATCGGAAAGCTGTCGGTGAGAGCTTTCCGTTGAATGGCAACAAGCCATATTTCCGACTAAATCCTGAAAAATTACCCATAATTCTGCTGAGGTTAATGAGTCGATTATTTAGGGCATTACTGTATGTGTTAGATAAATTATTCAATTTCAGGCTTAAATTCACACCAGGTACTGGGCATATTCATTGCAAATGATCAATTTCACAAACTGACAAATGTAGGATCTCCATTAGTACACTTGGTTAAGCCAAATGCAAACCAAAGCAGACGCAGTGACATGGAAACATCAGGGTGATAATTTGCACATGGGGTCGAGTCTACTCTGTATCCAGTACTACATGTACAGTAATGCCCTAAGTAATCGACTCCTTAACCACAGCGAGAGCTTTCCGATGAATGGCAACAAGCCATATTTCCGACTAAATCCTGAAAAGTTACCCATAATTCTGCTGTGGTTAAGGAGTCGATTACTTAGGTCATTACTGTATGTGCAGGTAGTGAGCCTCCCATATATAAGAGAATGCATGGCTTACAAGGTCAAGGTGTTTAAATATTGTTAGGCCAAAGCATTCTATTATATTCTCTCAAATGGAGCCTCGCATATATAAGAGAATGCATTTGGCACAAGGATTTCCAAAATTTGAGGAAGCTCCAGTCAAGAAAGGGCTAAAGGCCTCCGCAGACTTGTAAGCAATATTGCTTGTGAGTTTGGTTTCCAGCAGACTTGAACAATCTTGCTATTTAAGCTATCTGCGACTTTAATTACTTCAAGAATACCATCACATGAGGTACTATATCACCAGCTGATCACCTATATGCCACAAGCAGATATATTTTAAACATTGAGGGAAGCATAATTTCATTGTTCTCATCACTCTTGGCAAAGAAATCTGCCTCACCTACACGCGTGCTTGAGCAATCGGGCTGACGAGTATTTGATTGCTCACGAGTCACAAATAAAACCAGAATTTATTTGAAAACAATGTCATTCATATCACACAGGCATCACAAAGACCATCCAAAATAAACAATGGACATCAACATTTTAAGAAGGCTCTTCAATGTTAACATGTTAATGGACAGCAAAACCATATACTGTTTTCAAAAATGGTTATAAAAGTTTTCAGGGACATCCGACCAAACTTCAAAACTTGTAAAACTGCTTTACTTGAAAATTTATATCTAACAATCAAATTCTTCATTGAATTGGCAGGTGAAAACCTGGTAAAGCATTAAGCCTTGAAATCTTGAAATAGTGAGTCTGTCATTTGCAGAATGAGGTCCCCAGAGGGTGAAATTAGTGATGCTATCCCGCACTGCAAGTTAGCATCACCAAATTCACACTCTGGGGATCTCATTCTCTTCAGACATACAGAAGACTATTGAACATTAAAGGAATAGAATAGGATCAAGAATCAACTCAGTTACAACCTGAAGTCTGCAATACACTGACCTATTACATAATGAAGAATTTGAACAAATAATGCATGGCAACTTACCTCAATAAGGTTCCAATCATGAAGCCAAGCAATCTAACGATTTCCCCAAATAGTTAACAATCTACGTACCTACGCAGTATTAAAACAGGTGCTGTCTATATACTAAACATCCGAAAACTGGGTTCATATTTATAAACAAAACCTCAAAATACTCAGGGTTATCTGCGAATTACACCTAAAACATAAATGTTACATAAACTAAGAGGGGTAAACTTTGTGCAGCCTGTAAATAGTACAAAACATTGCTAACCCTCTAACCTTTATTTATTTGCGTTTCTCTGATGAAGGAACGCTTCTTTCTTTGAAGAAGGTACCCCACTCATGAGCGTTTAACCTTCTCTCAGATGTCTGAGTTATTGATATCACAAGAGACCTCTGGGTTGAGTTTGTAAAGAAAGGAAACCAGAGCCATCAATAATAACATGTTATACAACAATGTTATCCTTTGGGTGGTACAAGTTTAGCACAAACCATCAAATACAATGAAATCATCTGCTGAGGAAAATGTTTCTGCATCTTGTTTGGACTTCACATCTTCTGAACTGGGGCAATGAACGCAAAGGATAATGGAGGCCAAACATTGAAATAGTGTGCCTGACATTTGCAGAATGAGGTCCCCAGGCAGTTAATTTAGTGATGCTTCACCACACAGGGTGCTATCATCACCAAATTCACCCTCTTCTGGGAAGTACATGTATAGTCTCAAATTAACATTGTTTTTACTTACTTCTTCCCTTCTGTTGAGTTGAGGCTTATAAAAGCAGAATGAGGTTACCAGAGGGTGAATTTGGTGATGCTAGCCCACCCCTGCCGTGCGGGATAGTGTCAATAAATTCACCCTCTGGGGACCTCATTCTGCAAATGTCACACACTAAATCCAGTCTTGTTTTGCAGCCTGTAAATAGTACAAAGCATTGCTAACCCTCTAACCTTTCAGTATTTGCATTCATTGGAGAAGGGATATCAATAGCGTTTGTACGCATTGGTCATCTGTTCTAAAAATAATTAATTTCACAGCGAGGCGCTGGATATTCGGACAAACATTGCCATGTGTTCTTCTACTCTGTGTACGAATGTGCGTGGATGTGACGAATGTATGATGATTTATTAGATAAAAGTATACACACATATATTCATTTTACATTGTAAATTGCAGTGGTTTTCAAATAGAAATTTATACTTTATCCAGGCGGTGTCATGGCCAAAATATTGTCTTCCTGACAGCGCCGAGAACTACGATATAACACTATACTGTAAATTACATTATTTTCGCAAGTGGTTTGTCATGTGAGAAATTCGGGTCCATGCTTCCTGTTGTAAATTATATCATTCTTAGTTGAATAACATTCTACCATAAAACCATTGAGTCGAGGCGGTCAATATGATCATACGTCATGACATCATATCGCAAACTCGCTTCGGCGACAATCAGGTGTGCATGGGTCACCCAGGCTAATCAGCGCCCACAATAAAGTGTACATGGCGCCTTCTGTAACGGGCGGCGTTCGTTGCAGAAATATTTGTATTTGTTCAAATCGGCATCAACAGAAGGAACACCAAAACGTAATCAATGTCATCAAGACGTACGATGCTGTACGCAAATAAGAGGCTGCTCGTGTTACATACAAGTTGTGCTTCTGTTTACATAACACAGCGCAAGTTATATTGGTTAATCATACAAAAATGACATAAACGCTCTTTATTATTGCCATATCAGGAAAAGAGTAACTAATAATGCTCTTTTATGTTTACCATATCAGGATCTAAACAAAAGCCAGGAAACGTAACGTTTTTTGCTTTTGTTTACATAACATAACATAAGGGAAAAAATTGACAATAACATACTATCTATGCCAGATTTCTGATTGGCGTAATAACAAGGATTGTCTATATCTTACTATTCCTTCTGTTTATGGCGGTTTTTTTTTTACGGAGGTGGTTGCGCGGAGTTGTTTTCTGGATCAAACCGGGTGATAAAATGGTAGATCGTGGATTTATTATTCAAGATATGTTAAATTAACGTCATGCATCGATCATACATACATCGTCTCTCCAGGCTAATTATAGCACCCCCAATAAAGGGGACAATTTTGCCGCCTTCTGATGGGTAGGTAAATATATATCACATAACAAAAATGTTAAATTAGAAAATTTATGGCGAGATTAAATGCAGTTTATGTTGAAAACTTATTCCATTTCAAAATATTTATATAATGAGGTCCATTGATACTCTAAACGGAACAAATGAAGGGCGTTTCTTGTTATCATTCTGAGTTACCAAATATGCTGTTACTATTTATAACTCGTTATCTATTTGTTAACAATTTTCCTTCAGGAGAATATATCTGTTACCTTCAGAAATGTCACCATGCATGCCTCATGTTCGGGAACATATTGGTGCTAATGTTATCGTCAAATCGTTTCTGGTGCAGATCTGGTGGATTGAAATGCATGACCCGGTGTTTATCGTATACATGCAAAAGATATGCCTTATATATTGATTGTCCCATACTTTCAGCGACACCGTGCAGTTTTATATAGCAATGCATCCAGTCACAAATTAACAAAAAAACAAAACGGGGCCATTTCGAATAGAATTTATAGTTTGTTCATGACAGCTCAGATACGAAATTATTAAAGAGCGTTTTAAAATCCGTATATGCTATATAATAATCATATTTATACATGCACCTGACAAATGAGGTTTATATCACCATTCGACACGAAAATTGGACATTTAGACAGATAACTTTCATTTGCGTCCGACACTCTGGCAAAGTCCGAGGTGTACGTGAAGCGCGAATTAATTGCCGGTGGTGTCGGCTGTCTATAGGGGTTAATTATTTTGATATTCCGAGAGGACTATGTTTACTCTATATTCTTTGAAAAAACAAATTGGTGTAACACTGTTACAAAATGCCTAGTGGAGGAAAAATGTACCGGATTCATGCAATATATGTGGGTGGTTACCACAGTTCTATGAATTTCCCGATTTCGACTATTTTGTCGTATACAATAAAAAAAAATACAATGAGCAACTGAAAATGTTTTTAACATTCTGCAAGAAGTATATGTCCCTGATGTATGTTTAAATTTTCACGCAAAAACTACGAAAAGTAACAAAGTTATTATTAGTTTTATAGACCCACTCTAAATCTCACACATACAGTAAATGCATGCGTTCTCCAACACGTGGTAAAGTTTGTCCGAAAATCTATTTTTAGCATATGATATCATTATTCGTGACGTACTCGGGAGCTCAATGCGTACAAGCGCTATTATCTGTGAGGGAGGCATCCCACTCATGGACCTTTAACTCTCTAACAGATGTCTGAGTTATTGATATCACAAGAGACCTCTGGGTTGGGTTTGTAAAGATAGGAAATCAGAGCTGTCAATAATAACATGATGTTATACAACAATGTTATCATTTGGGTGGAACAAGTTAAAAAGCTAAAATTTTCAGAAGAATAATAGAAATTTCTCCACTTACTGTATGTTTCCTATCAACTGCCTACTACAGGTTGATGTATCTGATTAGCTCAGTTTTATCATGGCAGTGATTGCTTATGCAATGTGTCCATGCATTTTATGTTTGGATTGACCTGGACTGATATATACCGGATATTTAGTAATGATACAACAAGAAAAAATCTATAATAACTGTCCAGATGCAGTTTTCATGTTAAAGGTACTCAATCCGATAAAGCACCCCTCAGTTACTATTTATTTGGCTTCAGGGGTAAAAAATATCTGATTCAAGTCGAGGAACACATCCATCAAAGCTCAGAGTGATCAGATATCAATTTTTTAAATCTATTAATTATTTTTCATCACCTGGAATATTTAGCAGCCCAGTAAAAGTCGAAGAGAAGACGAAATAGCAGATGAAGATGGATAACTCTAAAATCAAGTGGCTTTTTTGTGTCAGAAAATTTCATTGTATAAATTGTCGATAAATAACAGGTTTTGGGCAATTTTATGCTTTAGTGGACTGTGGTTGGCATTATTTTTGGGCAATTAATGGATTCTGATAACTGAAGCGGCATTTCCAAAAAATTGCTGTTGTTGGAATCTGAATATGGGGAACATCGAATCGGATTGAGTACCATTAAAATTACATTTCCTCTAAGTTTTAAGGCCAAATATTGTTGAAAAATACAGAGGATTTTTTGTGTTTGTTTTGAGCTGTGGAAATTTATTTTTTGATGTTTGGGGTCCTCTTGACCACCCACCCATTCAAACTGGCTCAGGAACAAATTGTTTGTTTCACCCGCTGAAATGTGCAGTAATTTGCAGAAGATAAAATGCATAATCGAGGTGACAAATCGGTGGACATCACCAATTTCAACTGGGGCACTTCAATCTGATCCTGGGTCTCACATAGCAGTTGAGGCCTAAGCAGAATGAGGTTCTCAGAGGGTGAATTTGGTGACGGTAACCCACAATGTAGGAAGGGTAAATAAATTCACCCTCTGGAGACCTCATTCAGCAAATGTCAGACAGTCTGTTTTAAGGCTTAATGAAGGCATAACCCTCTGAAGGGCACTCTTCTCAATATAAAAATACATGTATATATATATACACTAGCTGATGTGCCCGACTTCGTCCAGGCTATTTGGGGATTTCTTTGTCTGGGCAAAATATAGAGTGTCTGGACACAAACATGTCTATATGAGCATATATGATCGAGTCAAGTTTATGTCAAGAACAGTCGCAAGTGAAATTGGACCCGCCCATATTGTGCCCGTGATCGAAGTGGGCTTACATACCACATTTGAGTCGGATCGGTCTAGGTCCAGAAACATATCTATATGAGTGTATATGAGCAAGGTCAAGGACACGGTCGCATGTACAATTGGACCTGCCCATACTGTAGCCCGGATCAAAGTAGGCTTACATACCAAATTTGAGTCAGATCGGTCAAGCAGTTTTCAAGTCTATAACACACATACACACACACATACATACAGAAATTCCAAAATATATAATAGACTAGCCGATGAGCCCGACGTTGTCCGGGCTATTCAAAAACCAAATTTCAAGTCGATAGCTCTACCCGTTTCCGAGATCTGCCCGACGTTGTCCGGGCTATTCAAAAACCAAATTTCAAGTCGATAGCTCTACCCAGCCCGACGTTGTCCGGGCTAATCAAAAACCAAATTTCAAGTCGATAGCTCTACTCGTTTCCGAGATCTGGTCTGCGAATGTGCGAAGCTGGCGTCGCACGGGCTCGACGACCCGATTAAATTCTTATCCGGGGCAAGATACATTCACATACCAAATTTCAAGTCGATAGCTCCACCTGTTTCCGAGATCTCGTCTGCGCATGCACGAAGCTGGCGTCGCACGGGTTCGGCGACCCGATAAAATTTGTATCCGGGGCAAGATACATTCACATAGCAAATTTCAAGTCGATAGCTCCACTCGTTTCCGAGATCTCGTCTGCGCATGCGCTGCACGGGCGCCGCACAGGCTCGCCAATACGACAACGTCGACCGCCTGGTCAAACTACACACACGTACCAAGTTTCGTCCCGATCGGTCGAGAATCGTAGATTTGTATCAATGACAGACAAACATACAGACAAACAGACAAACAGAGGTCTTCAAAATATATAATAGATTTGTACCGGTGTCAGTCAAGCATGAGTTTAGTGTGCCTGTCATTTGCAGAATGAGGTCTGCAGAGGGTGAATTTAGTGATACTATCCCGCACAGCTGGATAGCATCACCAAATTCACTCTCTTCGGACCTTTCTGCATGGCCTCATCTGCTATGGGAGACATAGACTAAGATTGAAGTCCCCAAATGGTGAATTTTGTGATGTAGACCCATTGGGAACCTCGATTATGCAATGTGTCGTCTGCCAATTTGGGGATATAGAGAAAAACTCAAAAAGAAATAGAATCTGATAAATAAAGAAACTTTCCAGAGAAGATGAGGCCTAAGCAAAATGAGGTCCCCAGAGGGTGAATTTAGTGATGCTAGCTTTCCGATGAATGGCAACAAGCCATATTTCCGAATAAATCCTGAAAAATTTCCCATAATTCTGCTGTGGTTAAAGGGTCATATACTTTGGGCATTACTGTACAGTATATTATTCTTGACCGATTTGCCATAACTGTTGAGGTAAAATGAGCACCACATATTGTAATGTCAAATGACAGGCCATCAATAATAATACAAACGATATACACAAGCCACAATAACATGTTTTGCTAGTACAATTGTTTACAAAACAACATATCACCACTCATCCACTCTCTTTGCCTGAATAAGTTGGAATCCTGTACATCTTTCCGTGGCAACATGACAACAAACACATAACTCCGATTGTCAGTCGAGGGGTTGGATGACATATTCTCATGATGTTGACCTCAACATAGCTTCGTTATCTCTACTTCAGGTAAATGAGTTACCTGAGACATGTGTCAGGACATATGAAATACACCATGCCTCGTCTACAACAACAAACGCAATCTTCTTATTTCTCCACGCCAAGAAGGAATAATTGCTGCAATTTATTTTTTTCTGCCCGACCTTACATATGCAGAGTGCTGTGCTGTGTTACAAGTGAGAGGCTGATTGACAAATTCTTGGAAATGAGTCTGGGTGGAATCTGGAATTGTCAGTTGCATGTCATATGTTTATGAAATCACTTCATCGGGTGAAGTGGTGGGTGGTGCATGGATACAACTCTATATGAGCTGTTCAGAGACCAGGGCACAAAGCTTCTTAAAGATTTACTCAGAGATCCATTTATAACAGCAACATATCATTTTTGTTGTTAAGTTGGCATCCTGTACATGATGTTTTTTAGTCATTTTAGATCACTACAGACATTATTTCAGTTGATGTTAGAAACCACATAATATGGGTATGTAGCTGGTTAGCTGTGCATCAAGAAACTACCCATCAGTGAGAATCCAGTTATCAGTGTTAAATTAAAGATTTAACGCCCCTAAATTACTATTTCTTTGGCTTCTAAAATATTTGCAAAAGATAAAATGCATAATCACCAACTTCAACTGAGGAACTTCAATCTGATCCTCGGTCTCCCATAGCAGTTGAGGCCTTAGCAGAATGAGGTCCCCAGAGACTGAATTTAGTGATGCTAGCCCACCTTGCAGAGTAGTGTCACTATGTCGCAATGTCGAAGCAATTTGCTGAAGCAAACTGGGCCCCCTTGTGCACTTGTGCATTATGATCTTAAACAGGATCCCTTTGGGATCTTTTATTCAGCAGCATGTGGGGCACAGGCCCATGCACTGCAGCCCATTTGCGCGCTTAGTGCACATTTTGATATTTTAAACATTATTTTACATACATGTATGGTAGCAGATTTTACACTCAAATGAAAGATTAAAAGAGCATTTAGCGCCACCAGTATTGTACACTGTATTAGTCCAGGTTAGCTCAGGAATGTGGCTTTTCTCACAGAGTTCCAGTGAATTTCATCTGCTCAACGGTACCCACTGGGCACTGGCGGGAAGTAAGACTACGTCAATTTGCCGTCTTCCGGATATACACTCCTTTGATTCCATGCTCAATGCACAACTTTAATAACAAAGACAACATGCATTACTTATATTCACACTGAACTGGCAAGTTTAAAGACCATTTAGCACCCATTTCAAAGGATGGTAGAATGTTCGAGTCTCGACTCCCCATGCACTTCCAGGACAAAATCAACATTTATTTATACTTATATTCACATTCAATCTGAACTGACAAATGAATTTAGCACCCATTTTCCAACAACACTTAGGTAGAGCATATGGAAGATTTGTCTACACAATAGCAAAGCAAGTGCGGTTTTGCGGGCGTCATTACATGACCCTCTAATTGAGTGCAAATACGGTATTTGGGATCATGTTCGATCTCAGGTTTTCTTTAACCAATTGTTGTGAAATTTGGTGAGTCATCTTTTACGAGACAATATAGGCAATTTGGGCAACATTGGACACATGGTTGAAAAGTTATAAACGCACCAAAAGTGTGACCGAGTTACACACACACACACACACACACACACACACACAGACAGACAGACAACAGGTTTTATATTTATAGATTACCAAAATCTTCCAGATGGGTTGATTGAACTTGATTCACTAAATTAAGTGCATACTATGTTATAGATGGAATAACCAGATGACAATTGTTACACCAAACATATGGTGCAAAGTACTAGAAAACCCTGAAGAGGGAAATAATATTTATGTTTACTACAACTGATAATCGATTGCAATTAAACAACAAAAATCCAGAAAGGTTGATACAAACTGACGTTTGTGAACTAAGATTTGGCAAGTAATCGAATTGCCGCTTCCAAAAAGCAAAAATTCTCAAGTGAAATGATGCCATCCTTCTGCCTGATGCTGAATACAGACACTCAGACTGACAGAACCTTTCAGGCTTTACAGGAAGAAGCATCATCTGTTCATTAGTGCCATTAACAAGGGAGTTAATCATGAGTTTGACAAGTGCAGTTTGCAGCTAACATGCAAAAAAACAAGGTTATCTCCCTGGAAAAACTGGCCTATTGTCAATATCAATCAGCCGAATGTTGAGATGTCTGAGTGTTCTAATTAATACTGAGATTCAGAGAAACCCTAATGTATCGGGGAGGGGGGAGGGGTGTGAAAAGGGAATGGATTGGGGAGTACAAGGGATGAATTGGTGAGCTGTAAATGGGATGGATTGGGGATCTGTGTAGGGGATGGATAGGGGAATTATGCAGGGAATGGATTGGGGAACTGTATAGAGGATGGATTGAGGAGCTGTGCAGGGAATGGGTTGGGGAGCTTTGCAGGAGATGAATTGGGGGTCTATGAAGGGAACAGATTGAGGAACTGTGTAAAGTATGGATCAGGAAGCTGTCAAGGGGACGGATTGGGGAACAGTGCGGGCAGGAAACTTGCAGGGGGGGGGGGGGGGGGGGGGGGGGGGGGGGGGGGGGCAGATTGAAGAGCTGTGCTGGGGATGGATTGGGGAGAAGTGAGGGGGCGGCTGTGAAAGGGATGGATTGGTAATTTGTACAGGGGATGGATCAGGAAACTGTACAGGGGGTGGATTGGGGAGCTGTGCAGGGGACAGATTGGGGAGCTGTGCAGGGGATGGATTGGGGGGGGGGGGTGGGGGAGCTATATTGGGGATGGATTTAGTAGTCTGGGCAGGGTACAAATGCAAGTTAACTCTTTCACTGCCGATCGCGACTTAGAGTCGAATTACCCATACGCTGCCGATCGCGACTTGAGTCGAATCCTGACACCTTCGTCCGGTAACATCAATCCATGGAAAGTAACTTTATATTATTCAGTGAAAACACTGTACGTGATGTAATCAAGTTTGTAACGAGAATCTCCCAGTTAATTTTTTTTATATTTCTGGATGTCGGCCATCTTGTTTTGTGATTAAGTGGTCGCGGTCACATGACCCTCCTGGTATGGGAAGTGTTTTTCATTCCACAGAGACCAATACCTACCTGCATAACAAGTTTCAGGAATATACCACTGCATGTACAAAAGTTATTGCGAAATACCCAATAATATATGTATTTAGCAGAAATATACTAATTTGTTTTCGGTTCTCAATACTAACACCAACTAACATACCAAATTTCGTTAAAATATCTCTGCAGATACAAAATTTATTGAGAAATATTGCATTTTCCTTATATTTCGGTGTGGTGGCCATCTTGTTTTGTGATCATGTGGCCATGGTCTTGTGACCCTCATGTGGTCACGGTCTCATGCCACTGGCAGACTGGGAAGTGTTTTCAATTCGCAAGTCCAATATCTAACTGTGCACCAAGTTCCACGAACATACCTTTACAGATACAAAAGTTATTGAGAAATACCCAAGCAATATGTATTTAGCAGCAATATACTTACATTATAATATATTTCGGGATGGCAGCCATCTTATTTTGTGGTCACATGATCGTGGTCACGTGAAATGTGACACTGGCAGACTAGAACATATTTTCTATTCCCAATACTGATACCTATACTTACATACCAATTGAAGTTAACTTTCATGAACATATCTCTACAAATACAAAAGTTATTGAGAAATACTGAAATTTTCTTATATTTTGGGGGTGGCGGCCATCTTGTCTGTGGTCACGTGATCGTGGTCACGTGACAATGGTGGACTGCGCATGTTTTCGATTCCCCAGACCAATACCTACATGCATATAAAGTTTCATGAAAATAGCTCGGCAGATACAAAAGTTATTGAGAAATACCCAATCCATATGTATTTAGCAGCAATATGCTACATGTACATGTATAGTATGCTTGGCAGTAGCAGATATGTCTGTGGTGCTGCATGGCAGTGAAAGAGTTAATGGTGATATCAAGCATATTGAATTTAAAACTGTGATTTCAGAGAGGGTAAAATATTTGTCACTTCAGGTAACAATACACAATTTCAAGCAGTTTTGGCCAACCTGGGAGGCGGTATTATACTTAAAATATATGCTGAGCCATTATCTTTGGCATAGGTCCCATCACACATTTTTTTATTTTCGACAGAAATGGTTGGTGTAAACATGTTACTATACTTCTTTGTACATTTTTTCACTGAGTTATGCCCATTGGTTTGCACACACAAAACACTCAATTTTATCCATTTTTTCACTGATTATTTTTACTAAAATTGACCATTTTCAACCCAAAAGCAGACCATGACAGAGCGATTGTCAGTAAATGAGCTTCTTCTATAGTAATGCCCTAATTAATTGACTGCTTAACCATAGCAGAATTATGGGTAACTTTTCAGGATTTAGTCGGAAATATGGCTTGTTGCCATTCATCGGAAAGCTCTCGGGGAGAGATTTCCGATGAATGGCAACAAGCCATATTTCTAAATCCTGAAAAGTTACCTATAATTCTGCTGTGGTTAAGCAGTCGATTAATTAGGGCATTACTGTACCTGATAGAGCTGAGAAATATTTGAAATAGAAGCCTTCACTGAATATGAAAATTATGTTACGTATCCCAATTTTTTACTTTTTTGTGAACTTTCACATTTAACATAGGCTACACTAGCAATTATGCCCCCCACAACCCCCCAGATACATTTTTTTTTTTATTTCAGAATCCCTACATCCCTCAAAATCATGTACTGCTACCTCAGCACCGCCTGAAGTACAATTATTTTAAAAAATATGTTTTAGATAAAAGTACAATTAAATCGCAATTCAAAGTACATGTAATAACAGTTAGAAGCACTTTGGCTAATGCACCAGTGTTTTCTGTTTTTGCAGTTACAGGAGTCACACCCATTATACTGCCATCATCAATCAAATGCAATTGAGGTTATTGACATGTGCTAAACCTGGTTAATTTAATAAGAAACAATGGGCTGTTTTCCCAGTATATTGTGAATTAATGGCTTAGGATAAAATTAATAGCATATAACCATAGACTTCTATCTTCTTGGGCAAGCCTTGAAATAGTGTGCCTGTCATTTGCAGAATGAGGTCCCCAGAGGGTGAATTTAGTGATGCTACCCCGCATAGCGGGCTAGCATCACCAAATTCACCCTCTGGGAACCTCATTCTGCAAATGACAGACACACTATTTCAAGGCTTGTTCTTGGGTAACATATGAAACTTACCCACCCAGGTTCTGATGCAGAGAGTTTATGACTAAATCATTAGCACAGAATGGAATCTCATCTGGTGCACTATGTTAGCAACAATAAAGATGTGTTTGCTGTGGGTTTAATTCCAGGTGTAGAGCAGTATACTATCTATCTATAATGAGAGGGCAAATTCTAAGGATTAGGACGTAAACACCCAGGTGATGTGCACTAACAGTACACAATGTATATGAATTCCTCTATAAAACTGAGAGGACGAACTCTGAGGTAAATCAAGTAAACAGGTAAAGTACAGTAATTCCCTAAGTAATCGACTCCTTAACCACTGCAGAATTATGGGTAACTTTTCAGGATTTAGTAGATGTGGCTTCCAATGAATGGCAACAAGCCATATTTCCGACTAAATATCTGCCCCCCACCCGTGAGAAGAATTTTTTTTCACTTCTTTGATATATTATTATATCACTACGGGATTGTCCGTCAAAATGACGGGGTGACAAACATGACATGCAGGAAAATATCACTGCTGCACCGCTGATAATGATATAATGAAAGCTGGCAAAAAGCGCGCAGAGTTTATCTGGAATTTGGTTTTGGGTTTTCTAATGACAGACACCGCTGAAACCACATTCGTCTTTGAACAAATGCATTCTAATATATCAGTGAAAATATCGCCTTTGATAATGTTTGGAAAATACGTTATATCTCAGGTGGACTTGTACCGATTTTAAATTTTAAATTGTGCGCATCGTATTGTAAGATGTGCTGCATGACATGGTAAAAATTTGGGTGCAATCGGACATGAGGGTGATACATTTTTAGATGCGCGAAAATCGTGACAGAGTTACAGACAGGCACACACACAAGAAAATCGATTGGGTGGCCTAGGATCAGATTAAAGTTCCCTAGTTCAAGTTGGTGATGTTCACACATAAGTCACCTTGATTATGCATTTTATCTTATGCATATTAGGAGATATAGAAACTGAACAGAAGGGAAAAAGCAACTGCAAACTTTTAATGTTAATTTGAGACTCCATGTACTTCCCAAAAGATGATGCCTAAGCAGAATGAGGTCCCCAGAGGGTGAATTTGCCAGCCCACTGTGCGGGGTAGCGTCGCTAAATTCACCCTCAGGAGTCCTCATACAAGAAAGAAGAGGATTGGATTAACTCCAATCCTTCAACTAATACTGCACAGTGTTAACAGTAAGAAGTTACTAGTACATGATTCCAGAATAATTATGTGTCTTTGCCCCAAGTTACAAAACAATATAAGGTTACATGTACATAATGGACCACAAACTTCTATTATTCACGAGGGTTAATATATACAATTAAAATGTATACATAATTCAGCATAATTCTGAAATTCAAACATGCCATGTCAATATGATATGTTTATCCAATAGGTAGGAAATCAACCACACAGATTGACATAGATTAGAATATGATTTACAGGTAACAGCATGGGATACAGGCAGATGGTGTGGGGGAGAATAAATCACACAGCCTGATTCTGGGGCATTTTATTAAATATCTGGTGTTTAATTTTATGATCACATGATGGCAGAAGGCTATCTTCGAATAAATATATATCTTGGAACATACATGTATGTTTGCATTCACATTCACTGTCCTTATGAGTCTAATTATGAATGCTATATAATAATGCTTTCAATAATCTCCTAATAATTATAAATTAAAAATAATTAGTTTTATAAAGTGCTTAACCCTGTGCAGCATTAAAGATCCTGTGCCAGTGCATTCTCTTATATATGAGAGTCTCCCATAGGGAGACTCGCATATATAAATAATATAATAGAATGCACTGGCTTACAAGGCCAATGTAAATATTGTTAGACTAATGTATTCTCTTATATATGCAAGGCTCCTTATGGGAGACTCATATATATATATATATATCGGAGAATGAATTGGCACAGGGTTTTCGCAAAATTTCAGGAAGCTCCAGTCATGGATCGGTTAATCCACTAACATGCTCTAAAACACACACTCACTGAGAGCTTTCCGATGAATGGCAACAAGCCATATTTCCGACTAAATCCTGAAAAATTACCCATAATTCTGCTGTGGTTAAGGAGTCGATTATTTAGGGCATTACTGTACTCTTTTAACACATGAGTGGTACGAAATAGTTACAGTGCGAGCAGCCTTGAATAATGGTCACAACTTGGTGCAAGACAGTGTATACCTCGTCAATCATACAATACTCCATCTAACTGAAAACGTAACCATTGCTAGGAAACTCAGTGTCCACCAGCGAGCGTCAAACTCATATTGCTGTGTTATAATGAAATAGCACTTATACACAGCTTATCCCCCCATGAGGGGCCCTAAGTGCTTTACATATTAATAATCTAGTGTTGTGTGGATTGGTCCAGGATAATAAGTTTTTCATTTTCATTTTCTTGGATAGCGTTGTTGGGATTGGGAAGAAATGAGTTTTTATTGTAGATTAAAAGTCTATCAGCAAACATTGTCACAATGCATTTGGCAGAGAGTTCCATACATCTGGACATGCTTCAGCTAAAGCTCTGTCAACAACAGTTACCAGATTTGCACCTTGAGGACAGAGGAAAGATTTCATCGAGGTATGAAGGAATATACCAAGCTTTTATGTACTCTGGGAGTGAATCAGAGGCGAACATCCCACGGAAACCAAAAGAAGCAATTTTATAAGATATCCAGTCCATGATAGGCAGCCAGTGTAGATCAGAGTTCATAGTTGTTAACTTGTTAGGCTACAGTAACAGCAACAAGCCGAACAATCTAATCACAAAGCATGTAAATAGTGTGTCTGTCATTTGCTGAATGAGGTTCCCAGAGGGTGAATTTAGTTATTCTAGCCGCACAGCGAGCTAGCATCACCAAATTCACCTTCTGGGGACCTCTTTCTGTTTAGGCTTCATCTCCTGGGAAGTATCTATAGTCTCACATTAACATTGTTTTTAGTTACATGTACTTTTTCCCTTTTGAGAAGTTTCTATATCCCCTAATTTTCAGGATAAAATGCATAATCGAGTTGACTAATGGGTGAACATCATCGACTTCAACTGGGAAACTTCAATCTGATCCTAGGTCTCCCATTGCAGTTGAGGCCTAAGCCGAATGAGGTTCCCATAGGGTGAATTTGGTGATGCTAGCCTGCTGTGCGGGTTAGCACCAATAAATTCACCCTCTGGGGACCTCATTCTTCAAATGACAGACATAGTATTTGCAGACTTGCTACCACTGGAGTCACTGGACAATCAATCTCAATTATGCATAATTATGGCATGTCCATCTGAAATCAGGTTGTGGGTTCCATTGGGACAGAGCATAATTAAAATGATAATGAAGCACAGAAAAGCAAAAGCTACTTTTAACAACAGCTGGTGATGTACGGATTGCATTTGAGATTAATCTAGAGGAAAGGAATGTTTTGATGACTCATTTAATGACTATTCCCATCAGAGAAGAATTTAAAATGATGTGGAACACTATGTTAGGAAGATGCATGTGAGAGGGAGTAAATGGGCTGAAAGTAGTTATTTACAGTTATTTACAGTTGTAATGACACAGCCGTTATGGTCATGAAAGTATAAAACCTTCCATGACTGGAGCTTCCTGAAATTTTGTGAAAACCCTGTGCCAATGCATTTTCTTCTATATGCGAGTCTCCCATAAGAAGCCTTGCATATATGAGAATACATTGGCCTAACAATATATACCATGACCTTGTAAACCAGTGCATTCTCTTATATATGCGAGGCTCCCTATATATATTTGTATATATATTAATTATATGCAGTGACTGTCATTGGCCAAATCGTTGGTGTTTGTTTATTCGTGATTAAATTGTCCCAAATTATGGAATAAATATTTACAAATCTCATATATATTTTGAAGACCTCTGTCTGTCTGTCTGTATGTCCTTTATAGAATCGAAAACGACTACACCCATCGAGCTAAAAATTTTGTATATAAGTGTAAAAACCCACGGGGATCGTCGACGTCGCGTTTTGGACAAGCTCTGAGCACCGATTCTCCACTCCTAATCATCAAAATCACCGCAAACGCCACTTCGGGGGTTAAGGCATCAACGATCTTTATATTGACCATATTCGGAGGTGTTAAGGATGAACGCTCTTTATTACAATCGAAGCTGCTAAACGGCTACCAATGCGTAAAATACGGATGCAAAACAGAACGCGGAATGCAATTATCTCGATTAAAAAGGCAGAATGGGTTGTTGTGTTATATATGTCCTAGGAACAGGGGAATTTTTCATCGGGTCAGTCTTTGAGGGACGGGTACCATGAAGCCCGTGCAGCGCATGCGCAGACGAGATCTCGGAAACGGGTGGAGCTATCGACTTGAAATTTGCTATGTGAATGTATCTTGCCCCGGATACGAATTTTATCGGGTCGCCGAGCCCGTGCGACGCCAGCTTCGCGCATGCGCAGACCAGATCTCGGAAACGGGTGGAGCTATCGACTTGAAATTTGGTTTTTGAATAGCCCGGACAACGTCGGGCTCATCGACTAGTCTATTATACATTTTGGAACTTCTGTCTGTGTGTATGTATGTATTTATGTGTGATATAGACTCGAAAACTGCTCGACCGATCCGACTCAAATTTGGTATGTAGGCCTACTTTGATTCCGGGAACAATGTGGGCAGTGTCCAGTTTTTCATGTGCAACTGTGTCCTCGACAGATGCTGTATATTCTGCATATTCTGCACAGACGGGGGCGATCACAAAGAAATCCCTAAATAGCCCGAACGAAGTTGGGCACATCAGCTCATATTATATAAAACACCAGATGTTTCTCATGTGTTTGTTTGGGAACAGCAGTGGTAAGGTGCCTTCAAAATGAGTTTATAAGAAATTTTGTTGTTGTTGTATGAAGTGGTGTCAGGAAGAGATAGAGCATCTTTAAGAAGATCAAGCACAGAAAAGCAAAGTCACTTTTAACTGGAGCTAGTGATGTATGGATTGCATTCAGATTAATCTAGAGGAAAGGAATGTTTTGATGGCTCATTTGATGTTTATTCCCATCAGAGAAGAATTTAAAATGATGTGGAACGCTATGTTAGGATGATGCATGGGATAGGGAGATTTCTGATTAATGGCAACAAGACATATTTCCGACTAAATCCTGAAAAATTACCCATGGCTTGTTGCCATTCATTGGATAGCTCTCAGTGTAGTGAACATACATACCAAATTCCATTGAGATCCGAGCACTATTGTTCAAGTTATGAAATGAACAGACATCGGACAGAGGTGAAAAACAGTATACCCCCATTTTGTTTTATTTTAAAAGGGGGTATAACTACTGTAGTTATACCACAAATTGGTAGATATGCTGAATGAGGTTCCCAGAGGTGAATTTAGTTATTCTAGCCACACAGCAAGCTAGCATCACCAAATTCACCTTCTGGGGACCTCTTTCTGTTTAGGCTTCATCTCCTGGGAAGTATCTATAGTCTCACATTAACATTGTTTTTAGTTACATGTACTTTTTCCCTTTTGAGAAGTTTCTATATTCCCTAATTTTCAGGATAAAATGCATAATCGAGTTGACTAATGGGTGAACATCATCGACTTCAACTGGGAAACTTCAATCTGATCCTAGGTCTCCCATTGCACTTGAGGCCTAAGCCGAATGAGGTTCCCATAGGGTGAATTTGGTGATGCTAGCCTGCTGTGCGGGTTAGCACCAATAAATTCACCCCTGGGGACCTCATTCTTCAAATGACAGACATAGTATTTGCAGACTTGCTACCACTGGAGTCACTGGACAATCAATCTCAATTATGCATAATTATGGCATGTCCATCTGAAATCAGGTTGTGGGTTCCATTGGGACAGAGCATAATTAAAATGATAATGAAGCACAGAAAAGCAAAAGCTACTTTTAACAACAGCTGGTGATGTACGGATTGCATTTGAGATTAATCTAGAGGAAAGGAATGTTTTGATGACTCATTTAATGACTATTCCCATCAGAGAAGAATTTAAAATGATGTGGAACACTATGTTAGGAAGATGCATGTGAGAGGGAGTAAATGGGCTGAAAGTAGTTATTTACAGTTATTTACAGTTGTAATGACACAGCCGTTATGGTCATGAAAGTATAAAACCTTCCATGACTGGAGCTTCCTGAAATTTTGTGAAAACCCTGTGCCAATGCATTTTCTTCTATATGCGAGTCTCCCATAAGAAGCCTTGCATATATGAGAATACATTGGCCTAACAATATATACCATGACCTTGTAAACCAGTGCATTCTCTTATATATGCGAGGCTCCCTATATATATTTGTATATATATTAATTATATGCAGTGACTGTCATTGGCCAAATCATTGGTGTTTGTTTATTCGTGATTAAATTGTCCCAAATTATGGAATAAATATTTACAAATCTCATATATATTTTGAAGACCTCTGTCTGTCTGTCTGTATGTCCTTTTATAGAATCGAAAACGACTACACCCATCGAGCTAAAATTTTGTATATAAGTGTAAAAACCCACGGGGATCGTCGACGTCGCGTTTTGGACAAGCTCTGAGCACCGATTCTCCACTCCTAATCATCAAAATCACCGCAAACGCCACTTCGGGGGTTAAGGCATCAACGATCTTTATATTGACCATATTCGGAGGTGTTAAGGATGAACGCTCTTTATTACAATCGAAGCTGCTAAACGGCTACCAATGCGTAAAATACGGATGCAAAACAGAACGCGGAATGCAATTATCTCGATTAAAAAGGCAGAATGGGTTGTTGTGTTATATATGTCCTAGGAACAGGGGAATTTTTCATCGGGTCAGTCTTTGAGGGACGGGTACCATGAAGCCCGTGCAGCGCATGCGCAGACGAGATCTCGGAAACGGGTGGAGCTATCGACTTGAAATTTGCTATGTGAATGTATCTTGCCCCGGATACGAATTTTATCGGGTCGCCGAGCCCGTGCGACGCCAGCTTCGCGCATGCGCAGACCAGATCTCGGAAACGGGTGGAGCTATCGACTTGAAATTTGGTTTTTGAATAGCCCGGACAACGTCGGGCTCATCGGCTAGTCTATTATACATTTTGGAACTTCTGTCTGTGTGTGTGTATGTATTTATGTGTGATATAGACTCGAAAACTGCTCGACCGATCCGACTCAAATTTGGTATGTAGGCCTACTTTGATTCCGGGAACAATGTGGGCAGTGTCCAGTTTTTCATGTGCAACTGTGTCCTCGACAGATGCTGTATATTCTGCATATTCTGCACAGACGGGGGCGATCACAAAGAAATCCCTAAATAGCCCGAACGAAGTTGGGCACATCAGCTCATATTATATAAAACACCAGATGTTTCTCATGTGTTTGTTTGGGAACAGCAGTGGTAAGGTGCCTTCAAAATGAGTTTATAAGAAATTTTTTTGTTGTTGTATGAAGTGGTGTCAGGAAGAGATAGAGCATCTTTAAGAAGATCAAGCACAGAAAAGCAGTCACTTTTAACTGGAGCTAGTGATGTATGGATTGCATTCAGATTAATCTAGAGGAAAGGAATGTTTTGATGGCTCATTTGATGTTTATTCCCATCAGAGAAGAATTTAAAATGATGTGGAACGCTATGTTAGGATGA
The DNA here is from genome assembly GCA_032622095.1 of Siphonodentalium dalli. Lineage (NCBI taxonomy): Eukaryota > Metazoa > Mollusca > Scaphopoda > Gadilida > Siphonodentaliidae > Siphonodentalium > Siphonodentalium dalli. The sequence goes on along the minus strand of CP136061.1, from coordinate 127,171,438 downwards.
TGCATGGGATAGGGAGATTTCTGATTAATGGCAACAAGACATATTTCCGACTAAATCCTGAAAAATTACCCATGGCTTGTTGCCATTCATTGGATAGCTCTCAGTGTAGTGAACATACATACCAAATTCCATTGAGATCCGAGCACTATTGTTCAAGTTATGAAATGAACAGACATCGGACAGAGGTGAAAAACAGTATACCCCCCATTTTGTTTTATTTTAAAAGGGGGTATAACTACTGTAGTTATACCACAAATTGAATGACATTCATCACAAACAGCAGATCTTGCATCATAAATAGATTAATATCCTAAATAAGCAACCCCTAAACACAGCAAAATTATGGGAAATTTTTCAGGATTTAATCGGAAATTTGGCTTGTGAGAGCTTTCCGATGAATGGCAAAAAGCCATATTTCCGACTAAATACTGAAAAATTACCCATAATTCTGATGTGGTTAAGGAGTCAATTATTTTGGGCATTACTGTATTTCTCAACTCACCATGCAACCCCTGAGCTTGGTTAGCATATATGTCCCCCCTGAGCTGGGTTAGTAGATATGGACCCCCTGAGCATGGTTAGTAGATATGGACCCCCTGAGCTTGGTTAGTAGATATGGACCCCCTGAGCTTGGTTAGTAGATATGGACCCCTGAGCTAGGTTAATAGATATGGACCCCCCTGAGCATGGTTAGTAGATATGGACCCCCTGAGCTGGCTTAGTAGATATGGACCCCCTGAGCTTGGTTAGTAGATATTGACCCCCTGAGCTAGGATAGTAGATATGGACCCCCTGAGCATGGTTAGTAGATATGGACCCCCTGAGCTTGGTTAGTAGATATGGACCCCCTGAGCTAGGTTAGTAGATATGGACCCCATGAGCTTGGTTAGTATATATGGACCCCTTGAGCTTGGTTAGTAGATATGGACCCACTGAGCTAGGTTAGTAGATATGCACCCCCTGAGCTTGGTTAGTAGATATGCACCCCTTGAGCTGGGCTGGTAGATATGCACCCCTTGAGCTGGGTTAGTAGATATGCACCCCTTGAGCTTGGTTAGTAGATATGCACCCCTTGAGCTGGGTTAGTAGATATGCACCCCTTGAGCTAGGTTGGTATATATGGACCCCCTGAGCTTGGTTAGTAGATATGGACCCCCTGAGCTATGTTAGTAGATATGGACCCCTGAGCATGGTTAGTAGATATGGACCCCTGAGCTTGGTTAATAGATATGGACCCCCTGAGCTATGTTAGTAGATATGGACCCCCTGAGCATGGTTAATAGATATGGACCCCCTGAGCTTGGTTAGTAGATATGGACCCCTGAGCTAGGTTAGTAGATATGGACCCCATGAGCTTGGTTAGTATATATGGACCCCTTGAGCTTGGTTAGTAGATATGGACCCACTGAGCTAGGTTAGTAGATATGCACCCCCTGAGCTTGGTTAGTAGATATGCACCCCCTGAGCTGGGTTAGAAGATATGCACCCCTTGAGCTGGGTTAGTAGATATGCACCCCTTGAGCTGGGTTAGTAGATATGCACCCCTTGAGCTGGGTTAGTAGATATGCACCCTTGAGCTGGGTTAGTAGATATGCACCCCTTGAGCTGGGTTAGTAGATATGCACCACTTGAGCTGGGTTACTAGATATGCACCCCTTGAGCATGGTTAGTAGATATCGACCCCCTGAGCTAGGTTAGTAGATATGGACCCCTTGAGCTATGTTAGTAGATATGGACCCCTGAGCTTGGTTAGTAGATGTGCACCCCTTGAGCTGGGTTAGTAGATATGCACCCCTTGAGCTGGGTTAGTAGATATGGACCACCTGAGCTTGGTTAGTATATATGAACCCCTTGAGCTAGGTTAGTAGATATGGACCCCCTGAGCTAGGTTAGTAGATATGGACCCCCTGAGCTAGGTTAGTAGATATGCACCCCTTGAGCATGGTTAGTAGATAAGCACCCCCTGAGCTTGGATAGTACATATGGACCCCCTGAGCTGGGTTAGTAGATATGCACTCCCTGAGTGTGGATAGTAGATATGGACCCCCTGAGCTGGGTTAGTAGATATGAACCCCCTGAGCTTGGTTAGTAGATATGCACCCCTTGAGCTGGGTTAGTAGATATGGACCCCCTGAGCTTGGTTAGTAGATATGCACCCATTGAGCTGGGTTAGTAGATATGCACCCCTTGAGCTAGGTTAGTAGATATGGACCCCCTGAGCTTGGATAGTAGATATGCACCCCTTGAGCTGGGTTAGTAGATATGGACCCCTTGAGCTTGGTTAGTAGATATGGACCCACTGAGCTAGGTTAGTAGATATGCACCCCATGAGCTTGGTTAGTAGATATGGACCCCTGAGCTAGGTTAGTATATATGGACCCCCTGAGCATGGTTAGTAGATATGCACCCCTTGAGCTGGGTTAGTAGATATGCACCCCCTGAGCTGGGTTAGTAGATATGGACCCCCTGAGCTGGGTTAGTAGATATGGACCCCCTGAGCTTGGATAGTAGATATGCACCCCTTGAGCTGGGTTAGTAGATATGCACCCCCTGAGCTAGGTTAGTAGATATGGACCCCTTGAGCTGGGTTAGTAGATATGGACCCCCTGAGCTTGGATAGTAGATATGCACCCCTTGAGCTGGGTTAGTAGATATGGACCCCCTGTGCTTGGATAGTAGATATGCACCCCCTGAGCTTGGTTAGTAGATATGGACCCCTTGAGCTAGGTTAGTAGATATGGACCCCCTGAGCTAGGTTAGTAGATATGGACCCCATGAGCTTGGATAGTATATATGCACCCCTTGAGCTAGGTTAGTAGATATGCACCCCTTGAGCTGGGTTAGTAGATATGGACCCCCTGAGCTTGGTTAGTAGATATGCACCCCTTGAGCATGGTTAGTAGATATGCAACCCTTGAGCTGGGTTAGTAGCTTCTTTAAGTGGTGTGGGAAAATATAATGTGATATAGCTGAGTGAATGGGATGATACACAGAGCTCTGTTCAGTGCAGAAATCATTGCAGGAGGATGGGAACTCACACTGTGCTCTATGATGGAAAACAATGATGATCTGTGAGTGCACAGTTAATACCACAGCTCCTGCATAATATCTTCATAAATGGGTGATGTGTTTAAAATCATTTCCTCACTCTTGGCTCATTACTAATCTGGGCGAACTTGTATTTTACGATCAGCTTGTATATACAGGTATAATTGTGGACTGATTCAGTTAATTGAGTGCAACACACCTCTTTTGGCCATACTCATTGTTTTCAGCATACATACAGTAATGCCCTAAGTAATTGACTCCTTAAACTCAGCAGAATTATGGGTAACTTTTCAGGATTTAGTCGGAAATATAGAGCTTTCTGATGAATGTCAACAAGCCATATTTCCGACTAAATCCTGAAAAGTTACCCATAATTCTGCTGTGTTTAAGAAGTCGATTACTTAGGGCATTACTGTATCTTAACAACCAATTCACATAAACTATTCCTTGTTTGAGGTTTGTGCTTTGTAGGCGCATCTATAGCCATTCTGGAACAGATCCTGGATAAAATATGATTCTGAAAACTCCCTTGTGTTATGACTTTATTGATGCATGTTGAAGCACAGTAATGTCCTGAATAATCGACCCCTAAACCACAGCAGAATTATGGGAAATTTTTCAGGATTTAGTCAGAAATATGGCTTGCTGCCATTCATCGGAAAGCTATCGGTGAGAGCTTTCAGATGAATGGCAGCAAGCCATATTTCCGACTAAATCCTGAAAAATTTCAAAAATAATTCTGCTGTGGTTTAGGGGTCAATTATTTAGGACATTACTGTAGCACATTAATGTATTTGGAAGTATTATTTTAATGCCAGGCCCCTCAGATGATGGGCTTGACTCTTTCTTGAACATGGCTTGCCACTTCAATTCGAAAGAGATACGGTCTAGTTCACAAGATTTTATGAAACTAACATCTCATTTTATGTAAACATTCTTCTGAAAATATGTTTGAATCATGGTGAAATTGAATTGAACAAATTGCAACAACATATACCCCCTTCAACCTCCACACAGCATAGGAACTACATCTTCACTGTATAAACAAGAGATGGACTGACTGTCGTTAGGTGTATACCTCCTTGTGGCATACCGCCTAGTGTGGGCATATCTATAACCTAGCTATGACTGATATACTCAGACAGATGGACCAAAAAATCGGCATTTTCATATAAACAAAGATGAATAACTATAGAACGAAAGATCTAAACAAAACGATTGAATACGCCATTGAATGTCCTTATAGTGGTGAACATCCATACCGAATTTTATTGAGATCCAAGTGTTACTGTTCAAGTTATGGCCTGAAGCCCTGAACAGACATCGGACAGACCAAAAAGCCAACATTTCCAGATAAACAAGAAGAGCATCGCTAGGGCGTGGCAAAATACGCCCTTTAGCCATTTCGAATTGTACTATCGCAAAATAAGATAATACTTTGAGCTTACATTTAAAGAAAATCTGATATACCCCTAATTTCAATGCCAAAATGTGGTCAAATTCTAAGTCGAAAAATGGCCATAGCTCATGTAAAAATAATTAGACAGAACCTATATTCAAACTTGGCGTGTAGTTTTAGCTGGGAAATACACATACCAGCTTTGGTTCAGCTCAAATAATAAAAACTGGAGTTATCGGTCGGAAACCAAAATGTTATGAAATTGGTCAAATTCTAAGTTGAAAAATGGCCGTAACTCATATAAAAATAATTGAACGGAACCCATATTCGAACTTGGCCTGTATCTTTAGCTGGGAAATACACATACCAACTTTGGTTCAGATAAAATAATCCAAACTGGAGTTATCGGTCGGAAACCAAAAATATTAACAGCCGGTCAAATTCTAAGTCGAAAAAGGGCCGTAACTCATGTGAAAATAATTGGACGGAACCCATATTCGAACTTGGCCTGTATCTTTAGCTGGGAAATACACATAGCAACTTTGGTTCAGATCAAATAATCCAAACTGGAGTTATCGGTCGGAAACCAAAAATGTTAACAGACGGTAAAATTCTAAGTCGAAAAAGGGCCGTAACTCATGTAAAAATAATTGGACATAACCCATATTCGAACTTGGCCTGTATCTTTAGCTGGGAAATACACATAACAACTTTGGTTCAGATCAAATAATCCAAACTGGAGTTATCGATCGGAAACCAAAAATGTTAACGGACGGACGGACGGACGGATGGACGGACGGACGGACGGACAGACAGACTGATAACATAATACGACCTTTTTTCAAAAAGGGCGTATAAAAATGAATAACTCTAGAATGGAAAACCTGAATAAAACAATGGAACCCTCTATTGAATGTCCTAATAGTAGTGAAAGTACATACCAAATTTCATTGAGATCCGCGTCCTGCTGTTCAAGTTATGAAATGAACAGTGATCGGACGGACGGATGTACGCATGGCTAGACACACGGTCGGATGCATGGACAGACAGGTGCAAAACAGTTAATCCCCCCCTTTTTTGTAAAAGGGGGTATAATTACTTTAGTTATACCACACACAGAATGACGTTCTGTCACAAACAGCAGATCTTGCATCATAAATACAGTAATGTCGTAAATAATCGACCCCTAAACCACAGCAGAATTATGGGAAATTTTTCAGGATTTAGTCAGAAATATGGCTTTTTGCCATTCATCGGAAAGCTCTCATCGAGAGCCTCTCCGATGAATGGCAGCAAGCAATATTTCTGACTAAATCCTGAAAAATTTCTCATAATTCTGCTGTGGTTAAAGGGTAATATACTTCTGGCATTACCCTAGCTAATGTTTCTAAGATCATTTCCTCACTGACGGCTCATTAGTATTCTGGTCAAACCTGTATTTTACAATGGGATCCCATATGCAAGAGTGGGTAGCTTCATTTGATTGAGTGCAACAAACCTCATTTGGCATACTCTTTGTTTTCAGCCTTTCCTTGTAGTATACTAGATATCTTAATAACTGGCATAAACTAATCCTAGTCTGAGTGCTTGTGATTTAAAGGCACATGCATATCCAGACCAGACTTCCTCTGTGACATGCACAATTTACATTCTGTTGTTGTGTCTTCTGAATTGCAAGTTAAAGAAGTACATTTTTTTGTTTTTTGTTGTGTTTTGTTTATTTTATTATTTTGTTTTTGTAATGTAATTTTTTAACAACAATTAACACTTCCGTGACTCGAGCTTCCTGAAATTTTTCGAAAACCCTGTGCCAATGCATTCTCTTATATATGCGAGTCTCCCCTCGCATATATTAGAGAATACATTGGCCTAACAATATTTACCTTTAACTTTTAAGCCAGTGCATTCTCTTATATATGTTAGAGTACATGTATGTTCTCTTCTGGTCCAACTTTTTTTTTTTTTTAAACTTTCACATTGAACTTGAGAGATCTACAAATATTTTATTTGAGATGGCATAAAGAGTTTGGAATAGTGAATAATTATTGGTGGTATGGCAGGTATGCCAGGTGGGGTATGCACCGTGAGACAGCCGAGCTCTTGGTGAGAGTGACCCCTTTCATCGAAACTAAGTTACGATTGTTTCTTCTTATTACATATCCATTGTTGAATGGAAATTTGGTGTACAGGCTTTGTTTTTTGAGAGGAAAGAAAAGCGACTGAGATGTTAGAAAAAGATCATGAAGTGATTAGAGACGAGTGGGAGTGATAATGATTCGAGCCACAGGTTGCCAGGTACCAATCCTGGATAGGTGACGACATAACGAGCTGGTATAATTAGTAGCTTCATTTGTTGTAAGACACTTGTTTGACTGAAATTACTTGGTGGTCTGTTTAATGGGTTCCTTAGGATTGATGCCATACAGTGTCCATTGTCAGTTCATAAATCTACAGCCTTTGTCTTGTTTACTGAGTCTCCCCTTTTAGCACTGATATATTAATGTGTGGTGGTTAAAATATCCAGGAGTGCAATAGAATGCTCTCAACTACAGTAATGCCCTAAATAATCAACCCCTTAACCACAGCAGAATTATGGGTAAGTTAACTGAGAGCTTTCCGATGAATGGCAACAAGTCATATTTCCAACTAATACCTGAAAAGTTACCCATAATTCTGCTGTGGTTAAGGGATTGATTATTTAGGGCATTACTGTATTTGTCTTGGTGTGCAATTTCCCTCCAGTATATCATATATCTGAACAAATATTCCTGAGATATTATGTGTGGCCCAGATATCAGTTACTATTATGGCCCTACATGTTTAGCGTTTACAGCATCCATACCTCATGTTTGTACTAACATGATCGCGTTGTGCTATTGTCCTATTATATTAAGTATACATTTATATAATCTATGTCCTAAGGCCTAAGTCTAGAGCTTTCAAAGGAATGTTTAAAAAAAGGCTAGATGATGACGCGACAATATACTACGTAGTATGAGTTAGTATTAGATTAGATTACCCCTCTGGTGGTCATACCGTAACATAGACCTTCGTTAATACAGATAGATGCCAGAGGAAATTAATTAGGATTCTACCTGTATTTATGTGGCATAGCATTTCACTTACACTATTGTGCTAATATTGTGATAAGATATTATATGGAAACCTGTCAATCCACTTTATGTGGGTAATTATCGAAGTTCACAAAAGTTAATTAACCATGTTAATTTGTTTTTCATTACCCACGATTATTCAGAAAAATGTGGGAAATTAATCTAGAAACCTCATACTTCATGTTTATTACCACATGTGCTGTAAATACTTTATGAATTACTTATTGCAAACATCAAGTTCATGATGTTGGGGGAGGGTTGTATTACAATGTACTATATTCCAATTTCAATTTGATCCAGATCAGATTCACTTTCAGGATGACATAGTTGAATACTGTTTCAAATTATTTGTTGCACTTGCACCAGACCGGGGTAACAGAGGGGGTGGGGGTTTACAGCCTCCTGTCAAGAGAGGGTTAGCCCCCCCCCCCCCCCCCCAAGTCATGAAAATCTGCAATAGTCAGCCTGGTAGCTTCGGGGATCCTGTAGCAGCCCCCCTGCCAGGTATCATAAGCCCTGGATCAGGGAAATCATGGTGCCACCCCTGAACATATTATACTTTTCAGTAGTTTAACAGTGACACACCATGCATGTTCAAAATAATTTAAAGCCTGAAATCACAGGGGCTTAACCCTTTCATGATGAGCCTCACATATATAAGAGAATGCACTGGCTACAACTGTTCTGTTGAGCATCCCTATGGGAGACTTGCATATACAAGAGAATGCATTGGCACAGGGTTTTTGAAAAATTTCAGGAAGCTCCAGTCATGGAAGGGTTAAATGATATTTGCTGTAGAAAGTGTTTTCAGATGGTGTATGATTTAATACAAAATTTTTGCCATTTCAGAAATTATGCCAACATCATTGACTGAAAAAAGTGGCATTTTCTGGACAAACCTGATTATATTTTCGAAAGTGTTTAGTTCAAAATGACATACACAATTACAGTAATGTCCTAAATAATCGACTGAGAGCTTTCCGATGAATGTCAACAAGCCATATTTCCGACTAAATCCTGAAAAGTTACCCATAATTCTGCTGTGGTTAAGGAGTTAATTATTTAGGGCATTACTGTATGATCGGGTACGTCATTCTCATGTGAAATCATGTAGGTAAAAATAGTGGGAAATTCTCAGAAGCTTAAAGCCACATGACGGTTTGCGCTCCAAAATATACCTAATAATATTTTCTATTTTTCCCTGTATCGAAATAGGTTCACACATATTGAACTACATGTACCTTTCTACGAGTATTTATATGTCCCAGAAAGATGCATTGAAATTCTAAAATATACAAATTTGAAACACGATATTTGGGTCCCAATAAAAAACAGCCCTTTGTTAGCTTTGTATAATTTATCTGAATTCCAGAATCGGAAACAGAATGTCCGGAAAATGTATATTGTGTTATCTTAACATAAAACTATTTTAAAACTTCACGCACTCTTTCTTTTATTCATCAAGGTTATGTAGTACGATAAATGTTTCAGAGTGACGGCAGCTCTAGATTTTCTTCCCATTACTACTATTTGCAATTTATACGTGACTGCTGTCAAAAACATTGACCCAGAACTTACATGAACAAACTAAAATTTATCAAAAAATATAAGAAACAAAACATGAATTTTAAGCGCTACTACCGGTAGTATATCGATGAATTTGTTCGGAAATCTTCCGTGTAGGTATGTTTTGAGATACCTTTTATCAAATTATATATACATATATAATATTGTGAGGTTCAAACGAACTTGGTCAGTTTAAATCACCAAATATACAGTAATTTAGGATAAATTTAGTGATTTTATGTATATGTTTTTGTGTATACATGTAGCAGATAAATATGGGCCTCTAATTACTGCTTTTTGTCCAGGAATGTCTTAAAGACTGAGAAATATACAAAAATTATACCATCGATCACTGTCATGATAGTGATTGTACTGGCAATGACCAGACAAGTTAGGGATATCATTGTTTTTCGAAAATTTTGACAATTGACTCAGATTAGAGCAAAACAAACTTTGGTAATGTTGTCCCTACACCAACTCAAATGAGTAGGTCACTTCAAGTTTTGCTTGGGACATTTTCCTTGACTTTAGTGCTTAATTACAATCAGGATTGTTTCTGGAAGTTGTGCCCCCTTGTCCTTGGATGCAGTGTTCATGCTGGGCCAAACAATCTTTTGGCATAATTTTTGGCAATTCGGATTTTTGTTGGCCAAATTAAATCCTCATTTTCTGGTCTCACAGGCTTCTTTAATCCCACCAATGTTACCAATTGACAATATACCACTAGTTACCGACCATCTACCATTCAACTTATGACAGACAAAAGATTCATTAGTGTTATAATCTCCATTACTGTTTTATTGCATTTGCATTGTTTGCTAGTGCACTGTCATGAGTGCAGTTTATTACCCATTAAACTGATCACCTAATCAATTAGCAAATCATACTGTAAATTTTATTCTAATGTCGCTCCTGTTACAAAATCGATTTGAGTTTTTCTAATTTGATTTCCGATTTTGGGGTAAAAAAAAGTATGGCGAAATGAAATTTGTTATCACAGCGCGAACTCTGCTTGGTTGCTGCCAGCGCCCCTGAGTAGAGGCCTTGAATAAGGAAAAGCAGAAAAACAAAGAGTTAAATCTGCTGTGGCATCTCTGGCTGTGAGCTTGAATGCTCTAGACACAACCAAGCCAACAGTAAGATGCTATCTGTTTTTTGAAGATTAAGTTACACTATAACCAATTGTGGTTTGGGGCACAGCACATACATCTGAAAGCTGGCAATACATTGCGCAATGTGCCTGTTAAAATGCATTGCATCTTGCACTTGCTAGGCACATGTGGCCAGACATCTGGGCAGAGGAATGCTTTAACCTACATCTTTGTTCTGCAATTACAGTTGCAGTTTGTTGGTTAGAAATTCTACCTGTGCAAAAAGCAAGCGAGAGTGTAGATTAATGATGCTTCCCTCATTTGACACTCCATGTGATAAATGCACCAGATTTTAGAAAACAGTTTTAGCTATCAGCCAAGTCTTGATTCATAGGCCAGTCTGGAATCTGGGAAGGCTTTGAAATTAAAAAACTTTGTCATAATAACCAAGCTATAACAAGAAGTTCACTCAAAACACATTTAATTAATAACTGTACCTATTGGGCAATAGACTCCTGGAACAAAGTTACAGATCTATGCACAGATGCTGGCTCCCTAAACCAATTCAAATCATTTCTAAAAGACAGTTGGAGACAAAAATAAAACAAGGTTAAAGATGCTTTCCTAGTTCCAGACCTCTAGTTACAACAACAACAAAATAATTTAATTTAACTTTGTTTTCTGCTTTGTTCTGTTGAAAAATGTTTTTTTTTAAATATGACAAGTAAACTGAACAAATGACAGACAGACTATTCGCGGAGTTGTTGGTACAGTCCAGATCAAGCTGTGTGTGTACAGTAATGCTCTAAATCATTGACTCCTTAACCACAGCAGAATTATGGGTAATTTTTCAGGATTTTGTCGGAAATATGGCTTGTTGCCATTCATCGGAAAGCTCTCAGTGAGAGCTTTCTGATGAATGGCAATAAGCCATATTTCCGACTAAATCCTGAAAAATGACCCGTAATTCTGCTGTGGTTAAGGAGTCAATCATTTAGAGCATTACTGCATGCAGTTTGAAATTATCAAAAATTCATCTCTATCACTATCTGTATGTGGCATTTCTCAAATATTTGTAGCTACTAAGTGGACATGTGGCATTTAATTGCGAAAATTAACCCTTTCATGATGGTGCTGCATTAAACATCCTGTGCCAGTGCATTCTCTTAAATATGCGAGTCTCCCATAGGGCGCCTCACCTATATCAGAGAATGCACTGGCTTACAAGGTCAAGGTAAATATTGTTAGACCAATGGATTGTCTTATATATGTGAGGTGCCCTATGGGCAGTTAGTTCTGTAACATCAGTTTCAACATAATTATGTGTTGTTGGAGAAAATCATGTTGTTGTCTTGTGTCTTTCGATTTTATATATGCAGAGCTTGTTTGCTTTTTTGTATTGATATATTTATATGCAACAGATTTGTCATTATGTATTACATTGATAACATTCTATGAAATTTTTAGTGATAAATGTTTGTTAGTATTCATGTCATAAATTCTATTTCAACCCTTTTCATGACGGGAGCTGTGCTGCTGCAGCATTAAAATCCTGTTGCAGTGCATTCTCTTATACATGCGAGTCTCCTGTAGGGAGTCTTGCATATATCACTGGCTTATAAGGTCAATGTAAGTATTGTTAGACCAATGTATTCTCTTATATATGTGAGGCTCCCTAAGAGAATGCATTGGCAGAGGGTGTTGTCATAGAAGGGTTAAATGAAATGTGCTGTTGTTGTTGTTGTCACTCTACATGGTGGAACCCTGACTATATCTTTAAAAGTATCCTTAGTTGTTTTCAAGTCTTTGAAGATTAAAATTGAAAGGTGCAATTTAACAAAATGATTAAAATTGCATATTCCAAATTAACGCTCGCAAATTACTATTTCCTTAGCTTGGGGGGGGGGGTAAAAATATTTGATTCCAGTCGAGGAACCCACCCAACAAAGCTCAGGGTGATCAGATATCGATGATTGAAATCTATTATGTTTCACCACTGATAAATTTTAGTGGCCCAGTAAAAAGTCGATGCGAAGATGGTCTCAAACCAAATTATGGACGAAGATGGATAACTCTAAAATCAAGTGGCTTTTTTGTGTCAGATATTTGACAAACTGGCACAAATTCGTTGAACAAAATCTTGATAAATAACAGGTTTTGGGCAATTTATACTATAGTTGACTGCGATTAGCATTATTTTTGGGCAATTAATCGATTCTGATAACTGAAGTGCCATTTCAAAAAATGTTGTTCTTATTGGAATCTGATGATATGGGGACCATCAAATCGGATTGAGTACCTTTAATGTATGCAATCTCTTTATCTAATAATTATTGTCTAAAGTATAATATTTTCTAGTGTAAAAATGCAAAAACCAAGCTGAGTACTGGATAATATTAAGTACTTACCTGTTTTAGGTTGAGCTAAATGTACTAGAATAAAAGTTAGAGGAATAACTTTTACCGATGTAAAGAGATGAAACTTCCCCAGTTGTTGAGATATAAGTTAACAAAGCGGCGCAAAAAGATATCTCTCTGTATCGCATGAAACAATAAAGCCATATAATCAATAAATAAATTTCCTTCACTGATCAAAATTGTTCTCCTTCCCACTTGAAGGTCTAATTTATACTAGTTGTGTGATTACGGCAAGTCTATTTCTGAATGGTTATCTCTGGTTTGTACTGTTACTCAACAATATTTCTAGATAGCGCGCATTGCCAAGCTTTACTAGTATAGGTATAGGAAATGTTACTAAAGATTCCCCAGAATTTGGCAGAAATTTTCCAGTAATCCACTGAGTTAATATAGTATCTCTTAACATTTCACTTTCAGTCTGTTTGTTAAGACAGGTGATATCGGACAACACTATTAAACATATTAAACACTATTACACATGTATTAAGTAGAGCTGGGACGGTTATGCGGTTAACCGGTTAACCACCAACTATGGCCGTGACCGGTCACGGATTTGCCGTTATAGTGTATGATCACTGTGATGGTCAGCTATAACTGGCTATAAGAGGGTTAATCTGTCTCCGTCAATTAAAATGAATCCGAGACTGACGGAACAACATCAAACGCGGTGTGTCGGCTCTTTGAAGGCTACATTTAACAGCCTGCCGACGTCAAAACGAAACATCAAAGGGTCAGCACACGTGTGATCTTACAACATTGTCACATCGCATGACTCGTATTCAGTATTATTATCAGGAAGATAATTATTTTTGTTATCAACGACTAGTTATTTCTTGAGACTCCCAGCCCTTCAATCCATTCCCCCCCCCCCCCCCCCCCCCCCCCCCCCCCCCCCCCCCCCCCCCCCCCCCCCGACAACATCACATACCAACGTATATGTAAATATTTCATTAAGAATAAATAATAATTGTTCGCCCACCCAGCTACCGGAAATTGCGGAATAATCAATAAAATATTCCGGAACGTATATTAAACCTTTCTAGTCGTCACTTCCGTGTCGGTGTGTTCAGCTTCCCGCCCGATCACATATCCCGATGGCGATGGAGTAATTTTACAAGGACAATAAATGAACACAACACAGCCTCACAGGGGAATGACATTGTAAATTTATTTTATTCAGTAATAAATTGAAGATGTGTACTTAATTAGATATGTGAATATGTGTGTCATGGGTGACAACTTCTTTGTATAATGGGCAGGAGCCGTTCTCAAACTTACCATGTCAGTGAGCATCACAATCATCGCCGTTCTGCATACTGGGCTTACCCACCCATAATAGTACCTATAATATGTGGTTAACCGGTTAATCGCGTTTTTTTGCCATTCATAACCGGTCACGAAAAACCCATAACCGTCCCAGCTCTAGTATTAAGCAGATATTCGTTACATTTCTGATGACATGCGCTTGGAAATTCCAGCTTGAATCAGGAGTCACCATAAATAGAATTTGCATATGACTTTTTTTTGGTATTAAACTATGATAGTGTACACATATGTACTTGGTATTGTTGTGAGCATTTATCGGTATATAAAACTAACTTTGATTACTTTAGGGAACTTTAACCCTTTCATGACTGGATCTTCGTGAAATTTTGCGAAAACCCTGTGCCAATGCAAGAGAATGCATTGGGCTAACAAAAATATACCTTGGCCTTGTAAGCAAGTGCATTCTCTTTAAATATATGTGAGGCTCCCTATGGGAGACTCGCATATATAAGAAAATGCACTGGCACAGGATTTATAATGCTACACCAGCGCAGCTACGTCATGAAAGGTTTAATATCTGTTTCACCAGAATGGCTTGTCTACTGGAATAACAGATCAGGGACAGGGTTCACGCTGCTAGCCAATTTTGCCAAATGCCAAAATAATTCACATTTGGGAAAAAATATTTTCATTTGGCACAAGGTTTTGGCAAGTCACTGTTCATTGATATCACCTTTTATGGAGACTGGTTTCTGCTTTGCAATGAAATAGAGCCCAGTCTGAGACAATGGAATAGAGGAAATCCGGTCTGACTTACAGAACAGTAATCTGAATCACAGTTCCAGAGAAGTAAATCTGATAAGATTGTAGACAAATTATCCATGCTTTCATCAAACTTTATGTCTCATACACTTGGAGCTGACCTGATGGGATATCCCCTATGAATGGTAGCTATCAACATTCACAGTAATTACATGATTATATTACTTGGTTTTGTATAATCTATTAAAGTATAAATGGTTTCCACTGAAGCTCATGCTAAAGTATTAATAATCCCAAATGTACTGAAGTGCAAATCATTTACATTTAAACACCGATAACCTCTTTGATCTGTATCAGTGCAAATATAATTTGAGCTACACCAAATCAACTACAAGAATTTGCATCAGAGATGAGGGGTCGAGTTGTGGTAGCTATGTGAAACAATTGGACTTGAAATGAAAATGCATTTATAAACATAAATAGCTATCATATATATACAGCACTGTTGAAGAAGTCTGACATTCACATAAATTAACTAATTAAGGACAGTAGCTCTGCTGAAAATATGCAGACCTGGCAGCTGGACCTGGTCAGTTTTCAAACTTGAACAAGACATTGTTGAGCAAATCTCATATACCGAATATCAACAAAATCAGTTCATATTTGTTTAAAGGCCCACATGATTTTCGAACCCCCAGATTACATTATATAAAATATATGCCATAATATATACCATTTGAAAGAGGAAGCTCCAAAACATTGTATTATCTACTTATCCAGCGTGATAAACTGTGAATATGCTGTATTTGTGGAGTTACCAATGTGTTTTTGTGCTTAAGTTTCATCTAGATTGTAGTAAAAAGTGTATTATTTTCAATGGAGGGGGAATAACTCTATATTTAAAATATAGAGTTATTCCCCTTCCATCGAAAATACATCTTTAGATTGCATTCTGGGAGCCATATCGGGCAGAATGATTTCAGCTTTTTTTATTTCTCTATGAGACACAGACGTTTCAAATGGTGATAAATTATAGTATTTTAATCATATTTCATGGCATAGATTGATATTAAAACCATATATCAAGTCACTATAAACAAAATAATCACTAAATCAGTGACTGAAAAATTAACTGGGCCTTTAAGTTGCTAAAACGATAAAAATTAATTTCACTACAGCCTATAAACAGCGACAGTTATAAATATAGCTTCTTCTGTAGAACAGAAAACAACTCAAACAATTTGAAGTGGCTAAACTGGCTATATCTCTTGGTAAACTGGCTATATCTCTTGGTAAACTGGCTATATCTCTTGGTAAACTGGCTATATCTCTTGGAGATGATTGATTATTATTCCTTCAAGAAAAATCTGCTAGATTACTTTAACTTCAGTGACAGTACAGCATCATGTTGATGACATTATATTACAATATCAGTCCACACTAACTCATTCGATGGGCCTTAGGGCCTTTTATGAGTATATCATGTAAATGTAAAAAATTCAATAAAATGAACTAATTAAGGGTCGCAAACTCTGCCCACAATACATGTATATAATTATAAGTCTCATATATACCGAATATCAATGAAATCACACTGCGTAGTCCCCATAAGTAAAGGTAACTGAATTTGATGCTCTGAATGCCATCATTCTAGAAAACACAGTTTAGTTCAGTTTAGGCCAAACAGAATAGTACCTTCATTTCCAGTAACGGAGGGCAAAAAATTAGGGTAGGGAGGAGGGTATACCTTTTTTTTTTTTTAAATTCCCATAACGCACAAGGTGATAACAGCCCTTAATGTATTGTAGATAAAGGTATACAATGTATATAGTCTATCTGCATATAATATTTTAATGAGCTCGCAAGACATTTATTTTATATTCTTTTATTTAAGTTTTTATTTATCATATGGCCTGGCAATAACAGGAGTCAGACTGCTCTTTGTACAAATCTTGCATATAGAGGTACTAGTAACTGTCTTGAATCTTTTGTCTTAGCGAAGCTTTCAGCACACCACTACCTTCCCCACATTGGACACAAAAATAAGCTTCACCAATACCAGAACCATAGTATGCCAACTCTAGAGGATCTGACGGATAATCTTGGGTATTTTTGGGAAAGGGTCCAGGGCCCATGCAATTGGGAAAAATAGATACTGTAGCGGGGTAAATTGGGAATTTTCAAATTGAAATAATGACACTATCAAATGAATTTAAAAAATAAGATGTTTAAAACTTAATGAACTAATGAATAAAAGAACAGTGTATATTCCAGCTCATACTATAAAGTCTGTGAGACAGTACCTCTATAAATAAGTACATGACAAGTACAAACCAGCTCATACTAAGTCAACACCTCTATAAATCTGATATAGACTATATTCTAGTAGTTGAAATTATTATATACAAATTATAGTTAGGACTATTATATATGATTGAATCTTGGTATAATTAAGTACATGCATGTAAAATTAAGTAGTTATTCCACAATAACATGTTGCATTAAAGCACGAGTTCTCTGTATGTAAACAATATTCAACCTGCTAAAAAAAATGCCCACCTCCCTGCACCTTCCCATGTTTCATCCAATTTTCATACTGGGGTCACATGCTTCAGTGCCTAACTATCAGAAAATTTAACAACAGATTAGAACAGATTGTTGAGAATTTGTATGAACAATCAGTTGTCATATATGTCCAAAGCCTCTAAACATATCAAATTTGAGACTGAGTTAATAAACATATTCCATACTCATCAGTCTAAAAGACTTTGGATTATAGTTGCCTATTTTTGAGGAATTGTGTTTTTGGATGCTTGTTAGCCCACTAACCCCAGTTTGGTGGGTTTTGTGAGTGCAATTTTGCAAGTTAATTAGGCTAATGACTCATTGAATTAAAATCAGCGACTGAAACTAATAGAAACTGGAAGAATAAAGTCAAGTTGGGAGAATGAGATTGGTAATTTTCAGACTGTAAATTGGGAACTTTGGAATTTTTTTAATTTTGCAAATAAAAAGTTAGGGGGGGGCATCTGGCGAATGGGAGGGAGGGTTACCGGAAACGAAGGTATTATTTTTGTTTATGCCTTAAACATTTACTTGCCTCAATATTAATAAACAAATATCAGGCAGTTTGATTGGGGGACAATTGCAGAAATCACTTACTGATACTAGTACCCCCCTCTCCTGCTAGCCAATACACTCTTTATAAATTGAATACAACAAATATGACCGGACTAAACTATTGCATGTGGATATCCTTCATCTCATTGTGGTTCACGAATATACTAGTATCAAAGATCATACACATGATGAAGGTATTATCAATCTACTAAAGGCCAAATCTTCTGATGAAAAACCTGCGGAACAGGATATCTCCCATGACAAGCATGAAAACTTATTTTTGAGAATATAAAATTATTTTTCAAGTCAATTTTGTCAGCCCACCCTCAACCCACTGACGGGGCTACATAATATATGGCAAATAAAAACAAGTACTTGCGATTGTATTTCTTATTTCGCTTGATAGAGTCATGAAACAGTGAGAAATTAACTTTAAATTTTTTTTATTTTGGTACAGGGTTTGGGGTGGTGGTTGCCCAGGCCTGGAAATACACCCCCCCCCCCCCCCCACACACACAGCAGTTACATATGACACATTGCTTAATATGGTTATAATTATTATCTTAATTATTGTTTATTTTGCTTTTAATATATATGTAATACATGTTTAGCAATGTGTAGGTATAGTCATGAAATAGCAAGAAATTAATTTTCTCCGAGAAAAAGTTGTATGACTCATGGTCTGGACTCGGGAGTGAGGACTGACTCGGAGGAGTTGGGGGATGTACAGGCCTGGATTACATGATTGTGACATACAGTTGTTCATGATCCTGAACTATAACATTTAAATGGTTAATTTAGTAGTTTTGTCCTGTAGTTTTATTTGTATAAGTGCTGCTTTACGCCTTATGGTCACTGTTAATGTGACCATTGATTAATTTAAATCTCATAAGCTTTCAGATTAGAATTTAAATAATGCAGGTTGATAGTAACATGAAAGTAAATATACATCGCTGATAGTAATTGATAAAAACATCGCGCCAATTGTAACTTGCTAAACACACTTTCATTCACATAACCCAATAACACAGACTAACATAATCGACCCCATTCATGGACACTGACAGTTTTCTGATATAAATCTAATAATACTTGCATAAAAGCAGACAAAAACCGCGTAAACAAGTAGAAATCAAGTGATCACAACAATGTCACGGCCAGTGACATACAACAAACATTTAAATCTATAAATATACTTACAAAACTGGTTAATAATCACCAATCATCATGGAAAAATGTAAGTAAAAAAGTTTATGTCCAACTTCAATTTCAATTCAACGTCGGTGCGATAGAGAATCAAAAGTGTCATTCCAAAAGCACAGAGTCTTTGTTATTCACTCAAGTGGAAATAGAGTGGTCTCCCATCGACCGCGTGGATTCCTGTTGTAGTCGCTGAGGCAAATAAAGTTTGATTGTTTAGTTACAACACATTCAAACAATATGTTCCGGACACACACGCATTGCTGCACCCTGTCGTCATTCCTTTGAGTCAGGTATGATTATTTCGAGCCAGGTCAGACTGTCCACATTCGTTCGCGGACACCAGCGTCATATTGAGGATAGAATATATTTCTAATGTATTCTATGTACTATGATTTCTTTTTATGAATTTGTATTCTAAATTTGCTTTTCAATTATAATTTAGTATTTTAATTTTATTATTATCTATATCTCCGGTTTTCTGATTCTTATTCATGTTTCTACGTTTACAAACCAATGTATAAACATAATTATTAGGTATATACACAGTCACAACAATACATAGTCTTACATGTGGAATACTGTTAGGGTCAATTAACCTTTAATGGCGGGGGGGGGGGGATGTTCCGGCGATCCACGCACCGGAATCGCGGAAAGCCACGATAGCGACAAAATGTACAAACGACCCTAATACTATTCCATATAGTCCATCATACAAGCATATGACGCGAGCAACAAGCCAGCAAGATGTAGGTCTTTGCCGAACTCACAATTGTGTCGTATAGTGCCTCCTAGTAAATTGATTAAATGGACATGGCTCATTTGAACCTCCAAAATTATGAACCTATACGAAATGTATTAGCAGGAAAAATATAGGTCGTAGATCATGCCATGAATCTCTACTCTGGCTAACACCCGTAGAGATAATATTCAAGCAGTACAAAACCTGGGAACTTTTTGAAGTTTTGACAGGGAACTTGTATACAAAGTCGAAAAAATAACGCGGGGAATATATTTCTTAGTGATTATCTTTTCCTTAATAATGAACTTCATAGTAGGTGAAGGTCTCAACTCAAAATTGCATGTTTCCCCGTGACTTGTGTGAGCCGATATCGCAATAAACATTGAATTAATTATTGAGGAGAAATTCCTTAATTGTAAGCGACGCGAAGCAAAATCGCTCAGAGTCACTTAAATCGTAAAATTTCTAGTTGCGACCTTCACCTACAGTGAAGTACATTATAAAGGAACACATAATAACTAAGAAATATATTCCCCGCGTTGTTTTTAGATTTTATAAGGTTCCCTGTCAAAACTTCGAAATGTTCCCAGGTTTTGTACTGCTGGAATATGATCTCTACGGGCGTAGAGGTTCATGGCATGATCTATATAGGTCGTAAAGCACAAAATACAAGTCTATAGAGTACAACTTTAATATTTACTCTCAGTAAACCTCTCAAAGAGATAGCTATTTTATAATACAGCTCCGATTTTAATTTTCGGACAGAAGTGAGATAAACGCTCTTTATTTTTACCATATCAGGAATATGCGAACAAGGAACGCTCTTTATTTACACCATATCAGAAATATACGATCAATTAACGCTCTTTATTTACACCATATCAGAAATATACGAACAAGGAACGATCTTCGTTGCTTTCTGTGACAAATGCTGTCGTCAAATAATAGTATTATATACCGTATTTATCGACGTATATATATATAGTATTATTATTGACCCACGCACGGAACTGGGCCGGGTTGTAAGGCAAATTAATGCGAGCAAAATTAAAAAAATATATTTCCCCACCCTGGATAAGTGGTTCTGCTTTGGTGTTATGATGCTTGTGGTCCTTGTTGTATTGATATGGTCCTGTATAGAAGAAGCACGACAACTCTAAATGTACAATGTTTTAGTGTGTAACTCAACAGTTATCTCCGGGCTATGCAGTATATGAATTCGGTGCATTTTAAAGGATAATTATTCTGAAAAATGTTTAGTAATTTATGTCAATATACCAATATTATATAATTAAAATGTCCAATTTGCCCAAATAATCTTGTGTTTGATCACAGCGGTTCGGGGTCTCAAATTATACATATAGGCCTACTAGGAATGATCACTTATGGATCGTTCTCTCTTATGGGGCACAATTGAACTTCAACAGGGGTCGAACAATTAAACTTTGTTAGAATCAGTCCTAAATGAATTTTTTGGGTCGATACCGCACTTCATTTAAAAAAAACAATCAACAACACCACTCTAAGGGATTTTGACTACGAGCACCCAAATGGAGGGTGATGCAAATTCGGAAAAATCACTATCTGATATAACTACGTTACCACTTGGTCTTTCTTACAACGACATGTCCTATTCAAATATTGAACAAGAAACACATAGAATAACTCATATGTTTTACAAGAGAAACCTTTGAACAAACCGCGGTATATAACCAATCGCATCTGCATGTGTTGTTCATCAGGAGTTTCCGTATTCAAGCAAACGTAATCAACCGAAAACGCATATGATTTATTGAAATTCAAATAAAACGTCGAACGTTTGAAGTTTATACTGGAATTTAACTGTCACGTGCGTGCGGTTGTGCTAAAATATTATGATGATATATCAAACTCATATGATATCCATTTATTTCTATTGTTTTCACGACATATAATTATGTTGACCTTTTTCGCCAATTTAGCGACATGCCCGTATACGGTAACGTAGGTATCGCATAGCTATCATTTAGTTCATAGGGAATCGGAACTGCATTCGATCGACTTCATATTGCAACGTACACGTGATACAAAAGTCAAAATAATGTTATATACCTGACTGTTTTACACTTAAATATCATAGGAGAACATGGAAATGGGAACTCGTGTTTACTTTGAAACGATTATAAGAACCTGCTGGTGATATACTATACTGATGGCCCGTATGTAGGGGTATTTTATCATGGTATCGTATTACATATATCAAATAAGATGAATTTCTGTTTTTCATTTCTGGGAGCGTTGTCAGTTAAGAAAAGGGTCTTGATTTGATTGCGTTCCATGGAGCAAGTTGGTCTGATATGTTGTCAACATTTTGATTGCTATTCTGGTATTGCATAGCAAGTTACGGCCATACAATGTGAAAATTGGGACTTGAGCGCGACGCTACATGCATGGTGTGATTTCAACCAACCAACGTCCTCCATAAAGGGACCCAATTAAGGCACTCGCATCACCGACAGGGAGTGGAGCGAGGCCGACATACTTGCTTTGTCCGTATTATATAGTTCCTCTTTGTCAGACGTTGCGCACGGGTGAGTTGTGTGGTCGCGATCTAGGTAGCAGCTGCCCCCGTGCTTAGCGCCAGTGAGATGGTTTTGGATTAGGCTTAGGAAAGATTATGGACTTAATCCCCGACGCCGCGTTGGTTGCAGTGCAAAGTTGTCGGGTAGTGGACATTGCTAGCTGGTCTCTCCGGTCTAGCAGGGGCTATATACCTGGCCCTTTGCTTGGAGTTCCGGACTGAAGATGCTGGTACCCAGAGATCTAAAGACCGGGACGTCAACGCCAAAGCCACCCGCTGCTCCATGAAGAAGATGAAGACAGGGCCTACAAAGAAAAAGACTCCTTCTAGACGAAGAAGGGACGCCGCCAGACGAGCGAAGTGGAAGAGGATGGGGGTGACCGTTGATCTGCCGGTCACCCCTCCCCGTGTGTTTCAGCCGTCCGGTGTCACATCCGGCAGGTCGGAGTTGTCCGAGAGACGCCCAGACGACCCGACCTGCATGGAGACAGACGACATTGCACAAGCTAGCAGGGACTCCGTGGATCTGCCGGAGGTCCCTGCTGTCGTCATCGAGGCGAGCGGAGAAAGGGAGCAGGATACCACCCCTGCTGTTCCTGCCGCCAGCTTCGAGGTGGAGTTGGACAGCTCGCCACCACGGACACCGGAGTTCCATCTCACCCGGTGTCCCCCAGCTCTACCACCAGCAACAACAACAACATCACGCCGAGATACCTGGAGAGCCGGCGTCGCCTTCTGAGGATGAGAAAGCAAAACAGAGAGCCATTCAAGCTATGAAAGAACTTCAAGATCGAGTCAACAAGGCAAAAGAAGAGAACGAAAGATTGCTTCGGAAGTCTGACAACAAAGACCAACAGAAGGACAAACCTACATCTCCTCCATCCTCAGAAAAGCCATCAAAGAAAAAGAAGCATAAAAAGAACTGATTTTTGATTGAATAAAAATGCTTTTTTTTGTTGTTGTGATTATATAATTAAAGCTACAAAAAATGAGGGGTGAAGTAATAGACCTCTCGGTCTATTCGACCATCCCGGGGTTAGCCCCCCAAACTACCAACCCTGCTCGCATCACCGCTAAGAAGAACACGCGGAAATATATTAAACAATGTAATTACTAGCTGGGGATACACAGCATTGCTCGGTGAAGAATGCGTAATTTATCAGTGGCCCTTCAAGTCATTAAAAAACATATTAGTCATCTGGGGTATAAACAGCACCTATTGTATGCTCACATTTGCCCCTTTAAAGTGATGTGAAACACTCCGGTAGGGTGATCAAATATAAAAATGGAAAATAATCTTGTTCAAAGTAGTTATTTTTAAAACAGAATATCTAAATTGACAACACACACCGTCATTCTAATTATTAATTAAATGCAGTGACTCTCGATGGTGAAATCATTTTCATTAGTTTAAGATGCGTCCCGAATCGGGTCAGGAAAAAAAATACGGATACAAGGTGGAAATTTTGTGTTTTTCAGTTTTGGGGACCCACCACCCCGGGAGCGTAAGTTTTTTCCACCCAGGTCTGGGCCACCCACCCGGGATCGTAAGTTTTTTCCACCCAGGTCTGGGACACCCACCCCCAAAATTGATGAAAATCTTGTAAATTCTACTAAATAATGTGTTGTTGGCCGGGCAAGGGTCTCTCATTGTGTCTGCACCGGAACTGAGAGAACGCTGATCAAGTACACCCACAAAAAAATAAACAAACAAAGCACATGTCTGAAAAATATACCTACAAAACTAGTGACAAAATCTTTAAAACCAAAATATTTATGGTTATAAAGGTAAAATACCCATTTTAACAGGATAGTTGTGTCCCTTTTTAGCAATAGGTTAAAATATGTGCATGTGTAAGGTAAAAACACCATCAATTTGAGTAAATAAACACAAATTTGATTTTTGAGACAGTGCAATTTTTTTTTGGATTGCACATCTACTTGATTGGGTGGGATTCGAACCCTGGCCCATGATGGCGAGCACGCCTTGCGACTCAAAGTCCGACGTCAATACCACACGGCTAGATCCGAAGCCACGACAACTAGTTTTCACGGCTGGCTCAACCAATTTTCGTGGCTGGTTATCTAGCTAAGCCGGCTCAGGCGCGAGGTTTGTGGCTGACGAAATATGGCGGCTCAGCCGTCTGAGACGTTATCATTCAGCGTATTTCGTTTCAGAAATTGTCCTAACCCCCGGTTATAGACACCCGCTTGTTTTTGGCGTTTGTTGTGAACCCATAGAAGTCTTTTGGTGTTGGGCTTTTCCATTATGGCGAAATACACGAAGGAGTCAGTAAAGGACTGGCAGGGATTGCTAATTATATGTAGTTTCCCATCTATATAATCGGTATAAGTTACATTGGAACTTCTGTCGACTTCAGACGGCTATATCATCACTGGCATCTTGCGATATATGTATTCATCATTTGATGCTGAATCCATTAGTATTGATATATAATATTTCAAACTATTTTCTATTCTCTTCTGTAGACGGGTTATGTGCATATATTGACAAATGTCAGCGATGTCTGAGACTGAGTCGTGTCGAAATAAACGATTTATACTTTAAACCCGTTCAATGCTGAATGGATGCTCCCACTCCGTTACATGGAAGCATGCATTGGAATAGTCTATTCCACAATGAGAGGCCCCGGGTGTTCTGAAAGTGTAACAACCATGCCGTGTCCATACGAGAATGCCAATATTAGGCAATGCGGTTTAGTTATTTGTGATTCGCAGTACAGTTGTCCTTAACATATAAGTCCATGCCATGGCTCAGCCATTTTACAATTCCGGCGGCGGAGATGTTTTCATGTGGCTGGCGTTGGAGATAATATGGCTGGCGGCGGCTTGTGGCCAATATGGCGATGGCGGCTTCGGACTCTGCACACGACCACCGAAGCAACCTCAAAAAAGGAAGCTCAAATGGCCGCTGTATTCTGACGTCGCACTTAGGACACTACACGTATATGCACATTTTAAGGTCTCTATAGTATATATATATAGGAGACTTTGAGTCGCAAGGCGCGCTCGCCGTCATGAGCCGGGGTTCAAAGCCCACCAGTCTAAAAAAAAATTGCACTGTCTCAAAAATTAAATTTGCTTCTAAAAATAGGCACCTGGTGTGTTGTATAGTCCCAAGCATGTTCTAAGGCAATAAATATAACACGGCTACTGCGCTATATCTCCTATATAAATAAACACAGTCCCAGTCCTCTCCATGTGGTGAAATCACTGGTGAGCAATGAGGAGTTCCCCTGAAAATCATTCTAGGCGAGTGGCGAGTAGCTCTCCTACAAAATGTGGAGGCGAGTAGTATCCCAGCAGGAGATGCCGAAGGGAGGGGTCAGGGTGCCTCCCCTCGAATTTTTTTAAATTAGATGATCTAAGATTAAATCTGGAGCCTTTTAATGCTCCAATCAGTGAACAACACGTTATTATGTGACTTAAGTCACTGTAGTCATGTATCGACATCGACCATGTACTTCGACCACGTGGTCACTGTATTTATTGTTTATGCAATATATTGACTGATATCATTAATATAAACAAATGAGGCCAACGGTTTTTCGGCTTTTTGACAGCAAATCAATCTAATGGGTCATACATTACCGGTATTTATTTAAAAGTACTAGGGTTTCCAGTGGGATTTCAAGGAATGAGGGAACCAAGAACTTTTGAGCAATATGAATTTCTATGTTAGTTACTATTTATGTATTGTGTTGTATTGATGTTACATTATTTATGTTGTATGCAGTTGTATACAGTATTATAGGTTATATCTCACGGTGACCACTCATGAGATACTTCCGGTATTCACTCAAAACACGCAGGTATCATCTGTGTATAATAAGTTAAAAAACCATGATAAACTATGAGAAAAGATGAGAATGGCTTTTTTTTTCATTGCAATTTGTTTCCTCGACCAAAACCGGACCCACCCCATGTTTTCAACTGTTAAAGGGAGAATTTGTGGACAAAAAAATAAAATATAGAGCCCCCCCCCCTCACTTGTATAAGGCTATAGCATGCACTACTATATGAATCTGATTGTTTCAATTCATTTTGAAGCTGTAATTTGTGTTAGAAATGATTTTGGAAAAAAATTGCATGACATCAGAAAAAATCTGCATTCCGGGCTCGGGGACACCCACCCACCCGGTCCTTGTATCCTGTAAATTTTTTCGGACCCCCCCCCCCCCCCCCCTGAATCGAGTAGCAAATATTTACATTTGAGCGTTCAGACGATGTTTTCTATGGAGAGGTACGGTCGATTTGCTTCAGATTTTCGGCGGTGTTAGTAGAATGTTGCATTCCTCCAAATGACATAGTGCCTGATTACTAACTTATCAGTTTCACGCACCCGAACAAGTACATAATATGTCGTCTGAGGTCAACTGCATCTATCCCACGACACGCTACATGTCAATTTATCGAAGTGTTTCAATTTTCACCGACCAGATTGCAACCATATTGAGTATAAAATTAATTATTTAATTAGTTAGATTAATCATTAATGTCATTTTAAGACATCTGGTATCAACAGGACATATCTAATAAGATTTCCTGGGTCAATTTTTCAGCTCCGAAGATCCAACAGTTTGGTCGCATCTAGCCAACATATATATACAATAATTAGTAGTGCCATTTAATACATCTGAGGTGAACGGGGCCTATCTAATAACGATCCCTGGGTCAAAATACCCATATAAACACATGTTCAGCCCCGATGGTCTACCCGTTTGGCCGCCCATAAGCCGACAAACAAACGAACACACATACTTGAGTTGTATTAGTATAGAGTAATAACTCTCTAATAACGATATTTTGTGTGTTGAAACTATTGTTATGTAAACAAAACTGTTACAGTGATTTGTCAACAAACATCGATGAACGTGCACATAGTAAGTTCAACTAGTTTAGCCTAAAATAATTCTCAGAATATTGTTCAATGCTTTGACCTTTTCCAATGTTTACCGTAAAGTTTTCAATAAACTTTAGTATCTTATTGGACTAATTGGACATTTATCGGTAATTCCACTGTAACAGTAAAGTTTACATGGGAACTATCATTATTGAAGGTCGTATTAATTAGGAAAGTAAGAACAAAGTCAATTTATTTTGCTTGTACTTGACTACATGTTGACGGTATATAGTTGCATTACAGATTTTTATCTTATTCCACAAGAACTCCACCCGAAGACACTGAGTTTCTTTAAATGTTCATAGCTCGATTGCATGTAGGGGTGTAAGTATATAGCCATGTAAAATGTAAAGTCACCAATATCATATTTGTTGTAACCTGAGTTCTTGAACTATGTGAACGTCTTGTGCTTATTTGTATTTTGTCATATATGGGATGTGACATAAGACATATGGTAGGGGCTTGTCTGGGAACCTTTAATGATCAACAAACAAAAAGTTATATAAATACTCAACAAGTGTTCAGATGCATGGCGAAGCCGCATAGTTTATGCATCATTCAGAAAAAGCTGATTAAACGCAACTACACACAGTAATCATGGTAATAGAAACTACCGAGAAAAGAACAATTAAACATTTGCAGTTTTTCACGGATAGGGAAGAAAATCTCTGGGAAAATCAGACCAATGAAAGTGGTACTCAATAGACCAGAATATCGAAACAGATTAATGAAGAATGCTGCAGCGTATAACTCAAAAAGTAATATGAATGTCATTGAAATTTGCGGTCTTATTTTCCAAAATCGCTATCATTATATATAATTATAAGCGTTGCTTTTGTTGACGGTGAATGTGTATAACTTATTGACCCATATATGCGGCAAAATAATGATGATGACTGTGTGTCATTTGAATTTTAATTTCAAAGTATTCTAGATGACAAATTGTATATCCGAGAAGTGATGTCAACATCGTATACATTACCGACTATATTATATGGTGCAGTCAGGGGCGGATCCAGAAATTTTGAAGGGGGGGGGGGGGTCGCCATTAATATATATAGGCATATATGATGCATAGCATCATCCGAGCCGAACCGGTGTGAGCACGAGAGGGGACACCCCCGCCCATGGTAGGTGGGGGTACGGGGGACATCCCCCGGGATTTTTTTATGGATACTATACATTCAAAACGACGCGTTTTGTTGTGTCCTGTGTCCATTGAAAAATCAATCGGATACTGATATTAAAATAACTAGAAAAGGAATAATATTAAGTTACATAAATTTTATATGTTCCAATCTGGGTATGCACACGTAAACATAAATCTCAGTTTATGTAGCTTATATATGGAGCTAGTGATAATTAAATTTACTCGGATCAATGGATGTATCGATTGGGTCCTTGGACGACTGGGACCATGGACGATTGGGACCTTGGGTCAGGACGATTGAAACCTTGAGTCAGGACGATTGGGACCTTGAGACTGGACGACTGGGACCTTGCTTTTTTCAATAAAAAAGTATAAAATTTATAGTTTAAAATCAAATGTATTTGGGCAATGGAATTATTTAACAAAGATTATAATTTTATAATATAAAACAATAATAACGATGATATTTAATAATTAAATAACGAGCATCAAATTCGTTGCCTTTCTTCTCGTTCTGCGTTTGGGCTGACAAAACAATGCATCTATATCCAAACGCTTTCCTCCATTGTTCATGCTGCCGTTTTTACTTTTACTCATAATAGCCACCAGCTGCATGCATGCAAGCTGCACCAGTGAAATACTATAGGTCATCAATACAAGGTGGCCGATTTTCCTATGTACTCTTTTTGTTTTGTAAATGTTTGGGTCACAATAAATATGTTCAATCAACTAAGTATATATGACGATAACGGCACCTGTGAAAAATATGTGTTTTGAAGCACTCGATCGTTACTCTTTTTTCAATTAAACAATGACAGTTTATGTGTCGTAACATCGCTGTCTTTTGTGCAACATTTGTTCCAACATGTGATCGAAGTTATACCTTCGAAGTAAAAGCAGATACTAAATATCCATACAATTTGACACGAACCAGAACTTTATTTCTATACTGAAAAGACACTACATGTTTAATAGTATACCGTATAGTATGGCGTAGGCCTATGTATAATTTCTTTACGACGATACAATGCCGTTCGATGGTTTGAAGTTTGATAGTCCGAGACAAACCTCCGTACTATCGAATGCTCGGACTATATATACGTTGTATATGCACTGCAAAAAATAATTTCCTATAAACGCGTTTAATTAAAAACACATGAGAGACACACTTATAAGACATGTGGTATGTTTTAGTAAAAACACACGTGTTTTATAATTAAAGCACCACAGTCAGATGCTCGTAGCCTGTTTATATATAACCATGGGTATATTCGAGAAATACACAACGAAAACACACTCCACAGTTCGGATCGATAAGTATGGAGCCCGGGAGGTGACATGGTAAATATATTTTATAATCCGTGCGCACGGATTAATAATTCGTGCGCACGAATTAATAATCCGTGCGCACGAATTAATAATCCGTGCGCACGAATTACTAATCCGTGCGCACGAATTAATAATTCGTGCGCACGAAATAGTAATCCGTGCGCACGAATTAATAATGCGTGCGCGCGAATTAGTAATCCGTGCGCACGGATTAACAATCCCCCTTGCATTTCCCAAGGAATGTCAATGGGGATAAAGTGTCTTCGTTATATGTTGAACTGAACATAATACCATTGTTGACTAATAACCCGTCGTCCCCCTATGATGAGTTTTACCTGGCGAGCTCCTAACATGCATGCATGTTTGTGGTATATATATGGGTGTGGATAACAGGTGCACATGGGGTGGACCAAAAGCTATTGTTTCAATGCCATACCTGCCATGTTGCACGGTGGAAAAATCATTGCACAACGATCGATATGAGTATCTATATTATAGAGTTAAGGAAAATGGGATACTCATACTCCCCGTGGCCATAAGGCACCGCGGGTCACATCTATATGCCCGTACATGTAAAAACTGTTCAGTCCGGAACTGGCTTACACATGGGTCTATTATATTCAATTCAGCCCATGAAATGCACTTTACCCCCCCCCCCCCTTCCCTAATTGACCCTCATTCCATCTTCCACAAAAATAAATACTGATGCATGTCTTCAGTATTTAGTCTTGCTGAAGAGGGTATCCTACATCTTACACTCCATTTCGGCCATTCCTGATATCATATATATGAGGGGGGCCACCCCACCCCTCTGGCATCCGGCATCCGGCCTAAAATGGGGGGTGGCATCTGGAATACTCCATAACAGAGGATGGCATCCGGAATACTATTTATTCCAATTTAACCCATTGTTGTCAAACGTTTATAGCTAAAACAACGCATTGGTATAGTATCAAATGTGCAATTCATTCTATATATGACCATATATACCAGCTATATAAACTCAAAGAAAGAATGAGACGTGTGAGCGCTATGCAACTATCCCTTTACGTTGCTCCATTCCGTCTCCGTGTCACAGCATAAAAACCTTCCATGGGGGAATCTGGGTCTGGTTTTAGCCTCTTCAATGATATTTTTGTTTTGAAATTCTCCACACCAAACGATGCGGCCCACTGAGTAACAACGGACTCATTGATGAGGAGGGTTTTTAGCTCCCATAATGAAATATTGGTTCCATTTGACAAACAAACAAAAACTCCGCTGTTCCGGGCGGCGTGATGAACTGAATTCCATTCGGAACGATTTATCCAGGAGATATTGGTCGGCCTCTGCACCCCCAGGACTCAACTTCACCCCACTAATGTTCTTTCTCAATGTCTCTAATTTATTTCTGTTGTTAACAAGAAAAAAAGTGGCCGCAGAGACTCCAGACAAGATGGCGGCCATCGTGGAGGCCATTTTTTGTATATGCACCTGGTATCTTTGATCACCATTATAGTAAAGATGATACCACAAGCGGTCTTGTTTCCGTTCGATTCGTTATGCTAATATACAACCATTACAAATTATCCAAAAATCTGATACCAGATTCCAACATGGCGGTCAAGATGGCCACCGAAATGTGAAAATATGGTATTTTTCTGACATTTCACCACCTTTCGTTTGTCTCTGTGGAAAAATATTGGCATCTTGGCGTAAATTTATACATTTATCGCATAGAAGAGATATTGGCGAACACAAGGGGACCATAATGTACATTCATTGTGGGATATTTTTGTCCGATATCACGTTTTCCCAAGTACCAGAATAATAGGTCAAAGCCGAATCGACGCTGATAACACGATGTAATGTTTCGAATCAATGAATGTCATTGATATAATAACAACACCTATGCATATATATGTGCAGGAGATACTCGAGCAAGAATTCCTCTTATATCTGAGTTGAGGAATATTCGCCCAAATTCAAGATGGCGGCCAAAATAGTATAACAAAGTATAAAAATAGCTGAAAATCACTGATTTTAACATCGGTGAGCGTTATTGTCACGACAACCCCATACCTGCTTACTATTGTGAGTTGGGAACACTTAGCCGAAGAACTGTCCATTTGCCACATCCAAACAAAAGTCTCACAAATCCAAAATGACGCCTACAATGGCGGACAGATTTTGAAAAAATCACCGAAACTCCCCAACATTCACATCACTGAGCATTATTGTCGAGACAACCCCACCGATTCTCACAGTTGAGTTGGACACACTGAGGCGAAGTAACTACCTTACATCTCATACAAGAAATTGTTTCCCAAATCGAAGATGGCGGCCAAAATGGCGACCGAGATTTGAAAACACCCCCACACTCATCCACCCTCCCACGATGGGCGTCATTGTTTTGCGATTCCTACCCACCACTACATGTTGATATGGAACATTGACATGAAGTATGTATTCATTTGAGTTTGGCAATTGATACTCAGTCAAGTAGGCGGGCAAGAAGTGTGGGTATATTATGTAGTATGGTATTCTACGCCTTATCAGAAAGGCATCCGTCAAATGTCAGGCTTTCAACATTCGAAGCCATATACAGAAGTTTTCCGGGTACGTCAGTGCATTAGACGAGTATGTGAATTGATGAACCATATATTGAGAAGTGGCTGTTTGGGAAGATCATCAGGTGTACATGTTGTTATCCTCATTATGTCACCAAAGCTGAACATACGCAGATAGAGACCGGCACCGACATATGCATTGTTTGAAACATTCCGATTAGTGGGACCTTTCTACAGAGAAGTTTAGAAAACTCTGTTGGTGTGAGCGAGATAGATTAATTTGACGAAGAGACGGAAACTGGTCCAGATAATGCTGAATGTGGCAAATCAGAATAAACTCAGGTACTGTTGTTTTGATTCTTGGAAGTCAAAATATGACTATTCAGCGCACCTATATACGGTTACGGCCATTATGGCCGCTTAGTGGAGAATGGATTTCGAAATGCCACATTATTAATTGTGGGTTTTCATCCTTCCAGAAGACTACGACTTATGTTGGAACTAATAGATTGATTATATTATGTACCGTTTTGTCCATTGAAATAATGACAAAAAGTTGAAATTAGTCTGTGATAATATCGACTTCTTTTCAATTTCTGGCCGCTAGTTTGGTCGCCATCTTGACTGAGAATTTGCCAAACTCAATTGAGTACTTCATATAAATTTTCCATATGAACATGCAATTGTGGGCATAAATCGCGCACAATAAGGCCCATCGCAAGAAAGTAAAGGAATGTGAGCCTGTTTTCAAACTACGGCCGCCATCTTGGCCGCCATCCTCAATTCGGAAAACAACCCATTGCATGAGATGCAAGGCAATCACTTCACATCAGTATTTCCAACTCAACTGCCAGCATGTGTCCAGTTGTCTCGAAAATAATGCCCAACGATGTGGAACTTCGGGAACTTCGGTGACTCTTCAAAAATATCTCGGCCATTGCAGGCGCCATTCTAGATTTTGGGGGACTTCCACCTGGATATGATATAAGGACAGTTCTTCACCTAAGTGTTCCCAATTTGTATTTGTAATTGGCATAGCTTTTCACAAACCAAAATCAACGACAATAAATAAACGAAATTGAAATTTCAACTAAAGCTTTTACCGGGCTCGGGGTCGCAGTACAACTTTAATGTAGAACAGTATACACCGGGTGCGTTAATAATATCTGTCATGGTAATTTAGGCATCCGGAATACGAAATATACAGGTTTCGGCATCCGGAGTACTGACACTCGGCATCCGGAATACTCTATATTAACCCCGGAATCCGGCGTACGAAAAGGGGGTGGTCCCCCTCATATATCGGTATGGTGCAGTCGTCACTGCGCAACGATCCATTATATGCATGTATACTTTAGAGTGAAATATACTGGCATACTATCCGTGAGCATCACATAGCATCCGGTTTATATATGTATACATGAATGTGCAGTCCGGAACTGGCTTACACACGCGCGGGGCACACTAACTAGTCACCATGGTCCATATGGGCAAATACTCCAATCGTGAGCCCACGTGGACACCACAGCCTAATATAATTTGTAACTAAGTAAGCCCTACTGGCATACGGTCGCATACCCCCAGGGAAGCACCCACGTATCAAACATATTTTCATGTATAATTTGTTGTCGCAACTGCGTTGTAAAGGAGTCCGCAGGCGTGAGGCCATTTTGACTGAATTACCGATAGGACAGTATTTATATATGTTATACCGTGCGCACGGATTATTAATTCGTGCGCACGGTTTATTAATTCGTGCGCACGGATTACTATTTCGTGCGCACGAATTAGTAATTCGTGCGCACGGATTAGTATTTCGTGCGCACGGATTATTAATTCGTGCGCACGGTTTATTAATTCGTGCGCACGAATTAGAAGTTCGTGCGCACGGATTACTATTTCGTGCGCACGGATTATTAATTCGTGCGCACGGTTTATTAATTCGTGCGCACGGATTACTATTTCGTGCGCACGGATTATTAATCCGTGCGCACGGATTATAAAATATATTTACCATGTCACCTCCCGGGCTCCATAGATAAGCCTTGTCCTGTGTTTTTTTATGTTGCGTTTTTTGACAATCGGTCTTCCGTATCATTTCTACTACACAATTATAGTCTCACTTGCAGCACGACGTTATCGTGTGATCGCCACGGAAGCGTTTTCATTCAGAGTATGGTCAATATATTGCCGCCGGTGAAGTGTATTTTCGGATAAAAAGCAGAAACTAAGTTGCGAGGGGAACCGCTGGTTGAGTCTGGAAAATTTGGCACTCGGGACTTGGCTAAAGGGTTTTCGTTGGTACTAGACGGTAGCCTATTATAAATGGACCAGTAGTCTTGTGGCCACTGGTCATGCAAGGGGGGGGGGGGTGAAAAGGATGGTTCGGCCCAGTATGAGATAATAAAAATCCTAACATCTAGTGGTATAACGCCAGACAAATTTACACCCCAATTTATTTTTTCTTAAATTAATTAGAAAGTAACTACTGGCAAGGACACAGAACACACGGGTCGGCCGACTGTTAGACCGATGTGAGAACATTTTGAAAATATGAAAATGAAAATTTGACAATCCTAGCATCTAGACTGGCCTCAAACTTTCCAATTCGGGGAAATTTTTAACCTGACACTCACCCTTAGGTTTGAAAATTGCCAACTGATGGCCATTTCAGTGCATAATTTTGCAAATGAAATGGAAATATGCAACTGTTGGTCTAAAAACAACAAATTCGTCACTAAGAAATTGTTGGATAATCAAACTACGAGAAAAATTTCAACCTAATTTTGGTGTGAATTTTTTA
Organism: Siphonodentalium dalli; assembly: GCA_032622095.1. NCBI lineage: Eukaryota > Metazoa > Mollusca > Scaphopoda > Gadilida > Siphonodentaliidae > Siphonodentalium > Siphonodentalium dalli. Next base: position 127,136,399 of record CP136061.1, on the reverse strand, counting down.
ATTAATGTTGCATTAGATTTGACTACAGTTTGGGGAGGTAAGACCCCTGCATAACCACCCCATCGACACGTCCCTGCTTGGCACCCCACGATAAGAGCGCGGTCTTGCATTCAATGAAGACAAGAAATCATCGATACTAAATAATGTTGGGTGGCACCCGGTGAGCAGTCAGAGAGCTAGAAGCCTACAACCCCACCATGTCGGGGAGGGATAGTCACCCCCCATCGGTGAGATCTGCAATGGTCAACCCGGTACGGTAGCTAAAGCCCGGCCACCTGTCGGGGAATCGTATAGCCCCTGCGTCGGGGATATATTGGAGACCAAAGACATCCCAATAAATCCAAATTGGATGCAATCGCATATAGTATATATATGGTATCGTTCTGTTTGCCTCTATATAATCATATAAATACTTTTTCTAAAAACCCTTAAACCAACTCAACGTGCGAGTTCCCTGCTCTCCTGTTGTTCTAGTATAAAAAGTGCGTCTATTTCAGAAAAGTTCAAACAGTAAATATGACCAGACAAGACAAAGTAACCGCTAATCTCATTACCAATCTAACAACACCAGTCGAACATGATTACCGTTCAAAGCAATAACACCGGGCACTAGGTTACGGACAACCACAGACACACACACCATGGATAAATACACGGTCAACAGAACGGCGTTGTTTTTTTTGTAGGGTTATATCTGGCATATACCCATGGTTATATATAAACGGGCTACGAGCATCTGACTGCAGATGTTTAGCGTTGAGGTCACCCATGAAGATGCAGTTATTATATTTATCTACAAACTGCTTAAACGTTTTTAATTGCGGGGGAGTTTTGGCAGGTGGGACATATAGGGAAATTAGGGTTGTTTTTCTATTTTTGATGGTAATCTGAATTGCTATGACTTCATCGGTAAGGTTGCTCGTTTATTTATTGCTTATTTATATGGTTTCTTTTTTTGAATTCGTGCCTCATGGCTCGTAATGAGGCACTCTGTTACTTCGGTTTTATAGTACTTGTTGACAGTGTTACTGAATAGTCGTATAATATCAGTTTGTGCGTTTTCCGTGCTTTTGTGCCTTATTTTGTGGGATTCGAACAGACATGTGACAAGTGTATTGGCAAGTCTGAGCGGGTCGGTAGGTTCGGCCGGTTTTTTTGCAATAGTCGCGTACGACAATTTCCTAGTTTCGGCACCTTTGATTGCGAGAATGTATTTGGGGCAGCCTTTGAATGTGGTGGCGTGGTTACCGTTGCAGTTTGAGCATTTTAATTGAATGTGCTGACTCTGCTGAGATACCATTTATATACCCGGAAACCATGCAGGCAGTCACCATGACGGATATGGAAACGTTTAACATATATACATGTACGCTATTTTAATCATGCAGTGTTCCACTGTATACTGTCTGGCGTATTTTGACAGTATACATTGACCATGAATGCGTTTAAAATATGAAGTCGTGCGCTGGACAATCTAGATGGTTCAAAAGGGGGTCTAACAAAGGTAACTTTTTACGAGGAAATACAGTTTAACATGAGAGAGAATGTGATTTGGGGGGCTAACCCCGGGATGGTCGAATAGACCGAGAGGTCTATTCCTTCACCCCTCGAGCAGTTTAACCTTTCAAAAATGACGCTGTTTATACCAGGGACAGAAAGGGGGCGGAGCAACAAAATCGATGACATTTTATTGTCGCCGATGGCCACCAAACTTATATATATCAGATTTACGGAGGCACGGGTATGGGTGTTCATTGTTTCAAATGTGCTTGCTTCAGTGATGGTGAACAACTTATCATCCCCATGATACGATGAGTCTAATAGTGTCGTTTGAATATGTAAAACGTGGCGTCGCTCGAGTCAGGGATGGGGGAGTGGGAGGGGCCAAAAAGGCTTCCTGTTTACCATATGTTGATTAGATTCTTAATTGCATAATGTATCATTATAATGAAGAATAAAGCAGTCACAAATATTTCCAATGAAAACAAATGTTGGTATTCAGTGTGGTCCACTCAAGCAGAGGTTAATCAACTTGCATTATGCCACTGTGTTAAGAGATATGGTGGCCATGTTTAACTTGGCTATGAACCCACGATCCACAACTCATCTCAGCCCAATATTTCATTGATCAAGAGGCATGACATGAACATTCTCAAATATAGAAAATTATTTATTGGTAGTTGCCTTTCTAAATGAAATTAATCATTAAATTTCACTAATCAAGAATAATTATGTCTCCTCTCGTGGTATTGAGATATGATATCACGGATATATGAACTGCACTTTTGAAAAAAAAAGTTCTTGGTACCTGAAAACAGTGAAATTTTAAATATTTTTCATGCCTTAAAAGTAAATTAAATGAAGTTATAATATCCAATGGGTTGGTGCTTCTTATAAATATTGTGTCACAATAATCGCTTGTACAAATTTCACTGAGATATTCCTGGCAGATTTTGATTATATCCATTTTGAAATACCAGGAAATTTTGGCAAAACGTGCACCTGACCCTTAATCTCCATACATATAAGTATCTGTCATGTGTTATGCGAATAAATCATTGTTGTGAATGAGATTTATATTCAGCACAAGTTACTGTCTGCAAGCGAAGAACTGCACGATTGCTGTCGCGGATCGACAAGCAAGAAATACCGTTACGGTTAACACTGAATCACCGAAAGAAAAACAGCAACTGTTATCTACACTGGTAGAACTCAATTTTGTTTGTTTGTGTTTGTTCGGCCGTCATGTGCTACCAAATGACTGGTCCCTCATAGTTGAAATGTGTACACAAGGGTCAGCTGACCAGGCGAGCGTTATGATGTAGGTGCCGTTGACACCAGGTGTCTTAAAAGACCATGCACTAATGGGCACTAATAAACACGTTGCTGCACATACAAGAACTAACGCTCTTTATACATACCATATCAGGAATAGAAGCTATCAAAACGCTATTTGTCCAGTTCATCTATACTAATAATAAGTTGCTGTATATAAGCGAGCAGCGCCAGTGGGTTGCATTGTGTTTATAAACAGTATATGTGGATCACCCAATAGTGACAGACCTGTTTTTATCTTGTTTGGTTTGACTCGAATTGCAACCGCGTGTGTGAATTCATGTTTCAATAAATACTCTTATTGTCGGATATTGTCATTCTGTGTTGGTTCCCAATGATGTATCTACCTAAGTAATGGCGCAGATCTAATGCCCTTTGTGAGTGATTTGGAGTTTGGGATGATTCCCGGGAAGATTTGGTAGGGCAGTATGCCCTCCCTTACAACCCGCTTGTTGGATGCTTTGTTGTTGCTGAAGAGCGTTGTTGACTTTCATGCCCCCGCAGAAGGAAGTGGCTTAGACCTTGATCTTTTTCTTTTGTTGTTTCTTTTGTTCCCTATCGGTTGTTGTTGTTGTTGTTGTTGTTGTTGTTGTTGCATTTGTTCGTGATGCGAAGTCGATAGCTTTGTTGTTGCTGATTTGTTGTCCGACGTAAGCATTACATGCTGTGAAGATTCTTAAATATTCTTCGAAGTCGGTTACTTCTTGGAGCCTAACATCCATGATTGGCAATTTACTCAAAAAATTACCACTGGATGCAACGCAAAATTACCCTTGTAACATACACACATTATTTAATCTGAATCTGTATTATCAAAGTTTCCTATATATATATATATATATATATATATATATATAAACTAATTGGGCTATGTATAATTAAGTATGAATATGACAATATATAGCTGAGAACAAACTGTTATATCAATGCCTCTCCTCGATACACAATTCGAATCAAGGACAACACGGATACTTGTAATTATTGTTAGTGGCCTAGTTTTATGGGCACCAGCAAAGAGGTAGACACCGTTATCATAAATCGTCGTTGTTTGTTGTCAGACAGCCACGACGGAGCACGAGCTAGTCGGCAACCTGCAAAAATGCCAGCTAACAAAACGACCATCGGGCATGGCATTTTTGCATTTTGCAGTGCAATTTTGCCAGCATATGAACGTACCCTAACTCAGTGTGAGGGTTCGTATCTGGTCTAATACCTTGTGTCGTATATATGGCTATTTTTTCCGGTACAGATTTGTATTTCAATTTCAAATATGCCTATCACATAGCCCTGTTATGTGTGTTCGCAAGTGAATAATTAATCCAATTTTGATTGCAATGTTACAACTGAGCTTTCGATTATGGAATCCACCAGGCTGCCAATGGACAACGTTCAGCAACCTCCTGATTTGCCCGCTAAGCGTTTTCGTCGACAACGTCAGGTGTATACACCATCAGATTACGACCGAGTTCGGCGACATCGCCCCAACCAAGAAAAAAAAAACTGTAAACCAGCTTCATCAAATTATTGATGAGCCGGTCCAAAGCCCGAGTAAATGGTGATGGGAGTTTTATAATAAGTTTATTTTTCTAACACCGATGTAACAATATATTTCATGTGTTATAAATTCCCCTTTAACGAAACCTATCGACATATATTTGCAAAAAGCCATGACAGTGTGCGATAAGCAAATGGAATGCTACGATGTGATGTAATGCCCTTTGACGCCATGTGTCGAAAACATGGTCACATAGAATGGAATGCAACGAGGTGATATAATCCCTTTTGACACCATGTGGCGAAATGTTGGTCACATTTGCGTAATGTAAACACCGTGACCATAAACTATATAAACATCTTTTTGTGCCACATGCATTAAAAAGCAGTAAATAATAATAATAATAATGGGTCGACTTCTCTTGAGCAATCTTAAATTTACCCGGGCCGACTTCTCTTGGGGCCGACTTCTCTGGGCCGACTTCTCTGGGACCGACTTTGTTTTGGGCCGACTTCTCCAGATACCTGTATAGGTGATATACTCTGGAAAAAAATTGCAAAGTCACATATTGTCCATTTCTTTTCACACATAACTGAGATAAACGCTTTTTGTTCGTACGATATTGGGAATATAGTAACAATAAACGCTCTTTATTGCTTCATGTGCAAGAAATATGTTTTTTCAACATGAGGGTCTTTTTCTACCATGTAAAGTATATTTTTAAAAACTTGTTTCAAATGTGAACTTGATAAGACTATTCGAATATTCTAGTAACTAAATTAATTTAACAGCAAGTTTATAGTGTCTAAAGTTCATTTATTCAATTTCTCAATTTTGGCTCTATGAAAAATGATTTGTTACTAAAATATAATTTTACTGCCATTGTACTTTAGCTTTTTTCCGTCATAATCGAATCTGAGTTGTGCCAAAAAAAAACTGCTTCGCCCCCTTTACCATCGGGTGAATATCCTTGCGCCCCTTGCTATTTAGAAACAAGAGTACACAATAATAAATTTCAAGACGAATAAATGTAGTAGATGACAAATTCAAACTAAAAAGAAATAAAACTAGAGGGTTAAAATTCTGGCCTGCAGAATTTTGATACTTCCATATATATTCCCCATCCGCAATCCCATCTAACCATTAACCCTCTACCCACCTCTATCCAATCCTTACCCATAAACCACTCCATAACCCTAATATTTCGATAAGCACAAACTTAATCGTAGCCAATCAATAATCATAACTCTTTTCATAGCCCTATCCACATGACTTAACCCTAACCCAATATAATACCCTGACCATATTCATTACACTACCGCAAGCTATATCCATTGCCATACCTTAGACCATTACCATAACTCTTTCGATAAGCCCATCATACATACAACCTAACCAGAAACAAATAATTTGCACAACACTGTCACCTTTTCAACATTAACCATATCCACGATTTTAACCCAATTTATAAACCTGCTCCTACCCATAACATTAAACCTAAACTTAACTCTGATCTACACATAATCATAAACCTATCCTTAAAATTAAAGGTGGATTATCTCTTTGCAAACATATATTATACAGTTATCGGCGTATAAAATATTAGATATGAGTCGCAGATCCTGTCCGAAAATGCTTCTATCGATTAATATTGATTTTGTTTCGAATATATTCTGGTCTAAACAAGTGTGGTTATTTAGCTAACGAACAATCGTGGTTACTGTTACCAGTGACCATAAATTGTATTGTGTAATTTTGTCACAAATTAATGTTAATTAGTTTAATTATCGCTTATAACTATGGATTAAAACAATACAATCAATCAAGCTGTGATATTTGACGTTCTTTCCGTAGCTATAGGAACAAACTAATGTTCTCTATCGCTGTATGGTATTGCCCCAATGGTCTGTTCTAAAAATAGATTAATAACGTGTCCCAATTAAACATCTCATTTCATAATAAAATTTTCGAAATAAATTCAATATCAGCTGAGAGAAGTCTTTCCCGACAAGGGTCTTTAATTCATATTTATTATTTTAAACCCACGAAATTATTTCAAATTTGTTATTTAAAGAGATAATCCATCGTTAACCCTTTACATGTACCTACATATATTAATATTATTAAATTTCCTTGTATATATTGTATACCGAGCTACCTGCTAGCGCAATTCACTCGCTCCTTCATTAGCCTGTTTGAATTTGGGCGTATTTTTCAACTTTAGGTTTTTGTTGGAATTTGTCAATTTGAACCCACCTGAATACTAGCTCTCCGTTGGTCAGGTTGGTTTGTAAGTAGAGCGGTCAAATTTTGGGATATTACCAAAAGTATATCGACGTACCTGCTGCTACTTTACCTCGCTCCTTCATTAACCAGGTCGGATTTGGCGAAAATAATAGGTTAGTGATACAGCACTTAACAATACTTATTTACATTAAAAAGCCTCGCCACGAGTAAACCTTCGACCTTAGCGAGAATTAAGCAGACACCAATAAGTTGCGCTTGGATTCTATCTATCATATCCACTACTCAAATTTTTTCATCTCGATGTTTGATTTTTAGACAATTCCCCCTTTGATTTTCGTTGGAATTTGCAAAAAGTCTGAACCCACCCTTAGCTGATTCGATGTTGGGCAGGTTGCTGTTATAGTAGAACTACCAAACTTCGGGGGCCTACCTATGAGATATCAGCGTACCTGCTCCTGCATTGACCTTGCTCATCAATTAGCCAATTGGAATTGGCGCCAAAAATCGGTCATTTTTTTGTTCATGCCGTATATCGGTCACGGTTGGGAAAAGAAACTTACAATGGTACAATCCGGTCCGCATCATTCTCCCCATTAGGAATATGCAAAAAAAATATTACAGCGCTGGACTTGTTTTTGTTTTGTTTTGCTAAATCTGGTGTTTACATCCGCCACCGGTCAGCCTGGTCTCACCACCCTCGGTCTGGTCTCATCACCCCGTCCTGGTATCACCACTCGGCAATGCTCGTCGCCTCCCGTGTATGGTCACACCCTCTCCCGTGCTCCATCATTAGCCAAATTATTTAATTTTCGATGGTCTGTAATTTGGACATTTCTCAACCGATTTACACAATTCTTTCAAGAGGATCATTAGTACGTCATATAGATACACGACAGTAAAAATGGTTGAAATCATGGGGGAAAAAAATTACGAAAATTTTGCCCCCACCCAAACCCCAAAAATATAAGACCGTCCCTGTTCAAAACTTTTTTTCGTAGAAAGTTGCTAACGAGTAACTGCATGGAAGCTCTCAAATCTGGATACCTTGCATGATATTGGCGGACACAGGATATGAAATAAATCGAATTTTGCGAATCATGGGCGACAACTCTATAGAAAAAGATCGGACATAAGACCCAATAGGACATACTAAGTTGTACATATGGTCCAAATTTTGAGTCTCTGCTGTTCATGCTTTTCGAGATACAGCAACCCCATTTTTTCACACAAAGGGGGATAACTCTGTAAATCAAGCTCGGACAATATCCTATATAGTCCATCCTGTTGGAGTTATTATAGGTCTATATACATACGAAATTCCATCTCCCTATCTCATGTACTTCCTGAGAAATAAGCGTTATAAAATTACTATGAATAATAAATAGTATGGGAAAAAAATAAAAAATTGAATAACAATATACTTCCATATTAAAATATGGAAGTATAATAAGGGAATCGCGCGGAATTGATTGGTATGTCGATAGACTATAGTATGGTTTATTGACATTTCTGTGTTCAGTTGGAACGTTCTGGTGTGACCCCCACCCATGCCTCGGAATAGATGACGCGGGTAGAAAAGTCCAATATCTCGGCCAATTTTCGAGATATCGATCTAATGTTTGCGTCATTGTGTTCGCATGTGATGCCCCTGTAATATTTAGTAGGGCTCGAGTAAGATATTATGCAATATTCTACTATGTAGGCATATGTGTATGCTGTTCAGTACATACATTTCGAATATCTCTGGCTTTCATCGACATACTATACGGCAAGTAGGTACTCGTTTAGAAGTACTAAAAATTCCCCATCGAATGACACCAAACACGTGACGATTGGTTGAAGGAATTTAAATTCATAGTGCATCTTCTGTAAACTTGAAAAGAATGAAGGGGCCACAATTTCTACATTTGTCAACCGATTCACAAAATTCACTCATAATGACACTCGGTACATCTTACAGATACTTCACAACAATTTTGGTTCAAATCGGAGACAAAAAAAAAATGACAATTTTTGCCCCCCCCCCCCCCTCCCTAATACGGACAAATGTCTTTGGATCTTGGTCAAAATTGCACCATTTCGTCATCTCTCTATGGATAACACGCTCACATAAACCAAATCCAGTTCATGTGCGTCGTCTAGGAGGAGTTTTGACCACAAGCACATTCTCCTCAATCGATGTATGAATACAATTTTCGATGGTCTGTAACTTGGACATTTCTCAACCGATTTACACAATTTTTTCAGGAGGATCATTAGTACGTCCAAAAGATACACGACAGTAAAAATGGTTGAAATCATCGGAAAAAAAATTGCCCCCACCCAAACCCCAAAAATATAAGGCCGTCCCTGTTCAAAACTTTTTTTCGTAGCAAGTTGCTAACGAGTAACTGCATAGAAGCTCTCAAATCTGGATACCTTGCATGTTATAGGCGGACACAGGATATGAAATAAATCGAATTTTGCGAATCATGGGCGACAACTCTATAGAAAAAGATCGGACATAATAGTGTAGGTAGTTAGCAACAAAAAATGCTCGGATCGATACAAGTCGGATAAAAGCGCCATTTTTTAGTATCTTGTAGGACAGCATCTCTAGTCTAGGAATTTTCTCAAGAACCAACTTTTTGGCCAACGTAGAGCCGAAAATTCAAGATGGCGTCCAAGATGGCCGCCGATTTGACGGTGGCACACCTAATAGATTTGCCTCTCGATTTGACATGGTAAACATAACGAATTCCCCACATTATCTAATACTGGTGTTTATAGAATAAAAACCGCGACATTTAGTTGAAAAATGGACACAATTATTCAAGATGGATGCCAAAATGGCGGCCGAAACATGAGAAATTTGTTTTTTTCCTTATTTAAAAAAAAAATACTTTACAATTTTCGAGATAATATAAGATAAGATATCAACTATGTGTTCATTATTCGATAGGATAACTTATGTTGAAGAGTTCTGGTAGAAATGTGAGGTAGAATTTGTGCTATATAAAATGAATGAAATTATTCTCAGACTGGTTTCATTCTGTAAATGCTTAATAACCAGCCGCGAATGACACTGATGTCATCAATTCTATTTGCGACATTACTATATTGTTGGATCAATTGAAAACAACTTTGTATGTCGAAAAGTTTACAAATAAAAAATCAATTTAGTAGTGGATTTACCACGAACATAGGAAACACTAAACAACAGACCCCATATTCATCAAACTCAATTTGGTTCTAAAAAAACAAGAACATATGGAAGGTATTCTGCAACATATCTTCATCACCAGGCCTCGTATTCAAATTACCAATACTTAAAGACATATTATGGACTTGTTCGGTGTGTGTGAAACTGATTAATTACTATAGTAATCAGGCGCATTCTACTAACATCGCCCAAAAGCTCAAAGAACATACAACTCCATAGAAAACAGAGTCTGAATTACGCTCAATTGTAAATATTTACATCTCGATTCGGGACGCAACAATCGGCGATAAAATAACGCAACTGATTTCGCCATCGATACTCATTGCATTTAATAAATATGTAAGACTGATGGTGTGTGTTGTATATTTAGGTTGTTATTCATAACAATAACTACGTTGAGCAAGATTATTCTCCATTTCTAGTGGTCACCCAACCGGAGTGTTTCACATCACTTTAAATTCAGTGTTTTTATGTCCAATTATTCACAAAATGATTGAACCGTATACTCGAAAGTATATTTGAGTTCGGAATAAGAACAAATATTATTTCCTTGTATCATATAGTGTCCTCAATTATTCCAGCAACAGAACATGAAATAATCATGCGAATAGCCCAGAATCAATACTATATACGTTAGTGCAATGTATTGCATATATATGCATATGTAAAATTGTGTATGTTATATTGTTGCTGGGATATATTCCAGGGGGCCATGTGGTGTGAAGATGGGATCAGTTAATATGAAATACACTTTGTTTTAATAAATTGAATTGAACAATTCACTACTCACAACCACATCTGCACAACTACGTACATGGAAGTTTGCTTTTTGAACATTTGCACATGGAACAAACCAATTTGCAAACATATTTAATCAATTCGGTGCACACTCTAGCCACTTCTGTTGTTGTCATCCATACAGGAACAAAAGAATCGTTAATAAATATCCACCACAAGGAGTCACATTGGGGGGAAACTGTTTCACCAGAATCAATTCTATCACCTTCTTAGTTCGATAGAGACAGAACCGGAAAGGCGATAGAATCGATTCTTGTGAAACAGTTTTCCCCCAGTGAGTCAGATGCTGGAAACTTTGCATCTATCTTACTATGTAAGTCAAAATACCAACCTGATATATACTAGTAGCACGATTTCTTTGGTGGTAACTGTTCATGTGCGCGGCATTTGCTGAACATTTCATGTCTATCTTCATTAACTGAGGTCAGGTTCGCAGATTTGTCATAAACAATCACGACGAAATGCTAAATACACTCAAATAGTGGTGATAGAACATCAAGTACCACAAAAGGATTCCTCGTAATTGACATCAAGCATTCTGTTAGCTCTGGGTAAGCTTTTCAAGTATCCCAAAATGTGCGCTTACCCTTACCAAAGAAAAAGTTGAGTTGCATCATGATATCGCATGGAAATGATGGAATATTGGAAGCACAGTTGAATTTTCGGAGCCCAATTGAATTCTACATATCAACTATGTTGCGGATAACATGGGATTTAGACTTGCCGAAAGACATTCATTGACCAATGCAAACAATTCTTGCCTGTTGGTGGTGTTTCATTCAAATTCGGGGAACTTTTGTGGTAAGCCCCAACCTTACATCGAATGCCGCTACCACGTTTCTCTCATGTTCCTGTTTTGATACTACCCTCTATTTACCTGTCCAAAACCAAGTCAATTCTTCTACAATCTGCGAGCTGCATCATAACATATGGAATAAACGTTGTGCCGATATACATTGAATAGGCAAGCCCGACGTCAGGTGTCAGTAAGTGTATCATATGCTACAAACCGATAATTCATTGATTATTGTTCACACTTTTGACACATATATTATCGTGATCATGTTGGGACATCTGCATGCTATGCTTCTTCAATGCAAATATTTGAAATTGTTAGTCTTTCGAGAAGTCTAAATACCATGTAACCTACAACATAGTTGATATGTGCAATGGGCTAAAAAAATTCAACTGTACTTCCAATATTCCATCCAATATCAGGATGCGACTCAACTTTTTCCTTGGTAAGGGTAAGCGCAATTTTGGGATGCTTGGAAAGCTTAGCTCACATAATGCTTGATGCCAATTACGAGGAATCCGTGTGTGGTTCTTGATGTTTCATCACCACTATTTGAGTGTATTTAGCATTTCGTTGTGATTGTTTATGACAAATATGTGAACCTGACCTCAGTTCATGAAGCTAGACATGAAATGTTCAGCGCTTGAACATTTATCCTCAACGAGGTACACAAATGAAAATCGTGCTATATATATCAGGCTGGTATCTGGACTGTACGCCCCACAGTAGATGCAAAGTTTCCAGCACCTGACTTCTCTGGATGGAATTGATTGATTGTTTTTTTGTTACTGTATGAATGACAACACAGAAGCGGCTAGAGAGTGCACAGTGTTGATTAAATGTGTTTGCAAATCGATTTGTTCCAGGTGAAAATGTTCAAGAAGCAAACTTCCATGTACGAAGTTGTGCAGATGTGGTTGTGAGAAGTGAATTGTTCAATTCAGTTTATTAAAACAAAGTGCATTTTCAAATTGTAAAGTATTTGTAATTTGTATACGAGGCCGGATGATGAAGATGTGTTGCAGAATACATTCCATGTGTTCCCGTTTTGAGAACCAAATTGAGTTTGACAATTATGGCGTTTCCTAATGTCGTAGTAAATCCTCTACTAAATTAATATTTTATTTGTAAAGATCTCGATATTCAAATTTTTATTCAATTGATCCAACCATATAGTAGTGTCGCAAATAGAAATGAAGACATCAGAGCCATTCATGGTTCATTTCTAAGCATTTACAGAATGAAACCCTGTCTGAGAATAATTTTGCTCACATATTCTACCTCACATTTCTACCAGAACAAACTATACTACTTCGCCTTTAGTGTGCATGACTCTTCCACAGAGGTTATTCCATCGAATATTCAACACATTGTTGATATCTTCTCTTATATTATCTCGAAAATTGTAAAGTATTTAAACAAAAATAAGGAAAAAAACAAACATTTCCATGTTTTGGCCGCCATTTTTGCATCCATCTTGAATAATTGTGGCCATTTATCAACTAAAAGTGGGATCTGTTATTCGATAACCACGATTCTTATATAATAGGGTGGAATTCGTTATGTTTAATATATAAAATTGAGAAGCAAAACTATTAGGTGTACCACCATCAAACCGGCGGCCATTTTGGACGCCATCTTGAATTTCCGGCTCTACGTCGGTCAAAAAGTTGGTTCTTGAGAAAATTCCTAGACTAGAAATGCTGTCCAACAAGATATTAAAAAATGGCGCTTTTATCCGACTTGTATTGATCAAAACGCTAACTACCTACACTATAAGACCCAATAGGACATACTACATATGGTCCAAATTTTGAGTCTCTGCTGTTCATACTTTTCGAGATACAGCAAACCCATTTTTTCACACAAAGGGGGATAACTCTGTAAATCAAGCTCGGACAATATCCTATATAGTCCATCCTGCTGGAGTTATTATAGGTCTATATACATACGAAATTCCATCTCCCTATCTCATGTACTTCCTGAGAAATAAGCATTATAAAATTGCTAAGAATAATAAATAATATTGGAAAAAAATAAAAAAAAGAATAACAATATACTTCCATATTAAATATGGAAATATAATAAACACAGTCAGATGGATATGTATAAAGATGGTGCTAAAGAACGGTATACTGCTCTTTAGTGACAAACGCTAAAGAGCGGTATACCGCGCTTTAGCTATATGGGCCTGATACGCCAATGAACGGTATACCACTCTTTAGCGTTTGGTGCTAAAGAACGGCATACTGCTCTTTAGCCCTCGGTGCTAAAGAGCGGTCCAGGTTGGATGAGCGGCACGTGCGTTGCCAAGATATTTTGCGCATTGCGTCAACACATAACGTTATAATCCGTACCGCTCTTTAGCACTCAACACTAAAGAGCGGTATACCGTGCTTTAGCCCTCAGTACTAAAGAGCGGTATACCATTCTTTAGCCACTTCGTATTTATATATATACGAATTTGCAGCGGCGCTAGTGAAAATGATAGAAGTTGTGTTGAGAATTGCACCGAAGTCGGGGGAGTTTTTAAATTTAAAACCATTAATTGAAACTATAAACAATGTTGAAGTAGTCACTACACTCCGCAGATCTTTTGTTCTGAGGATAGTAGTTCATGTATGCGTCGATTACAAATGTTCTGCGTATCATATTTTTCAATAACCTAATCTACCTTATTCTGAACATTTAAGTTGTTATATTTATTAAACGGAAATATAAACACGAAAATTTCCTGTTCGGGTCCATTGGAACACCCAACAACATAACAACTATTCCCTTGTTTTGTTTTTATACGCCCTTTTTGAAAAAATGTCGTATTATGTTATCAGTCTGCCCGGCCGTCTGTCTGTATGTCTGTCTGTCTAGCCGTCCGTCCGTTAACATTTTTGGTTTCCGATCGATAACTCCAGTTTGGATTATTTGATCTGAACCAAAATGGGTATGTGTATTTCCCAGCTAAAGATACAGGCCAAGTTCGAATGTGGGTTCCGTCCAGTTATTTTTACATGAGTTACGGCCCTTTTTCAACTTAGAATTTGACCAATTTCATAACATTTCGGTTTCCGACCGATAACTCCAGTTTTGATTATTTGATCTGAACCAAAGCTGGTATGTGTATTTCCTAGCTAAAACTACAGGCCAAGTTCGAATATAGGTTATGTCTAATTGTTTTTACATGAGTTACGGTCATTTTTCGACTAAGAATTTGACCGCATTTTGGCATTGAAATTAGGGGTATATCAGATTTTCTTCAAATGTAAGCTCAAAGTATTATTTTATTTTGTGGTAGTACAATTCGAAATGGCTAAAGGGCGTATTTTGCCACGCCCTCGTGATGCTCTTGTTGCCGTTTATCTTTCTCTGTGTTTATACATATTTTTAAAACACGCATATTTCGACCGCACGTGGGTGTAAACAAAGAAGATCTGGTAGACCCTGGTCAATTTTTTGCTTACCACTGCTAGGAACACGTGTTGGTATCACATCATCGAATCTTGCCCTATACTACTATATAATAACAAGAAAACCATAGTCATAAATGGTAACGCGCTCAAGATCATATATTATATACCCATGATTGTAATTATAGAATATAAAATATATTGGTTTGACGAATGACCAACTCATAGAATTACTAGCCTT
Source organism: Siphonodentalium dalli (assembly GCA_032622095.1). NCBI lineage: Eukaryota > Metazoa > Mollusca > Scaphopoda > Gadilida > Siphonodentaliidae > Siphonodentalium > Siphonodentalium dalli. The sequence continues at coordinate 127,121,381 of CP136061.1, read as the reverse complement.
GCACTTCTTGGCATTCGAATAACAATTGAAATTGAAATTCCCAACTTCACATTTTACCGGACTCGGTCTCCTGGTCGCAGTTTGACCTTTAATCCGTTCAAAAATTCCCATTCTATAAATAAAACCCCCAGCGCCTATATGATACAATAATCTCTACATATAGTATTACACGCTGAGCGCGGAATAAGATGCGACACATAAGCGAGCAGATCTAACGGATATATTTATAATCCATATCAGGCATAGAAGCAAACAGAACGCTCTTCCATACCATACCGATCCACAGGTCCCCGAAAACAAATATTTACCCCACCCACAATAGTACTTAATCCTATAGGATTAAGTACTGTTGGGTGTGGTAATTTTTTTGGTCTGGGGATCTGTGTGCCGATTAACATGGAACGATTTGTTTGTTACGTGAACACCATCGTTTTACAACATCAAGTTCTCAAGAAAAAAGAACACAACTGATCCAGAGCAACCCACACAGCACCTCACACGACGACCTCATGAAATACGTTTTTCTTGATAGAGTACTGTTGTTGATGTTAAGGGTCAGACGCACGCTTTGTCAAAATTTCTTGGTATTACAAAATGGATTTTGTCAAAACCTATTAGGAATATCTTTGTGAAATTTGGTACAAGCGATTATTGTGACACAGTATTTAAGAACCATTGACTAATTGGATATTATAACCTCATTTACGTTACTTTTATGGCATGAACAATATCTAAAACAAATAACTGTTTTCAGGTACCAAGAACGTCTGTAAAAAAAATGTTTTCAAAAGTGCAGTTCATATATCCATGATATCATATCTCAAGATAATGAGATGAGACTTAATTATTCTTTATTTGTGAAATTTAATGATTATTTTCATTAAAAAGGCAACTACCCATGATAAATTTTCTATATTTGAGGATTTTCATGCCATGCCTGTTGATCAATGAACAATTGGGCTGAGATGAGTTGTGGGTCATGGGTTCATAACCCAGTTAAAGCTGACCACCATATATCTTAACGCTGTGACCTATTTCCTGTTGATTGCCATTGTTGTTTTCATTGGGCTGGAATATTTGTGACTGCTTTATTCTTCATTGTAATATATGGGGGTATGCTGCTTTATCATGCAATTCAAAATCTAACTCAACCTTATGATACACTTGGAACCTCCTCTCGTGCAGCCAAGACAATAAGCTATTTGGTTATTGGAGTTTTGTGTGAAGTTATTAATTATCCTAGTTCTTGGTACCGAAAGGAACAAAAAATAAAATACAATTTTCAACCTCTCAAATGTTTTTGTCGGAACTGATAGAATATGTATCAGTTTGTTGGAAATCGACCCCAAAAATATTTGTTTTTATGAGTGACGCCAATTTTGGCATCTTTAAACCACAGAAGTTGACTCTTCATATCATGGAGATGACTATATATAAGGCGACCAAGCACATTCTTTTTTAGTGCCCCTCGATCCACCCCATGCATTCCTGACACAAAACGGCATCAATGTGGCATATTTAAACCAAACGACCAGGTTCATCGTATCGTGGAGAAGAATATATGTATCAATTTGGTGGATATCGGCGCTAAAAATATTTTTGTCAATTTGGGTGCCCCTCCCACTCCCCCATCCCTGACTCGAGCGACGCCACGTTTGACATCTTCAAACGACACCATTAGACTCCTCATATCATGGAGATGATCATTTGTCCACCATCACTGAGGCAAGCACATTTGAATCAATGGACACTCATATACCCCTGCCTCCATAAATCTGATATATATAATTTTTGTGGACATCGGCGACAGTAAAATCGATTTTGTTACTCCACCCCCGTTTCTGCCCTGATATAAACAGCGTCACTTTAGAAAGTTTTAACCTACACCATTATCTTCCTCGTAAAAAGTTACGCCTGTTAGATCCCTTTTGAATCATCTAGATTGTTAATTACGATGGTACACAGGCAATCGCAATTATATATAAAGAAGATTTAGTCGCCATCATATTGGTATAGTTCATGAGCCAGTACTTAAAATTGAACCATTTTGGTGGCAAATTATATCAACAGTTTTCTGAAAGTTTATAATATGAAGTGTATCTAAGTGCTGGTACACGCTGAGGCACACTGTGGCAGTGTAGCTTAGTGTGCATAATGTATGTTACCATGGCACAGGAGGGTGTTTTTGGGCGGTAAAGGCTATAATGGTTTATAACTAGAGAGTTTAATGCAGTAAGTCTATATAGCGTATATAGGCTACATGGGGATCTGCGTTATTATTAGTACTGGTATATATAGTCTATATTGATATTTTAGTAATTTTTCCCAGGGGCCTGTGCATTTCCGTTCATAATCTGGCACCATGTGGTTTTTTATGACGAAAAGCCTGCAAAACATATCTACGAACTTGCCAGCGTATGAACGTACCCTACGCAGTTTCGCTACGAAGGACCGCTCGTGTTGGCCTAAGCCTAATGCGCCATATAATGCCATATATATACCTTATATCAGGCCCGAAGCCAGACGACTCATTTTGAACTGAAATGAGGGGGCGAAGACATAAATTTTCCGACAGTATCCGTGCGCGGTTACCTCGGCGCCCTGCGCCGAGCAGGGGTGGGGGGGGGGGTGACATGGAAGGGGGTGTCCACCCTTCCAAAGTTGATTTTTTTTTTATTTTCATAATTGAAATTGCACATTCTGTTGCAGTTTGGCATTAAACATATTACGTTACACATTCTGGGGAAAAAGAATGAAACATGCATTTATACTCTCTGGTTTAACACCGATGCATGTATGTATAGCATCTAAATAATATCCAATTAGGGTTGCTCATGCAGGTAAGCAAATATATGATAATTCACAAAATTTCGACATTTCGGTTTGGGAGGCATTTTGGGTAGAATTATTTGAATGTACAGAGTATTATATAGGGAGTCAGGACATATCACTCCAATAATCATAAACCTGTCGATCTGCAAACAAGCCACCTGTGAAAACTGCTATGACATAACAATTCTGGCAATTTGTTGCTAATAAATAGGCATCATGCTGCTAAGTTGTCAAACAATAAAGATCAATATTGTGGTTTATCAGATAAGGCGAAAGTCCACAGAGCCAACAGGTCATAAAGTTAACTGGTTTATAGAATGGATATCAGCTTCAGTGTTGGGGGGGACTCCCTGTTGTCTGCATTTATTAATGGGTTCTTTGATAATAAGAAAATTAATGTTAAGTCCAAGAACAAGGTGATAAATGGTCAGAAATTTTAGATGGCATGTGGGAATTAAGCTCCCTCTCTCCCATCAAATCTAGTCATCATGGGTTAGCATTTATTTTCCGACGGCATGAGAAAATTTGCGACAAACGTTTACATGGGGGGGGGGGCGGTTCGCCCCCCCCCCCCCTGCACCCCACCAGCTTCGGGCCTGCCTTATATGCACTACTCAGATATGGCGTGGGAGTAATTAAGAATAAATGATATATTGCATGCAGGGTGCAATAAACCGCTAGAATCAACAGAAGCGTAATTTGATTAGGTAATGTAAAGAATTTATAAGCCAGAAGTATGCACCGTTTCCTGGCAAAGTTTGAAGAAGAGCGTCTTTTATATAAGCTCGGTTAGTACTGTATATTATTATATACTAAGTGTACCGATACGGAATACTAAAGATCGTGTTCTTGGTTATACAAAAATCTACGTGGTTTATTCCGGACGATCCTGGCTTATAGAAGCAGAAAATAATCTCCTGAATACAGTGAATTAACGTGGTGTACGGAGTGCCCGTGGGTATACGGAGCGGGTCTGCGTGCGTCTTCGGGCTTGTTTCGCGGTACATCACGGAGAACGGGGAACAAATCTTTTAGAAATGTCTGCTGATGATGCTACACAGAGGGCGCACTTGTAAGCGGCTGGCGGTTCGATATAATCGATCAAACGCGAAGTACGGTCGGCCGCCGTGGAGTCGGTCTCGATAGAACGTCGGGATAGCTAACTCGGGACAGCACGATAATGCAAGATGGCCACTTACAATAAAACAAGGTAAGGCGAATGTAAACAGATTTATCTTACTATCGTCTTAATTATGTACATGTACACTGGCCTCAATGCCAACTTTCATAATCGTTGTGGACGGCTTTTACATTGAACGTTGGATGCGGAAGCGGCGGTTATTCGTGAGATTTTATGTAACTATTGAGTAACGCCCGCAGCTTCAATGAAACAGAGCTACACTCTGATAAAAAAAATACCTTTTGCATACGAATTAATTAATATTTGAACAATAACGAGAGCAATGTATAACGGTTCAAGATTTGTATCAATCTGCATGATACAGGTGCGTTGTTTTAGGAACATTCGTGACATTGGATGCGGAGGTGTCTGACCACTCACTTTTTTTCTTCAAAATGTTATCAACAGCTAACAAGGTCATACCTGAAACAAATGCCATCAGTTGAAACCTATTTCCAACACAGGAGAATACGATTCGACTTATCAAAAAGATGAAAAGTTTCTCGGGGTGCAATTTGCATGGAGTGCAAACGAACTTTCCCGGAATTGAGAACTTAATTAGGTCTTCAACTGGATGAAGTTGGAAATTCATTGTCGTATACATGCACCCGGAGCAAATGTCCTATATATCCGAGTCCGACAAGATTTCTGTTGCCATTTGTATGTACCAATTTCCATACATATCGTCTAAGCTGAAAATAAACGCTCTTTATCTGTTATATATGATACTATAAGCTGACAATGAACGCTTTTTATAGAGATTGGTCGCCCTTCCCCTATTACTTTTAATTTGGTTCCAGCGCAACAATGTTTTCAGTGTATGCATGGTCTCTATGTTTTGCTGCCCGATCCACCCATATGTTATAGGCTTCAATCGCAAACATATTAGGCTAACACAGGCAGCATTGTGACGATATCAAAGGAATCCGCTGTGTTCGTAAGAGCAGACCCTATACAGCTAATATGGTCAAGAATAACTCTAACTGGAGTTTCTCAGAAGGATATATTTTCAAAATTGATCCAGAAATATGTCTCTTTGTGCTGTCCATCGGTAGTCATGCACGTTATAGTTGGTCAAAGAAAATATACTTTGAGTTACTAATCAATATCTATATATAGTGTAAATTATTCTGTTTTATAGACCATAATTCTAACAGTATCCACTATTTTTTTTTAGACTGATGTGGCAATCAGTTGGACATTTTCCAACCATATATAGGGGGTGATAGGTAGAATATTCAAACCAGTTGGGAAATTGGAGGTATCTGTTAGAAAACTCCAACTCAATTTAACTTATTATCTGATAATTTCCCACCAATGAATATGAATAATTCTGATCTTGTATTATCTTTGTTGCCATCAGTCGTGTGCATTTGTTACCCGAATACTCTTCCAAATGTATCATATACCATTCCAATGAATACTTTTATATCTTTGATTCTTTGTGAACTTTATGCGGGAATGTTCGGCTAATTTAGTTTGTTCATCTGTACTAATAGAACTTTATTTTGTGTGTGTGTGTGTGAGGGTGTGTGAGGGTGTGTGTGTCTGTCGGGCTATATATGAGCAGAGCTGCTGTTAGGAATATGTCAGAAAAAGGTAATTTTCCATTGATTATAACGATATTCATTGAAATACAAGAGTGGTACATCGCGTGTATAAAGGTACACAATCCGATTCGGTGGTCCCCATATCATCAGATTCCAACAACAACAAGAACAACACAAATATTTCTTGAAATGCCGCTTCAGTTAACATAATCGATTAATTGACAAATAATAATGCTAACCAGGTCGGCATTCGTCGAGTATTTGCCAGGCCGCCAAATAATCCATGTGGTGAAGAATAACAGATTTCAGAATTCGATATTGATAACTCTAAGCTTTGGTGGATGGGTTCCTCGACTCGAATAAAATATTTTTTACCCCCCCCCCCCCCTCCCCCGAAACCTAATAAATAGCAATTTAGGATCGTTAATTCGGATTGTGCATCTGTAGGCATTTATCTTCCACTACGATCGTCGGTGTCTTTGAATGTGTCAGTGGAAAAGAAGAAATGTGGAATTCTTATGGGCAGTTGCGGTAGCCTATTTTTCTTAGTTTGCGCTATTTCTGTTGTTATTGGAGCAATTGTATACGAGCAGGCTACACTCCTGCATGTCCGTTGTGTTTTTATTGATTTAAGGGGGAGAAGCACGTTTTGCATAAATCCAACCAAATATGGCAAGAGATTTTCAACAAAGAATTTCTCTGATCTATCTGGCGAAACATCTTGAGTTTCTCATATCACCATCTTCATTAATTGTAAATAGAATCTGAGCAATTATGAAGAGACAACAAAACAATGGATTTTAATACATTTGAGAGGTTGAAAATATTTTTTTTTGTCCCTTTCGGTACCAAGAACTCCTAGAATAATTAAAAATTTCACACAAATATCCAATCACCATGCAAATAGCTTATTGTCTTGTGTCTATGAGAGGAGGCTTCATTTGTATCATAATGTTGACTAAGATTCTTATTGCATAATATAGCATCATGCCCCATATATTACAATAAAGAATGCCATAACAGTAAAGTAAATGAAGTAATAATATCCAATGGGTCGAAAACATGCATCTGACCCTTAAACGCCAGCAGGCTGGCAGCAGCCTCACGAAAAACAACGTTCTGGCCACATATTAAGGTGGCCTTGTGTGCCAGAGAGCCTCCTTGTCAACAGCAGAGAGGTGGTACATCGAATGGTATGTGTCATGGGTGTATTATGTATATTTAGCATACTCATTAGATCAGCAAACAAATTGGGTGAATTGGAATTGTGTTATTGAACGTTTACGAACGGTGAACCACCATAGGTTATCTGCATCTGACGATACGATCACCGAGAAATAACGAAGAGTATATAGCATACGAACGCCGTGATGACATGGTCGCTGGTTATTATTTTCACACCCAATCTTGTTTCGTGAGGAGTGAGAATTTCAATAGTTGCTTTAAGGATTTCCTCAATGTCAACACAAAAACTATACAAAAAGTGGGAAAAATTTATTTGACAAATTGAAATATTTTTCTCCAGAGATGGAAACACAATGCATATGTAGGACTATACAATTTTAAGTTCTTTGTCACAAATGGACGCGACTGCACTTCACCACACGTTCATTCCTATAAGTGATAATAGATCACTTATATACGCGAGACATTTTCATTTCTCGGAGTGGAGTAGTTATGGGTCCCTTCTGCGCGGAGATTCCGCGTCAATGACATTGCAATGATTGAGAGTATTATAGACATCACGATACGATATAGATTTTCAATTATTACACAATGTCAATCCATCCACAACCAACTTCGTCAATTTGTTGATTGGCATTGATGACGAGACGAACTTGGTGGAACTATTTCTTCAGTCGTCGGTGAATTGGGAGAGTGGATTCGTGTTTCCCCTCATCGGGCGCGATCGATTTAACAATCCGGATCAATTTGTTGAAAATGGCGCACGATGCCCCGTCGTCGCGACCAATAATTATCGCAATCATCTGTAGGTCACTATAGTTTATATTGACTGATATCGATCTGTATCTGTGCTTTGCAAATTGTCGTTGAATTTTACACTATTTATATACATCCAAATTAACGAGGCACGGGCTCAGAATAGAATGAAACAGTTCTTTCTTTCCGTTGTTCCCTTTTTTATACATGAAAAAAACTAAAAACACACACAAGTCCAGGCTGCTATATCCCTTTATATTTATTGTGAAACAATACACACAATACAACTAACTGTGTGATCAATCTGAAGTTGACAGTTTACATGCAACACTCAAGACAAAATTCCTGAGCTGATCGAGGTTCGAGCCAATGCCAAACTCACTCTATATATACACTTTTTATATTTCTGCCCAAAAAATTACAAGAGTGAGTATAGAACGTTACAATTATATAATGACACTACCAGGGACGTGGCTATATATAGAGGCTCCATAAGGGGGGAGATCCACACTTTGGAATTTCCAACTGCATCCCCCCCCCCCTGAACCAGACCAAACTCAATTCCATTTGCATCCCAACTGGTACATCACATGTGGGCCTGGATGGCATAGGCTATTTGAGTATTCTGAATTGGTCAGTAGTCTTTGACCGGTCACCGACCTGGGGGAAGAACATAGTTCGGCCCAGTGTGAGGAAATTTTGAGACCTGAATCTGAAAAACTCACACCCCGATTTGATTTTCCTAAATTGACTAGCAGTTCTTGTGTGGCCGCGAGGTAGGGACTAGAACACACCTTTCCGTCCATGATTCGGCCAGGTGTGGTAATTTGTTTAAATCTGGACATGAAAATTGCAAAATTATATATAAACTGGACAGGCCTCACAACAATTTCAACCTATTGTTGGTGTGAAATCTCCAATTAAATATCATGACAGTTATGACATTTCCAACTGTTGAAATTTTTTACCAACCCTCCCCTGTCTACTATAAAATTGCAAAGTCTATAGCATGTAGTAGACATGCCGCAAATTTCCAAGTGTTGGAAAGTTCCAACATAACACCCGTAAGGTTGGAACGCTTCCAACTAATGGCCATTTAAGTTAAAAAAAATTACCAAAAGTAGGAAAATATGCAAATGTTGGTCTAAAAACTACAAATTATATACCCACCAATAAATTGCTAGAAATTCAAAACACGAGAACAATTTCAATCTTTTGTTGGTGTGAATTTTTCAAATAAGTTATGTATGCAATTTCAAACTGTTTCAAAATTACTGTTGACCAATACCCCCCCCCCCCCCCCCCCCACCATACCCTGGACAAGAGCATGGAAAGAACAGAGACGAGAGGGAGGATCTGGCAGCAAGCAGGTTTTCGTTTTTGTTGAACGGTATGCCAGAAAAGTAGAAAAGGAGAAGAAATTATTTGAAGGTGAGGGTGCGAGTTGTGAGAAACAGATATCATTAACAGATATTAAGTTGTCCCACGATGCTGGTGTGTCATGCTGAATAGCAATGATGCTGGTGAGGCAAACTGATACTGTTGAACATTGTACGGTATTTTTTTCTGACGTTTCAAATTCGCGGTGTTTTGGCTAATCCGAGCGATTTGAGAAGAAGCTGGCGTCTGTGTGAAACATTCATGAACATATGTATATATATTACAATATTTTAATCATGGCTGCTCAAGAGCTTGCAAAACGACATGCATAAATAATCAGTTTGATTAATTGCAACACCAAACAACAAACGTTAATGGCTTTTCCACCATTCGATCAGATTAGTTGAAGACCATCAAAATGACAAAGTTTGATAAAATAACGATGCATTTCTTGTTCTACCATAATAATATAATTCAGCAGGTTCCAACAGCATAGTAAAGCTGAATAGGTCATTGTCGCATGGTTTCGAGCAAAAAGACACCCAGGATCTCTCAAACGGGCAAAAAGACACAGGGTGTCCCAAACAAGCAAAATGACACCCAGGATCTCAAAGTCTCACCAAACAACGGGAATTTTGTTTAGTCGTCTGCTATTAATATTATGATAATTATTTGTTTGTGATCGGAGTGAAATATCAACGAAATTTAAATGGGCTTTGAGTCTGACTGGCAGCGCAGTTCCGCATCCTTGATAATTAGACCAATATTAATAGCAGACGACTAAACAAAATTCCCGTTGTTTGGTGAGACTTTGAGATCCTGGGTGTCATTTTGCTTGTTTGGGACACCCTGTGTGTCTTTTTGCCAGTTTGAGAGATCCTGGGTGTCATTTTGCTCGAAACCATGCGACAATGACCTATTCAGCCATAGTAAATGGGCAGGACCACTTAACCAGGGGTGGGTGTGTATAATATATTACATAAGTGGAGGATACTTGAAGTATATATGAATGCTGCCAAAATGGGACAAGATGAGAGAAAAGTGTGGGACATAGTCGAGAGAACGAGAGGGTGGGGTGTAAGAAATATACCACAATTCATGTTTGAAATGACGAGGATTTTAAGATATCAAATTGTATCGCTTTCAAGTGTGTATATATGACGCTGCCATCCTCCTCCCTGCTGGTACTCGGGAGCTGGGTACCTTTTACCAGGCAAGCATGCAAGATTCATAATTACCCCTTTGTTAATTGGTACTTGGGATTCCACAGGGACATTGATATTAACACATTGGGCTGGAAAGCAAAGAATTAATTATTTTCTATAGCCTATATAATGACACATTTTGATGAACTTTAGTTCACGCCTGTCTCTTGGTATATGTGATCATTACCCCAGACACAAAGGAGACACATATGTGAAATCTTTGTCTTTTATTCCTTATGTTTGGCATTTAAGGCCTAGACGCACGTTTTTCATAAATACTCAGTATAGGAACGAACTACAAGATATTTCAACAAAAAATAATCTGGATCTAATATGTCCCCAATATGGATTACTATAGTGAGGGACACGTTGGGTGTGGGGAAGTTGATGTCAACGAGTGTGACACTGATGAGAGAGATGCTCGTGGCCATATTGTATGCGATTGAGTTGTGAGTAAATAATTACAAAAAGGCGAGGATGATGCGGTTTTATATGTACTGTTTATCTTGAATCGTTTGAGTATGTCTCATTAAACAGTTAAATTAGATTTAATAGGGATGTATTGAATCTGGGATATTTTCTAGAAGCAGAATATATGTACTCAGAGCAGTCTCACGAATGTATGAGAGCTATTCATATATAGAGTACTAGGTAAAATGTGTAGATCCTATTGTCCGTGTCTTAAAATAGTAGTTATAGTTGCCAATGATCAAGTGATGAAACACGAATATTTCGCCTTTATGACAATAATGCATGCTTGTATACTATGAACGCATTTTATCAAATTACAAAGGAGTACCATATATAGACTATACTCTTCAATAATTCTCAACTTAACCAAATGTGCCTACATAATCTGTGGAAGACTGTCTTTATACCTGGAAATTACATTTGCTGATATTCGCTTTTAAGGCCACATATACGCCATATTGTACAGGTTTATTGGAATATACTCAATCTGGCTGATCATGCAATCGACATGCAGTTGTGTTGAAGTTCGTGAATTGGCAACTGATAATTAAGTTATATAAAACAATCTCACCAACTTTAAGCCAATACCGGTAATCAAACGCAGTCCGATCACTGTCGCGCCATTCCATATGGCATATTAATATGGACAACATACGTTTTTATGTTCTCGTCAATTCAGCAGACCAATAATGGAATTAACAAGCGAGCTGATAACATAATTCCCTGACGTAAACCAATAAACAGCTAACATGCATTCAATTGCATGAATCCGAATTAATTTAACATCAATATAAATGTCATTTTACAATAATGACCGCATGGACGAGTAATGGTAGAGTCGGCACAATCAAGTCGTTCGGCAATGGCGAAACTGGTTCCGGGGTGGGGTGGCGTGGTGCAGTTACAGTGATGATTCCCCAGTGAAATTTAATCTGCATGTTAGCCTTTTCACCAAAACCATAGCTAACAATGCAATGGCATGTTCATGCTGTAAACGAGTCCGTATTGCATGTGAACGTAGTCTAAATTAACCCTTTCTATACTAAATACTAATTGGTGGTACTTGTTATCCCTATAAGGAAATGTTCGGATAATAAGTTCGGTCGTTTGTTGAACTTATTGGTTGCGGACACACGTACCACAGTAGCGATGGCATAGTAGGTGTGACAATTTATTATGGTGGAGTTTGGTGACAATTGGTCATGTCATCATTAAAGTGCCAGCTAGTCGCCCGCTGCATATTCGCACAATGCGTCTTCCAAAGTTCGTTATAATCAGCTTTTTCTTGTTTTGGTCCTTCGTATACTTATATCCCAGACCAAATCCGCCCACCCATTAACCTGGTGGGCAAACGTACACCACCGTATGCAACATGATCCGATTGTTCTTTCTCAGAAGGGCATATTTGAAATCTTATTATATTACAAACATAAACCTGATAACATACTGGCAGTGGTTGAATGACGATGCTTTCACAGTGGATCAACGGACACGAACCAAAACCGGAAGTCGTAGATTTCGAGGTGGAGAAATATCAGTCGACAAATATTTGTTGACATTTTTTGACGGTTTTTTGGGAAAATAAACGCTTGGATAGCATATCTGACCAACTGAAGGTGAGTGAATATTTCTTCGCTAATGTTCGGACACCGACGATCAATTTAAGTCAGTTGTCATTGTTCGATCGCGGAAAAAATGTCATTTAATCATCGCCGCGAGACGATTTCTTCCCCAAAATATCCCAGAAAATCATACTTTTCACATTCATTGCAGAAAGCTGTCGCAACAACCTATATATACCAATCGAAAGGCCTGTCCCCCCCCCCCCCCCCACAAATGCAGATTTTGAGTATTTTCACGGACTGTCTCAAAATTCCAAATTTCATCCTTTGATGCAGGTACCCACCTCGAAAATACTGTCCGGTTAGTCCTGTACACCCCGGAATTTAGTTGCAATCCACCAGACCCGGCGGACAGTTTTTGTTGTTCAATCAAGAGTCGAAATGGATTAGTTGGTTGGCTGCCTTTCGTTAACAGTGGCACGTTTTTGGCCAACTGCTTTTCTGTTGCAACTATATTATACTGATCAAGTTTAGTTACCGAGTACAGTTTGCAATTTGTTCTCAGAACATTCGTTCAGATCGTGCAAGGTCATTAACCAAAGAATTATTTATGGAAATATTGTTAGAAAAAGAATATTACAATGCCCTCCACGACCAAGGCCGTAGCAACAGGATTGTTTTGATGGTGGGATGTGTAGATGTATTTTCCAATAGTTTGATATTTCAGCCAGTATATAGCGTGAAATTTGATACTTAACAAAAAATTAAAATTCGATTAATTTAAAAAATCGGGACCCATGGCTGTTCTTTTTCGTTATGGCCCCTCTCGGGACCCACCACCCGAGTTTTGATTACGATTGTATAAAGTTTTCACTACATATTTCGGGTATATATATACACCCCTTTATTTTTATGTTTTAAACTACAGGCACCCACCCATATTTCGGAGAATTTTCGCTAATATTACATATTATAGCATAGCCATCAAATATGCAGATGTTTATTTCCATATCTATAAGTAGGCAAATTCACATTTCATAATTAATTGCAGTTAAGCAATAGCACTTAAGCATAATTATTTGCGATTAAGCGCAATTCATGGTTATATGTAACTATGTACCCCTGGTGAATAAATAGGTGTATCTATAACTAAACCTGAACTCATTTGACATATCACCTCCTTGTTTTCATTGCTTTGGATAGTTGGGATTGTGAACTAGCCTAAATTCTTTATCAAAATGGGTGACTCGCGACAGTATTACCTTCTGTTTTAGTCGAGTCGAGTCGAGGAACCAACCCATCAAAGCTCAAGTGTGATCAGATATTGATTATTGAAATTTGTTATTTCAATTGATTGCTGCCCAGAAACACGCCGTCAAAATGGTGGTTTCGGTCAAAATTGCGGATGAAATGGATAACTCTAAAACAAGTGGTAATACGGTAAAATTTCGTGATACTTTAGTAATTATACGGCCATATTTTGTTCAACAAAATGTTTATAAATCACACGTTTTTGGGAAATTTGATACCATAACTGACAGTGGTCAGGTTATTTTTTGCAGTTAATCGATTCTGATAACTAAAGCTTATTTTGAAGAAATATTGTTGTTGTTGTTGTTGTTGTTGTTGTTGTTGTATCTTTATAATATGGGTCTTTCTGATCGGATTGAGGACCTTTAGTTTGAATTAGCCAAATGCAGATACACCCGGTCATGCTAATAGTTAGATTATATGGATATATATAGTTACACTTACTCTCAAGCAACTCATAGCGCTTAATCGCAATTAATTGCACTTGAGCGCAATTCATTTCAATTATGCGCAAATGCCACATGTGTGCTTCAGTGCGATATGTGGTATTTGCGCTTAAGCGCAATTCATTATTAAATGTGAATTTGACCTCCCATACAGTTAATTTTGTGTCTATATATATGAACGAGTAGATCTGCCTGCATGTCTTCTGTCCGTTTAAATTTGAATATATACGCGACCAATTGCGTTAAAAACTTCCCAACCAAATTGTCCAGTGTGTGAATCAATGTGGAAACAATTAATAATGGCGCGATTTGAATAGAACAGGACAAAAATCACGTGCCTATATATTTACAAAAGTAACTTGCATCTGGTCCCACATTCAGTTGTACGCTATATATAGATTGGAATTTTACCTTGATTGATTGATTGATTGATTGTTTATTTAACTCAATGTCACAATTATGTGGCGAATACAGAGTATTAAATAATTAACATATATACATATATTTACAAAACCCGCTCTATACAAGTAGGAAACACAACACTTCTACATTAATGGACAGCCAAGGTGGGATTAAGAATACAACAACTCGAAAGAACACTGGTGTTTCCTGATGATGTTTCTATTCTCTATATCAACAGAGAGTACCAATATTTCGTATAGTATTGTATAGTATTTTATTATAAATAATTTTTATATTTTTTATTTTCAATAATTTTATTTTCAAACATTCATTCGGGTGTTGTGAAATCTCATCGTCGATTTCCTCAGCGAAGCCGCCAGCCTTTGCCTCACAGTGGTTACATATATGAAGGCAGACATGCGATCCTCGCGTCAGTAGCACCTGGAATTATAAAATAATATCGCTTAGTGGACTTGAACTTAAGCTAATATTAGTAACAAATATAGCTGTACACCCCTCCGACAGTATGTTTTAGTCCCCTCCTCATTATTGGTTTAACCATTGCTGAATATTGAAAACAATAATTTTCTAAGTCGAAAAATGTCATATATAACTCCATACAAATTACAAGTCTGACATTTTCATAATCATAGGTTCGCATGTTCCCATGGTACTAAATATATATATGCCAAGCAAAAAAAAGCAAATGACCGCAAAACTTAGGAATAAAAACTCGGAAAATTGCATCCACGAAAGGACGAACAAGCTGCTTCCTGTATAACCCCACAACTCGTTGCGAGTGTATACTCAAATATAAAGGGTAAAAATCGCTTCATTTTTCTGAAAAAAGTTGGATGTAAATAATATTTTTATGTCGGCCTTCCGAGAGTGATGACAAGTCAGAGTTAACAATATGACATACATCAACAGTTATATGTTTACCAAACATGTACTTCCTATATATATAGTTGGATTTCAGTTACAGGTTACAGTTCAGTTATATATATATAAGTTACTGCCTGGATGTTATGTTGTACCAGGAGACATATACAACATTATGAACACCCAGAACCATTGTGGCCACGCAAAAGTCAAATGAAACGCCCATCAACTGCGGCAAAATTGCTTTTTCGACCAGAAATTGAAGATGGCAGACTTCAGCAAAATCACGACTAAGCGGACAGATTTCTTACAACTAATGATTAATTTTTTCGGGACTAACCGACAGTATTTTCGAGGTGGGTACCTGCATCAAAAGATGAAATTTAGAATTTTGAGACAGTCCGTGAAAATACTCAAAATATGCATTTGTGGGGGGAAAACATGCCTTTCGATTGGTATATAGGTTGTTGCGACAGCTCTCTGCGATGAATGTGAAAAGTATGATTTTCTGGGATATTTTGGGGAAGAAATCGTCTCGCGGCGATGATTAAATGACATTTTTTCCGCGATCGAACAAT
This sequence comes from Siphonodentalium dalli, assembly GCA_032622095.1. Taxonomy (NCBI): domain Eukaryota; kingdom Metazoa; phylum Mollusca; class Scaphopoda; order Gadilida; family Siphonodentaliidae; genus Siphonodentalium; species Siphonodentalium dalli. The sequence goes on along the minus strand of CP136061.1, from coordinate 127,105,641 downwards.
GACAACTGACTTAAATTGATCGTCTCGGTGTCCGAACATTAGCGAAGAAATATTCACTCACCTTCAGTTGGTCAGATATGCTATCCAAGCGTTTATTTTCCCAAAAAAACGTCAAAAAATGTCAACAAATATTTGTCGACTGATATTTCTCCACCTCGAAATCTACGACTTCCGGTTTTGGTTCGTGTCCGTTGATCCACTGTGGCTTTGCATCTAACATTTATATTGAACACAATGGTTTGTTTTACATGTTTAACTCATTATGTAACTTGCAACTGGTTGGATATTTGGTGTATTGCAATAAATATTCTATTATATTATATTCTATATATAGACATAGTCATGTGCATGGATGGTATATAGAGCGCATTTTGTTCTGCTACTGGAGTATGTGGTCATGTGATCCTATACAATATATTTATATAATTCGATGACAATCTTCTTGCCGATCTTGAATCTCAACCCGGAAGCCGAGCGAGGATTCGTGGCAGTCGGCGTGGTATGTCGGATCCTAACCCTAACCCTAACACATATGGAGAATGAAGAGGGTGCGTGGTTTTGTGTATTCTTACATGAAGGATATATAGTCGGCGTCCTAACTGAGAACTTATCGTGAGATGGCCATTATCCTGAAAATAGTCCGTCCATATCTCAAAGTGCGATGTTTTTCTCGCAGTATTTGAACAGGTGTGCATTCTTACACGATATTATATGCACAGAGCCACCCGTCTGTTACCTTTCATGGCAACCATCCAGCGATTACCATGCAGTTATGTTGAGCCGGCGATCAATCGCAATTTTTATGATCAATTAACAGTACAGTTTTGCCAAACTAGACACCAAGTTATCAGAATTCTATGATCAGAGTTCCATTTAATTATGTGGCGCGTCAGAGAAATCAAGTTTTAGTGAGAACACATTGAGACTCATCATATAGTTATTACAATTTTATGTCTTATTAACGTCAACGCCTCAGTCTACGGCCTTGAGATAATTTTCAGAAGGACACGCACACGGTAAATAAAACCCAACATGGTTCCATATGGTTCCGTTGATCGAGTATCGCGCTGTGCAAGGTGGCCGGGACGACAATGAGGTCAATTCTCAGTCTCGAAACAAAATTATAACTTGAACGAGAGTCCTCTAAAGGTTACAGTGAAGTAATTATTTTCCATAGGCTTCAGTGTTAACATATAATGGCCAGCAACCCTGAGTGTCCACGAATTGTGATAAATGGGTACACGATTATAGATCACCAGGATTGGCATCTGCGCTAAGTTTCTGCATGAAAAAAATCATATTGTCCGGCATGAAATTTACCTTTAAATTTCTGATTTTTCATCTAGAGTCAGAATTGCATGAATTTTTTTTTTTACCTCACACCAAAACAATTCAAACTAGGAACCACGTGCTTTACATTGCGTCAATGTTTTATTTGGGGTCTGAAATTGCAAGAGGATTGATTGCATGTATTTTATATGTTTAAATATCAAAACTATTATTACCCAACCAGAGCCCAGAATTTGTTTAATTCTCTCCTGCATCTTGGTCCAAAATCCAATCGAATTACTTCACTGTAACCTAATATATGATAGTTAGGTATATATAACAACATATACACATAATTACCCCCCATCCAGGGTTAAGTGTTCCTACATGCTAATGTTCTATGATGTCGGTGGATCCTGCTGATCTGCTTTGATGTTGGTGGCGCAAACTGATGCTGTTGAAGAAAGTTTTTGATAAAATATATAGTTCCACATGGTTCTATATACATGGTTCATTGGTCGCGCATCACACTGTGTACGGTGGTCTGAACTCTAAAAAGATCAAGTATCGAAACATTAATTATAATCATATATAGTCCTCTCAATATAATGGTTAGGAATGTATAACAATTATAGACCTGTACATAATTACACCCCTTCTGAAATGGTCCTAATACTTTCTATGTTGATGGGTCCTGCTGATTTACTATGATGTTGGTTAGTGAAACCCGATGCTGTACCGCTGTTGTTCTCAATTACGTTTAATTTTTGTGCAATTTAGCTAATCTCCGACATTGAAAGAAGTTTCAGAAGGACACATACACCGATACACTGCGCACTGTAAAAATAGGTGTTTAGGATCTCAACACAATCTTAAACGCAATACCGTTACAGTTTTCACACGCGTCAACGCATTTATTTTCTAAATGGAATGTTTATTATCTAAACGTCACGTTTTTAATGAATAAATGTCAAATATGTTTAGAAAATAAACTAATGTGTTTAAGGAATAAACACATGGTGTTAACATGGCGTTTTGTTTCTAAACATATTGATGTGTTTATTACCTAAACACCACGTTTGTGTCATTAAACACATATAATGTTTTGGAAATAAACGCATTATAATAACATGCCATTTAGGTTATAAACATAATAATGTGTTTAGCTGATGTGTTGATGTGTTTAGGTTAAAAACACATCCGGGCGTTTATGTGGTTGTTCCACTTTACACACACATGGACACGTTTATAAGACGAAATATGTTTATAAAATAGAATGTGTTTATTCAAGTAACATATTTAACAGTAACAGGATAGTCAAATTTACATATGTGTAACAGCTACAGACAAAACATAAGTAAAATCATGCATTCTCACAGTTCAATAGTTATATACATATTTTTAGGCTGATTTTGATATTAGGTCTAAAAATAGTGATGTTTCCGCTAACAGACGGGGAAAACATTAGGGGCGGGCGTAAATAATTTTTTTTTTTTTTTAAATTCATATATGGATTATATTCATCTGTTTTTCCAAGGGACTTTTAATAAACATAGGGTGCTAAATAAGCACTGTAATGGTGGGATTTGAACACAAATGAGCCTAACTACATGTACCTTTATTCGGGTCCAGAGAATACAATCAAAGATGATAAAGGAAATTTTAATTAGGTTTTTGCAAGTATTAATTGTTTCACGGGTTAGTACAATAGTAGGGGCGGATGTCCGGAAATATCACTATTTTTTTTACCTAAGCAGTAATGCATTAGGGAAATTTATACGTTTCTCAGGATTCTTGAGACCTTAAAGTGGTAATGTATACTAAATCCAGTACTTTTTGGGACCATCTCCGTTTATATTCAACAGATTATGTGTAAGAAATGAATGAATTTGAGCCATGGATTAGTGCAAAATCCACTCATATACTCTATGAACGATGCAAATAACATGGCAATTATAATGAATATGAAATTAAGACTCATTTTAATTATAATTGCCATGATGTTTGCATCGTTATTAGAACACATGAGTGTATTTTGCGCTCATCCATGGCTCTAATTTATTCATTTGTTCCATAGATTATTGTGAGTATAAAAGGAGATGATCCTACAAAATGCCAGATTTAGGGTACATTGGTACAGCCCCCCTTTAAAAACAACGAAAAAACAGCTTGCCTACACAAAGTCCAAAACTAATTGCTACAAAGTAATCTATATATAATTCCAAAATGTTTGCTGCCTTGCACCTAATACAACTGAGTTATTCCAATAGTTCACTGTGGTAATGTCAAAATGTGCTATTTTCCATGACTGCTCATAGTACTGGTGTATACAAATTATGTTTCACATAAATATTAACACATTAAAAAAGACTGCATTATAAACATATTTAATATGTTGCTATAATGTCTACATACTAATGACATAACGATAGATATGTCGTAATTCGGTCTGGAGCCATGAATATATCCTTGAAAATTCAGCACAAAGGATATGAAAATAGGCATAACATTGTAGATGGTGCTAAAAGTTATTCCATTAAATATACGGATGGCCTTTGCGCTGTGTATTGTGTTATAAATCTCTGCTTAAAATTGAAGCCATATTATTTACAACATACCGATATAGCGCTCGCTAATCCTCGCCACTCAAGATATTTCAATATTGATTGGTCACAATAAATCACTCTCCGAAAAAAATTGCCACTTTGTTCATTATTTTGCTTATCAAACACTAATTATGTCATGTATATAAACAAATGCTTAGTTCACACAAAGTGTGTTTTGTGGGTAACCAGCCAACCAAGGCCATCAGTGCCGTTAAAATGTTAAATATATCAAATTTGTCTATATATACAAGCTTGACTACAAAAAGATAGTCAAGTAAATGATTATTTAAAACAAAAAATAATAGTCATGTTCGAATTAATAAAACATACTTGACACAATTGTGTCTTGAATTTACTATAGCTACGCACATGGTTCAGTGGCTGAAGGATTAGCCAATATGTGTCGACTGTAGTATCACGATGACACTCTTCAAGCTAATTGAACTATCATTAGATCAGTTGACTACACAAGTAAATAACACTCCTCCATTGGCAAAATAGTCTCTAAGCTCAGACATAGTAAATGGCCAAGAGGCAACGAACAGCTTCAAATTGTGAAATGGGTCATTACTATGCAACCAAATCCGAACATCGTCGCCTACAACAACTGCTCCCTCCATCTCTCCGCTGTCCTCCGAAAGAAAGAGCACCAATGTGGGGGCTGTCTGACGATTTGTTTTCGTTTCTTTATCCAAGTCTTCAGACATCACACCCTAGAAAGGAAGACACATTCTAATTAATATTTGTGGATTTTAAGGACTGAATTTACTAAAACATGCTCAAAGCGTATTGATTTGTTCACTCCAGAATGAAGCAAATAATAAACACAATGGCACGCCTCAAAATCAAATAAAAAAAACAAAAAAACGAACCAAAACAATATTTGTCCACCTTGCATACATAACGAGTCATAGGCAACCATAGCAGGGCTTTTAGGTACGCGAGGCCTTGCTGTGAAAATATTTCCATCGGTTAAAAACCGCCACAAAACAGAAAGAATATTAAAATGTAGACAGACTTTGTCCGTATACAAATAAGCAATATCGCATAAACAGTATGTTATTGTCATATGTTTGACCATTGTTATGTAAACAAAAGCATAAAAAGTTACTTTCCTGGTGTTTGTTTATATTATGATGGTAAACATAAAGAGCGTTCGTTGTTGCTGAATCCTGATATGGAACTAATAAAGAGCGTTTATACCATTTGTGTGTGATTAGCCGGTAACACTGTGCTGTCTTCTGTAACACAATCAGGCTCTTGCTTAGGTAAAATATAGTAGGTATGTATGATAGCATGCTGTTTACGCGATGGTCATGGTATATATGAACGAAACTGTATGCGTTTTAATGTTTTTCTGTTTACGGTGATTGGAACAAATATGAATATTTTCGACAACTAAGACCTCCCGTGCCTTTAATATTCCATGTTATTTGTGTGACAAACACTGCATGTCCTGAATCAAAATTGATTTGCACAATTGCCAACATCTGATTTGTGTTAAAAAAAACTAATTTTAGTGGAAAAAATATTAGCAGTAGTTCGGCTGAAACGACGATAGCTGTGGGTTGAAGGAAGTCCTGTTGAATGTTGATTGCGAAAAACGTTTTCGACTTTTCGTTGCCTGAAACGGAAGTGCAGTTTGGAAATCCATGCATTACCCGCTTCAAACTCCAACCCCGCTCGTGGCTGCGGCCCTCGTAGTCTGATTTTGGAACATGCTGATATTTAGATTCCTAACTATCAAAAGATCAGAATAAATTTAGATTCTCCTCACTTTCAATGGATTTTGAGCCCTGCATAGGCAATGGTAGAGACCTCATTGATAAACAGAAAAGTGCCAAAAATAACTAGAGGTGTGACTGTCCCAATGGGACTACGGATACCCCCCTGTTTTTAAAATACTAAGATGTTTCACATGTCAGTAAACATTTAGTTAAAATAATAAAATAACAGTACCCATTGCAGGTGTACAACCATAACCCTAATCTTAAACATATTGACCGAAAAATGTAGGAATAAAAGCTTGGACAAAATTATGTATGTTGCGAAAAAAAATTCTAAGTCGAAAAAGGGGAATAACTCCACACAAAAAAAATCGGACAGACGTCATAATCGCAGGTGCACAGGTTCCCATGGTACTAAATATCAGTGCCAAGATTAAAAAACATTGACCGAAAAATGTAGGAATAAAAGCTCGGACAAAATTATGCATGTTACATAAAAAGTTTCTAAGTCGAAAAAGGGGCATAACTCCACCAAAAAATGTCAAACAGACGTCATAATCGCAGGTGCTCAAGTTCCCATGATACTAAATATCTGTTCCACGTTTTTAAAAAATTGACCAAAAAATATAGGAATAAAAGCTCGGACAAAAGTATACATGTTGCAAAACAAAATTCTAAGTTAAAAAAGGGGGGATAACTCCACCAAAAAAAGTCCGACAGACGTCATAATCGCAGGTGCACAGGTTCCCATGGTGGTTGATGTCTGTGCCAAGTTTCACGGAAATTGATCAAAAAACGACTGAGAAAAACTCCGGACAAATTTGTGTCCACGGACGGACGGACGACAGACGACAGACGACGGACAAGCTGACTCCAGTATACCCCCCTAACTTCGTTGCGGGGGGTATAATAATATACGTGCATTTTATATTTCTAATACATAATCTGTCTGCTAAGTCATATGTGTTAATAGCTCAATTGATGGCAGGATTAGACACTAAATTTATCATTTTGGAAACTCAAGAATTTACATAAAGTCATCTCAAATAGGGAAAAGAGTTGGACCTTACCTTTTTGACATCAATGACCGAGTCTTTGTCTTTTGCCATTTCCCTTTAAAAAAGCCTGTCTGCTTCTCCAACCATTTCCATGTTTGATGAAGGTCTCGGTTCCTGTTACCTGAAGAAAAAGAATCAAGGTTTTACCACTCACAGAAATAAAATGGGCCGAATCCTCAAAATCGCACATAATTATTTTGCCGATCGCTTCGTATAATGTTTGAAAGCACTGATATGATGAGACATGATATCTGGTGTGGTTGAAATGACACTTTGTATTGCTTCCTGCGAAAGTCTGTGTTTGGTGTCCAAAGATAAGAGATAGGCAGCACTGTATGAAATTAAACAGTTTGGTTGAAGCAAGAAGAGTGCCCCCGTTTCATATGCATTTTAAAAGCTGTCCAACTTTTCGTAGTGTAAGCACACGATTCAACTGTACAATTAAAAATGAACATCTTATCAAATTTATGAAAGCGAACAACATGATAACAAAATTGTCTATAATTATGCGATTCGTAATAACACATAGTGCATTTGAGGACATTCATTTTGAGAATTCTAATTGATCTGTTGTTGAACTTGAAATTATTTAAATTATTGATAAGATTCAATGAGATTTAACTCAATATTTAAAGATACGGGTGGCGTTGGCGGTGGGTATACTGTTAATATATTCACCTCCACCAAAAACCGCCTTAAACAGAAAGAATAATAAAATATAGACACACTTTGTTATTATACCAATCAGAAATATGGCATAAACAGTATGTTATTGTCAAATGTTTTTCCTTTGTTATGTAAACAAAAGCAAAAAACGTTACAGAACCTGGCTTTTGTTTAGATCCGGATATGGTCAACATAAAGAGCGTTATTTGTTACTGTATTTCTGATATTGAAATAATAAAGAGCGTTTATATCATTTGTGTGTGAATAACCAATAAAATTTCGCTGTGTATGTAAATAGCAGCAAAACGTCTACATAACAAGATCAGGCTCTTGTTTACGTACACCATCGTACGCCTTGACGACAATATACTATTTACGCGCTGATTATGTTTGGCATATGAACAAAACTATGTATATTTTAATATTCCTTCTGCTAATGGCGATTTGAACAAATATGAATAATTATGCAACGAACGCCGCCCGTGCCTTTAATTATTTGGTTAAAATTTCACAAAATATAAATGATTACTACCATCTATTCTATGTATTAAAAACTAGGGACAGCACAATTTTTTGTCTTGAAATTAAGTTAATGCAATGATGGTTTGAAATTAAAATTTAATGTGGTTCAAATCAAAGCCCAAAATTATATATTTATAATATAAGTATATACCACACATTACCAGAATTTTCCCACATAGTTTTAGTTTACATGTTATTGTTCAGTGTTGTTACGTCAGTGTTGATGTTCAATTATTGTCAATATGAATTTTCAAAAATATGGATTAAAAACTTGAAAAAGTAACACAATAAACATGACATGCATGTACTATGATTATAGCCTACTAGTATATCGGTAAAGTTAAGTACATGTGCAATAGTAGTATTAGTACATGTAATAATCATGTAGCTAGGCTACATGTATATATTAAACTTAAACATTAAATAAAAGTTAAAAATCATATGAATACAAACTTTTAAAAAGATTTATTTGGGAAAATTGGGTAAATTCTCTAAATTAGTCCTTACATGTACTGTATGATATGAATTTCTAGTTTTAATACTCAAATTGTTAGATGAATCTGTCACTTCACCCACCACTCGCAGACGAGTCGCGGAGCAGTAACGGCCGTCAGCCGCTTTCAGTTTGACTGTGAGTGACTTGTCAGCAGATTTTACTTGTTTTCGATATGTTTTAAAAGTAGATCAACCGCAGTTGCAAAGAAAATGTACTTACTAAATTGAGAAAGTATCCAAGAATTGAAATATTGCTGTTGTTATCTTGTTGTGGAAATAAACAAACCGACACAAACTCTGACCAACGACATCTTTGTTCGTCTTCATCTTTGAATAACGTGCTGCCAACACGCGCATGCGCCGGAATCAAAATCTGTGGGTCGGTGCTGTGAAATCGCGGAATCGAATTACACCATAAACGCCAATATATCTGTCAATGGGTCTGTCTGATTAAACACATCGTTTAGATGGATGTCGTATAACAATTAAAGAAGAATATGGCCGAATAAGGCCATCGTTGTTATCGACATACAATAATGCTGCCACACGCAGGGAATCTTGGGGCTCATATGTCCCGCAGGCTCTATTTGTTGCATATGAAGCGGGAGGGGTAATAAAATGAATAAACATTCGCCGTAATCAACACCCAGATCCTGGTGGGTTTTTTCCCCCGATTTTCTGCAATAATGACATTAATGTGTACACAATCAGCGGGTTCAATTTATGTCTAGACTTGAGCATTGAGAAATTCTACAATCCATGTAGCCAATACATTATATTTGTTGTATAGATTGTATGGTAAATGCCCTATATATGCTATTGCAACAAGTTAAACACTTTGTCGCTATACACCTACACATAAACACATATAGGTATAATCCATCAAAATATGAAACGTGCCGTTTAGGTTCCAAACATTTTATAAACAGCTAAATGCCTATTAAACGCATATAACGTCAATTAGTATTTATGTGATACATAAAATTAACATTGTTCCATTGACCTGGTATCGCGCTATACGAGGTGATCGGAACGTTAGTAAGGTCAGCAATCGAAACATCAATTTTGATGAGAGTCATCTCATATATAACACCAACACCTGCTTATATATATAGTTAGGAGTTGAATCGTCGAAACCATAAATACTGGTTTATTGATCAAACCAAAGTAAATTCGAGGTAAAGACCAAAATAAACCCATACATTGTTTAGATTCGTAGCTTGATGGTCCTTTTTGGAATGAGTATACACCCTTCTATATTTGTAGGCTTACCCGCTGATTTGTGCTCCGAAAATTCCAGCCAATCGGCATGCGTTTATTGTAAACCCATGTCACCCTGAAGTGGATGTTACATTGGTCAATACCAATTTCAGGATTCAAACACCAAGAGCAGACGTTTATCGTGCTTTCAAAATGTTCACTCCCGATTTTATAAGGAATTATGGTCACACAGCGATTGGAACGACGTTTATATAGCTCTTCTTTTTGTTATACCCTTCGGAGCTCATTCGATTCCAGCCACTGTCTATGCACTCCTACACTCGAGATCTGGATATCATGACCGTCCCAGATGCACCAATCAATGGAGCTTTCCACACATATTCGTTTGTGGGAACAGCTTATACGTTTCCTTGGAGACAAGGCGCAGGCGCATGCCTTGTCTCCATGCATAAATATTTTAATTAGTTTTACCGCGATACCGACATGCAATAATACACCGGACTCGTAGACCCCGAAGCCACGACAAATAGTTTTCATGGCTGGCTCAACCGATTTTCGTGGCTGGTTAGCTAGCTAAGCCGGCTCAGTCACGACGTTCGTGGCTGACGAAATATGGCGGCTCAGCCGGCTGAGATGTTATCATTCAGCGTATTTTCGTTTCCGAAATGTTCCTAATCCCCTGTTACCGGTTATAGATGCGTTTTTTTTAGCGTTTGTGGTGAACCCGTAGAATTCCAGACCACACGTAATCTTTTGATGTTAGGCTTTTCCATTATGGCGAAAATTTACGAAGGACTGGCATGGATATACTATGTAGTTTCCCATCTAATCGGTATAAGTAGTTACATTGTGTTCTGTCGACTTCAGACTGCTATCATCACTGCCATCTTACGATATATGCATGCATCATTGAATGATGAACCCGATAGTAATGATGTATAATATTTCAAACTATTTCTATTCTTATGTGTATATATTGACAAATGCCAGTGATGTCTGAGACTTGGTGTTGTCGATATAAACAATTTATATTTTAACCCTTTCAATACCGAATGGATGCGGCCATTCAGTTATATGAAAGCATGCATTGGGATAGTCTATTCCACATTAAGGGGCCATGTGTTCTGATAATATAACAACCATGCCGTGTCCATGCGAGTATGCCAATATTAGGCAATGCGGTTTAGTTCTTTGCGATTCACAGTTCAGTTGTGCTTGATATAAGCCCATGCACACGGCTCAGCCATTTTACAATTCCGGCGGCGGAGATTTTTAAATGTGGCTGGCGTTAGAAATAATATGGCTGGCGGCGGCTTGTGGCCAATATGGCTGGCGGCGGCGGCGTACGATGGCGGCTTCGGGCTCTACACCGGAGAGCATACCTTCTTTATGTATTCAATCGTGAAATATATGACAGTTGACACGCAAAATGAAAACCAATTGTTTTATAATCATTGAAGAATTTCCAACATATCGACATTTCAGTAAATTATGATTTGACAAAACAAAAGTAGTTTGAAAGTTGTCAATTCAACTCTAAAAGTAAGGGCGGATATAAACATTAAAGTGAACAAAGAAATATCAATGCAGATAGCGACCGGCTCAGTCGCTGATTGGTAGAAAATATTGCTAATAATCATTTGATTGGCAGGTGTGGAAAGGTCCATGTTGCTTTCAGAAACATTAGCTGTATTCTGGATGAATTATTTGTTGAATTTTTTTATTTCCAGGAACACGGAATTTAAATCAAAGCACATACGAATTAGTACATCACTTACCGTTGCTGCTATAAAACTGCTCGATTTTCTACAGGATGTGTCCCACCATAGGAGTTTACTAACAGAGGGACCTTGTGTTAAGAGGGCTATACGGCGATATGAACAGCTATGGCTACCACTGGCGGCCGACTACCCAGACAAACAGCTGACAGCCCCACTCGATATCGAATGGATATGGGTGTGTCACATGTTGTCGCCGGTAGCTTACAGCAACGACTGCAACCGATTATTTGGTATCCTCATTGACCACAAGCTGATAACAGAGAAAGACAGACAAAAATTATGTGAAAAGACCAAAGCTCTTTGGCAAATGAAATATCCAAACGAACAGTTTTTAGTAAGTTTGGACTCTCATGAAAATGGTATGGACGCACATCCGGATAATTGGACCTCTTCTCTTTCATATGATGTTGAAGCTGCCGTTTATAGACAGAAACAGTTTTATTATCAAGTATCTTTACCACACTACAAAGACAGGAAGTTTCTAGATGCTTCAGAACTCAGATATAAGGAGTATTTATTTTTAAAGAAAGGTTCTCCGGATATGTTCTTCGTTCCGTGTTATGATATGGATGTTATATGGCATTCTCACCAACTACACCCCAAAATGTACCAGAAAGATATCACAACAATACTCGGAAAAATGCTGAATCACGATGATTCTGTGACGGACCGCAGTGAAGGGTCTCGTCTCGACCGGGCCCACGTTGTGACGCGGGACCTTTGGGTGAAGACATTCGGCGAATGTTTCTCCAAATGCGGCTCCATGTTCAGAGGAGAAGATCCTTTCGGAAAACTATATCAAGTGACCCCAACGCAAACCTACTTATTTTCAACGAAAAGAGCTTCAGTTATATTAGAACGGATCGATATTACAAACTTGGCTCCACACCCGGGATCCATTTTGAAATTGACAGCTGTGTTAAAATCACCGTCAATGGCGCAATATGTTTTCAAATTAAAAGGCGCCAAAGGAACGTGGCTCAAAAAAGAATTACCTCCTCCTTTTTGTCTTGACACAAGGTTCCACGACGCGCTACAATTTATTCTCCAATTTCGTCACGGAATCTCATGTTTTAGTAGGAACGAACTAGAGGGACAATACACATATAATTTCATGTCGATGATAGAAGGGTCGGAGAGGAGCGGGTGTGAACTCAGTGAGTGTTTTGTTCTGAATCCCGAGAAGGATATCCGTCTAAATATGTATGGCCGGCTAACGCCACCTCAGATTGGCCCATGTTTGCTCTTCTTGAGTCACGGACGTTACACAACTGCTGTGATGCCAGAAAAACTGGAACAGCTTTGGGGACCCATACCACTGCCTCCGCTGCCCGAGGGGAAGGAGAATATGTGCAGCGTGGGGTCACATACGTGAGTATATGTCTAGTTTAGTCTCGATTATTCCAAATTTCTAGACCTCTTATTTTAATATCTCATCTTGAAAATGGAAATGGCTACAAATATTAAGCTGCTCCTCGCGTTCAACTGGAATTAGTTCAACAATCCTATCAAACTATGTCTGAAACAGAATGATTTTTCATTGGGGTCGATCAAGCTTTAAAACACTGGAGTCACAGTAATGCCCTAAATAATCGACTCCGTACCCACAGCAGAATTATGGGTAACTTTTCAAGATTTCGGAAATGTGGCTTGTTGCCAATCATCGGAAAGCCCCCAATGAGAGCTTTCCGATGAACGGCAACAAGCCATATTTCCAACTAAATCTTGAAAAGTTACCCATAATTCTGCTGTGGCTAAGGAGTCGATTATTTAGGGCATTACTGTATACTCAATAGTTTTGATAACTGTCATCAGCATTTTAATTTTAAGTTGTAAATCACGTGATGGATGACTGAAACTTTGAGAGTCTACATGGGGAAATTACTGATCGAAGTCTGGAAGAGTCTGGGTAACGTCATTAATCCCCGAACCCAAGCAACAATTATCACCAATTTAACGCCATATAACATACTGTTTTATAAGAGACAATGTCGATCGTGGGATCTTAACATCCCCAGTCTACTGTGGAATATCCACAAACGGCATCGTATCTCATTAATGATCATGATGACATTTATTTTTAAAAAACGCCATTCTCATATCCGTTGTTGGTTCAAACCCCGCCTTTGCGGATAGCGTCCATGCGCAAACGTAGGTATTCGTTGCAAAAACATACATTCTGATTTCTCTGAAAAGCAACAGTGAAAGTGTTGAACGGACATGTTGGAATTGGAACGAAGGTAGGAAAATAGTAATTGGTATTAAAACATTTCACGAGGTTCTCCCATAAGGAGCCTCGCATATATAAGACAATGCACTGGCATACAAGGTCGATGTAACTATTGTTAGGCCAATTGTGTATTCTGTTATATATATGAGTCTCCCCATGGAATGCATTGGCACAGGGTTTTCGTAAAATTTCAAGAAGCTCCAGTCACGGAAGGGTTAAAGGCCCACCTAATTTTCGAACTCCTAGATCACTTATATAAAATATATGCCATATTGTATACCATATGAAAGAGGAAGCTCCAAAACTTATCCGGCGTAATAAACTGTGAAAATTTGTTGTTTTTGTTGAGGTACCGACTTGTTTTTGTGCTTATGTTTCATCTGGATTGTAGTGCAAAATATTATTTTCAATGGAAGGGGAATAACTCTACATATTAGATTGATTTTGTTGAATTCTGGATGCGATAAGGGGGAAACGTTTCTTTGATTTCAGCTATTTCCTATTACTCTACATTGGTACCTTTTGAGACCCAGGCGTTCCAAATGGTTGTGAATTATATAGAGAGTAATCATTCGGTTCCGAGAATTACGTTAAATAATTGCCGAGAGGTGTGTGACGTCGGCGAGAAACGAGAGCGCGTTAGCACATTGTACGTCGTTGTAAACCTCCTAATTGCCGGGTGCATCTACAACTTACAACTCACAATACTATTATATAGTAAATTCTCCTTATTTGGTATGTATTACCATAGGTTAGGGGAAAATACTAACTGGATTTAAAAATTCATCTCTTTGCAAGAACAATTATATTATGTACACGTTTTCTGTTTGATCATTTCCCAATCACGAAGTAACGTGAATTGGCTGGATTTTGAACTGACAGCGGGTAGAATGGGTCGATTAAAATAAAATATGGTGTGATTTGAATGTGATTGTTGATGGCGCCAATAATTTTCTCTTAGCCTGCCACAGCGCAACTGAACATTTTCATTGGACGATCCGGCAGTTCCTATAGTGTAACGTTTTTGATGTTTGTTTACATAACAAAGCGTACAAACGTGACAATATGCAATGTATGCGAGATTTATGATTGGTATAAGAACAATATCTGTCTATTATATAATAATCTTTCTGTTTATTGCGGTTTTAGCGGATGTGACTATTTTAACAGTTATACACACAGCGAGGTCCGCCCGTATCTTTAATTGCTGGTTCACACTAGACTTGGCAATTGAATTGTAGCGTCCACGCAAACGTATAGGTATTAATGCCAAGATCATCATTGTATTCTAACTACTCCGAAAAAGCAACACTGAAAGTATTGAACGGATATGTTCACCGCGCACATCGATATTACACTCTGGGGTCTTCCCAATGGAACATTTGCTTCATTAGAATTCCATTCAGTAAACCATTTGCTCAAATGTTTGGACGTTATCTTCGCTTTGTTTATAATGGAATCAGGCGTTCTCTTATTTTGGACAACTTCCAAACAAATTTCTCGTGCAAACAGAGTGCACACAGAGCTTTGCCTGTTGATCGAAAGATCATAATTATACCACATCCTATATGTAATCGTGCATGAGGGTCTGGGGTTTGAAGGATGGAGCCTGGGAAACTAGCATTAATTAGGACAAGTTTCCAGAGGTGTAATATGTCAGGGTTAATGGACGAGCTACAGGGTGTTCGTAAAGTGATTTAAGAATGTACAGTAGCGAGTCCATTAACCTACTCAAAGTGATGTGAAACACTCCGATAGGTTGATCAAATATAAATGGAGAATAATCTTGTTCAAAGTAGTAATGTTTACAGCAAATATTATATCCAAATTGACAACACACACCGTCATTCTTTTATATTAATAAAATGCAGTGACTCTCGATGGCGAAATCATTTGCTATCTTACAATAGCATCTACTTGAAGGGGCCAATGGATAACAAATGGGTATAGGTTTCACTGCTGATAGCAAGAAAACATTAACAAATGGTTCTATCAATATATTAATAACCAGAAGTTAAAATATTTATTCCACAATTCCAACATTTCCATCAATAAATAGGGTTTCTTCTGCACTTTTATTTATCTGCCGTATGCTTTTATAACCTTTATATCCCTCCAAATAAATAATAGAACATTCCGATATACACTTATTAACTGACTGCGAGAATACATTTAGTATAGCAAGGGTTAAAACATCCGAATTGTTTCTCTTTGTGTCACCTGATGTGGTGGCAAAACGAATGTATAAACTAAAGTCCAAATACCTGAATTCCACGTGATTTATGAGGTGTGTGGAACTGTATGTCGCCCATTGTATTCTATCATCAGCACGTCTAGATAGACTGATATGCAATGGCCATTCCAATCGATCAACAATGAATGAGCGTAATCTAAATGGAAACGTGTCGACGGCCTTCGACGACACATGCCCATACCTATAATATTATTAATCGTGCTGCTTCCTTTAATTTGACCCGGCATTGAACATTTCTTGGTTCATTATTTTCCCCAATGGTTATATCAGTAAGAATTTGCTAGTGAAGCAACTGCATGCTGCCATGAGATATACTGTGAAAAAATCCCGTAACAGTTTACGGCAGCTATGATATCGTTGGAATAAACCGTATAATTTACGGTAAATTCCGTATATATAATTGTACGGTAAATTCCGTAAATTCCTACAGTAAATAATCCCGAAAAAACTTTACGGCATACAGTACCAGCAGCTATGATACCGTTGGAATCAACCGTAAACTTTACAGTAAACTCTGTATAATTTATTATACGGTAAAAAAAAATTCTGATTTTGTGACACATAGTTGACATCAACAAACAACGTGTTCAGCAGTTAGAACGTCCATGACCGAAGCAGCATGTAGTTGTACGTTTCAGGCTGGAAATAGATTCAGATTCCAGTCATATAATCCAGGCACATTAGACATGAAAGGGGAAAGTAAGGAAATAAATCGGGGAAAGCTGATTTTTAAAATATTTTTTAGGCCATATCATCGCGGACGCGACACGAAAAGTTCCCTAAAATCCGAGTTGAGCTTTCTGAGTTAAACCATTTTTTCCATATAAAAAAACAAACTTTTATATTTTTCACAAACATGCATATGGGAACAATGGGATGCTATAACAATGTTTTCAGCCGAAACATATACCAAATGTACTCGATATTGTTCAATACACAATTCTTGAACCAGAGATATAAATTCAACGGGAGGATTTGAATGAATTTCGCAGATATGGATATAAAATAACATAATGACCCAAACAAATTACGATTTTATCAGACAAACTGTCGTATTCGATGTCAAATTTCTCGGGCTACGTAGGCGCGAGCAATTTGTTTTAAAAACTGAAAAGACATCACTCCTGCAATATAATATGCGGAATTAGCGACTATACCTATGATAAGTGGCCAATACTTGCAAAAACATAACCCCACCCCTAAACTGGCTCTCGTCACATGTTGCTCTTCCGCTAGTCCAAGCGCTTGTTGTAGAAAACACAACTGTGAAAAGGGTGATGAAACTTGGCACATATGTTCCTTATACGCTACTGCTCATTTTCACATTTGGCGACATTCGCGACAGGCTCTTCTTAGCAATAGTTGCTAGGCAACCACCCGGCATCGGATTAATGCACATGCCTGATATAATGTGAGTTCTAACAAACTAAACTACGTCATGTAGCATTTTTATGGTGAAAATAATTGTTGTCAGTTTTGACCTGACTGACAAATTACAATATTTCTTAATTACAAGGTTGCTAGGGACACACACACACAATCTAAAACTGCACATATGGCTGATAGTATGGTAGCTTTAACAAACTAAACTACACCAAATAGCACTTTTATGTTGAAAACAATTAGAATAGTTGTTGTTAGTGTTGAGCTGGCTGAAAAAATACCATATAATTCTTACTTATATGAGTGGTAACTGTTGCCAGGGTCATACCCGAAATACAAAAAAATGCACATATGACTGATATTATGGTAGTATTAACGTTTTTTATGTTGAAAACAATTATAAATGTTGTTAGTGCGAGCCTAACCAGAATGTGCTACCAATTTAGTTTTCATATGCGTACAATCCGTTATGCTCCATCAGTTCAGATATCGGGAATTCAAAGTGAGAGTTGATAAGTTGTTGCTTATCTTTAATATGAGGCATGACCATAATAGTTATATAAGCCATAGACCCACACAGCTATAGATGTATAATGTCACGGACCCACTCTACTATATATGAAGAACATAGGGTCAGCCACCAATGTGTTAGCCATGGGCCTAGCTACAATAGTTAGGTTAGGACCCAGGCACATGTACATAGTCATACGACCCATTTCCATACATATTGACTATGGACGTAAGATATGTATAGTCCATGAACCAGACCGCTTCATATAAGCCATTATATATTGGCCTTGGATCCAGGCATCTATAGACTAGGCATACACCATTTAACCGCGATGCTAGACGGGTTATCCCTGGCCACCGAGGCCGCAATGGAGCGATTCCGTGTTATAGAAATACAATAGTATACTCTATGGCGATGGACCCAGCCCATTATACATGTTGTATGATATCTAAGCTGTATGGTCAAGGACCATGACACAGTTACATGGTGCAAATACCCAAGTGCCCACGGGTAGACCACGTACTCAGATACCATAGACCATGTCCTATGCACAATACATTAGTACAGCATGGATTCAGGACCCTATATATGGTATGAACATATGGGACAGTTTTGTGACAGACCAACCTATATATAGATATTGGACCGATGCCACATATACGATGGTTAAGGAAGGAGGCCCCTACAAATAGCCCATACACACATGGCACTGTATGTTGGCCATGGACACATGCCCATACGTGTAGACCATGGACCAAGGCCGATATATGTATGCCATATAGCATTGTACCCAGAGTCGTTATCTCGTGAGAATCCGGATTCAGAATCTGGATTCAGATTACAGATTAGACCCCGTACGACTTGGTTCGGTAAACGAACAGACCAGAAATTGGCAGAATCAGTAAACGAACAGACCGTAATCTCAATCTCGTGGTAATCCAGATTCGGATTCCGATTCCGATTACCGACTCAAATGTTCGTAATGTAAACAAACCGAGATTTCGCCACCTCGGAGTTTAAAAACACAATCAAATATAAGAATCCGTCTCTTGTGTACAAATTATTGCAGAATATAAACGATCTATATCAAAGAATTTTAAATGCGGAGACAAATTTGTTTTATCAAATGTAAACTGGGAGAATATTACTGAAATTAGCCAAATAATAACGCTATTGATAGTAACGCTGGGGGAGCACTTCGGTTGATGGCGAAGCAAATCATTGTCGATTTCGTTGTGACTTTCATATGTCCATTTCATAATTCCACTGATCCATAAAATACCGCCCGAACGCATGTCGATTTCGAATTCGGCAGATACGTCACCATTGACCGAATTCATGTGAACCTGCATGCATGGATATGTCTTCTGCTGTGTTCTTTATTATAATGTTTCTTCTTATTCAAGAAATAGTAGGATTATATGCTATCGATGGATTATCAGATACACGTATGTACTATCTAGTCTTATAGCAATTTCATGTTTAAAATGTTTTGTTTCGTTAAATGCAGTCGTTTTGCACAATAGTCTCTGTATAGACAACAAACACAAGCATTTTTTGGCCAACGTGCTGTACAATAGTTGGAAAATAAAGCTTTGCTCATGAAGCTAATGTTGTGGTCTTGTGGTCGCAGGTGAACTGCCTCTCCCAATCGCACAATCAAAAATGTAAAGCTTATTCTAGGATCTCAGGACTATATAGTGGAAATGTCAGTCAATGAAATGTCAGTCAATTTATTGATTAAGTACCCACACGTACAAGTTCTAGGGACGTGGCTAGAGGTTTCCTCAAATTTCCGGCCAACTGCACCCCCCCCCCCCCCCATTGAACCAAACATCAATCTCACAGGTTCGCATAATTCCATTTGCACCCTTGGAAATAGCCAACCTGACACACACTAATATTGGAAAATTACCAACTTTTACTGGTTGAAAAAATCAAACAATGAGAACAATTCCAACCTATATATGGTGTCAAATTAATGTCCAACTAATGTTGTGTCATGCATGAAATTTCCAACTGCTGGAAATGTACCAAAGTTTAGTTTAAACATATTTATTTCAAATATTTGTCAAATTTAGATAACACATTTGTTTATACATACAATGAGATTGGAGGACAAGTGCTTACTCATTGAAGGTACCCCCTCTCCCATATGTTATTACACTGAACAAATAAATAATTAGTAATGGCAAAGCAAAATGACTACCAAAACAAGTTGAACATATATACAGATCACCGGTCACCTCCTCTCCCGAGTTAGTCATAACTCATAATTTTGTATATGTATTTATTTAAAATCGGGTTTGTTTGTTTGTTGCGTTTGCTGGCTTGTAGGTATCATTATTGGAACAGTTAGTCAAAAGAATCCTGATTTGTCCTCACGTATGAATGACTGCACAGTTTCGTGTGTTCTTCACAACATCTTCGGAATTTGATTCAGGAGGCCTAGAGCTGTTATAATTAAATGCTTGCTCTCATCAATAAACACACTTTAACTTGAAAAAAATATGCGATTAAGTCGGATTGGCAGCAAATTATGTGCCGTGTATATACGCATAGAAGAAAAGCATGACTTTCACAACAAACGTGAACTTTATAAATATAAGATACAAATGATACTTGTGTCAAATACATGAGCCATGTTTGACGCTGGGAGAACATTAAACATAGTTTCGGAGACCACGTGGATTTCAAAATGTGACCTAGAATCGGGAATTAGCCCCGCCCCCGTAATCGGCTTTGGATTCTGAATCGGGATTCCCACCAAATAACGACTCTGACTACCTACAATGACTATGCCATGAATTGCCACTCAAACACCACCTATTTTAATTACAAAATTTACCAATAAAACTCCATATAATTGTGTCTGATTGTATTTATGTAATCAAACCCGCACGCATATTGGCAGATGTGACATCACTCGATCAAAACCTCGACACATTACAAATTGCTATACATGGGCATAAAACCTTGTCACAATAAGAATCATTGACATTTTTATAGATACAACATTTCTCCTCCGAGTTTTGTGACGTATACCATAAAGTCAATTAAGTACCAATTATTTCATCGACATTAAAATTAAATGTCCTGGCGAATCTAATGATAACCATTAACAAGTTCTGACCTAATTCCTGCCCAGCGTGTGGCCCGTGTGTATGGGTGTATAAACTATAACAATTATTGTACCTTCAATGGAATCCAGTTAATATTGCTTCCCTATGTTTTCTTTCTTATGCACGAACATGCATTTACTGTTGGGTTTAATCTGGTTTTATTTTGGGTAAATCGATTGGGCTTTAATAATTGTCGGCAGTTAGTTATTTAGTTAAACATACTTTTATTGGCAAATAATATACGTGACAATAAGGATAGGGGCACACGTACTGGCCACTCAGGCTCGCCCCGCTCCGATACAAAACATCTATCACAATGTGCGGCAGTATATATGAACAATAGAAAGACACAAAACATTTTTAAGTGTGGATATATATCGGCCTACAGTAGATCATAATGAAAGTGTCAATGCCACTGTAGCTCAACTTGGGAAGGAGTTTTTTTTTTGCTGACTAATGAATAAAAGGATAAAGAGGAAGGAAAGCCAAAAACTTACAGTAAAGGTCCGGCATTTTTTAGATGAAATTATTTTCATTAGAAACATTTCACCGATAACTGTGGGCTGCATGTGTGCGGATGGATTCAAATTTGAAACCCAAGATGGCTGCTTGCAGCCATGTTTTATAACGAATTTCGGAAATTATCGATGGCTCCAATCTAGAGGACATCCATTTGAAGTTTGGTGACAATTGGATGAGGGATGTGGCCTCTAGGTTGTGCCGAATTATTTAGTCAGGCAAAGAGTAAAATCAAAGATGGCCGGTGGCAGCCATTTTATTTAACACATTTCGGGAATAGTCGATGGCTCTCATCTAGAGTTCACCCCGAATATCCACATGAAGTTTAGTGACAATCGGATGAGGGTTGTGGATGTAAGAAATACAAAATAAATTCGGGAATTTGACATTTGAAAATAGAATTTCACATTCTACAATATACAAGTTAGCACTAAATTCTGCCATTTGACAATTGAAAATAGCTTCTCACATTCTACAATATACATGTTAGCACTACATTCTGGCATTTCACAAATTGACAATAGCGTTTCACATTCTACAATATATAAGTTAGCACTTGAAATTGTGACCATAATTACCATCCAAAGCGGTATGGGGATTCACCGCGTTGTTTTGTCTTCTTCCACGTACATATATGCTTCTGTAAACTATCCTGCTCCTAACGTCGTTATTCAATGCATATAGTATTATGTTACCCTTATAGGAATGTTCACACCAATGTAGATGCATGGTGTGGCTAATGAATGTATACGTATACATGATTCCGCTCTACAAACGTGGAGCATGTACCTTTATCTGGATTAACGTACTTGCGTGGAGGTAAATAAATAAAAATGTAAAACCAAATCATGTGATACGCGATCATAGACAGCCCTGTGGCATATATACGGCGTCGTCCGCGAATGCGATACAGGACTGTCGCAACAATATCCCCACTACTTTTCATAAAACCTTCGAAAACCCCACGTATTATTGCACCGCAACTTCCACGCACAATGCACGTCAGCTTTCATTGAAATGCTCACAATTTTATAAATAATGTTCCAACCGACCTACCAAATTATGGAGGGTTATTAGGGTCACAATCCTAACTTCACATTTTAATTCTAACTTAACATTTAGTTTTTATATTTTAATTCTAACTTAACATTTTAATTCTAACTTAACATTTTAATTCTTATATTTACATTCTATTTACATTCTATTTACATTCTATTTACATTATATTTACATTCTATTTACATTCTATTTACATTCTATTTACATTCTAGAATCATTCTAGAAATCATTCTATTAGCTCTAACTTAATCTTTTAATTCATACTTAAAATTTTAATTATAACTTAACATTTTAATTCTTATATTTTAATTCTAACTTGATATTTTAATTCTAACTTGATATTTTAATTATAACTTCATATTTTAATTCTTACTTAATATTTTTATTCTTATATTTTAATTGTAACTCTAACTTTTTATTTCAATTCTTACTTAATAGTTTCATTTTAATATTTTAAATCTACTACAAAAAGGTCTAATGTTGGAATTAAAATATAAAATATCAAGTTAGAATTAAAATGTAAAGTTAGAATTAAAATATAAGAATTAAAATGTTAAGTTAGAATTAAAATATTAAGTAAGAATTAAAAGATTAAGTTAGAGTTAATAGAATGTTTCTAGAATATTTCTAGAATGTTTCTAGAATGTAAATAGAATGTAAATAGAATGTAAATAGAATGTAAATATAATTAAAATATAATTAAAATATAATTAAAATATAAGAATTAAAATGTTAAGTTAGAATTAAAATCTTAAGTTAGAATTAAACTATAAGAATTAAAATGTTAAGTTAGAATTAAAATGTGAAGTTAGGATTGTGACCCTAATAACCCTCCATACCAAATATCCCATAGTCTCTGACTCTGTGTAAAATTGTAAATACGCCATCATATTTCCTATTGCATAATTTATTTAGGTGCAGCAGGAAGATGTCAGATATGTAATGCTGCTCCTCTGTAATAATATAATTTTGTTAGATGTTTTGTAAATGTTTCATAATTGATTATTGTGCAACTATAGACATATTACATACATAATTCTTACTGTTGATCACTAACTGGTTTACTATAAACGTTTTATGTTTCAGGCTTATTAACCACAAGCGAGAAGTGACCTTCACATGTAGAATAATTCACTGCCTCGAGATACTTCAATCAGCAGTCCATGTCTACTACAAAGCCAAAATGGCGGCAGTCGCCCATCTTGTCGGACCGGAGCAACTTCCACTGCCCGGCCAGGTATGTATTAAATTAAGTGCTATCTCTTATCGGCATTAATCCTTTGTATACTAAATTAATTACCCAGTTATAAAAAATATACATGGGAATGGTTTATTATACATCTGGAGATATTTTCAGTTATAAAAGCAGACGACATATAGAAAAACAGATAATACAATAGCAGAATGATTCAGATGTGGGAAATGTTGAGGTAACAAGTTCCCCAACTGTCGTTTATTGAACTTATTATCTGAATATATTCTAAGGGAACTACTCGTCAATGAGTATTTAGTGCAGAAAAGGTTAACATTTCCAACAACAATAAACAATCTCTGAAACTCTCTTAGAAGAGATGTATACATTACCTATTCATTATTGTTTTATACCTTTGAATAAATGAATGAAAACAAAACGTTGAAGGAAGAAATTCAACTTCGTCCTTTAGATACTATACGCAGGTCTTCGCCTAACCCAAGTTTCCTTTGAGATAAACCCTGTAGCTAGTGAAATCGGTTTGGGATATTCATTTAACCTCGCGAAGTGACAGTGTGAATTAAATGTAAACAAACCGAGGTTACTGGCAATTATATTTAATATTTTATTCAGGATCACAATACTTTAACACGAAAGTTAGATTATTGTACATCATTGTGTCCATGAGATGTCACTATTTCTGATGCATATAGCATCATGTATTGATTTGTGTGGGTAAAATCGATTAAAACTGACCAAACAATCCCGCCACTGGATCTGGGCGAAATATATATACACGGGGCTTCGACGCAAAACACCATTATCCCAACCGATTTCACTATAGCTGATTTAAGTCGAAGGAAATTTGGACTAGTCTTCGCAAAATATAGAGAACATTAAGCTTCACATGTAGTGATGCTCAGCTAGTATGCCAAAGATAATCTTTGGCAATCAATATACAATTCAACGGCATGTTCGGCTATAAGGTTTAATTATGAACATTGGTCACGCAACAGACAGCTTCGTTCCTGGGGAACCCGAAACACTGATTCTGCTATGTTGGTTCATGTTTGGTCTGGTTCATTGTGGTTTATCATTGATCAATTTTAATGGTGGAAGAAATTAGACCTCACAAATGGTTAATTTCTCTAGTAAATCGCTCCATTGCATGCACATATAAATCACCTACCCTAAGTCCTGACAAGCCACTGACGATATTATTAATAAAATTGTCAATGTTTTCTCACTGTAAATATCCCATCTCCACACTGAATCATCTGCATATTTCTCACACTTTTGTCGAAAACATCTACAGGTTTCTAAAAGAGACAGGTGTATCACCCTTAATCCAAAGTTCGGTGAGAGGGCCGTCTTGATAAAGAATCACGATGGAGACTGGGGGATTTGTATCGGGAGATGGGACGGATTCAGAAAGGGAGTACCCGGTGTAGCAGGCAAGTATCAAATGATTGTAACGCGTGTTGCTATTGCCAATGAAATGTCATATTCAGTAATGCTCTAAATAATCGACTCCTTAACCACAGCAGAATTATGGGTAACTTTTCTGGATTTAGTCGGAAATATGGCTTGTTGCCATTCATCGGAGAGCTCTCATCGAGAGCTTTCCGATGAATGGCAACAAGCCATATTTCCGACAAAATCCTGAAAAGTTACCCATAATTCTGCTCAGGTTAAGGAGTCGATTACACAGGGCATTACTGTCTATCTGACGTAACCATTGGGACTTGACATTGTCACTCGGCCCAGAGTGCTTGTGTCCGACCTGTAACGACACTCGTAACTAAGAGGAATTATTCTTTTTTTTTGGAATGGAATGGTTTATTAGCAAAGTCAAGATCTAAGTTGCAACATGCTATACAACTTATATACATATATACAAACAATACATAACATACATGTACATCAATAAATTAGTCCATCATATTATATGATATTAATAGTAAATATAAATAATGCTAATACATTCAAGAATATTTTTTCTTAAATTGTATAACTCATATAATATTTACATTATATATAATACAATGTAATATTTGCGTCATGGTAACTTTATAAACGCTAATTTTAAGAAAATGCTCACTCGTTTCAATATACTTATATTAAGCAGTGACAGCAATCTGTAGAATTTATTTCTGTTAGGATTTTCCCAGTAATACTTCGCGATATAGGTTTCTCGCAGGTCGTTAAGTTCTGTACACAAAATAACAAAATGGTATTCATCACAGACATTTACGCCACATAACGGGCATTTCGTGTCTTTACATGTACTTGTATTCCATCTGCATTGCTCCACCGGTAGTCTGTGATTGGCTGTTCTAAATTTCAGTAAATAAGTTCAATGGGTAATGATCGCGAACGCTCTACATGTATGTGACCATCAAAAGAATGGGTTTTACGTCGCGGAAAGGCAACTGACCGCGTCGGCGATGTAAATACCGTTCCACGCTATGTGACTATATAATATGATATGTAAAGGATCTCCAACGAGTTATGTTGGGATATAAGAATTTATGAAACGAGTTTGATAAATTTGATTCAAAACGAGTAGTCGTAGTCGAGTTGTGAATCAAATTCTTCAAAGGAGTTTCATAAAATCGTAAATCCCATGCAACATAACGAGTTGAATATCTTGTATATCACACAAAAACGAAAAAAATAGAGCTTTATACCTTTTTAACAAATCAAAATCTTTAAAAGAAGCTGAAAAATGTATGCATTTACGGCGTTGGTTGAGACGCTTCACAACCGTATACGACAGTATTACGCACTCTTGTTGGCGACGAACAATATAGTCCCCCAAGTTGCCTCTTTGTTTTTGGTGCATATTTTCGTTTGTGCAACAAAGTTGGACAATAATTTAACTTTTAATGAACAAAGTAATAATTTAATAGTATTAATCCGCACGGTAATTTCGTTGGCGCGATGCCAAGTATCACGGGAAGCACGCGCCTATTTATCACTAGTGAGATATAAGGAAATATGTAATGTTTTTTTAATGATATAATAGGGGTTTCATGTGATATATATACAAACGCGAAGTTCTAGCTCCGCCACGCCAGATGATTCTTTCAACCATATGTATATTTATAGCAATTATCACAGGCTGGTGATGACGATGATGTTAATGATGATAGATGAGGGTGATGATGAGGATAGCGGTGATAATAATGGCGACGACGATGATGATGATCATGATGATTATAGACCTACTAATGATGACGGTGATGATGACAACGACGTTCATTATGACAATGATGATGATTGTGAAGAAGACTATGACGATGAAGATAATGATGATGGTTATCATAATAAAGATGACGGCGATGATGATGATGATGATCCTAAACCTCCATAAACTATTCTTAAAGGCCCACTTAATTTTCGAACACCCAGATCACATTATATAAAATATAAGCCATACTATATACCATTTGAAAGTGGAAGCTCCAAACATTATATTATCAACTTATCCGGTGTAATAAACTGTGAACATGTTTTTTTTCATTGAGGTACCAACGTATATTCTGTGCTTAAGTTACATATGTACTGTACTGCAAAGTCTATTAGTTTCAATGGAAGGGGGATAACTCTATATATCAGTTTGAATTCTGTTGCATTCTGGGAGCGAATCGGGGGAAATGTTTCCATGATTTCAGCTATTTTCTATTAATCTATGGGCACCTTCTGAGACAGACTAATCATATTATATGTCATAGATTGTTATTAAAACAATATATCAAGGCGCTATAAAATATAATCGGTGTCTCGAAAATGAAATGGTCCTTTAAATCAATCAATGGGACGTGAAACTAACAGCGGCTTCTAAAAGGCCTGCGATGACGTTTCGCGTAACTGTGCCTTGTTTTCCCGCGTAAAGAAATAGTCCCAGATAAATAATATCTGTTCAAACTAAATCAACAATAGTCACAAACATTGATTTAGCGTACGGAATGTAATCAGACGACAATCCGGAAGTCAAGGTCACGTTTACGCAACAATAACACATTTGGGTACACCGGGCACTATTTAATGTTATACAACGACAGTTGTATATCATCATTGTATAAAGGGTTTAATAAATGGAATAAGGGTAGGATTATGTAGAAATAGTGTATATATGTTCCTTCCTCATCTCTTATTTCATGTTAATTCATTATTTAGTTATCATATTTAGGCATTCAATACCACGGAACGCGCTGTGTACGTCTGCGTGTACCTGAAACTCATGCATGTGACTGAACTATTCGAATGACATTAATTTCAGAGGAACCATAATATAGTCATTCTCAGTACAATGTTGTAACAACACATTTCTATGCGAGTCCATGCACCCTTGGGGCGCGTACACATGAAGCTGCAAGAAAATATCTGCAAGAAAATATCAGGTAAAATTGCACACTGATATTTTCTTGCTGCAAAGATTACGCCCGTGAGAACGCGGCGGTTTAGACGGCGTTGATTGAGCTCAATCAGAACAGTATTAGTCATGCTGGTTCAAGTGAATTGCGTCCGGTAAATAACCTATAGTTCATTTGGGCAATTCATAGCTTTTTGAAATTTCCAACTGTTGACATGTATTACCGAAGTAGGTGGGATTAGCAACGTTGCTGATCTCATGCATAAAGACCGTCTGCATAATGAGAAAGTGGTCACGTTATTTGGAAATTTGGAAATGTTATAATTTCATAGTGCATGTATATGTGGGGTGACAAATGTTATTATGGTTTTGTGGCAAATCGGATGACCACACCCCCATTGAGACCCCATATGAAGTTTTCAGGAGATTGTTGCTTGGTGCATGGGGATGTGGTGTACATTACGTTACCGAATTTACATGGGTGCATGTGGGGACATGAGACCCCCGCCAACTTGGAAACAATATTAGTTGGAAATTTCACACCAACAATGGTTTGAAATTGTTCTTGTAATCTGATTTTTCAACCATTAATGTATGTGGAATTCGTGGTTTTAGACCAACATTTGCATTTTTCCTACTTTGGTCAAATTATTGGTTTGGAATTTCTTTCTAGGCCCCTCCCTCCCCGTGTCCAGTCAAAATTCAAGGTATGTGAGGTACCATATGGGAAATTCAAAGACGATGGGAGGTGTGCAAATTCAATTATGTGATATTGGTCTTAAGAGGGGGTGCAGTTGGAAATCCATGGACATCCTCCGTCAGCGGAAACCCTCAAAAGATATATATGTCCCCACACATATCCATATAATAGCTCAGCGATTATGTCAAACAATCCAAAATGGAATTACGAAGTCATTGTTGAAACAAGCGATACTATTGATGGATCATAACTCCAGTGCGTGAACGGTTACCCGCGTGTCCCCTATATAGATTAGTTAACGGATACCGATGGCCACCAATCAAGGTGAACACATATCACCAACTGGCGATAAAATATCAGCGCGTTGCCTTCGTCGGATATTTTCCGGTGTTATTTATTTGATTGGTCAAGTAAGTCACGTGGGGCATACCTGATATTTTTTTGCCCGCCATGTGTACGCGCCCTAAGTGATTTGTAGGGACGTCTGCCAAGTAGTGACAACCCACAAGCGACGAACCTTTGTAAGACCGGACCATTCTAAACCCTTTGGGTGTATAGGTCTGCCGCATTTTCACCCACCATGCAGGTCGCAAATGAGAATTTAACTCGATGGCAAATGCGGTATAATTAGTCTGACCACTGACACAATGAATTACAGAAGTATGCTATGTATATCCATCAATTATAGATCTCGTCCTGGTCTCATCACGATTCGTCTCGCTCTACGATACACACGGGAACCAGTCGTCAAGAATTACGCAGATGAAAGCGTCCTCTATGTGTCGACTAGGGACATCAACGTTCCACATGTCAAATTTTCTGTTCCAGCAGATGGTTTTGTTTATAGTATCTAATACTAGCCGGGTTAAGTCACACTTATGTGTTACGTGACGAGTGGGTCTATATATGATATAACAATGTTTGTTTCGATGTTGGTATATTCTCCAACGGCAACACAAAGCCAAAAAAATAAAAATAAAAAATAAACAAATAAAGTAATTAAGTGCACACAAAAACAAACAAACATACAAACACACAACCAAGAACAAAAAATAAACAAAAACATGTATCCACGGTCTCGTTAGGCTGCTTACAAGTTTGCACGGTATGTTTTGCAAGCATTTCGTCATAGAACACCACATGAGCGGAGACATGCATATAACATGCATCTTTACCAAAGTGAACGACATAAGAAGTAACATTTATGTAGTTTAACTTGTAACGGTGCTACTGGCATTTGCCTTAAATGCATGTATGATTGATTCTTGCGAAATAATTGCATGTTATTTACAGGCAAATTCCGGTAGCATCGCTACAAGTGAAACTATAGAGATTTTACTTCGCACTTAGTTAGACGTGGTATAGATGCAATGTATTTGCTTGTTTCCGTTCATATTCGGCACCATATCGGTTTCTACGACAAAATTCATGCAAACCATATCGTGCAAACTTGCCAGTGTTTGAAGGTATATAACCTTATTCTCTCTTTTTAAATATGTCTGTAAATTTATGTAGTCAATGTTCGTTTTCCATGGATTTCTGCATAGAACTGTTCACGCAATCTCTATACATCAATTCAATATACATTTAGGAGAGCCAGCTGTGCAAGTACCAGGGCAAACTCCGTGCAGCGCCCTCTACGTTATCACTGCGATATAGCACTGCCACAAGGATGGCACTTTGCGGAGCGATACATCTATTTTTACATATCGTCGGAACTATATTTAGTCACCTATTATCTTATTGGTACCACCAAAAGTTTGCAATAATGGTAATTCTTTCGGTATTGATAAGATCAATATGGAATCAGCCAGACATATAGACAATTTTAATTCTAAAACATAAGAATTAAGAACACGTAAGAAATCCTTACCAAATGTCCTTATGGCAGTGGTATCTCAGCGGAGCGATGAGAGATAACTCTGCCTGGAGTTTGGTACCAGGGTGCATCATTTATGCAGCGTAGTGTTAGGTCGTCATTGGGCCATCGTTCTGTTCGTTCATGCACATTACACAACATGCACTGCATATTGTTATATTTTTATATAAATAAATAAATAAATAGAACAAGAGGCACCAAGTGACACAAGCAGTAAAAAGTCGAGTCAATGTGGCACAAACTTCGATTTTTTCTGTAAAGTATTCGGCCAATAATTGTGTTTCCGCTTTTTGGAACAGTTTGTAGAACCAGATAAGGCTTATTTTGGTTCCCATATTTTTTGAAGTGTATACGAAAATGAAATGTGTCACTTCAACTCAAGCTATTTTGTTGGGAAAGGGACAAATTGTGTTTTTTGTATAACCCTTTCGTTACTGCCGTGATGACATTTCTTCTTCTTTTTTTTCGAATATGGGGGAAAAGTGTTAACTATTGCGTAGTTTCAAACGGTCTTAAGATGGTTGTTCGTGTTAATTTTACTATCTATGTGCATCTAATAGCAACGAAACACCAGACTAGAGTTCTATGTTATAAAATTTTCGACATGCAATCCAGGAAGCGATTTAATAATACACACAGAAGAGAAAATCAATTGGTTGGCGCAGTACTGAAGTTATTGACATATTTTTGAGACGTGCATATTTTCGCGTACACTTAAAGGTTACAATAATAAGGTTATATAAAGTAAAATCACAGACACAAATTATCTAATATATATTCGCTCTTGTCATGACGAAACTGAAGTGGTGTGACCAACGTTTTACACGTCTATAGTTCAGGATCAATGTGTGACGTGTCGTGTTCCCGGAGTCTGCTATCATTCACAGCTAATCCCCCATATCATGTTTTCGTCCTCAGACGTCTAAGTTAAGGTATAACCGTGTGATATTTTTCGCCCTCTGATGATACTTAAATCAACAGCCTTTGCAATCATTATGCGCCCCAGCTCTCCCGTTAACTCACCGTGGTTTCAATATTTAATAGGCAGGCGACTGGATGTCATAACGTGATGAACAGTAAGTCCTCTCGACAGTTTCTCTATAACATTATGGGTATTTAAAGATCCGTCGATTGCAGGGCTTGAACGCATGCATGCATGCGGTGTATAAGGTGGTGGTAACAGTTTTATACAATACACCTTGTTTATACATAGAAATATAACAAAATAGATTCAAATCAACCTTAAATATGTATAATTCGGACAGAAATGTGACAAATACTGGAAATTGCCACAATCCCCCTGATATACCATTAAATTTGCCTGACAATAGCCCGAATTTTACCGAAAATATCTCCAATTTCCCCGAAAATTGTGCGAATTTTGAGCTTTCAAAACGTTTGTGGGGGCTTCAACTCTCCCAGCCCCCTGGCCCGTACGGCTATATATAACAGTCACGCTCTGTATCATGAATAAGCTCCAGGGGCACGATTTTCCTAGCACCTGAAACAAAATTTTACAAGAGTTGCTCATTCACATTCAAAAGGTCAATGATTTTTTCAAGGCAATGTCTTTTGTACATTTTTAGTGATAAACTTTGGAGCCATTGAGCTTTCGACTGTTTTATCTGCGATTACATTTCCACGAGTGATTGTGTGACTGATTATTGTCAGATTAAGGGAAATTATTGCCAAATATCATTCAATTGTGGCACTATATATAAGCTATCCTACTTATTGTTATTAATTCATTTAAGGTAGATACGGTTGTTAACCCATTCTATCATTCTATACTAAATACTCATTTACGAATAATTAATTCCATTATAGGAAATGTTCGGATAATAAGTTCAATAAGTTCAACAAACGACAATAGGTTGAACTTATTACCTGAACATTTGCCACTAATGAATAGAATCCCAACGCGCTTGTATTATGTGTTCTTCTCTATGTCGTCGGTGAAGCACTCGAGAAAATAGAAAATGTGTTGCAAATATTTATAAGAGTATATGAGGAGTTATCCCGTATAGGACATGTTCATATAATAAGTTCAACAAACGACCTATATGTTTGTTGAACTTATACATACATATCCTTCTGCACTTTCATTTTCTGTCGTCAGCTTATTTTCCCCGAAAAACCCTCCAGATGAATAATATACCATTCATATATGTATTCTTTTAAAACTTAGTGGAGAATCTATTTCGTATATATAGGAAGGGTTAAAATTCACTTTACAAGTTACAGGTGCTTTACTCTGAGTGATGACGTTATGTTGAGTTCGCATCACTCTGTTACTACCGGGCAAATCGATTTGAAACTATCGACTAACTTATATAACTTCTTATCCAATGCACTAGATCATGCGGTCGCAAGAATCTCTACTCTGGCTAACGCCCGTATAGAGATCATAATCCACCAATACAAAACCTTGGAACTTTTTGAAGTTTTTACTGGGAACCTTATAAAGTTGAAATAATAACGCGGGGAATATATTTCTTAGTTTATATCTGTTCCATAGTTATATACTTCACTGTAGGTGAATGTCGTAACTCAAAAATGCATGCTTTTCTCTGACATTTGTGAGCCGATATTGCAATACACATCGAATTAATTACCCAGGAGAAATTCCATAATTGTAAACGACGCAAAGCCAAATCGATAACAAATTCACTTAAGTCGTGAACATTCGAGTTGGGACCTTCACCTACTGTGAAGTACATTATTAAGGAACAGATAATAACTGAGAAATATATTCCCCGCTTTAAAGGCACGTGCGGCCTTAATTGTCGAAAATATTCATATTTGTTCCAAACACCGTAAACAGAAAAACATTAAAACGCATACAGTTCCGTTCATATATACCACGAACATCGTGTAAACAGCAAGTTATCATAAAGACCTACTATATTTTACCTAAGCAAGAGCCTGATTGTGTTTCAGAAGACAGCACAATGCTACTGGCTAATCACACACAAATGGCATAAACGCTCTTTATTAGTTCCATATCAGGTATTCACCAACAAAGAACGCTCTTTATGTTTACCATCATAATATAAACAAACACCAGAAAAGTAACTTTTTATGCATTTGTTTACATAACAATGGTCAAACATATGACCATAACATACTGTTTATGCGATATTTCTTATTTGTATACGGACAAAGTCTATCTACATTTTGATGTTCTTTCTGTTTGTGGCGGTTTTTGACGCGTGGAGATATTTTCACAGGATACCCACCGCCAAGGCCAACCGTACCTTTAATTTTTCGACTTTATTAGGTTCCCTGTCAAAACTTCAAAAAGTTCCAAGGTTTTGTACTGGTGCAATATGATCTCTATGGGCGTTAGCCAGAGTAGTGATTAATGGCATGATCTACCAATGCACATGCCTTCAGTGTGGCGGGATACTCCACCATTTGGACTGGGATCTGACGTATCCGAATAGAGTGAACCTATACGAATATAGGCTATATTCTGGATATCTGAGTGCTATATTTAGAATATATGTTGATTGCGTTGCAATTGATTGTCATTGGATTACTAACTGATCCAGAAATGACACTAAACATATATTCAATTTAATGCCATCAATTCTGATGCATTCATTTAAAAGATACAGATTATTCAACGAAATTTAGTTATATCATGGAAATGTCAGCTTTATATGTAATAATTCGCAATGGCAAGACAATATTTAATGAACAGCGAGACTGGGAAGAAAGTTTGGTCCCAGTTAGCCATTTCTATACGAACTATACTCATTGGCGAGGAGTCCCCTTAGGAAATATTCAGATAATAAGTTCAACAATAGGTTGTTTGTTGAACTTATTAACTGAACATTTCCCACCAATCAATACGAACTTTATGTACTTATTTATCTCTTGTCGTCTGCATGCTTACACGTTCTGAACATCCCTCCAAAAAAATGAATGATCGACCATTCCAATACTTATATACAACTGTGTGGGAGAGAATCCATTTTGTAAAGAAAGTGGGGTTATGGTGACGCTGATATGATTTATCAAACTTGATACAGACAATAATGGTCACGTGGACTCAATCGTAACAACAATATTGTTTAGAGAAAAGTCTTGGCTTTTGGTATAATATAATGGCGTTTAGCGCAATAGAAATGTCGATAGAGTTGTAAATTGTGGGATTGTTTTGCTTGTTGAAGAATAAGCGATTACTACAGACAAAGCTATCCTAGTACATCATCTTCTGAGCTCGTAGTGGGGAGATTCACTTTTCCCCCCTTTATTTCCACCGTAAATAATCCCGCATCCAGTGTGAGCCAAATCGTGATTGTCATATCTTCGGTTGGAGTACGGGCCGGGGATTAATAGTCTTGCATTGATTCCCGCGTGATTACCATAGACACGGCTGGTAATTACATTTAATAGCAGCCCTTTTCCAGCAATCATCCCGCGTCCGACGCACCGGAAACGTTCACGGTGATGTTTACATATATTGCACAGTTTTATAACAAACTGTTCGTGTTTGGGAGCTGTTTCTCCAGTTGGAATTCGTCAACACACAACCTGTATTTATGTATAATGGATGTAACAACTCACCTTTACTTGTACATGAATACATTGCATGGACTTTTCTGCTTTCGAGCTGCTTGACAAAACGCAAGCATCTTTTGTTAAAATGAGTATGGAGTTCAATATAAAAAAAAAAAAATTAATATAAATTTTTGGGTTTTGGTTTTTTAAATTGAATTGTTTAAACGATCAAAATGTTGGCTTCGTGCCCATTGGGGCCGCCGTCTGTCTAAGATTAAAATGTGCGCTTCGTGCCCATAGGTGCCGCCGTCTGTCTAAGATTAAAATATGCGCCGCATTTTAAATTTCTAATTGTTTTTTAAAAGGTGGTACCCGAAGGGAACCTGTTTAATGCAGCTATAGTATATTGATACGTGTATATTTGCTGTTATCTGTTAACGTTTTCCAAATAAGATCAATTATAGTTAAGTAAAGATCGTGTCAGAGGCAACTCGCGCTATATAATAATATGTGACCGTGTCTCGAAGGATCGTTGCGCAAGCAACCTAGGCCCAGGCATTGTTCAGTCGATATTCTTTCGCATCCGATGCATAATAGTAAACTATATATACACTCGTCATAAAATTTCACCGCTTGTCTGGTTTCTTCTCACCTTGGTCTCGCGGTATATGAGATTAGGTACATATAATATTGTCATGTGATCTAGATATATATATGACTCATCAAACGTGTCGCAATAAGCATACACTTCAGACAATATATACGCTTTCTTTAATAT
The DNA here is from genome assembly GCA_032622095.1 of Siphonodentalium dalli. Taxonomy (NCBI): domain Eukaryota; kingdom Metazoa; phylum Mollusca; class Scaphopoda; order Gadilida; family Siphonodentaliidae; genus Siphonodentalium; species Siphonodentalium dalli. The sequence continues at coordinate 127,069,782 of CP136061.1, read as the reverse complement.
CGAATATCGATATCGAATATCGGAAAACACTAATCGTTCGCTTCCGGGGAGATCCTATATATCTTCGACGACACTCAATAAACGACGGACCCATGGTGGCGGTGGGAATATTTGCGTCTGCCATGTTTTTGTCATTTCTTATGAACTTATAGCAAATTAGTTTCCTCAGACGTCTATAGTTCGGTAGGTTCGGGTTATCGATAATTGCCCGTATGTGGGTTCAGATGAATTCGTGTGGTACATCATCACGACCCGGTGATATATAGTGTTGATATAGTGTTCAGGTCAATCTAGGTGGAGTCGCATTAAATGAGTTACACAAATTAACTAGATATCCGGTCGAGAAGCGTCATTGTACACTCAGACAATATCGCGGTTCTGTTGCTATAGAACCAAATATATAGGATTCTATATAATTATTTTGTCATGTAGACACAACAAACATCAGAACCCATCTGGCCGTTTTTTGTTTTGTTTTAAAGATACGGGCGGCGTTGGCGGTGGGTATGCTGTTAAAATATTCATCTCCGTCAAAAACCGTCATAAACAGAAAGAATAGTAAAATATCGACAGACCTTGTTCTTACACCAATCAGAAATATGGCATAAACAGTATGTTATTGTCAATTTTGTTTGCTTTGTTATGTAAACAAAAGCCAAAAAAATTACGTTTCCTGGATATGGTAAACATAAAGAGCGTTATTTGTTACTGTTTTACTGATATGGAAATAATAAAGAGCGTTTATATCATTTGTATGTGATTAACCAATATAATTGCGCTGTGTTATGTAAACAGAAGCACAACTTATGTAACACGATCAGGCTCTTGTTTGCGTACATAACGGTGCGTCTTGACGACAATATACTATTTACGCGCTGATTATGTTTGGCATATGAACAAAACTATACATATTTTAATATTCCTTCTGTTGATGGCGATTTGAACAAATATGAATATTTCTGCAACGAACGCCGTCCGTGCCTCTAAAGTAGAACCATAATATAGAAATAAATAGTTTCATTATGTTCCTCATTTGGTTCTATCTAAATGTTTTCTTCATTTGGTTCCTCATATTGTTTTCTTCAAAGGTGGTACTACCATCAGTTTCTGTAATAAAACCAAAAATAATTTGGTTCCACAAATATTTGCTTTTGTCGTATTTTATTAATTGTTATAGCAAATTAGTTTCCTTGGATGTCTTTATAGTTTGGTAGGTTCGGGTATATCATGACGATATTGGTGATATCTATTATATATTTTGGAAGATCTGTCTGTCTGTGTGTCTGTTTGTCTGTGTGTGTGTTCGCGATGAACTCGAAAACGTCCCAACCGATTTCGATGAAACTTGGTATGTGGGGGTATTTTCGGCCGGGGACGAACATAGGCATATTAATTTGTCCGTGCGACGTCACCTTGACCTTCAAATCGGGTCATTTCAAGGTCAAACGCCCGAATATCACGGGATTTCGATGAAACTTGGTATGTGGGGTTACTTTCTTATGGCGAGTCTCATAAGCATATTCATCTGTCCGTGCGACGTGACCTTGACCTTGAAATCGGGTAACTTCAAGGTCAAATTGCCAATTTTGATGGGATTTCGACGAAATTTGATACGTGGGGTTAGTTTTGTCCACTGATTGTTTTGGACGGGTCCAATCGTGACCCGACCAGACCTTGACCTTCAAAATGATCAATCAAGGTCAAATCGGGTAAAACCGGATGGATTTCGACGGGCACGTTTGTCGGGTACTTTTGTCCGGGCAGTGTTTTTGGACTGGTCAAATCGTGACCGCACTTGACCTTGACCTTCAAAATGGACAATTCAAGGTCAAAGCCCGGACGAAGTCGGGTCACCTTCTAGTATCATATATAGTGTAAATATTATCCAGTCCAATCTAGGTGGACGTCTCCATAAAAAGTTACACATATTACAGTAACGCTCTAAATAATCGACCCCTTAACCACAGCAGAATTATGGTTAACTTTTCAGGATTTAGTCGGAAATATGGCATGTTGCCATTCATCGGAAAGAGAGCTTTCCGATGAATGGCAACAAGCCATATTTCCGACTAAATCCTGAAAAGTTACCCATAATTATGTTGTGGTTAAGGGGTCGATTATTTAGAGCATTACTGTTCATATATATCCGGTCGGGATTGCGTACACAAGAATGAGAATTGTACATTTTTATTTGATCCCATTATCTTTTTAAAAGCCCACGATAATCGTTTCCAACTGTTTTCGACTTTGTGTTTATACATGAGTTGGACTAACGCTCTTTATCCATTACAAGGAACGCTCTTTACAGTTTCGTGAACTAATCTGAACTATTTATTGCTCATGACATTACAATGATGTGAAACACTTCGGTAGGGTGATCAGATAGAAATGGAGTATGATCTTGCTCAAAGTGGTTATTTTGACGAATATTAATCCAAATTGACAAAACACACACCGTCATTCTGATATATTAATTAAATACAATATCTCTCGATGGCGAAAACATATGTGTTTGTTTACCGCCGATAGTTGCGTCCCGAATCCAGATGTAAATATTTACAATTGAGCGTAGTTCAGATGATGTGGTATCACTGGTATGGTAGATTTCTTGAAACTTTTCGACGATGTTAGTAGAATGCTATTTTCTCCAGGTTGGTATACTAACTTATCAGCCCGAGTACTAACTTATCAGTTTCATGCACCCTAAAAAGTCCATAATATGTCTTTAACAATATGTCACATTTTACAAAGAGATAAACATGCAGTGAATACCGAAGCGAAAAGCGACCATGCATTTTACTAAATATAATTTGCGGCTTCAATTAATCATCAAGTTGTTTTAGTGTTTCCAGAACTGGCATTCAAATTGCATTTCTGTATTATTGAATACCACAGCAGAATTATGGGTAACTTTTCAGGATTTAGTCGGAAATATGGCTTGTTGCCATTCATCGGAAAGCTCTCGGGCCAAACTTTTGGCCGGAATGATTTTTACCCCGTCGGAAATCTATTTCATAAACACAAATTGATTTTGCAACCGGATCCAGTAAATTTGAAGGGGGGCGCTATGTATTATTATATATATACTCGCGAAGCGGCGAGTGGGGGAGATCACGAGAGGGGGTTTAACCCCCTTCTCGTAGGTGGGTGTCCCGGGAAATTTTGCGTATACTACATTCAAAACGACGCGTTTTCCTGTGTTCTGGACCCTGTTTATATTGCTTTATATTAGGCCTATATATATGGAACGTGTGACAATAACATTCAGTACAATTACGGTATACTATATATGGAGGGTTAGTGATGGAAGATCAAAGCTTCTTTGAACAGTGAACTTATCTTCTGAAAGTCTGTGCAAATGTGAATTATCTGGGCGACATGACGATTTTGGCGCACCGGACATGCCCGTGGATAAGTCCCGGAATCACCGGGTCGCCTATTATATGGTTTGGGCTGGTGCATGGGAGAATATTTTGTAATTCAGAATGAATAATCGCAAAATCATGGCGTCTAGACAGTACTAGTATAGAGGTGTTTCGGCTGGTAATACAATGCATCTATCCAACCACTTAATTCCTCCATTGGCCATGCTGATTTTTTCAGTTTTACTTCTAATATATAGCCATCAGCTTCATGATACACCAAAATAAGTCACCAATACAAGCCAAACGGGTGGTCCGATCACACTCCAATCACGTACTCGTTTTATTTAGTATAAACACAGTTTTCACCAAAAAATATCTGACACGGAACTGATTAACTAGTATTCCAATCCCCTATTCATCTACATTCTGGTTGCATCCATAATGTTAATTAAAATATTGTATGTAAATTAATATCTGTTGTGTAAATGTTTGGGTTATGAATAAATATATGTTCAGCCAATCAACTGACTAATGACGATAACGACACATGGAAACCGATGTTTTGAAGGACGAGTTCGTGTCAGACTTTTTTTGTATTAAAGGTGGATTATCTCTTTGTAAACATGTATTATATAGTTACCGGGATAAAAAATATTAGATCTCAATCGAAGACTCCTGTCCGGAAATGCTTCTATCGATTAATATTAATTTTATTTCGAATATTTTCTGGTCTAAAAAGGTGTGGTTGTCTAGCTAACGAACAATATAGTGGTTACTTTTAACAGAGACCAGAAATTTTATTGTGTAATTTTGTCACAAATAAACGTTAATTATACTCATTATCGCTTATAACTATGGAATAAAACAATACAACCAATCAATCTGGGACATTTGACGTTCGGTACGTAGCCATAGGAACAGGCTAATGCTCTCTATCGCTATATGGTATCACCCGAATGGTCTGTTCTAAAAATAGACAAATAAAAGGTCCCGATAAAATATTCGAAATAAAATCAATATTAATTGATAGAAGCCTTTCCGGACAGGGGTCTTCAGTTCATATTTTTTATTTTATACCCACGCAACTATTTCAAATTTGTTATTTAAAGAGATAATCCATCTTTAAGCAATGGCAGATGCGTATTTGTCGTGACCTGAAGATGTCTTGTTATCACACATTTGTTCCAATTAGGGTGGCACAACATGTGATGGAAGATATAACCAATTTTAAATGCCATGTATATATACCATTGGAAACGAACCAGCAATGTATTTCTATAATAATTCGAAAATATACTATGTACGGTACATGTGTACCATATAGTAGTATGGCGTATATGTGCCTTTAGATAATCTCTTTACGATGATACTGCCGCCAGTGCGTTTTATAGTCCGGGCGTTGATCGGACTACATTGTATAACCTAGAGTGCACTGTAGACGACTCATGTTTATCATTCATTTGTTCTTTACATATATGTAGATGGAATTGTCTAAATTTTGATTCCACTTTTAGAATTGCTATATTTATTTTTGATAGAAATATTCAGTGTTGAAACTTCGGGCGCCCAAAACTTGGCGCCGGGCGAGATATTTTCCGACACTCCGATACAAAATGTCGCAGAAATTGTTTGCTTTGCATGGCGAAAAATAGCCCGCGGGCCTTCATTTCGGGATGCTGGATTCGCCCCTTGGATGGCTATACATATCGCGTGGAATACCAAATTGAAGTCATTTCAACCCACAGTTAAAAAAAACTATACGTTTGAGTAATGTAAAACATATAAACTGCTGTATTTGCATGCACGTTAGCAATATTCAGTGCGGAATCTTCGGGCGCCCGAGACAAATGGCGCCAGGACACCTCGCAAAAATGCCTTGCTCTGGCGAAAATATGGGGGGGGGGGGCGCCCTTGGATCCGCCCTTGTATGTATGCCTTTAATTTGATATACATAAAAAAAAGAAACAATTTTTACAAATATTTTCTTTTCTTCTTTTTGACTTGTTTCTCACTAGAAAATGGAGGTGATGTTGTATGTCTAAACTGATGTAGTAGTAGTTGTTGTTGTTGGTTTTTACGCCGTTGCTCTTCTTTCCATAGCTTGTGCTCTGCCATAAATCTGTCAAATTCATCTGTCTGGGCGTTCGTAGTTTTTGAGATCTTTTCTGCTTCTCCATCTTCTGTGGGCGACGCCGGTCTCTCCAGGTATCTCGGCGTCGCAGGGACGGAGATGGTATATTCCGCCCCTGATGGAGACTGGTTGGGTGGTGTTGCCATCTCCACGTTGAAGACAGCGGCGGGGACGTCCGTGGTGACGTCGGTATCCCCATTTCCGCTGTCCTCGTCGACGACCGGGACACCCGGAATGGCTTCGGCGTCCCTGTCCCTGCTGGTGATGGTGGCTTCAGCCGCATGCCGATCTTCTGGACCGGAGGCCAAGTGGGAGGGAACTGGGCGTCTCTCAGTTCCTCGTTTCCACTTGGTCCTTCTGTCGGCGTCCCTGTGGCGTTTTGAGTGTGTCTTGGTCTTCTTCTCCCCGGTGGATTTGCAGCTGGTCTGGTAAGCCCCGGACCGGTGGAGTCCGGTCGGTCCATCCAGGCCCTGGCCGGTAGAGGGTTCTACCGGGGTGACCTGGATATCCAAAACCACTTCCAACCGACCCCTGTTAGCATGGAGAGTCCAGCTAACACAATGGGCCGACTGGAAACCGCTCAGCGCATGCAAAAGCTCGCATGCAACCGGCGTGACACGAGAATCAAATATATAGTATGGTCATCTGCTAATTTATTAGGTGACACATCTTAACCCTTTACCCAACAGAACGGCCCTGTGCCAATGCATTCTCTTATATATGCGAGTCGACCATAGGTCGCCTCGCATATATGATGATACCCCGCCTGTTTGGTGCCAGTCTAGACAGTTTGACCTACATTCTCTGCAGTACTACCGTTGGTGTTTGACCTATATTCTCCGCCCACGCGTCGGTCTATTTGCGGTTTATGATCCCCATTAGAATATTATTATACGGAAGGGATATTTTTGGCCGGACATGTTCAGACAAGTTCGGCCTCAAAACTTCAAAAATTTCAAAAACTTCAAAAACTTCAAAAATTTCAAAAACTTCAAAAATTTCAAAAACTTCAAAAACTTCAAAAATTTCAAAAACTTCAAAAATTTCTAAAATTTCAAAAACTTCAAAAATCTCAAAAAATTTCAAAAAAGTTTAAAAACTTCAAAATACTCTAAAATTTCAAAAAACTTTTCAAAAAGAAACAAAAATGAAAAACTTTAAACAAAATTCATAAATTAAAAAACTATGAAAAACTGAAAAAACTTCAACTTTTTCTAAAATTCAAAAATAATTTAAAATTAACGGTCTTTTAATATATCTAACCCACTGCCACTTCTGAGGGTTCCACACTACACCTGATGGGATATTGAGTGGTCTACACACGTCTCCTAAACCCTAGAATAAGATCCAGCCCATAAGAAACTCTGCCTCCTGCAATGCCTGTCATTCGAATCTGACGCAATCCCTACTTCTGGCGCAATGCCTGAGTCATTCGAATCTGGCGCAATCCCTACTTCCGGCGCAACGCCTGAGTTATTGGAATCTGACGCAATCCCTCGTGAAACATACCGGCTGACTCCACACCCATCGGCTAAGCGTTGTATCACATGCTTATTATTTGATCATATCGTGGAAATTCAATGTTTTGTCATCACTCATGAGATATAACCCATATCCACTGAAAAAGGGTGGATATCCTCTATTTATTCATAATTTTTCTTTGTTATCTTTTTTTTATCCCTCTTTTTTATCTACCACTTCCTGTTTTTATTCGCTCTTCTTTTTCTTACAACTTCTAATCCCTCATAATCTTCGAATATCCACTTTCATCTCCAAGTTTTTGAAAAAATTCCTTGTTTAGTAGCACCTCCAGATGGGCTCTATAGAATTTGAACGAAGCATCCATCTTGGATATTACTCTTTCTATGACTAAATCCGTTAGCACGCTCTACAGATGTCATATAGGTAGCACGCTCTACAGATGTCCTATAGGCCTCTTCACATCTTGTTTTCCGTAATTTATTCATTAATAATCGCTCCATTGACTGTAACAAATTAAATTACCCCCTCCCCCTGTATTGAGAATACAGCCTTGATTATTAATATTTCCTGCTTTCATGGTGTGCATGTTCCTTGGGACATATTTGCTAATGTGAAGCCACACCTATTATATATATATATACAACTTTAAAAGCCCGCGAAAATATTACTCATATTATACACTTCCCTTTGAAGACCTTTGTATGTGACAATGATCCGTAATATTGTTTCTAAGTGACACTGGCCAGTGAAACTGATACTACGGGTATGAACTAGCCAACTTCACATCGTAACAATAATAAAAGGGACACTTCATCTATATCAGTCTCAAAACGTGTTGGTACACATCTGTGTGGAAACTAAAACCAATCACTCTTCGTCCGTCATCCGTACATCATTGTAATATAATTTTCTCAGAAACCACGGGATCCCTTTGGCTGAAATTTGGTCTCAACATGGGATCAGAAATTATCCATGGAAGACAACAGTGTCCGTGTGGGGAGAAGCTTCGTAGTGTTTCGCTGTCGCCATGGTGTTTGTTTGGGTATAGGCATGGGTGGTGAGTGTGGTTCTCATATGGTCTGAACTAGCCTTTACTGACTGAGGTCATTTAGTGCACATGTCATCACTTCACTGATAACCATTATATGGTCAAATCCCTACACTATCAAACGCAATGTTTCAATAATGGGTTTTCTTAAAATTTTGACTAAATATTGGTTATATTATACGCATCAGCGATCCTTCTTAATAACGCTCTGTATATTTTCAAACGCATTGCACTAAATGGGTTTGGAATAGCCACACAGGAAAGGAGAAACTGAGGTCCTAGGTAGGTCGACTGCATATAGCAGTATATATGGGGTACAGACATGGACAGCAATGGGTTCCTCGTGGCTTCTGGCCTACACATGACATATTAAAGTTAACCACACCCATCGGCGCGCCTTTAATGGGCTATGAAGCGCCATACAGGCTCGAATCATGGCCTTCGCCATGTGTTTCTATTTGAACCCACATTAGTAACTAAATAAAATCTTTCTCTCCAGGTTGTTTCACGCCATAACCTTGATTTGGAAAGCTTGAAGGGCTAATTAAGCTTCAATTTAAATCCCAACATTATTTGAAGAACGTATCTGGCTAAACATGTCCACCATAGTAAGCTCATTTAATTCAAAGAGCTTCACACATAGTCCCACTAGTAATGATGTGTCGTTATTTACTGCAGAAATGGTCATATATATAAAATACAATACAACACATTTTGGTCACATACCTTAAAGGTGCACGTCACTTTCGCAAGATATCTAACTGACCATGTATAGAGTGGAATGACATGTCGTGTATCAAATGTATAATCAGTTCCAGTATTTCGTCCATAAGGCAGTTTTGGTTGTAACATCATTGTGTATGACGGTTCATTCATATGATACCTTAGCGGTTGCACACGATACTGTCTGTTGTATTTTATGTCTTATATCATGTATATTAATTGCTCCATGGATGGTAGGAGTATGGCATTGGTGTCTGGTTCTTCGATGTATTCTAGTCATAGTTCATTCATATTATTACTCTAAAATCTCCATTAAATGGAGAAACTAAAGAGCCCATATTATGTAGACTAGTGTATAAATACTTACTTCATGCATTATTTTCATCAAGTATATGTATTATAACTCCCATCAAGATAGGCTGTTATACAGAGGAAACAAAGCGTGTACCAAGTGACAGGCTGTACCAAGTGACAGTCTCATGTCACGAAAGGCCTACTATGTGGACACATGTTCTTATCAAAACGCTCTATTATGTAGGGGGTTATCAACCATCGGTCTGGAAAAGGCATACGAGCGGAACGCGTGTATACACATTTATTCGATGTACTCTTTAATCTTCGATTTCTCTTTATTGTCGTTAATTTATAGCATTATTAGTAGGAATCTAAACTCGCCGTTATATTGAGAAAATAATGCGTCAATACCAGTCAATACTGCTTTATTGGCGGTAAATGAAATTATTGAATCATGTATCGCAGCTAAACAAGCGAGACAACTGATCACAACACAACAATTAGTAATATTTCTGAAGCCTTGAGTGGTTTGTAATACACAGTGTAAATTTTCATTATTGCTACCATTTAAGGAAACATGCCCCCGATAGGGCTACTATGCGAACACATGTCTATATTAATTTCACATATTCCTTACCGTTCATTCATATATACTCCAAGCTCTCTGTTAATACAGAGGCATCAAAACATTGGTCTGGAAAAGACCTACGATGTGGATGCGTGTATACATATTTACTTGATGTATTCTTTAATCGTTCATTTCTCTTTATTATCGTTCATTTATAGCATTATTAGAAGAAATTTAGTCTAAAATCTCCATTACATGGAGACAATAAAGAGCCCATATGGTGTAGACTAATGCATAAATACTTCATGTATTCTTTTCACCAATTATATGTATTGTACATCCTATACATTTAGTCTGTTATACAGAGGAAACGAAGCATGTACTACGTGGCAGTTTCATATGACGATAAGACCTACTATGTGAACACATGTGCATATTAATTTCACATATTCTTCTCAAAACGCTCTATTTTATACGGGGGTATCAAACATTGGTCTGGAAAAGGCCTGCTATGTGGACGCGTGTATACATATTGACTTCATATATGCATTCATAGTTCATTTCTCTTAATTGTCGTTCATTTAATAGCATTATAAGTAGAAATATAGTCTAAAACCGTCGGTATATGGATAATATATAGCGTCAATACTGTTTTATTGTTGGTAACTCAAATTATTGCATCATGTATCGCAACTAAACAAGCGAGACAACTCATAAATTCTTAATAGTTCTGATGTCTATGGCAGTTCACAGAGTGTATATTTTCATTGTTGTTACCATTTTAGTGCATAAATTACTGATTTCTGTGTAAGAACGCTGGTCTCCATTGTTGTTATGATTGTGCCTATAACTGTCCATATTCTTAAAGCAAGTACGGTACCTCTATGTGATATGATGTATACAAATTTCCATTTTCACAGGTAAATCACGTATAAACGCTCTTTAATGTATAGTTAAACTGAGTTTTCACATGCAGGGCTATGTCTTTGTGGACTATATACGTGGTATACTTCAGTATATACACGAAGTGAATGTGTTCTAAGTATGCGTATCTGATTTATGTATACGTCCGTGTTTCTTAAAGCAAATCCAATACATATTAGTGCGTTATATTATGATGTACATTAAGTGCCCTTTTCACTGTTAAATCAAGTAAAAAAGCCCTCTACTATAGTTAACTATTCAGTTCCACATACGCTATAAGCTCTATGGTGGTCCGGTGTGTCTTATCAATATGCCATTATATGCACGAATGTAATGTGTTCAAATATGTGGGTTATGATGTATACTTTAATGTTAAAGTATATAAGCACTCTTTAAGATATGCATATGCAGAATGTTGCCTCTTTACACTGACAGAAAAAAAAGGAATATATAATTTTGAATACTACTCTTCATAAAACGTTAGAAAACCATAATCTAACAACTAATATCGAAGAACAATGTAATTACTTGATAAGCATTGTAAATATTTCGTCTGTTTTAAATAAAATGGAAATATTTCGTCTATTTGAAATACAGTTGGAAGCAACAATCAAGTATTTAAATGAAATTTGGACCAAAATCTTATAATTTGAGAAAACGTATATAATTTCTATCGAAGTCTTATAATAAAGGAAGGCTTTGCGCGAATCCATTCGGTCTAATGTGTGAATGTGTTCATCATCGCAAATATAATGATGCAGAAATGAATATTTCCTAGAAAAATGTTAACATAGCTTGTATTTAACCGAAATAATATAGCATTTGAGTTAAAATGTTTCATATTAGGACCATAACGAACCAATGCATAAAAATACAATATTTTGTTTTTCATTCTCGATCAAAATAATGCAGGGTTGTCAATTATCAACAAAAAACAAATACTTTGAAACAAAAACGATGACATAAGAACGAATATCCAAGAGCTAGTGTGAAAATAACCCTCACATTTATAAAAAAAAAACAATAAAAATTCAGTTTTCGAGTAAGTCCTTCATAATTATTGAATGTTTTCGTCTATGTTGGATCAAATTTGACACAAAAATCAATTAGCTCACTAACAGTTCGCGCAATATCTCATATTTTGAGAAAACGTTTGCAATTTTAGACAACAATATTGCTAGTGAAGGTGAATATTTCATCCTGGAACTCATGAAATATGATAAAAATAGATGTAAAGACACTTCACGAGACCTCATATCTTTGAGTTATGAACATAAAGTCATCTCATAGTGCCAATGTACCCCATAATTTGGTCAGGAGAAATATGTATTTCATATTTGACCCTTCATCTATGGTAAAAAATGAATTAAGGGACATGGGAGTGGTGTCCTAGACATTAACCTAGAGCATAAATTGACTCAATTTTGCAATTTTAGGCAACATTCTTGCCAGGGAAAGTGTATATTTCATGTTGGAACTCATCAAATGTGATAAACATGCATCAAAAGGCACTTACTGAGCTCTGATGACTTTGAGTTATGACAACAACGGCATCTCATACTAGATTGTAAGCCATAATTTGGTCAGGAAAAGTGTAAATTTCATATTTTATCCTACATGTGTTTTAACAATCAATGTAATTACACCCCATCGGTCGCCTAGACACAGCGTAAATGTTCTCAAGTTTTCAACTGTAGGCCACAATGTCGGCAGTGAAGGTAAACATTTCATATTGGAACCCATGAAATGTGATAAAATGGATAAAAAGACACTTCATGAGTACTTATGACTGAGTTGTGAACATAAAGGGACCTCATAGTGTATTGTAGGTCATAATTTGGTCAGGAAAATTGTAAATTTCATGTCTTAAGCTCCATGTGTTTTAAAAATATATTTAATTACAGCCAGTGGGTCCCTAGAGATCAATCCACAGTCCATATGTAGTCCATATGCAATTTTAAGGAACAGTATTGCTAGCGAAGGTGAACATTCCATGCTGGAACTCATGAAATATGATAAAAATAGATGAAAAGACACTCTCTGAGGCCTTGGTCAGGAGAAATGTGTATTGTATTTTGACCCTTGATGCGTGGTAGCAATCAATGAAATTACACCCCATGGTATCCTCAGATATGAAGCAACATCATAAATGCACTCAGTTTTGGCAATTTAGAAAACATTGTTGATAGGGAAGTTGTACATGTCATGTTGGAACTGGTGAAATGTGATAATAATTGATCAAAAGACACTCGATGAGCCCTGATGGGTTTCAATTATGGTCATAAAGGCATCTGATAGTGTCATTATACAACGGGGAAATTTGTGAAGCGCTAACAAAGCGTATCTACACGGTGTTATACGATCCAAAATGATCCTGATATAAGAAATGCAATCTAGATCATACTCAGTATCTTCGTATCGACTGAATATATCGTTATTCGATGGTGTTCCCGACATACCTCCGTCTTTACTTTTCTTATGCCTTTGTAAATTGTAGTTCGTCGATAATATATTTCTGCACAAATGGCACCCGTGTATTGTCTCGAACCATGGGAAGAACTATCGTCCTTATACCAGCGAAAAGATGAGCGAATATGGTGTGGTATTATAAACTCGCCGCCTTCGTACCTCTATTTATCGTTTAGAGTTATTGTTCTTAGATAAAAAATTGGCGCGGCGGCAGTGGGGATGAGGGGGCCGCACGCGCGCCAATTTTTTATCTAAGAACAATAACTCTAAACGATAAATAGAGGTACGAAGGCGGCGAGTTTATAATACCACACCATATTCGCTCATCTTTTCGCTGGTATAAGGACGATAGTTCTTCCCATGATTCGAGACAATACACGGGTGCCATTTGTGCAGAAATATATTATCGACGAACTACAATTTACAAAGGCATAAGAAAAGTAAAGACGGAGGTATGTCGAGAACACCATCGAATAACGATATATTCAGTCGATACGAAGATACTGAGTATGATCTAGATTGCATTTCTTATATCAGGATCATTTTGGATCGTATAACACCGTGTAGATACGCTTTGTTAGCGCTTCACAAATTTCCCCGTTGTATAATGACACTATCAGATGCCTTTATGACCATAATTGAAACCCATCAGGGCTCATCGAGTGTCTTTTGATCAATTATTATCACATTTCACCAGTTCCAACATGACATGTACAACTTCCCTATCAACAATGTTTTCTAAATTGCCAAAACTGAGTGCATTTATGATGTTGCTTCATATCTGAGGATACCATGGGGTGTAATTTCATTGATTGCTACCACGCATCAAGGGTCAAAATACAATACACATTTCTCCTGACCAAGGCCTCAGAAAGTGTCTTTTCATCTATTTTTATCATATTTCATGAGTTCCAGCATGGAATGTTCACCTTCGCTAGCAATACTGTTCCCTAAAATTGCATATGGACTACATATGGACTGTGGATTGATCTCTAGGGACCCACTGGCTGTAATTAAATATATTTTTAAAACACATGGAGCTTAAGACATGAAATTTACAATTTTCCTGACCAAATTATGACCTACAATACACTATGAGGTCCCTTTATGTTCACAACTCAGTCATAAGTACTCATGAAGTGTCTTTTTATCCATTTTATCACATTTCATGGGTTCCAACATGAAATGTTTACCTTCACTGCCGACATTGTGGCCTACAGTTGAAAACTTGAGAACATTTACGCTGTGTCTAGGCGACCGATGGGGTGTAATTACATTGATTGTTAAAACACATGTAGGATAAAATATGAAATTTACACTTTTCCTGACCAAATTATGGCTTACAATCTAGTATGAGATGCCGTTGTTGTCATAACTCAAAGTCATCAGAGCTCAGTAAGTGCCTTTTGATGCATGTTTATCACATTTGATGAGTTCCAACATGAAATATACACTTTCCCTGGCAAGAATGTTGCCTAAAATTGCAAAATTGAGTCAATTTATGCTCTAGGTTAATGTCTAGGACACCACTCCCATGTCCCTTAATTCATTTTTTACCATAGATGAAGGGTCAAATATGAAATACATATTTCTCCTGACCAAATTATGGGGTACATTGGCACTATGAGATGACTTTATGTTCATAACTCAAAGATATGAGGTCTCGTGAAGTGTCTTTACATCTATTTTTATCATATTTCATGAGTTCCAGGATGAAATATTCACCTTCACTAGCAATATTGTTGTCTAAAATTGCAAACGTTTTCTCAAAATATGAGATATTGCGCGAACTATTAGTGAGCTAATTGATTTTTGTGTCAAATTTGATCCAACATAGACGAAAACATTCAATAATTATGAAGGACTTACTCGAAAACTGAATTTTTATTGTTTTTTTTTTATAAATGTGAGGGTTATTTTCACACTAGCTCTTGGATATTCGTTCTTATGTCATCGTTTTTGTTTCAAAGTATTTGTTTTTTGTTGATAATTGACAACCCTGCATTATTTTGATCGAGAATGAAAAACAAAATATTGTATTTTTATGCATTGGTTCGTTATGGTCCTAATATGAAACATTTTAACTCAAATGCTATATTATTTCGGTTAAATACAAGCTATGTTAACATTTTTCTAGGAAATATTCATTTCTGCATCATTATATTTGCGATGATGAACACATTCACACATTAGACCGAATGGATTCGCGCAAAGCCTTCCTTTATTATAAGACTTCGATAGAAATTATATACGTTTTCTCAAATTATAAGATTTTGGTCCAAATTTCATTTAAATACTTGATTGTTGCTTCCAACTGTATTTCAAATAGACGAAATATTTCCATTTTATTTAAAACAGACGAAATATTTACAATGCTTATCAAGTAATTACATTGTTCTTCGATATTAGTTGTTAGATTATGGTTTTCTAACGTTTTATGAAGAGTAGTATTCAAAATTATATATTCCTTTTTTTTCTGTCAGTGTAAAGAGGCAACATTCTGCATATGCATATCTTAAAGAGTGCTTATATACTTTAACATTAAAGTATACATCATAACCCACATATTTGAACACATTACATTCGTGCATATAATGGCATATTGATAAGACACACCGGACCACCATAGAGCTTATAGCGTATGTGGAACTGAATAGTTAACTATAGTAGAGGGCTTTTTTACTTGATTTAACAGTGAAAAGGGCACTTAATGTACATCATAATATAACGCACTAATATGTATTGGATTTGCTTTAAGAAACACGGACGTATACATAAATCAGATACGCATACTTAGAACACATTCACTTCGTGTATATACTGAAGTATACCACGTATATAGTCCACAAAGACATAGCCCTGCATGTGAAAACTCAGTTTAACTATACATTAAAGAGCGTTTATACGTGATTTACCTGTGAAAATGGAAATTTGTATACATCATATCACATAGAGGTACCGTACTTGCTTTAAGAATATGGACAGTTATAGGCACAATCATAACAACAATGGAGACCAGCGTTCTTACACAGAAATCAGTAATTTATGCACTAAAATGGTAACAACAATGAAAATATACACTCTGTGAACTGCCATAGACATCAGAACTATTAAGAATTTATGAGTTGTCTCGCTTGTTTAGTTGCGATACATGATGCAATAATTTGAGTTACCAACAATAAAACAGTATTGACGCTATATATTATCCATATACCGACGGTTTTAGACTATATTTCTACTTATAATGCTATTAAATGAACGACAATTAAGAGAAATGAACTATGAATGCATATATGAAGTCAATATGTATACACGCGTCCACATAGCAGGCCTTTTCCAGACCAATGTTTGATACCCCCGTATAAAATAGAGCGTTTTGAGAAGAATATGTGAAATTAATATGCACATGTGTTCACATAGTAGGTCTTATCGTCATATGAAACTGCCACGTAGTACATGCTTCGTTTCCTCTGTATAACAGACTAAATGTATAGGATGTACAATACATATAATTGGTGAAAAGAATACATGAAGTATTTATGCATTAGTCTACACCATATGGGCTCTTTATTGTCTCCATGTAATGGAGATTTTAGACTAAATTTCTTCTAATAATGCTATAAATGAACGATAATAAAGAGAAATGAACGATTAAAGAATACATCAAGTAAATATGTATACACGCATCCACATAGTAGGTCTTTTCCAGACCAATGTTTTGATGCCTCTGTATTAACAGAGAGCTTGGAGTATATATGAATGAACGGTAAGGAATATGTGAAATTAATATAGACATGTGTTCGCATAGTAGCCCTATCGGGGGCATGTTTCCTTAAATGGTAGCAATAATGAAAATTTACACTGTGTATTACAAACCACTCAAGGCTTCAGAAATATTACTAATTGTTGTGTTGTGATCAGTTGTCTCGCTTGTTTAGCTGCGATACATGATTCAATAATTTCATTTACCGCCAATAAAGCAGTATTGACTGGTATTGACGCATTATTTTCTCAATATAACGGCGAGTTTAGATTCCTACTAATAATGCTATAAATTAACGACAATAAAGAGAAATCGAAGATTAAAGAGTACATCGAATAAATGTGTATACACGCGTTCCGCTCGTATGCCTTTTCCAGACCGATGGTTGATAACCCCCTACATAATAGAGCGTTTTGATAAGAACATGTGTCCACATAGTAGGCCTTTCGTGACATGAGACTGTCACTTGGTACAGCCTGTCACTTGGTACACGCTTTGTTTCCTCTGTATAACAGCCTATCTTGATGGGAGTTATAATACATATACTTGATGAAAATAATGCATGAAGTAAGTATTTATACACTAGTCTACATAATATGGGCTCTTTAGTTTCTCCATTTAATGGAGATTTTAGAGTAATAATATGAATGAACTATGACTAGAATACATCGAAGAACCAGACACCAATGCCATACTCCTACCATCCATGGAGCAATTAATATACATGATATAAGACATAAAATACAACAGACAGTATCGTGTGCAACCGCTAAGGTATCATATGAATGAACCGTCATACACAATGATGTTACAACCAAAACTGCCTTATGGACGAAATACTGGAACTGATTATACATTTGATACACGACATGTCATTCCACTCTATACATGGTCAGTTAGATATCTTGCGAAAGTGACGTGCACCTTTAAGGTATGTGACCAAAATGTGTTGTATTGTATTTTATATATATGACCATTTCTGCAGTAAATAACGACACATCATTACTAGTGGGACTATGTGTGAAGCTCTTTGAATTAAATGAGCTTACTATGGTGGACATGTTTAGCCAGATACGTTCTTCAAATAATGTTGGGATTTAAATTGAAGCTTAATTAGCCCTTCAAGCTTTCCAAATCAAGGTTATGGCGTGAAACAACCTGGAGAGAAAGATTTTATTTAGTTACTAATGTGGGTTCAAATAGAAACACATGGCGAAGGCCATGATTCGAGCCTGTATGGCGCTTCATAGCCCATTAAAGGCGCGCCGATGGGTGTGGTTAACTTTAATATGTCATGTGTAGGCCAGAAGCCACGAGGAACCCATTGCTGTCCATGTCTGTACCCCATATATACTGCTATATGCAGTCGACCTACCTAGGACCTCAGTTTCTCCTTTCCTGTGTGGCTATTCCAAACCCATTTAGTGCAATGCGTTTGAAAATATACAGAGCGTTATTAAGAAGGATCGCTGATGCGTATAATATAACCAATATTTAGTCAAAATTTTAAGAAAACCCATTATTGAAACATTGCGTTTGATAGTGTAGGGATTTGACCATATAATGGTTATCAGTGAAGTGATGACATGTGCACTAAATGACCTCAGTCAGTAAAGGCTAGTTCAGACCATATGAGAACCACACTCACCACCCATGCCTATACCCAAACAAACACCATGGCGACAGCGAAACACTACGAAGCTTCTCCCCACACGGACACTGTTGTCTTCCATGGATAATTTCTGATCCCATGTTGAGACCAAATTTCAGCCAAAGGGATCCCGTGGTTTCTGAGAAAATTATATTACAATGATGTACGGATGACGGACGAAGAGTGATTGGTTTTAGTTTCCACACAGATGTGTACCAACACGTTTTGAGACTGATATAGATGAAGTGTCCCTTTTATTATTGTTACGATGTGAAGTTGGCTAGTTCATACCCGTAGTATCAGTTTCACTGGCCAGTGTCACTTAGAAACAATATTACGGATCATTGTCACATACAAAGGTCTTCAAAGGGAAGTGTATAATATGAGTAATATTTTCGCGGGCTTTTAAAGTTGTATATATATATATAATAGGTGTGGCTTCACATTAGCAAAGATGTCCCAAGGAACATGCACACCATGAAAGCAGGAAATATTAATAATCAAGGCTGTATTCTCAATACAGGGGGAGGGGGTAATTTAATTTGTTACAGTCAATGGAGCGATTATTAATGAATAAATTACGGAAAACAAGATGTGAAGAGGCCTATAGGACATCTGTAGAGCGTGCTACCTATATGACATCTGTAGAGCGTGCTAACGGATTTAGTCATAGAAAGAGTAATATCCAAGATGGATGCTTCGTTCAAATTCTATAGAGCCCATCTGGAGGTGCTACTAAACAAGGAATTTTTTCAAAAACTTGGAGATGAAAGTGGATATTCGAAGATTATGAGGGATTAGAAGTTGTAAGAAAAAGAAGAGCGAATAAAAACAGGAAGTGGTAGATAAAAAAGAGGGATAAAAAAAAGATAACAAAGAAAAATTATGAATAAATAGAGGATATCCACCCTTTTTCAGTGGATATGGGTTATATCTCATGAGTGATGACAAAACATTGAATTTCCACGATATGATCAAATAATAAGCATGTGATACAACGCTTAGCCGATGGGTGTGGAGTCAGCCGGTATGTTTCACGAGGGATTGCGTCAGATTCCAATAACTCAGGCGTTGCGCCGGAAGTAGGGATTGCGCCAGATTCGAATGACTCAGGCATTGCGCCAGAAGTAGGGATTGCGTCAGATTCGAATGACAGGCATTGCAGGAGGCAGAGTTTCTTATGGGCTGGATCTTATTCTAGGGTTTAGGAGACGTGTGTAGACCACTCAATATCCCATCAGGTGTAGTGTGGAACCCTCAGAAGTGGCAGTGGGTTAGATATATTAAAAGACCGTTAATTTTAAATTATTTTTGAATTTTAGAAAAAGTTGAAGTTTTTTCAGTTTTTCATAGTTTTTTAATTTATGAATTTTGTTTAAAGTTTTTCATTTTTGTTTCTTTTTGAAAAGTTTTTTGAAATTTTAGAGTATTTTGAAGTTTTTAAACTTTTTTGAAATTTTTTGAGATTTTTGAAGTTTTTGAAATTTTAGAAATTTTTGAAGTTTTTGAAATTTTTGAAGTTTTTGAAGTTTTTGAAATTTTTGAAGTTTTTGAAATTTTTGAAGTTTTTGAAGTTTTTGAAATTTTTGAAGTTTTGAGGCCGAACTTGTCTGAACATGTCCGGCCAAAAATATCCCTTCCGTATAATAATATTCTAATGGGGATCATAAACCGCAAATAGACCGACGCGTGGGCGGAGAATATAGGTCAAACACCAACGGTAGTACTGCAGAGAATGTAGGTCAAACTGTCTAGACTGGCACCAAACAGGCGGGGTATCATCACATATATAAGAGAATGCATTGGCTTAACACATTAAAAATTATAAAATTGTTAAAGAATGTAAGAAAAAATGGCCAATGCATTCTCTTATATATGCGAGGCGACCTATGGTCGACTCGCATATATAAGAGAATGCATTGGCACAGGGCATAACTGTAACTATCACACTGTGGTCAAGGAGCCGGTTCCAATTATATCCATATTTGTATGGTTCTATTGAGACAGACCGAAGATATTTTAGGCTGTTGAAGCTTTATTTTGGGCGTTTTTGGCCGGTTTGTTGGGTAAAGGGTTAATGTGCAACAAAATGCACTAATGGCAGTGCACTATCAAACAATGGGCCACCAAATACAATACATCAGTGATAAGACTTAACACTAATGAATCCTCTGTCTGTCATAACGCTGCATGGCAGATGGTGTGTATAGTGTAATATTGTCAAGTAACAATGATGTGATTAAAATAGTCTAGACACGGTATTTGAATGTATGGACATAATTATATAGAATGTTAGATGTTAAATAAAACAAAAATATGCATTAATAATGACACCAGAAAATGAGGATTTAATTTGGCCAAAGTTTGTTTTAGTTTGCCAAAAAAAAATTAGAATTGGCCAATATATTGGCCAAAAGATTTTTCGGACCAGTACCCATCCGACGATCGGTTATATATAGCAGACTGGGGTGCAACTTCAACTAGACCTTCACCCATACGGTTTTTGTTTAGTTCGTGATCGAACCAATGCCCTTAATTCCTTAATCCATTACTCTTAATTCCACTGCCCTCAATTTCACTGCCCTTAATTCCACCGACCTTAATTCCACTGCCAGTATTCGCCCCGCGACAGTTGCCATCTCGCCCGATATTGAATGCTTTCAAATTAATCAAATTTAAAATTGAACACTGCAAACAGAGCGTTAATAAGTTATGAGATCAAGAAGGCAGCTGGTTTATTGATGGCGATAGATTGCACGCGATCGGTACGTCCAGGGTGGTCCTGTTCTGTCAGGTAATCCGAGCATTAACCCTTCCATGACTGGAGCTTCATGAAATTTTGCGAAAACCCTGTACCAATGCATTCTCTTATTTGTGCGAGTCTCGCATATATAAGAGAATACATTGACCTAACATTATTTATATTGACCTTGTAAGCCAGTGCATTCTCTGATATATGTGAGGCTCCATGTGGGAGACCCGCATATATAAGAGAAGACACTGGCACAGGATATTTATAATGCTGCATCAGCGCAGCTCCCGTCATGAACCTCAGCTTTGCGTACTTTCGGTGCATGTTGTTCGTCGAGATCAGGGACGTAGCGAGTGGGGTGGATAATTTCAACCAATTTTGTAAAAAATAATTTAGAGAGTGGGAATTTTTCGTACATGGACCAAGTTGAACATTTCAGACCAAAATAAGTTGAAATTGTTATGATAGTTTGGTTTTTCCCAACAAGTATTCAATGTGAAATTTGTTGCTTTTAGACCACATGTCTAATATGTTCCAACTTCCGGTCAAAGTTTTGCACCGACGTAACCATATGTTGGCAATGCGCCAACAGTATATACATAGGGGTGTTCGGAAATGTCCTAAAGTTGGAAAGCTTGAGATACCAGTTTGAAAATATCAACAACTAAAGGGTGCAAATAACACTTCGCGGACTTTCGGCGTAGTTTAAAGGGGTGCAGTTGAAAGTTCTAATATGGACCCTCCCCTCCCCAACGGAAATTCTCTAGCCACGTGCATGGTCGAGATGAGAGGTATTGCCCAACTTGCCAAAATACGTATATTTGCAAATAAAATGGCAGGGCTTGCGATCACATAATATACCTGCCAAAATTTCCTGGTACTTCAAAATGGATTTTCTCAAATCAGTCGTGAATTTCCTTTTGAAATTTGGTACAAGCGATTATTGTGATACAATATTTGAGATCCATCAACACGTTGGAATGACAACCGCATTTAATTTACTTGTATGGCATGATACATATTTAAATTTCACTGTTCCAGAGCAAATCTTTGTTGAAAATCTCTTGCAATTTTTTATGGATAATGTTGATAGATAACACTTTTGGGGCAAGTTTATACTATATATGGTGACAGTGGTTTGCGTTATTTTTGGCAATTAATCGATTCTGATAACAGAAGCGGCATTTCAAGAAATTTTGTTGTTGTTGTTGTTGTTGGAATATGATGATATGGGGACCATCAAATCGGATTGAGTACCTTCAAGCGTCAGACGCACGTTCTGCCAAAAAAATCCTGGTATTTCAAAATAGATTTTCTCAAATCAGTCATGAATTTCTTTTTGAAATTTGGTACAAGCGATTATTGTGGCACAATATTTCAGATACATCAACTCGTTGGAAATGACAACCTCATTTAATTTACTTGTATGGCATGAGAAATATTAAAAATTTCACTGTTTCAGAGCAACTCTTTGTTGAAAATCTCTTGCAATTTTTGGCTGGATTTATGCAATAGGTGCGTCTGTCCCCTTTATGTCAACATTGATGACTTAATGGGATGTTAACGTGTATTTTGGAAGATTACAATATTTGGGACTCTGTGCATGGTATCAACGGGGAGGGGGCATATGAAGTTTTCCAGAGTTGATAATTTCAATCTTCAAGCGACGTACATGACAAGCAAATGAAACTCGGCCTCTAGAAACGACGCGTGCAGTCCTGCCTGGTTCATCTCGGCCATTTAATTATGTCTTGTTCGCCAGAATACAAATCTAATACAGACTCAATATTATTCATGTTCGTTTCAATATAAGGGAAGTAGTCGACCTCTCTGTCACGGAGAATGATTACAGTTTGAGTAATTATCGATTTCTCTGCTCTTATTCGTGTTTCATTGGTTGCGAACGCTAAATTATTGACACAAGGAACAAATTTTGTGCTCACATAAGTCTGATATCTGGTATCGCGCGGTATATCGGTTCGTGCCAGGGTAACTTGTGGATGAAGCCTACACTCTAAACAATATAGGGTAGAAAACTGTACCCCAGATATATTAAATCTATAGCATTCTGTGGGAATTGCTTCACCAGCTCTGTGGGGTGATAGAATTGCCCAGAATTACTCCCAAATCCTTTTTATTATCATATACGCCCGAATGAGGGTTTATAGCAATTTAAGGGATTCAAATTAAAACAATGTCAAGTTATCACTCATTGTTGAATAAAAAACACAATCGAAGTAATATATGCATGGTACAATTATTTGAGCATATATAGGAAGTCGAAACATATTATTAAGATATTGGTAATGCTGTTGGGTTCAGTGAACTATGGATGCAAGTTGATCGGACAATTTTGTATGTGGAACGCTTTCGAACATGTCAGACCGAACTTGCATCCATGTATATACTCAATGGAACGCAACCAAATCACAACCCATTCTTCACTAGCCTTTGTTTTGCGTTGTCCGACTTTGTTTATATGACTTTGTCTTTAGCCGCCAAACGCATATAGAATAGACATCTTGACAAAGTAACTACTCTTTCTCAGTGGCATACATGTTTAACATCTTTGTAAGATCTAAATCGGAAATTTTCTATTAAACTCGGCAAGTTTGTCACTTTCCAAAATCCTGTCATTAAATAGGACGACCAGGGCCAGTAGTTATCCGAATATTTCCCCAGTCGGACGCCCCTCCACCCGGACATTAAGTTTTACTCACCGTACATTTCCCCTCAATTTCACATAAATCAACATGTAAGAAACAGTATAATGCAAATGAAGCCCAAAGCCGTTCATTGTGTTCGTTTCCGAAAACATGGGATATCGTATCGGCCGGCTGATCAGCATACAGTATATGTAATATATACAGTATATGTAATATACTATGCAGTCATTGTGTTGCTTTTTATTTCCAGGGAGCCATGGTCAGCCAGCAAAGACAGGGAAAAGAGGGTCGCCTGGAACATTGTCCGTGCATTTCTACAAATTTTCCACTTCCAAATGGGAGCACATCCGACTGGCTTATCTCGAGAAGAATTACAGGTTTTGCATAGACAGCTCAAGCATTAATCTCAAAACCGGAATGATAGAAGTTGATACATCTCAGAACGAGGTTGCTGAGAATCTCGCTCTCGCATTTACCGTGTCTCTCCTGCATGTTCTGTGTGAACCGAGGACAAAACCGAACACATCCAACATACGCGGAGCACATGACGTGATGACGATACCCTCCGAGAGCCTCGCTCTGATTGTTGCTGCTGGACATGGGATGGGAGTTCCGTCGAACCAGTATATCCGTGATCGTTATAAGAATACATACTATGGTGGGATATACGTCGATTGCGATTACGCTGATATGGAGTTTGACGAAATAGATCTCGAGATGGGATGTGACGGTACAGCAGAGACGGGCGACACGGCCGATGCCGGCGATTTCGGTGACGCTGGTGGGTGTGGAGGTTGTGGTGGGTGTGGTGGTTGTGGTGGGTGTGGTGGTTGCGGCGGGTGTGGTGGTGGTTGCGGTGGCTGTGGTGGTTGATATTCAGTAATATTTTAACCGACCTTCGAGCGTGCACCGGTCAGACCAGCGCATATTTCATGGACTCGTGGCCACAAATCATCCTAGTGCTGAAATTTGTTATCACATTATGATCTCATTACTTTTGCCACCACAATAACCACCGCACCACCAGAAAATCGTGGTAGAAACAGGACTAGATAAATAAATACAAAGAATATGTTGTTACCCAAATGTGAACAGCACAAATAAATAGTCCGACACCGTCGGTGTATCACGTGGCACCAACATGTTATTCGGCATGCTTAAGTCACCATCATATTTGTTTCAACGCACATTTGCTCTTCTGGTACTCATAACCTTAAAAGAACCCCAGTTATTTCCTGTTCTTTTGAGCAAATATATACATTGAACTCATAAAATTTGTGCTATACGGACATTGATGTCTCTATATTGTGCGCGTTTGGATCAGTGTCTTTATGCACCCAGACGTTAGTATATATGAGAGATCCGATGCCTCATAAATATTTCGATGCTTCATTCTCTAAGGAATGAACTCACATATTACTAATGGGGTATACGTATTCGAGTGCAAATAGAGAGGTTTCGCAATTCACTGGTAAAGCTACGACTATACATTTAGCTACCAGTATAGTTGTAAAATTCATGTAGGACTAAAGCATTTGTTTCGCAAAAATAACGACGACTATTAGGGTATACGGCATTGCATGCAGGGATAATCGTGCGCAGTGAGGTTTTAGTTTTCCACGATCTACCAGATTAACCGTTTCAATGCCAAGTCCGATTTTTGTAAGAGCTCTACAAAAAGCTCTAAGAGCTCTTTCCATCAATGTATCACATTATTATAATCAATAAATTTGAAAAATGATCAAGGAAATATGGGTTGATAAAAAAATCGGACTTGGCACTGAAAAGGTTAACCACAATGCGTACAGTATATTCCAATCAAATCAATTCAGGATGGTTGACCCAGGCTTTATAAGTGATGGCTGCATGTACATGTATGATCCAACAACAGTAATTGACTGAGTGTCTGTATCTTTAAATGAAGTGTTTGATACAAACCGAAAGATTTGATACCCTAGCCGTTGTGACGGTTATGACATCACGGCTATACATTTAGAACGTCCGCATAATTTTATGACGTTGTACTATAAACGTGGTCGTAACTAACCGTGAGTTTTGCGAAACATCTGTAATATGATTAACCCTTTCTCTCCTAAATGGATCCTCCCATGCACTGTTATAAATGTATAAATTGTAATGGTCTGTTATTAATTTGGAGGGGTGTTCATCCAACGCAACTGTCTTCTA
This sequence comes from Siphonodentalium dalli, assembly GCA_032622095.1. NCBI lineage: Eukaryota > Metazoa > Mollusca > Scaphopoda > Gadilida > Siphonodentaliidae > Siphonodentalium > Siphonodentalium dalli. The sequence goes on along the minus strand of CP136061.1, from coordinate 127,043,759 downwards.
TGCACGCTGTCTATGTGTGCCAGGGAGTAAATGCCTTTAGCCATTTTTTTCGCCATTTGACCAGTGATTTGATACGTTTTTTTGTTAGCCATTTCTAATTAATTTTCGCATTCGGGTAATCAATGCAGACGACAAATCATACACGTACAGAAGAAGTCTTATTTATTGGAGGGAAATGTTTCGATATTAAATTCAACAAATGACCTGTGGCCGTTTGTTGTTGAACTTATTATCTGAACATTTCCTGAAGGAAATACTCGTCAATGCGTTTATAGTAGAGACAGGGTTAAACTCGTGTACCCTCAACAGTATGATATGCATAGACAGACTAACTAAATTTTGATGAGACTGTTCACTGATTTCTCTCTTGGGAAATGTTACAGAATATTTATCTGTATTGAGTGCTCACGTTCGCGGTTAAATTTGACATTTAGTTTGTGCATTACCTTTAACGTAATTGTCCAACTATCAGAAACTATACCGTGGCCGTTTTCACCAATTAACATGCCGCAAATGCTTAACCTTTTCAGCAATCATTTTGCATACTGACAATATACGAAATGGCGTGAATGGAAATTTAAGATAGCTCAGTATGGGATTATACGAAATATCAGCTGTAATTTATCTCGGTGTGTGCATGCCGTCAAATTTCATGTATCAGAGTTATTTTCCTTGGTTAGAGCAGAGTGAGTGTAAAAATGAAACGAATGGGAGACAACTGTACTCTGTTAGAAAATGAAACGAATGGGAGACAACTGTATTATGTTAGAAAGTGAAACGAATGGGAGATAACTATACTGTGTTAGAAAGTTTCGGTCCAAAGTACCAAGCTTCATTTATCTGGGCTTATTTATTACAGTGTATGTCGTTTATTAATTTGGTTGACGTTATAGTCGATGAGAATTGAGAAATACTCATTTTGATGTTTGAGATTCAATTATACGAGTAATACTGTCTCGTTAATCTAAACATTTTCGTCCGTTTGAATTTCACTATATTCACGATGGGGAATCACGTGGTTTCGAGTTGATGAGTATCACTCACTCAAAATGGCCGAGAGATCGCAAATGCGACCAGAGACGAGGAAAAGGGTAATACACTATAGGCAATGACATATTGCATAGTATTTTGGCAGCTACAACCATCTGCTATATTATTTTTCAAAGAAGCTGATACCTCAATTGTGTCCAAGCTCACAGTTGTTTGCTCTAACATTCTGACCAAAGTTGTCAGTCGAGGGATTATCCTAGATATATGGAGTGGTGTGTTCCACGAACCCCCGACTGGTAACTTTGGTCAGAATGTTATAGAAAACTGCCGAGTGTTTCGGAACAAATAAGCTACCACATCAACTTGTTTTTAAAATAAACTTGAAATATGCTCGTAACAGTCAAAATGCTGTGTCTTACGTCAGTTCCTCATACCTTATGTTTTTGTGCGTTTGCGCTCGTCTCTGCCATTTTTAATGCGTGGTACTCACCAACGTCGAAACCACGTGATTCCCCACCGTGATATTGGGAACTTTTATTACAAGTCTATGTTTAAAGTCAGTTGTTTATAGCTTATCGTTCAAATAGAGAATATGTCAATATTTTCTTTGTTATATCTTCACCTTCTGAACAGCCATGGGGTAAATGTAAGATAAACATAGCACTTGAGTTAGTCGACACACCGATAACGAATTAGAAACAGATAGCCAATATGTTGACATCCGGTATGAATACACGCGCACTAATAGGACGATTTTTATTGTCATCATTATAATCATGTAAATTATATAGATGCGCAGATAATGCTTATATCAATGTTGAGTCATAGCAACTTTTTCAAATCGAGATCTTCCAGAAATCAAGCTTCATCTTCAAACTTTTGAGTGATTGAAACTCTAAAACAATTTTCTAGTATACAAGTACTGGTTTATTTTCTGGGGACAGTTATTGTAGTTTTCAGCAACTATTTCAAATGACACTTCCTGGATTTCAAAAGAAGAGCGTGTTAACCACCAAAGTGAATCTATACTTGCACTAATAAACGAATGAGTAGACACATCTCTCAATATTAGCTTCGGTTTCAATAATAATTCAGCTTATTTTCGATTTAATTTAGTTCTAGATATATATTTTTTCTGCTCAGAAGAAACATGTGATAACATTTTAACTTATTAAATGATCTCCCTTTGAATCACAACAGTATCAAATTTACTATCGAACACGCATCAAGCTCCTGTGCAAATAAATAAAATATACATGTTCATTGCACCCTAGTCCAAGTCTTCTCGTACTAAAACCAGCTAAGATATTGGGATAGCTAGATGCTGGCATTTAGTCAGAGTTCGCGCCCTATGTATTCTTATGACACGAGTTACGCCCAGGATCTGTGACGGGAATCTGTGGTGTATTTTACTCGATTTACCTAACAAATCAATACATGATGCTATGTACATCGGAAAGATCATAAGGTCATAATTGTGTATAATAATCTAACTTTCATGTTAAATTACACATAGAATATCCCGGTTGATTGTCACCAACATCGCTGTTTTTATATGTTTGTTTACGTTTTAAGTGAAAGCCGAAGTGTTCCGAAGAACTTCGGCATAATCCGGAGTTTGTTTTGGCCGAGACGAATTTCGATACAAACAAAATGGCAGGCCCCATATTATTCTAATGGTCGTTGTGTTTACACTGTGAGATGGTTGTAATTACCGTAATTTATTTAATGTATTACATTTATATCTTCAATATTTACTTAATCTATGTATGTATTTATTTATTGACACGTTAATTACGATTACAATGGAGAATTCATCGTGCGTGGTTGATCGAAAATCTACGGAATATTTTCACCGGAAAATGCCGAACGCAGTTCGCGAGGTCAACTGAGTTCGCATACTTTTAAAAATATGTAAACACTGCGGTAAATGTCTCTTTTCACATTAAATTACCGCTTTCAATTCACAACTGATGTGGGTTTCAGATCAAATAGCATGTCTTCTGCGGAAAATATCCGTTTATTGTCGCAATTGTGATATTTTATTTCATACTATCAGGTTAGCCCGCCACTGGCGTGGTTCGTCTCATGGCTTTGTTCGAAAAAGCTTTTTTAATTTTTTTAATTAATTAAACAAATTAACTATTTTTTTCAATTCGTCGAAATCCGCCAGTGTTACCCGATTTGACCTTGAATTGATAATTTTGAAGGTCAAGGCCAGGTCGGGTCACAATTTAACCCGCCCATGAGCTCAATCGGTTCGAGTCTATAAAGGACATACACATATATATATATATATCATTTGTGGGTACCCGTTTCAAGGTGAAGATCACATAGGACGGAAAAACTGACCCGATCCCAGTTCCTAGGAAGCACCAAGTACGTAAGATACACACAACACGCTCACCGACGCTGACGCCCGTGTACAGAAGTAAGAATCACATTACGCACATACGCTCTTTATCAACTACACTGCGGATAGGAACGCTCTTTAACTATCAACCCGATTAACCCCCGCCGTGCCGTTGACGGTGATTTTGATGATTGGGACCGCCGCTATGACCATTCCCGAGGGATTTTACCCATAGATTGAAAGTTTGGGCTCCATCGAGTCAGCCGTTTTAGAGTCTATAGAGGACAAATATACACATATATTTATATACGTAGTTCTCAAAATATACAGTAGACTAGCAGGTTAGCCCGCCACTGGCGGCTTTGGTCCGAAACATGACAATTTTTAATGTTTTTTTTGTGTTTTTCAATGAGTTAATTTTGGGTTTTTCAATATTTTACCCGATTTGACCTTGAATTGATCATTTTCAAGGTCAAGGTCATGTCGGGGTCACAATATATAATTTGTGGGTACCCGTTTGAAGGTTAAGACTGACCCGATGAAAATTTTCCCCGTTCCTAGGAACGACAGACATAAGAATGTTTCACACAACACGCAGTACCCGTCCCTAAAAGATGTATGATTTAAGGTACATCGGGCGGAAAAACTGACCCGATGAAAACCTAGGAACGACAGACATAAGAATGACACAACACGCATGTTTTGTTTTCCGATAAATTAATTCTGCCTTTTTAATCAAGATAAATTGGAAGTCCCGTCAGATTCGGGGACGTATCAACCGCCTCGTATTTACTGAAGTTTCAGCAGCCATGTCGTTGTTGTTGTTGGCATTCACGGCTTGGGAGCCACCCGAAGATTCTCACATTGCAACAATGTCGTTGTTGTTGGCATTGACGGCTTGAGGGTGACCCGATAAGGCAGTGGAAGTCCCGTCAGATTCGGGGACGTATCGCACTGCCTCGTATTTACTGAATGTTCAGCAGCGAGACAAGTTGCGTGAGTTAGCACGAATTGAGGGGTGTACGTTTAGAGCTTGTTTATATGAATGTATCGAAATTACAGCCGTAACAAGAAAGGTATATATGAGAAAATGTAAATTCTATATTTTGGAAGGTATTTGCAAGTTTTGGCTCAACGGGTTTAGCAGTTTGAAGTGAATATGGATAACAAATATATACATTATCAGATATAAAAAAATGTAGAGTTTTACGCCTCTTGGATCTCGGGTGAATCGATAGCGAAACCCTCGTATCGAAACGAAGGTCGCACTTTAAGGAGTGCCCAGAGCTCGCCCAAAATGCGACGTCGACGATCCCCGTGTGTTTTTACACTTATATACGAAATTTCATATATTTATATACGTAGTTCTCAAAATATATAGTAGACTAGCCGATGAGCCCGACGTTGTCCGGGCTATTCAAAAACCAAATTTCAAGTCGATAGCTATTCAAAAACCAAATTTCAAGTCGATAGCTCCACCCGTTTCCGAGATCTGGTCTGCGCGAAGCTTGCGTCGCACGGGCTCGGCGACCCGATAAAATTCGTATCCGGGGCAAGATACATTCACATACCAAATTTCAAGTCGATAGCTCCACCCGTTTCCGAGATCTCGTCTGCGCATGTGCTGCACGGGCGTCGCACGGGCTCGGCGACGAGATAAAATTCGTATCCGGGCAAGATACATTCACATAGCAAATTTCAAGTCGATAGCTCCACCCGTTTCCGAGATCTCGTCTGCGCATGCGCTGCACGGGCGCCGCACGGGCTCACCAATACGACAACGACGACCGCCTGGTCAAACTACACACACGTACCAAGTTTCATCCCGATCGGTAGAGAATCATAGATTTGTATAAATGACAGACAGGCAAACAGACAGGCAGACAGAGGTCTTCAAAATATATATGAGATAATTGTGGTTTTATTTGAGCGGGTCATTAACGCTTAACTCGTGTGATAAGAATGCATAGGGCGCGAACTCGGACTAAATGCCAGCATCTAGCTATCCCAATATCTTAGCTGGAAGACTACGAGAAGACTTTGACTATACAGCAAATTATAGAAAATGTCAAAACGTTCAATAAACAATTGTGTATTGTTCTTGAACAATACAAACCCATTACGCCAAGAAGGTCATTGGCGACGTCAACTTTAAAAGAAAATGTATTCACTTAATTATGAGGTATAGTCTACATTAAGCACGTTTGTTCAATTAAATAAAATAACATGGACCTAAATTTTAGTATATTAACACGCTACAATTTTCAGGGTGTGCAATGAACATAGAGCACAGTATTGTGAACATGTTAACGTTATTGCAGTCGTTTGTCGTGCCGCGAGGTAAAACTCGAACCCCCGGTTCTCGTTTTTGTCCCTGTGCCAATTATCAGAAAGCCTCTCGTTTAGAAGTTGGCTGCACCCCGCTCCAACAAAGGTTATACATATCAAATTAAAGGTCATTATATGAAAATAAAAATTACTTGGATTTTGAAAAAAGTGTCACATATAATTGGCTATAACTTAATTGTGAATCACATGGTCTGTTGACCCGCAACATATCTATAAAAAATTGCCCCAAAGACCTAGCATGCTTTATTTCGCAAACATAAAGTTATTTTTACCAGTTCCGTAGTTACGATTACGGCTTCGGATTTTAAACAGAACTCACAAATAAATCACATATTAATACGTTGGAGATCGTTTCTATGGTCGTCAATGTGGGAGTTGACTCTGAGATTGTGTCCTTAAATTGCTATCGCCACTGGCAATGCCATAAGAACACACTTGTTGTGCAAAATAATAACGGCAAACAGAAGCATATCACCTTACTGCGAGTGGCAAGAAGTTTGTATCGCACGATTTTCTCACAAGGGCTCGTAGTCGTCAATTTGCGAAAATGTTTTTGGACCGTCCGAAACATTTATCACTTCTATTTAATTTGGCTATTCGTATTTCTTATCAGTAACTTCATTATGCGAAGTGTCTTGTGACAGGTAGCTACTGTTAAGAATGAAATATTCATCCACGAAGCACGTGTATCTAGTTTGAAACAAACAGTCTATTGTTCATGTACTGTTTGCGTCCGTGGTGCATAACCAGAGACAGTTATAATAGAGACGTTTAGATTTATTTCTAACTTCGCCCATCAAGCATCATCAGACTATACTATTCCTCACGGTGTGGCGGGAGACCGTTTCTGACGAGAAACATCAAGTATAGTCAGTCGGTTGATAAACTCCACATAACACCGAGTGTTAATGGACCTATCCGTACGTACCGCCCACCAATAGGCTACATGGTTACTGTTACTAAGCACCACAAGCCATCTCAATCTCGCTACATATTCATTACTAAAATGGCTTCCGATGAGAAGGGACTGTGTTGTTAAACGCTATGTAACACGATGCTTCTTTCTGAGTTTCACGATTTGCAAGATACCTATGTGTGTATATATATATATATGCATCTTGTAAAAGTGACTGTCGTAGATATAAACAGAATAGAACCAGATTTAAACCAAAAAACAGGTGTGATTGTTAGGCCATTTCCGATTACCAACAAAGATCGATGTTTACGTTGAATCAAACTGTGTAAATGAAGCCATTATATAACTTCAATATCAAATAGTAAATTTAATATCGAAGCTAAGCTTATAGTTCACACCTTGATAAAATAAACCAAACGGAGCTGTACATGTGGTAATAAATCTATAATCCCTCTTTTGTCGAAATAAATATAACGATATCAGTTTCCCATACCTCGAGCGTCCTGCATGAGCCCCGGTGACATCAGACCGGATGCAAAGGATTATCAAATAATGGTCTTTTAAAATTCCACATCCTATTTTGCAGTCATTAAAGTACATTAAAGAAAACGCCGACTATCATGGAGTCAGTTACATGTTGCCATGTGGCAACAATGGCACAAAGTGAACTCGTTCGGTGAAGGTTTCGTGTATATACACCGCGAAGCACGTGCAATGTGTGAAATTTCGTGTAATTCTCTTGGAAAACATCTGTTGATTCTCATTTACACGTACATTGTCGCATTAATATGGAGGAAGCTTTAGATTCTCAAATGGATTCAGTAAAACGTTCGCAGGAGCGCAGGAGATCCTACAGGCTAGTGTGAATAGCAGACATTTGAACTCAATATTATCACGGTGTTATAACAGCAACACATGTATACATTTGTAACGAAAAATACTTCACATAAAACAAATACTCGCGGCATAATTAATATTCATAACGCATATTCGATCGGGACTACAATTTCCACGTTTTAGTTTGAAATCTGTTATATTAATATTGGAATTTAAATAACATTAGGATCCGAGTGTGGTCGTTGACATTGTTTAATCCAGCGTAAACAGATGTCTTAGTTACTTTTTTTTAGGAAAAAAGAACTAAAACATGTGTATAAATATAATTCGTCAACCGGACATGTTCCCCATGTACATTTCAACACCATTGTAGCTTTTTAACACATATTTTGCTCTCGTGTTCGTAAATTCCCTATGGCTTACAATGGTTGTTAAGGAGCCGCTTGTGGTGTCTTTCATATCACTAGGCAGGCACATATCGCTTCGGCGATTACGCTATCGGCTCATTGGCTATACTTGAAATTGGGGCGGTACCTACGGATAGGTCCATTGTTAGGCAAGTGTAGCGGCCTTATTTAATGCGGCATGGCTATAGTACGGCACGTCTCATTGGCAACTAACTAACCCGATGAGAATTTTTGCTCGAAATTTGTTTGGAAATAGAACGTAGCCGCCTGACTACTGCAGGGATAACATTTTCCCAGAGCATTATAGTCTTATCTTTGAAGGGCGAAATTGGAACCTATCCGTTGCCGTATTCCACGCGTTAGACTGGCCCGTTGTCTATTTCAATCAGTAGCTTGTCCTTAGCAACAGCATTGTAGGCGCGGAATGTGGCGAAAGGGGACAATTCAGACGAATATCCGATATTATATATAGTGTAATGATTGTTGTTTATTGGTTTAATATGAACATACATCAATATCCCTTCATCAACCACATGTATCAATAAACATAAACGAAAACGTTGTGTAAAATGTAAAGCAATGAAGCAGAAAACATAAGTTGAGCATTATCGACATTACGAATGCAAGTGGACCCTGCCATGGGTGAGATTGGAAATTCTCTTCAAGAATTCATCCGATATATATCCAAAAAGTCCATATATAAATATTATATAAGGTAGACTTCGTTTCAAAGTAAAGTAGGGTTTATATTTCAGGTAAAGTTCGTATAAAGTATTTAACATATATATTTATCGACTATTTTTATCCCCGGACGGACCAAAGCGAACGTAATGTCATGGTTCAAACCGCCACGGGGTTTTAAGCGGATATTACATTTTGTATTCGAGATTCACTTCATATGATAATACTGCATGACATTGTTGTGCCGATTGAAGTTAGTGAACGTTTAGCATAATATAAAGGTCAATGTAACAGAAGGTTGATAACATTGGAAAGTTGGAAACATTATTTAAAGTTAACACATTATAACACAAACTGGTTAATGGGATCAAGATGATAATTATACAGACATATATACGCATGCACAATATCAGATTTACATTTTATAATTGCCTCTTGTGTAAGATTTCAAATAAAAATAAAAGTACAAATGAACTAGCATTTCATAATATCAAGTGTCTCCAAACAGAATTAGGACAGCCTTTCATTTCTTCACGCCCTGCTGACATCATTGAAAAGAACGCCATTATGGAGAAAGAAAAAACCGATCTAATTAAAGTGTATTTGTGAGAGGTGTCAAAGTTTATATATAGTATGCATAATATACAAAGTGCTTATACAGCGATGTGACTATAGACTTTGTCTTACAAATTTCAGCGAAACCGAATACGAAATCGACATCGAAAGATTGGTTGTAGGGACGAGGAGTGGCCAGGTGACTTGCAAGTTTCGAAAGCCCATTCTTAAAAGAAATTGAAACTGAAATGGTTTTCTTTGATTTTGGGAGTTCAGTTTTTGTTCTCTATATGATCTGATCATAATCCATAAAATGAGAAACTAATTATTCGCCAATCACATTATATTCTTAAATATCTCAGTCTGAAGCCGGGGTAATAGCGGATCAGACGAATTCGGTCCATATACGAGATCGGCCCCGGCACGCATGTTGGGTGCACTGCATAGTTCGTCGTTCAATATAAAGCAACAATTTCCACGATATTTCAATAGCACGCAGTGATATATATACTGATGTTGTGGTGACTTATATTTCACCAGAGTTGATCTATTGTGGTGTTGCAATTTCACATACAAATCGCCGTTATTTCGTCAAAGTACATTCTTTATAGAGTTATTACCCTTCAGATTAAATATGATATTCAATCGAAACCACGCGTGCCTCCCGTAGTGGCGATTATATGCCAATAGCCATCTAATCGTGAACCCCGACTGATGACTATTGCTTCTTGGTAGTCAAACGTGTGCGTATTAGGTGAAATATCAGTCAAACTGATTGTTTCAATTCCAAAAATTAAATCACATAGATAGGTTGGCCGCAATCGACATTGCCAATGGAAGGAACTCGAGCCTTTAAGATACATTTCAAATGTCCATATATCGATGTGATTTTTTACCATTTTTTTCATTCCTTATCTCGACCTTAGTTGTCGCATGCGAGTGGTCGAATTTGTGTTTCTGTTTTATATATCCGCTGCCATGTGATCTTAACTATTTCCGTTTCATATACGGCTCAGCGTTTTAATACTCACACGAAAATTATTTGAGATCACTTCGAAATTGTTCCCTCACCTCACTGATTTGTATATATTCTAACATCGGCAACCTGTTCCCTTTGCCATAATTATATATTTTTAAACTGTTATGCTTATATGCAGATGGTATTATATGTTATATATTTAAGTTAGATTACTTGTGTGTAAATATTTTATCGCACGTGTTGTGCCAGTATTAATTGTGTAAACCGTTTTCGAGCGCACCTGTGGTTTTACGGTTATATAAAATAAATTATTATTACATGTATTATTATTGGTATCGTATAGTCATTTTCAATAACATTAGGAGTGAATGGATACATACCAGTGTGGAGGCGTAAGTTGACACTTCGTCTTTAATCGCAGCACATATATCATTACTAAACAGTGGACATGTTTAGAATACTTATAACTTCGCCCATCAAGTACAATATAACACAGAAATAGAACATAGCTGTCTCCCTACTCTCGGGGTCCAAAGAAGCATATACGGGTCCGAATAATTATAGTACACAAGAGGGACAATTCTGCTGAAGCCAATAAGAGTGCGGGCGGAATTACAGTTCAGGATGGCAACTTCCAACATGGAAGCAAGCCAGTCTGTTATACTATTCCATCAATGATATACATTTCTCCAACTCAAATGTTCCAACGATAAGTGCATGTATATGACACAAACCGTCCACAATTGTCAAAAATTTAGACCATTTCAGAGTAAGCAACACTGTCAAGGTGTATGAAATCATGTGAGGAGAAATGCAGAAATTCATTGGGAACAGTTTTAGAACATGTTATTTTGTCATAGGAGTTATACCAAACATATATCCAGCAACATGCATGTGCCTGCAGTATAGCCAACGTTATAGATCCCAATTTAAAAATAAACAAACATTCCCAAATAGACACCATACAGGTTGGCAACATTTACAAAAAATAATAAGCATATTTGTGTGCTTATTTTAATTGATCCCCAGAGTACTGAATAATATAGTATCCAGCATAGTTTATATAGTGCTTGACTGTCGATGTTATAAGTTTACAAATCAAAACCGCGGTAATATCAAATAAAGGCAAAGAAAACTTCGTCTGCATATTGTATTAAAAATAGCACATTAATTGTATAAATACTGCATCGCGATGACGTTATTTGTCATGATGGTGGTGATGGAAATCTGGATGACGGCAGATGACGACAGGCACGTGACAGTGGTGCAGAACGTAATCACTAACGCTTCCCATGACGGTCCGTCTGAACGTACCCAGTCCTCGGGTCCCGGTGACTATAAGAACTGCCTTCTCTTCTTTTGACACCTTGACGATAGCTTCGCCTGGATCTCCATGTAAGGCTATGATTTTCCCCGTGACCTGCAGACAAACGAATACTCGTATTTGTTAAAGATGGTCTATCTCTTCCGGGCGACAATTACAACATCATTTTTATAAACCCCGATTTCAAGACTACAAATAGCTATTTTGTGAATAAAGTACAGTTAAAACTTAATATTGGGTATATTATTGTCTATAAAGGAATACTAGTATGTATATTCAAAGTGGTTTATTTCTATCGTAAGGTCGTGAGTTATAGTGCTATAACAACTTAGCAAGGTAGAGTCCTCCTTCTTGTTATGCTCTGAACGTTTTCGTGCGGATTTATGTTCTAATGAGAGGCCGATCACGATCGGCAGATGTTTAACCCATACCTTGACGATAGTGATCAGCTATTTTCAGCTTGGACGCTAAAATCCATAAGCCATAAATGCGTTAAAAAAACGGATCAAACCCAAATTCGAACGGACGGACGAACGACGAGTGGTCAATCTGGACGTCGACACTATGTGTACCATACTATGGTATGGGTACACATAAAAATAGCCCGTAAAACTGTCCCGCCGATGCGATAACTTGAAGGAATTCTAAATACAATTTATATTAATTGATTGAAACATTTCAAGCATAAAGTTCAAACAACAATGCAGTTCTGTCGAAGTTCCCGAAATTCGCCATGATATTTCAGGGACTTAATCCAAGCTTTCTCTTTCTCGAACTTCTAACTTGGGAGTCTATAACAAATTGATATGCAATACTATGGGGAAAACTCCAATGAGATTATGACAGTGTCAACCCCCAAAATGACTGGTACGCAGCTTTCGTAGCATCTAGTTTACTCAACTTTTGATTATTTCAAGCCCAAATGACATATTTTGATGTAATTCAGTCTCATACCTTTTTCTATGTTGCAGTTATGGACATTACTTCAGCAAATGTTTGAAACCCCTGCTATACGATACGATATTTATCGCGATTTCTGCTCACGATCCGATATGCGTATCACGATTCACTTCGATATTATACAGTTATCGCATTGTTTCGAGGTTGACACGAGGAATTGTCAACCCGAGGAAGTCAATATTCATCAAGGCCGTAGGCCGAGGTGAATATTGACTTTCAAGGGCTGGCAATTCCTCGTGTCAACCAAGAAACAATGCGATAACTGTTTTATTATATGAAACGCCCTTTGATTGGACAAGACGTTGTGACGTCGAACGTCGCTGGGAAAATGCTATCTATTTTCAGGTCTGATAATAAGTTATGTTAACCCCTGAAGTATCTGACGTCACTCATAACTGTTATTAACCTCTTGTTTGATTAATGGGGTGAACATCATTAGATATCTCTATTTTTTCGTTATGTTATAACATAGGAATTGGGAAAGAAACTTATGATCATATAATAATATACAATTATCGCATGCGATAACTGTTTTATTATATGAAACACACTTTGATTGGACAAGACGTTGTGACGTTGAACGTCGATGGGAAACCTGATCTATTTCCAGGTCTGATAATAAGTTATGTTAACCTTTGAAGTATCTGACGTCACTCAGAACTGTTATTAACCTGTTGTTTCATTAATGAGGTGAACATCGTTAGATATCTCATTGTTTCTTTACGTTTTAACATAGGAATTGGGGAAAGAAACTTATAATCATATAATAATAAAAAATATTGAAATTATAACCTGCAGTGACCTGGTATTAATGATAATTCCATTTCTCATTTCCAATATCATACTAGTACCATTTCACGCCACAGTTTATATAATCCCACTGAACCAATTTAATGTATCCTCTAACTTTAGGTGGACACAAGTTTTGAATGCTAGATTTATCACTCACATCTACCAAGGAACTGTATATACAATTTAGAATTTAATTGTGGTGTGCATATTGAGTGAAGATGTAATCTGTACATAGGAGTTAATAGCAGTTCCAATCGTGTAAGAACTGTTTGATTAATAACTTTAGCCGACGAAATATACCAAAATTTGAGAATAAAAGATTCTTCAGAATGATCGCGACACACATATATCACGATTAAAGGCCCACTTAATTTTTTAATCCACAGCTCACATATATATACAACACATTCCATATATGTGTTCTGCGCTTAATTTAGAACCGGTCTGTACTGCCAGTTTATTATTCTCAAGGGAAGTGGAATAACTATATCTCTTAGTTGTGAATTGTGATGCATTCTGGTGTAACCGACGGGGAAAGTCTTGGGTCACAAGTTGTGTGAATCTGAGAATCTCTATCACTCGGTGGACACTCCTATGCCACAGCTGTTCCGTATTGTGGTGGCATATATGTTTTGGTTCCTCTTCCAAATGGTATGTAATATGGAATATGTTGTGTATAATGTAATTTGGGCATTCGAAAATTAAGTGGGCCTTTAATGGTTACACCCCAAATGCACTCACATTAATGTGTCTCACCACGAAAAGATACCTCATATAAGTGGGTCGATTTTATTGCTCCACACTCAAATCAAAGTGAATCTGCCTGAAACGCGAGATCGCTGAGTCGCTACCATATTGGATCGATCCAGCCCCCATTCCGCGGTTTAAGTGCTACAGGTCAAAGTTCTGGAGTAGCATTCCATATAAGGAGTTTTGAATATTCATGAATTCCATATATGGAATGCTACTACAGAACACTGGCTACGCGGAACGGGGCTGGATGGATCCAACATGGTAGCGACTCAGTGATCTCGTTTATTCAAATTACGTCTACGGTGTCAAGTGGGATTTCTGTGAGTTGAAAAGAAAACAAGACTTACATTTTTGGCTTTCATCATTTCTTCAATGTTATGAGCTACGGACAGTGATCGTTCCTTTTCGTCGTCGATCATCCTTTCTATTAGGGCTGGATCAGCCGACATGATAGCTGAAAGCATCGCAAGTTATGACTCAACACAAATTTGGAGACGACAAGGCCGAAAAGAGGATGGCCATTCAAAGATCAAGGCAGATTGCATTCAAAATAAAACGACTATAGATGTCAATCACTGAAATTGTTTATTTCAGTTCACTATATAGATTAAATTATGCTTGAGTTCGGTGTTCAGCCATATGTTAAGCAACGTCGCCAGAGCAACAACATCGGTTCGCAACAAATTCTAAATTCAAAAGGGACATTTTACAGACAGGTATGGCTACTTGTTTCCGGTTAATAACATGTGGGTGGTGGAATCAACAAGGCTTATTTATTTTGATTGACACAGAAAGCATCATACCATGTTTAATTCGAGTAACAGTGGACAAACAAAACTCCCTGAGACTCCCTCCTTCCTAAATAAAAATAAAATCATGAACACAATGTTTAAAGCCATTTAAAGTCACAACATCGGTTCGCAACAAATTCTAAATTCAAAAGGGACATTTTACAGACAGGTATGGCTACTTGGTTCCGGTTAATAATGTGTGTGTGAGGGAATCAACAGGCTTATTTATTTTTCATTGACACAGAAAGCATCATACCATGTTTAATTCGAGTAACAGTGGACAAACAAAACTCCCTGAGACTCCCTCCTTCCTAAATAAAAATAAAATCATGAACACAATGTGTAAAGCCGCTACGGGCGTTAACTCTATACTAACGTTGCGTGGCTAACCCCTTGTATTCGGAACAGTAAACAGCTATCAGCCTGTCATCGGGTTTATAGATGTGATCAACATACCCTGAAAAGGTACATTATATAGTGTTACAGATGTGATCAACATACCCTGAAAAATTATATTATATAGTGTTACAGATGTGATCAACATACCATGAAAATGTACATTATATAGTGTTATAGATGTGATCAACACATACCATGAAAATGTACATTATATAGTGTTATAGATGTGATCAACATACCATGCAAATGTACATTATATAGTGTTACAGATTTGATCAACATACCATGCAAATGTACATTATATAGTGTTATAGATGTGATCAACATACCATGAACATGTACATTATATAGTGGTATAGATGTGATCAACACATACCATGAAAATGTACATTATATAGTGTTATAGATGTGATCAACATACCATGCAACTGTACATTATATAGTGTTATAGATGTGATCAACATACCATGAACATGTACATTATATAGTGTTATAGATGTGATCAACATACCATGAAAATATACATTATATAGTGTTATAGATGTGATCAACATACCATGACAAAGAACATTCTATAATATGTGTGGTTTCAAGTTGTTGTCCTATATCTGGCAGAAGCAGGTGTATAACCCCATGCAGGTCACCATACCATACATAATTGAATCCATACTTGGTGAGCTTAAAGGGGTACTGTGCAATAAATCCCGCCATTTATGGAATATCTCCTTTTATACTTAACAGAATGAATGAATTTGAGCCATTATTATTATTAGAGCAAAGTTACACTTATAATTACTATGTTGTGCATTTTACACTAATTCATGACAAATTCGTTCCTTTGTGTTGCATATATTCTTTTGAGTATAAAAGGAGATGGTCCCATAAATGGTAGGATTTAGTGTACAGTACTCCTTTAATAAATGTGTGTTCCAATAACGATGCAGAATCACGTGCATTTTGTGATATCATAATCCTACACACACAATATCGTTAGTAGTCAGCAGTCTGGAGGTAATATAAAGTCAAACATGGCGGTGAACGGACAGACGTGCCGACAAAGGACGGACAGGCGAACCAAGAACATAATGTTTCGAAACTGGCGTATAAAATCGAGGATTCTCACATGAAGGCAACCACGACGCGTGGGCACACCCACGTGAACGTGCTCAGTCATTGCACGTGCGTAAGTGTGAGACTGTGAACGTGCTCAGTCATTGCACGTGCGTAAGTGTGAGACTGTGAACGTGCTCAGTCATATTGCACGTGTGTAAGTGTGTACAGAATAGTTGGGGATGGGTTATCGTCTACATGACACTCGTAAGTTGAGCAAATATACCATATGGTACATCAGCCAGTAAATAAATTACCGTTAAGTGAACAAACACGTAGTAGGAATGTATACTATCACTCCGCGACCTCAGCCGTGCGATATTAAGCTAATCAATTATGGATCCAATTATGTCTGGAACGGTGTTCTGGGTTTACAACTGTGTATGCCAGATATAGGTCAGAGTGGTCTAAACTATGGACAGTGGTCGTTGGTAACGGAAAAGAATGTAACATATTTTCTGTTTCAATATAATCTAGTAACAAAAGCAACTATATATTTCCAATGTTTACAAATTTCAGCACAAACTAACATTCTGTTAGTATTGACTTGACGTAGTATTGGTCTCTATTAAATACTCATTGGAGCCTTGCACTATAGTTCAGATCATGTACTTTGTATGGCAGTTAATAATTTACAATAACCGGTACTTTTTGGCAGCCTCTGACCAAATTGCGGATGAAGATTGATAACTCTATTAAAAATCAAGTGGCTTTGTGTGTTAGATATTTGACAATCCGGCTAAATTTCTTTGAACAAAATGTTGATAAATAACAGGTTTTGGGCAATGTTATACCATAGTTGACTGTGGTTAGCATTATTGTTGGGCAATTAATCTATTCTGTTAACTGAAGAGGCATTTCAAATTTTGTTGTTGTTGTTGGAATCTGATGATATGGGGACCATCAAATCGGATTGAATAGCTTTAAGTACCACTATAATTGGTATACATACTTCCAGCCACTCTGTTATATCAATTATGTTGATTGGAGACAGAATTTATTGATCGCCATCACTCGGTGGGTTACGATGTCCGGGTTCACGCACCCTGTAGACTGATTCGCGGACCCATGCAAACAACACTGACAGATAAACAAGTTAACGTTCTATTTATGTATATATACGCTATGCATGTCCCTTGTGCATAGTTACTGGAGTTGCATGGTTGTTTAGCTTGTACATTATTGTGGAAAACTCATGCCAAGAATACAAACATATATTAAGTAATAATTAAGCGGACATGGCCCATTTGAGCTTCCAAATTATGTCTATGTAATTTGGAAGGAGGTAATTTATTGACAAATACACGAAATATTGATATACCGGCTTCATATGCTCTGAAAAAATGTGTGCCATTGACACATGCAGCCATTTTCCAGCTGTTTTCAATTTTTCGCACAGAAGTGAACCAAATGCTCTTTATTTGTACAAGATCAGGAATTTTCTGTTCCATGCCATGCATATGGGTGTTTTTGTTTGGGACACAAACATCGTGTTAAAATACTCAATCCGATCAGATGGTCCCCATACCACAACAACAACATTTCTTCAAAATACACTTTATAGTTATCAGAATCGATTTATTGCAAAATAATAATGCTAACCACAGGGCTGTCAACTGTGGTATCAAATTTCCCAAAATATGTTATTTATCAACAACATATGGTCGAATTCAGCACAATATGGCCGAATAATCATGTGCACTTTAAGTATCACGAATTTGGCCGTATTACCACTTGATTTTAGAGTTAATCCATCTTCATCTACAATTTTGTCCGAGACCGCCCGTTTGACCACGTGTTTCAAGGCCACATATAATTGCACATCTCGAGAACTAACAATTTTTAAAAATCGATATCTGATCACTCTGAGCTTTGATGGGTTGGTTCCTCGGACTCGAATCAAATATTTTTTTTACCGGGCCCCCGAAGCCATAAGAAATAGTAATTTAGGAGCGTTAATTCGGATACTGCATCTTTAACAGCTGTTTTTATGACTTCAATGCGTCTTTCTGCATGGGACAAATATTGCTCGTAGAATTAAAGGTATAATTCGTGTATTTATCGACCTATATTTCGATGCCGGGGAAACATTCAACAGCGAATATTATTAGTGTATTTTGGAGCGCAAACCTCCATGCGGCTTTACTAATCGGTATACCAGCACAAATAGACGAACAATACGTCACGGATAACCGGAGCACGGGTTAAAAATCAATCAAGCTTTTCAAGAATCAAGATGGATTCTTAACTTTAAATTTTGTGAAAATTACATGTGCGAGACAGTAACCACATTTACAACACTCATCTAGGTGCGTCCCATGATTAATTTC
The DNA here is from genome assembly GCA_032622095.1 of Siphonodentalium dalli. NCBI lineage: Eukaryota > Metazoa > Mollusca > Scaphopoda > Gadilida > Siphonodentaliidae > Siphonodentalium > Siphonodentalium dalli. The sequence goes on along the minus strand of CP136061.1, from coordinate 127,025,233 downwards.
GAGCGGGTCATACGCTGGAAGCGATTCTATTATGAATTCAATACCAGGGGAATACATCACTGTCGGCGTCAAACCCAGGTATGCCCTGGAATGGTAAACTCAGAGGTCATTGAATGCTTTTTTTCAAATAAAAAAAGTCGACAAATACTTCAAATACTCGCTTACGGACTTTAAATTCCACAAACAAAACAATAGTCAGGTCAGGTCACGTCATACAATTTAGAAACAAAAAATCCACAGGGTGGAACAACAATAAAGAACGTTGTTAGTTTATTCCCGATAGGATAAAAATAAAGAGCGTTTGTCTACCTTCCGAACGAAACATTGAACCCAGCTGTGAAATTGCTATTATATTTATTGTATGCCTCCTATACATGTGGGAAGAATGTAGACTGTCCGTAAACGAATCAATACGGAATAAAGCCTCACCACACGTATCACGTCTTTGTGAAGACGCTGTACGAACCATGCAAGTTGAATAACTGGCTGCAAATCCGGGCGGAAATGGGTTCGCACCGGTCGCTAATTGGAAGAGTGTGACATGTTCGATTCATTTTACCGATGTTGCATGGAAAATGAGGTTTTATATTAAGCCTATTAATCCCGTTGACATAAATTCAAGATTTCGGCCATAGCTAAAACAAACGTAGATAACGCATGAGTAAATTGAAAAATAAAACTTTCGAAAATTTTACTGGGTAGGCCATAATGAAGGCCCGTGCTGGACATTCAAAAAACAACATCGACGCAGTGGAACACTAATGTCATACGTGAATGAGTTTATTGCTAGCCACGAATTGACATGGAACATGCAAACATATATACATATATACAAAATACTACACGTACTCGGTAAATCATAACAATATATAGTCATCGAAGTTGTTACAATTAATAACAAAGTAATATAACTTTTATTTAACAATTTATTTAAATTGATTCTTCTACCAGTTATAAATGTATAGATTGCAACTTTCTATTGATTATCTGGAGGGATGTTCAGTGGAAAAAAAGCAAACGACAGACGGACAAGCAGATAATGCAATTAAGAGCAGAAGGATTCCTATTAATATTTATGGGAAATGTTGAGATAATAAGTTCAACAAACGGCGGGATATTTGTTGAACTTATTATATCAACATTTCCTGAGGGAACTACTTATCAATGAGTATTTAATAAAACAAATTGTTAAAGTCTAATATCTGAAACAATGGTTAAAGATCTTTAAACACAAGCTATCAAGAGTATGCAGCACTGGTCATCATCGCGCGGAAGTCCGGAACATATTTCACCGGCACTTCACCGGCACACGCCAGAACCGGGAATCACTTTGGTGTGGCCTAAAATATGTTTTCGTCAAAAGGTCTCATTTCCCCGAGAGTGACTGCACTAAAAATAGACTTACAGTTGAAAGCGTATTTGGAATGATCGCTGCCATCATAAGCCAAAACCACCACTCGTGAATTCGGAGCGTCAGCCATCTTTACGGTAAGAATGTGTTGTTACAACTCTATAAGCATACCAGACCCGGTTTAAATACCACTGGCGCTTTGACGTGTTAGGCTGGTATTAAAATTTTGTGTCCAACATTGATTGAATACCAGACCGATATAGTCTGTTTCACCATTTGTTAGATTAAATAAATATTGCCCGGCAAGTCGCATTCGCAGTTCTCGGAGATGTTGTGTGTGTTGGCCGAAGACCCCTCGATTTTCCGGAATCAAAACATTTTATTGCCCCAATAATTAGGGTATTAAAGCGCGGTATTTAACGTAGTACGTATGGACACTATCATGTCACTATGGGAATATGGGCACCGCAATGCGATCCAATGATTCGGCCTGATTTGTTTGAGTCATGCATTCAATTTCCATGTACACATTGCGGTTCCCACTAAAATAGGGCAAGTTACTGATCGGTTAACGAATTAAAAAAAAAATTGACGTCAAAGTGAATTTTGGTGCATTTTTACTAAAATGTTATCTGTTCGCAAAAACATCAGACAACCGAATGTTAATCACCAGTATGTCGCTTTTGATATAGTTTACATGTATGGCGAAACAAATTTAAAAACAAACTACCTGAACCTGGTTTAATTATATAAGTGCCCTAGCTTAATTATGATATTAAATATGGACACCATTTGCTATGATTGTGTCGGCATACCAGGCATTCATATTACCCCACATATAGCTCATTACTTGCTCATATTTTCATTACGAATTCTGAAAACTTGTCTGACAGAAAAAGAATTGTGAAACATTGATGTGTGGATAGTTGTTATTATATTTTCAACACAGCACTATCTGAACCTCCCAACTCATCAGCCCTCTCGCATGACTTCACGGTAAGCTCAGCGGTCTCAGTGTTGGGAATTGACGTGTTCATATATACGGAAATGATAGCTAGGTCGAGAAATACATGCGTGATAACTTATGTACTCTGAAACTTGCTAAAATCATAGAAATTTCCGAGCTTTTAAAATTCAGTTCGATCAGTTCAGTGAGCTAAACGCTCTTTATATTTACCATATTGGGAACTGTTGAACGAGAAACGCTCTTTAATATTCCATGACGAATATTGCTAATTCTACAGTTTGAATTGCTTTATAGGCGTTCGTGAATTATGGCCGTCAGAAGTTAGGACGTATTACCTATTTATCCACTGATTTTCATCACCGGAACCGGGAAGCGAGCAATTATACATGTACCGGTATATGCCTATAATTTCAGGCTTCAAACCCCCATATGGATGTTATATAGTAGGGAAGACCCTAGTTCAGTCATGAACGTAGTGCGTATCCTTCTACTGAAAGCAGCAACCTGCGAAAGCGGTCATGTTGACCTAGGAAGACCCGGGCAAAGCCGATCACCTTTATTATTTCAATGCTATCAAATTATTCCTTATCTATCCGTATTTTAGAATAAGGTCGTTTCGTGTTGGGTTAGTATTTATACATTTCCACAGAGAACAAGGTATACTAAAATGTTGTAGCCCAGTAGAACATTTTCGTCGACATTTTACGATTTTACCAAATTTATAATTATTGTGCGTTTGCGCATATCTATTGCGCAGGTCGATGATCACATATCCATCTACACGAATAAATGTTGTCGGTGCCTTAGGCAATACATGTGTGGAATAAGACAATATGTCAATTTGCTAAAATTCGATAGGACACCCTCGTAATACCCCGGACTATAAAAGATGTGCTATGGGCAAAGCGGATCGGACAAAGCGGATCATTCATAACACGACTAACTTCCGGTACACATGCGTGGATTAAGTGAATTTGGACAATTTTAATAAGATGGGTCGATAAAACTCGTGCCTTGTCGGAGCATGTCCATAATTGAAAAATTTGAATGTTTGAAAAAACCCGATTTTAATTATTTGCAATAAATATGTATAGTTGTCATAAATAAAACTGAAAAGTATATGATTAGTTGAGTAGTATTGCATTTTCAGAAGGATTCGTTTGCTGACCCGCTTTGCCCGGTGTGGTGATCCGATTTGCCCGAAGGCCGGGCTAAGCGGATCAAAATTAAAAATCACCATAGCAACCAAACCAATAGATGCATCTGAATGCATCCTACGTCAAATGCTATGCCATCATGATTAGAAACTGACTGCTAATATTTCTGATTGCCGGTTGCATTTTGTACAAGAAAACCTTACGTGATCCGCTTTGCCCGGGTCTCCCCTACATGACGTTAGATTTATCTTGAATTAATGACTCTATTTGCAGAATGTTCGTGACCAAACACTGTATATACTCCGGACAATACATGGACAATACGTACATACTATATAGAGGATCTACAGCTCGTCCCCAGTTTATGACGGAATTGACAAAACTCGTCCAGTAAATTAGGTCTGGACCGAGCCTTTGCCGAGGTCCAGACCTAATTTACTGGACGAGTTTTGTAAATTCCGCTATTTATAAACTGGGGACGAGTTGTAGATTCTATTTATTACATGATCCAATACCTCAACAAAACATATTTAAATCAACAATTAGGACGCGAACTAACATCGGCTTCTATAAGGCATGCGATGACGTTTCAGTACGGTTTCACTTAACTATGCGTTGTTTGTCCTTGTATAGTCCCAGATAGATAAAGACTCTTTGGCGTATTTAATAGCGTATATTTAATGACATCTTTTCAAACACTTCCTTCATTATAGTTTGTTGGAAAAATATTGGAAGCCATAGTATTTTGAGACATAGCATACAGAATGTAAACAGACGACAAACCGGAAGTCAAAGGTCACCTGGCACTATTTTCTGTTATTAAACGAACGTTTAATATCACACTTTATAGAATGGGTTTATTGAATGGAATAAGGGTAGGATAATAAATATCTTGACATCTCTATTTCCCATGCGTTTTTAAAATATAAATTGTGAATCTACAACTTATCATGGCTGACACCCCACCCCACATTTATTGTATTGTATTGTGCATATAGGTTTGGTGATTCCAACAATTGTATATAGAAACGTGTCAGGCGATCTTCTTCGGCATTCGGCTAACCGGAGTCTAATTTTCTAAGAAATATTTTAACAGCATACCCACCGCCAACGCCGCCCGCATCTTTAACCCTTTACCCAACAAACCGGCCAAAAACGCCCAAATAAAGCTTCAACAGCCTAAAATATCTTCGGTCTGTCTCAATAACACCATACAAATATGGATATCATTGGAACCGGTTCATTGACCACATTGTGATGGTTACAGTTATGCCCTGTGCCAATGCATTCTCTTATATATGCGAGTCGACCATAGGTCGCCTCGCATATATAAGAGAATGCACTTTTTACCATTTTTTCTTACATTCTTTAACAATTTTATAATTTTTTCTTACATTTTTTTTACAATTTTTATAATATTTTTCTACATTCTTTGACAATTTTATAATTTTTAATATCTGTTAAGCCAATGCATTCACTTATATATGCGAGGCGACCTATGGTCGACTCGCATATATAAGAGAATGCATTGGCACAGGGCCGTTCTGTTGGGTAAAGGGTTAAAGAGGTATATCTCATCCCTGAACTTTATGTATAGATTTGGGGATAAAATATTAATTTTGAGTCAGAGAGAACAGGAAACAGGAGCTTCTGTCACAAGGAAATAATTATATTCACCAATAATGTTCCATGAACCGGGACATAAGATGTAGTTATTTTTATTTTTTGCTGAATGTTTTTTTATATGGAACTCTATCTTTTAAAGATACGGGCGGCGTTGGCGGTGGGTATGCTGATAAGATATTCAGCTCCGTCAAAAACCGCCATAAACAGAATAGAAAGATTAGTAAAATATAGACAGACTTTGTTCTTATACCAATCAGAAATATGGCATTATGTATGTTATTGTCAAATGTTTTTCCTTTGTTGTGTAAATAAAAGCAAAAAACGTTACAGAACCTGGCTTTTTTTTTTAGATCCGGATATGGTAAACATAAAGAGCGTTATTTGTTACTGTTTTCCATATATGGAAATAATAAAGAGCGTTTATAACATCTGTGTGTGATTAACCAATATAATTGCTCTGTGTTATGTAAACAGAAGCGATACGTATGTAACACGAGCAGGTTCTTGTTTACGTACACCGTCGTACGTCTTGATGACAATATGCTATTTACGCGCTGATTATGTTTGGCATATGAACAAAACTATATATATTTTAATATTCCTTCCGTTGATGGCGATTTGAACAAATATGAATATTTCTGCAACGAACGCCGCCCGTGCCTTTAAAAATACTTTTAAGTGAAATTGTGCAGCACCAGATGTTTTGATATTTCGAGTTACATGTATGCGTTTTTGGGCAGTATATTAGTTGAAGCATGCCTTGAAAATGAGTTCCATATATAGATATAGAGGATTTACAGCGAGTCCCCTGTTTATACATAATTTACTGGACGAGTTTTGTAAATTCGGATATAAAGGGACGAGTTGTAGATTCTATTTATCACATGATCCAAAACCTCGATAAAACATACTTAAATCAACAAATGGGACGTGGAACTAACATTGGCTTCTATGATGCATGCGATCACGTTTCACATAACTGCATGTGCGTTGTTTGCCCGCGTAAATTAAAAAAATAGTCCCAGATAAATAAAGGCTCTGTGTCGTATTTAATGGCATATAATTAATGAACTAACATTTCAAACTCTTCATCAGAGTTTGTTGGAAAAATATTGGAAGCTATAGTATTTGGAGACGTACGTAGCGTAAACAGACCGGAAGTCAAAGGTCACCTGGCACTATTTACTGTTATTAAACGAACGTTTAATGTTACAATTTATAGAATGGTTTATTGAATTGAATAAGGTTAGGATCATGTAATATTATATGTTATTAATTGGTTGTTTCCAAATTGGCCGAGGTATGTCGTATTGGCCTGGCCTCTAACGGTCAGTGTGGCGCATCAGCTCGTTAATAGTACTGATATATAGAGGATCTCACATGAGTTTCTATTTTATACGAAATTTATCATCCGAGTTCACTAAATTCGATTTTAGCCGAGGTTTACCGAGGCTCAAATAGAATTTACTGGACGAGGTTGGTAAATTACGTATAAAATAGAACGAGTTTGAGATACCTTTTATCACGTGATCAAATAAACGCGAAGCAACTGGAAGTAAAACAAGAATCATAAACTTCAGCAACCGCATAGTCATTTAAATAATGGCGTGACGTCATTGCACGCGCTAATATTACACATGTGTCTTACCAATAATTATGAAGCTGTTTTGTGGGTTAATTATGTGATAAATTCAAATTTTAAAACTCACCGAGAATGAATCTTGCAAGGAGGTTAAACAATATTCGGTAGAACTAATATTTTTTGCCGAGCTAAATACGTGGTTCGCTATGATCAAAGATAGTACTACGGAATGCCAATTACCGGTGAGTTTCACCGCGTTTTCTACTTATTGACCGACTTTTTGTTACGTATGATGCGGGCAGCTTTCTACTTATTGCGGCAGATAACCTGTAGCTAATTAATAAAACGATTAAAGATAACAGAGCGTTTCCTATGTATTTTTTATTTTACGACTTAGAATTTACCCAATTTCATAACATTTTTGTCTCCGACCGATAACCCCGTTTGGATTATTTTATCAGAACCAAACGTTGGTATGTGTTTCTCAGACAAAAAATACAGGCCAAGTACAAATATGAGTTTCGTCCCATTATTTGCACATAAACTGCATAAACAGCTTCCTGAACTTTGTAAAGATTCTGTCTTTCTGGTTCTTGATGATGGCTGGCACCATGGTTACAAGTCGGCAACATATTTCCAGGAATGTTGGTAAATCGGAAACAATTAGGTTTCCCTGCCCTGTGACGAGGAGAGATCATCGTGGTTTATCTCAATATTTGACCAAATGGGTTTTGCGAAACGAATTAAATACAGTTTAGAAAACTAACTTGGTTTGAGTGAGAGTGAATCAGAATGCATTTAAATACATTAGAATCGTATAGTATGTGGTTTAGACTTTAAAGGGCATATTATTTATTGATCTCTCTAGACTGACTGGCGTCTAAACAGTCATTAACTGTCTTCTTGCCAACTAAGTTAAGGGGGACGCACGTTGTACATAAATCCAGCCAAAAATGGCAAGATATTTTCAATAAAGAATTAGTCTGGATCTAACTGGCGAAAATTCCTGAATTTCACGTATCATCATCTTCGTCTTCATGTAGAACCTGAGCAATTATTAAGAGATGACAAAACAGTCACTGTAACCATGTTTGGGGGCTACAGAGCGTGTATGATGTATGATGTGGCATGTATCATTGAAAAACATCATTTCAACATAATAGGCAGATAGGTGCACTTTAAAAACTCAGCAGACACTGACCAGCTGACAGTTACAATCATGATCATTATTACTTATTTCTATTAAATTCTGTAGCATACTTCATTGAAAAGACGATTTAGTGTCCTGAAAATAACACGTTTCTACTAACCAAGGAAAGGATGTAAATTGGAATACGTCTTGTGCCTTGTGGCAGCCATTGTTTACATTATTAGCAGGAAGAAAAATACACACTTCGGGTAACTTCGTGTGACTGCCGCTTTGGTGGTCAGCTTTAACTTGGTTATGAACACCATGACCCAGAACTCATCTCAGCCCAATTGTTCATTGGTCAACAGGCATGTCATGAAAATTCTCAAATATAGAAAATTATTTATGGGTAGTCGCCTTTCTAAATGAAAATAATCATTAAATTTCACGAATCAAGAATAATTAAGTCTCCTCTCATGATATAATATAATTGATATATGAACCGCACATATCTATTTTACACGAGTTCTTGGTATCTGAAAACAGCGAAATTATAAATATTTTTCATGCCATAACGTGAAGGTGGCTATAATATCCAATTGTTCTTAAATAATGTGTCACAATAATCGCTTGTTCCAAATTTAACAAAACAATTCCTGACAGTTTGAGGAAATCCATTTTTAATTACCATGAAATTTTGGCAAAACGTGCGTCTGACACTTAATTATTTCCCTTTAAGGACAAAACCATCCATACGAGGGTCAAATGACGCTTTAATATCACTGCAAATATTCCACTTCGTAGAATTTGAGTATATAGACATAATTACGAAGTGAGTTCATTTCAGATGCAGAATCCCCACCCTCCAGATCCTTTCTACATCCTCCGCGGCACGGATTCCCCAGTAACAAGTCTTCTGTTCTCGCAAACGTCTGGGAACTGGCTTATTTCTGGATGTCAGAACGGGGTTGTCCACATGTGGGATGAATCTACAAGGCGGACGAAATACAGACTAGATGCACACAACGACTGTAGTGTCCTGTGGTTAGACACGTTGGACGATGGAAGGCTGCTGTCTCAGGGAAGAGATGGAGTCACCAACATGTGGCATGATTCCGGCGGAGGGTTTTCAAAAATAGGTATATAAAACCAGTGACTTAATTGGCCAATATGTCTCGAATAAGTTTATTCGCTTTCGAATTTCAACTGCATCAACACTTGGGCAATGTTGATCAACATTAACTATAATTCATACCATTGTCTTGAACTTTCCGACTATAATTCAATATGTTTCATTGTTTGTAATTTAAGTGCCACCATGCTTGGTCTGTTTTGATATGAAATATTCCATTTTTTGTCCCCAACAGCGGACGTTCAGACTGAAATGGGATAGTTTCATTCTTTGATTTATATATATATAGAAGCCACATAATTATCAATAAATATTTACAAGAAAGGCAATTATTCAAATAAGTCTCTGTAGACTATGTTTGTTGTTGAAATTTTGATGTTTTAATTTTTGAAACTCGTGAATCTTGTATGTCGCTTTGAGGTGACATATACTATTTATGTCCCGATCGTTGAAATATTTACACACCATATGTCACGTGTATGTGTTCACAAAGAGCGAATACGTTCCAATTAGTTGAAATGTTCATCGTCAAACATGCAACGGTCATTGCATTGATACACCAATACAACACTCCTATTGCCAAACAAAGTGACGAACGCCTTGACGATGGACACATTATTATGTTGAAGCGCTGCCAGCTCGCGACAAACACACTATACTGTTGGTTTCTCGATTCTCTTATATACATGTACGACATCTGAATTGTTTTCGACTGGCATGTATCTTTTCCTTGTTATTTGTTCTAATTGCTATTGAAATAGACATATGAATAGTGCATGCAATAACATGTAGCATAATAATCAGGCAAGAAGCTCTCAATCTTCGTTACAATGTTCAATTGCGCAACACCGAGTACGTTTCTGTTCACATTTAGTCCATCCAAGTACGCAAATACCTGTTCTAATTTCTATTGAATTAGAGGTCTGAATAGTGCACGAAATAGCATGCAGAATAATATTCAGGCCAAACTTGTCGATCTTCATTACATGGTTCAAGTACGCAAATACCGAGGCGTTTTTACTCACATTAAGTCCATCCAAGTACGCAAATACTAAGTACGTTTTAATCACTTTTAGTACATCGCCCCCTACAACAGGGCCCGATATACTTGCCGATCTACACCATAAAAGGGTGTAATTGTGATCTAAGAATAGCCTCAGGTAATGTACTCTTGATATCAACTTTGAAAATATATGGTCTCTCATGAGGGTTAATTAAAATACATGTATGTTCACATGAGGGTTAATTAAAATGTGGTCACATCCAGAGAGGGTTAACTAAAATATGGTCCGATGACGGTAAATTAAAATATGGTCACATGAGGGTTAATTAAACCGGTAATATGATTGTTAATTAAAATATGGTCCCATAACCGATCAGGGTTAATTGAAATATGGTCCCATGAGGGTTAATACAGATATGGACCCATGGGGGTTAATTGAAATATGGTACATGTAGGTCAATTAAATATGGTAACATGCGGGTTAATTAAAGTTAAAATATGGTCCATTATGAGGGTTAATTAAAATTAAAATATGGTGTCATCAGTGTTGTTTAAACTATGGTTTATGGGGGGGGTAAATAAAATATAGTCCCACGAGGGTCAAATAAACTAATTAAAATATGCCCCACCCCATGATTTTCAATTAAAACATGATCCCAGGAGGGTTAATTTCTGAACATTGCTCAATGCATATAGTATTCTGATCTATGCTGATATGCTGCGAACACAGAAATAAAAAATAGAATAGACTATTTATTGCAATAAACCAGATATATATGCAGTTGCAAGTTACATAATGAATTAAAACTTAAAACATGTAAATACAAACGATCATAAATTGTGTTCAATGTAACTGTTTGATGCAATGCATCGTCATTCAACGACCATCAATAACTTCTCAGGTTTATCACTATAATTTACTAAACTTTCAAAGACCCCCTTCTGAGAAAGAACAACCGGATCATGTTGCATACGGTATTTATAACTTTGCATCATAATTTCTCATAATCGTTTGAAATTTTTCAAAATCGCTCATTTTTCAAAATTCACCGTTATTTTCTTGAATAACTCGAAATAATCTTGCCCTGAGTTAAGAGTATGCACTACACTCGATAACAAAATGATATTCAGTTTCAACACGTGCCTGATCGCACATTGTACACAATCTGTTTTGAACTGGAATTTTCGGTTGTTTATGTCTACCTTTTTCTATTTCCATATTGTGATTACTAATACAAAGTCTTGTAAACATTTCTCGCGCTTCGTTGCATCGTGGAAAGGTTCCATTATATACTTATCCTTAATAGATCTATACGTACGAAGCTTATATCACCATCGTATATATCGTGTATAAATTTCTCGATGTGTCTTGATTTCAAATCATTCGCTATATATTTGTCATTTGCAATTGGTTTTCAGATGTTATTAACTTTTATGTTATATGTTGCTAAAATTTGAATCCAAGTGTTGGGTAATGTACAGTTTAGTGATTCAGAGAATGAATCAGAAAGTATACCTGTAACTTTTATTTGCGAAATTCTACTCATATATTTGAAAATCTGAACAATCGCCTCATTGGTTATTGGGAACCGACCTATAGCTCGGCTCTAGAAGCATAGTTAGATGCTTTCTGGTTTATACCTAATATTCGTTTACATAATTATCAGTACAACGAAAATTTAGATCGGCTGACCAAACTTCACAACCATATAACGGAATGGGTTTAATAAGTTTATCGAATAACTTACAATTTGTACTTAGAGTTAAGTTTATCCGTGACTTTATTAAATGTGTTAAGAAAAACATAGCTTTTACTTCTTTTGAACTTATGTTTTCCTGTGTTTTGTCATCCTCCCAGTAGAACTTAATGTAATACCTAAGTATGTATACTCGTCTGCCATTTCCAATTGTATTTCGCCAATATGGTATAAAGTATCTGTTTTCACTTTACGTTGTCGAAAGGCCATGCATTTTTTTTTTCTCAGATTTATTTGAAGATGATTATTTATTGCATATTCTTCTAATTGTTTAATACATGTTTGTAAACCACTTGGTGATTCCGAGAACATTACCAAATCATCTGCAAAAAGGAGATGATTTAGTGAGCGGCAGAGATTGAACTTATATCATCTGTCAAAAATTGAACTTATATCATCTATGAAAACTTTGAATAATGTCGGTGACAAGGAATACCCTTGTCTAACGCAAAAGTCGATAGAATTGAGGGACCAATACTGGCAGACATTTTGACTGAATAATAACTTGAGGCGTATAACGAAGATAAAATCCTCAAAAGTTGCCCGTGTATTCCAATCCTTTTAAGTTTTTCAAACAGTATCGACATATCTACTGAGTCAAAAGTTTTCCGAAAGTCCACAAACACAGCATACATAGGTTTTTAATTGTTTTGTACTTGTTAATTATCGTTCGTAAAATGAACACACTGTCAATCGTGCTTCGTTGCTTTCTGAATCCAAATTGATTATCACTTATGGGACCATTGTCTTCCAAATGGGAATTTATTCTCGTGTTTAAGACCTTATTGAAAAGTTTGCCAAAATAGCTACTAAGGGCAATTGGCCTATAATTATTTGGATCATGCTTGTCACCATTTTTGTGCAGTGGTTATATGTTTAGAATAAGGCCACATTGTATGTTAGACAACCAATGTGAATGGTTAGTGTTGGAACTTTTCTTAATTCTCAATAACATCTGGATTTTTAGCTCAGATATACTCCGCATACAAAGAAATGAAAAACAAGTTATTATCCCGCTATTTTATAGGCAACCCTATAATAAAGTTGGTTTTCGTGTATTCACAGGTGCGTTGCCGTCATCGTCTCTTAGTTTCTGTGGCTGTTGCCTTCTTCGAGGTGAAAGCAGTTTGTTGGTGGTTCCCAGCGAAGTGACATCACAAATAGACGTGTTCGATTTACGATCACGATCCAAGACGTGTTCAATGTTACCATCAGAACAATCGCAGAAACATGGCATGTGTATGGCTGTACGTCAGTCCGGACCCAGTGAAGTTATTGTAGGATACGAAAATGGTTCCATAATGCTCTGGGACATACGATCGCCGAATGCAGTATGCTCCATTAAACCCCATAATGAATCAGTTATGTGTATGGACTATTCGATGTCTTCAAAAAAGGGCATTTCCGGTTCTACAGACGAAACGATATGTAGCTGGATGATCGACAGCACTCGGATTACAGAATCAAGTCAAGTCAATGTCGCAAACGCGGGATTCGCTGCCGTCACAATTCGCACAGACGACATGATCTCTGCTCTCGCGGGATGGGGCGGGAATGTAAGAATATTCGGGATGAAGAAGTTAAAACCGTTGGCTGTTCTGTCTTACCACAAACAGAACGTGAGATCTTTGGCTTTCTCGGCGGACAATATTCTTGCATGTGGATCGGACGATTCGTTGATTAGCTTATGGGATGTGTATAAATGAAGCAACACAACTGACTGATAGTTTTCGTCATTCCCACGACTCGTCAATCCGAAGTATCGTTATTCTGAATCACAAATCGGATTATTAATTTCAGTTGTTCGTTATTAGACGCCAATAGGCAAGCCTATAATACGGTTGGTTATTTGCAGTGTTTCGTATATACGCGTATGCTTGTTTTGGAATCAGTTCACGTTAAAATTGCCAAATATGTTGCCCCTCATGATAAACCCTGTGGTAACAACATATTCAATAACGAGTAGGTACTTGGTTACCATGTCATAATGGTTCATATGAAGGACACTTCTGTTAATAAGTTCAACATAAAGATTTAAGATGTTAATTGAGTTTATTTAACAATCTTTTAGATGCGCGCATACTAGAGGGTCTCCGTTATGGGGGCGGGCGGTCCACATTGGAGTTTCCAACTGCACCTCCTTTAAGCACCCTCCCCCCCACCCGGCGATTCTTGTTGCAACGTGTAATTTTGAAAAGGTTGGAAATTTTCAAGCAACTGATACTGGTTGAAATATCAAAGCATCAAAACAAATTCAACAGACGTTTGGTCTGAAATTCACAACTTATTTTGTGCCAGAAATGAAATTTTAAACTGCACGTGTTATTCATGTGGCATGTCAATAATCTTTGCCGAAATAAATCAGGCGACTCAAAACCAGAATTTAAGGAGAAAGTGGAAATGATACCGTAGACACAATTGTTCCAGGAACATAACCATACAAATTGTTAAGATTTTGGAAAGTGGATAATTCATTTATAAAAACTAGTGTAAAAAGTAATAATAAACATGGATACTTTCGCCGATATTTTGAGCCACACACCGACTGGAAAAGCGTGACCAATGAATCTTCCAACTAGAACAATTAAAATATTTCCAATATTCTCCAAAATGAGAGTTAAAAAATTGCATTTGGAGGTGGTTTAAAAAATTCGACGTATTTTTTGTCACAATAATATATTTTCTTATCAGAGAATAACTCCAAATATATAATCAAGAAGAAAGCAAGGGCGTGACATAATACGCCCGTGATAATTTCAACAAATGGCCATAACGAGTAATCCATATACCAAATTTTAAAACAGATAATGTAACTATAACTAAAGCTATATATCACGCGGAAACCAAAAATAATCGTCAAATTATGAGTCAACAAGGACCATAACTATGCATTCGAACTTGACCCTTATTTTCACGTGAGTAATATACGTATACCAAATTTGAAAACCACCAGATAAGTAAACTAAAGTTATCACCCGGAAATCAAAATAATCATCAATTCTAAGTCGACAAGGACTATAACTCCGGCCAAAATTGGCGGGCGGAAACCAAATTCGAACTAGACCTGTATTTTGGGCTAGTAAACTCACCAAATTTCATTCCATTCAATTCAGACTTACTGAAGCTATCATCCGGAAACGAAAATTAAGTGCAAATTCCAACAAAAAGGGCTGTAACTCTGGTAAAAATTGGCGGGCGGAAGCTAAATTCGAACTTGACCTGTATTTTGTGCTAGTAAACCCACATACCAAATTTAAGTCATTCAGTTCAGACTTACTAAAGTTATCACCCGGAAAGGCACGTCATACCATTACGCCCGACGGACGTCCGTCCGTCCGTCAACACCTACAGGCCGCATCCCTCATCCTATCTTCACCAAACTTCACATTTACCTTCAGGGTGACCTATAGATGGGAGCTATCAATATTTTCCATGAAAAACATGGCCGCCAGCAGCCATCTTGGATTTCAAATTTGAATCCATCGGCACACGGATTATTTTTTAGTTTAGCAGGCACGATTGTTATCACCGGTCGAGCGAGCAGTTTTCGAGTCTATATATAACACATACACACACATACAGACAGACAGAAGTTCCAAAATATGTAATAGACTATAGCTGGTGTGCCCGACTTCGTCCGGGCTATTTAGGGATTTCTTTACCAGAAACATGCATACACAAGAAAACTAAGATGCACGCATCAGGTCACCCATGAACTATTTAGCATAGAATAATTCAGTTCGGTTGCAGTTTCACAACGTTATAACTGACATACGATTACACAAGACGAACCTTGAATGTGGAACTATGTGAGAGTGAATATTAATGTTCTAAATCCCATGTTTCACCTTTAGTGGTAATGGGGTCGTACTTTATTAAC
Source organism: Siphonodentalium dalli (assembly GCA_032622095.1). Taxonomy (NCBI): domain Eukaryota; kingdom Metazoa; phylum Mollusca; class Scaphopoda; order Gadilida; family Siphonodentaliidae; genus Siphonodentalium; species Siphonodentalium dalli. Next base: position 127,009,649 of record CP136061.1, on the reverse strand, counting down.
ACGCAAGTAGTGTAATTGAGTACGGGTAATTAGAAGTAACAAATCGTTTAGTTTCTATCGTATCGGCTGAAAGGGGTGAGCAGATTGCTGGTGATGAATGTTCTCGTTAGCTGCCAATATAATGTGCATATTTATCCCGTTACGTTTATACACTGTAGCATTGGCGGGCCAGAGTGTGTTGACATGTTAATTGTTTGGTTCATTAATAACAGATCAACAGGGATTTGTCGTGATAACGTATACGTGGAAATATGCTACCTAAACGGTTAAATTAACGGTTGATCTATTACACCACCGTGTATACTCGGTTTAAATAGGTATATTATATTGGGACGTGTGCTCAATTTTGGTGTGGACCGATGATCAACAAAAAAAATCAGAGGTAAATGTCGGCGGGCGGGGGGGGGGGGGGGCATTTTTTTCAACAATTTGGAGATTATTGGATGAGGGATGTTATATTAATTATATTAAAGGGACGAGAGGGCTTAGTTGTCGAAAATAATCATATTTGGTCCAAACACCGTAAACAGAAAAATATTAAAACGCATACATTTTGGTTCAAATATACGATCACTATCGCGTAAACATCATGCTTACATAAAGACCTACTAAATTTTACCTAAACAAGAGTCTGATTGTGTTATAGAAGGCAGCACAATGCTATACTGGCTAATCACACACAACTGGTATAAACGCTCTTTATTATTTCCAAATAAGGAATTGAGCAACAAAGAACGCTCTTTATGTGTACCATCATAATATAAAGAAACACCAATAAAGTAACTTTTTATGCTTTGTTTACATAACAATCGTCAAATTTACGACAATAACATACTGTTTATGAGATATTTCTCATTTGTATATTAACAAAGTCTGTCTATATTTGAATATTATTTTCGTTTGTAGCGGTTTTTGACAGGTGGAAATATGTTCACAGGATACCCACCAAGGCCTTCCGTAACTTTAAGGTATACTGCAACTTTTTCTCTTTTCAATAGCAGAATACAGAATGCTATTAAGAAGTGACACAAAACACAGAACATTTTTTTTAATTATAAGTATTGAGCAGTGAGAAATATTTGAGTCGAGGAAACCAGTAACGAAAGGCAATATTAACATGATTTCTGTCAGCGAATAATTGTTTACGTTCCAATGAATATTAAAATGTACTGAAAACAAACTGCTAATGGGTGCCAGACTTTCATAAACACAAATTATGTATTAATGGTGTAACGACATATTTCGTTCATTATTGTCTCAAAAAATAGGGGATGGGGATGTTTGGATCTCTAGTTTAACGACATTTTTCGGTCTTTGTAGTTTAACGACATTTTTCGGTCTTTAATAGTTTGATGACATTTTTCGGTCTTTATAATATCTCAAGATATAGGGGGTATTTGGATCTCTAGTTTAACGACATTTTTCGGTCTTTATAGTTTAACGACATTTTCGGTCTTTAATATCTCAAGATATAGGGGCCCTTAGTGGGTATTTGGATATCTAGTTTATCGACATTTTTCGGTCTTTGATAGCAAAATGGAAGAAGTACATCTTTGGAAATATGTGGTTTCCCTAAAAGGGAAAGTTGTTTGGTGGTCTTGAAATGCAGTTTTTCTGAACAGTCTTCCTTGATTAAAGTGATGTGAAACACTCCGGCAGACACCGGGCAGAGTGATCAAATAGAAATTAAGAATAATCTTTCTCAAAGTAGTTATTGTTACGAATATTAATCCAAATGGATGATACACAACGTAATTCTTATATATTAGTTAAATGCAATGACTCTCGATGGCGAAATCATTTTTGTTTAATTATAGCCGATAGTTGCGCCCCGAATCGAGATGTAAATATTTACAATTTGGAGTAGTTCAGACGATGTTCTCTATGAAGTGGTGTGGTAGATTTTTTTGGAAATTTTCAGTGATGTTAGTAGAATGATAACATTCCCCAGGTTGGCAAAGTGCCTGAGCACTAACTTATCAATTTCTCGCACCCGAAAAAGTCCATAACAAGTCCATAATATGTCTTTAAGCATATATACAAATCTCAGAAAACAAAAATTCTAAAGCATTAAACGATTTCTTGAAATGAAGTTTTTCTGAACAGTCTTCCTTGATTAAAGTGATGTGAAACACTCCGGCAGACACCGGGCAGAGTGATCAAATAGAAATTAAGAATAATCTTTCTCAAAGTAGTTATTTGTTACGAATATTAATCCAAATGGATGATACACAACGTCATTCTTATATATTAGTTAAATGCAATGACTCTCGATGGCGAAATCATTTTTGTTTAAATTATAGCCGATAGTTGCGCCCCGAATCGAGATGTAAATATTTACAATTTGGAGTAGTTCAGACGATGTTCTCTATGAAGTTGTGTGGTAGATTTTTTTGGAAATTTTCAGTGATGTTAGTAGAATGATAACATTCCCCAGGTTGGCAAAGTGCCTGAGCACTAACTTATCAATTTCTCGCACCCGAAAAAGTCCATAACAAGTCCATAATATGTCTTTAAGCATATATATAAATCTCCGAAAACAAAAATTCTAAAGCATTAAACGATTTGCTATATTTCCAGGGCATATATTTCATCTGATTTTGCGAGAATCCATATATACTTTTACACGAGAATCCAGGGTAATTTGCGAGAATATTTACGAGAATCTAGATTTGGATTCTCGCCGAAATATAAGCCCTGATTTCACTCTGAAGTGTGCCTAAATGGCATACATTGTACCGTGGTTCCCATGTTCGCCAAAGTGGCATAAATTTATTTCAGGATAATACTAATAGGCATTCATTTATATCACTGATATCAGGACAATAAATAGCCATTTCCATTGCATGGAACAGAAAAGAGCGTTATTGTTTATCGGTGTTGTTTTTGGAAGTGGTGGTAATTCAATTTTATACGTTTCTACCCCCAATAAGTATTTCCGAACAAATGAATTATTAACAAGCGTGACATGACATCATTGACGAAGATAATTAACAACCGATCTACGAGAAGTACGTACCAGTAGTGGCAGTAGCCAAATACCTTAAGGTAATTGACTGTCTTTCGGCTGCTATTATCTGATTATTGATAATCTCATGTTGGTATCCTGCTTCTCTATTAGCCACCATGGAAAGAAGCAGAGCAAACATATCAGGTTTTAAAATACACTAAGTTGCAGAACTTGGCAGAACTTCCAGAAGGCAAAAAACTAAACAGAGACAATGCAGGCAACAATACTGGCGATATCTGCTTGATTTAGCCACCCATAAACACTTTTATATATTGCATATCCTCGCGGTGAGGTTTACATTGCATTCGCAAAATAAATTATATTTTTCCTCCAATAAAATTGCCATTTTAGTTACGTTTTGTATCGCAAACGATGAATCTTCTAATTTTCATGGTAGCTGACATTTGTATTGGGTCACGTGATCACCTAACGAGATCAGGGGAGATAATCAAAAAGTTACGGATAACCAGTAGATCCGCCCAACGCGTAATAGTATTATTATTAGTATAAGAACAAAGGATCATTGAAATCTGTGATTATACAAATCAACTTCTGAGGTGCGGTGGATATTTGCAGAACTGATCTTACCATCGTGTTATCAACACAAAATTGACTATTATTGATCAAATAACATCGCCATCATAAATTAAATAAATGAAACAAGTCAATAAAAACTTCTCTGCCTGGACTAATAACAAAAATGGCGACGTCTTCATGGAATTCTATCATTTCTGCGCAGGCGCAAGAAACTTCCAAATAAGGACTTGCCATATACGGAAACTGCAATCTCAATAATTACCAAGCAATTAAAGTCTTAACATACAAGTCAGAAATATTGTTTCATGATCGAACTGCGGACCTGATAATTATCGAAATATGTAGGCGAAATAATTTTTAATTACTTAATCACATGATTTAGACATCAACACACTCTTAAAGACGCAATACACCGCCATCTAATGTCGTTATTTAACTGGGTCGGTGTTTCTTGTTATCAATCGTTTATTGCTTCGTTTTTAGTAAGACCATTGTATCTGTTTTGCGCATGCGCAAGTCAATTTCCATATTTGGAATTTCGATATATGGGATTTGTGTTAACCTCAATACCGATCAAGCCATAACAAATAACCACGCAATTATCTTAGCATAAAAATAAGATATATTGTAATTTATGCTACTACGACCCTGGTAACCCTGATAACTAATAAAATATACCGGCCAATTCATTTTAAGATCGTTATTACACTTTGCTTTAGGCATAAATACACTCTTAAACGCACATAAACCACCCATTGGTGTTAAATTAAATATACTCGGTATTTATTATATCACATTTTATTGCTCAGTATAGAGTTAGACCCTCGACACCTGTCAGTATATTTGGGCTGAATTCATCTGATGCGGTATTATTCCTCGAAATAAACAACAAAGCCGTCGTTACTTCGAAATGTAGTTTGGGCTAACATTTACACAAATCCTCCATGTGTTCTCAGTCGACACACAGATCATTTCAGAAACAACTGTGAGATAAACACACAAGGTTGGGTGAAATGAGGGTTTATGAGCAAAGTCAAGGACACGGTCGCATGTGAAATTGGACCGCCCATATTGTTCCCGGGATCAAAGTAGGCCGTCATACCAAATTTGAGTCGGATTGGTCAAGGTCCAGAAACATGCCAATACGACTACTGTTTTGAGACACGGACAATATAATCTACGTTTTACTCAGTACTCTTGTATGTGCATATCTCTCATACTGTTCTATAGCAGTGACTTTTTAAACCTTTGATGTTGTAGATATCAAAATAAATTATGACTGGTCACATTCTTGAGACTGCTCTTGAGTACATATATTTTCGCTTATAGAAAATGTCACAGAATCAATATAACCCTATTAAATCGCATTAAACTGTTTAAGAACACATATATCACACGATTCAAGATGAACAGTTAAGATAAAATTGCGTTATTTGTTCCGTTTATGGGCGCCAGATTTAACCGTTGTATGATACCTGCTTTCGCTTGCTCCCTCGTGGGACACTCTAAATAGTGGCTATGCAATATTGCTCCTCGGAGAGGTAATATTTGCATCTCTTGAGGTGCAATATTTAACCACCTCTCCAAAAGGCTAACATGCCTCTCTATTGGAGTGATAGCAGCCGAAGAACAATTTGTCCCTCAACGGGTGTCAAGTACATCCCTGTTGAATAACAATTTGTCACTCTGTGGGGGTCAAGACCTCCCTGACGAAGAACAAGTTGTCCCTCACGGGAGTCAATTGGATCCCTGTTGAAGAACAATTTGCCACTCAGTGGGGGTCAAGCACCTCCTGTCGAAGAACAATTTGACCCTCAACGGGAGTCAAGAACAATTTGTCCCTCCATGGGATTAAAGTGCATCCCTGTGGAAGAACAATTTGTCCCTCAATGGGAGTCAAGTGCATCCCTGTCGAAGCACAATTTGTCACTCAGTGGGAGATATAAATTATCACTCAGGAGGGGCAAAGACGACCCCCATGGAGTGGTTATAATCTACCCCTTTTGGAGGGGTGGTGAAATAGTGCACCTCCGGGGTGCAGTTTAGCCAACCCCTCCATAGAGAGTTCATATTTTACCTCCCCGGAGAGGCAACCTTGCAGTTTTTGGACAGCCACTCTGACACTCTTGGTGTGCAAATTTACCCATCAAGAGAGACTGAGTAGCATCAGTTGAGCATTAGGATATTGCCTCCCCGGGGAGGCAACATATCACTCAAGAGAGGTACAATTAACAATCTTCGGGTGATGGCACTCTGACACTCTTGGTGGACAAAGTACCCCCCAAGAGTGACAGAGCACAAAGATGTTACCTCCATGGAGAAGACACTTGAATATGAGGATGGTTGAGCCCATTCTAAGCCAAAATGAACCTTTAAATGCATAGATTGAATTGCACGGTTCTTGCCTATACAGATAGTAATGACATTTGGATCAAATAACAATGGAGAAAACAGTTTAATTATATTATCCAAAATAAGAAATACATAGTTCAGAGCATTTATGGTTTTAGCTTGAACTAATTGCAACACCATGTTTCTTACCAGGAATAATAAGAGAAATGAAGGTCTTCGATGTTTCAGAAATGTTCTCGCTAGATTTTGCAATAAAATTATTACTTTATGCATCTATGTATGTTCATTGCATGTAATTTGTCTGCAATTCAGAGCTGGCGTAATGAAATGAGAAATTTGAGGTAATTTTTAACTCAATAAATTGATAACCATGTAACACTGGAGATATTTACACAACATTGGCGATGAAAATGAAAATAGGGCCTATGAATCCTTGTTCTTGACTCTTTAAAACAAAATGAAGAGAGAAAAAAAACATTCCATTTGGGAGCGTTTTTCTCCATTTTAATGATATTCGTATTTAAATAGAAAAAATCAATGAGTGTCGAGTGGTTTGATACCTTTGTGGTCTTTGCTACTGATGGGAGCATGCACTAATGGGTCTATCGTTCATATGCCATTGAGTGTTTGTCCCACGCCCTTCTGTTATAACTATAAACTTTAATTATAGTATATTTGTGTGTTTATCTTGTGGACTACACGGCACTCTATAAATAATTCCAAAGAACATAGACAAGTTCGAAATATTATTAAGCTTTAACCAATAAAAAACAGATGGAAGCACCCTACATACATTTCAGTCTTCGACCCAGTGAACATTGCGGGCATGGTAATATTAGTATACCTCGTCACAACTGGGCGGAGCCACTCTCCCACTTTAAGTGCCTCGAGACACCAATTGCATGGCATCCGAAATAGTATTATTGTCTCTTTCATACCATTTCAGTCGAGCAGAATCGCCTCGGCTCATGCACCTGGCTAAGCCAAAAATCTATTTTTAATATAATTTTGACAATATGTGGTACACTTGAAGCAAAACACACCCCTCGATCATGTCGTTATATGCATCATAGAAAATGCACCCCCAAGTATGGATTCCCATGTGTTTAGTGTGGATACATTATAGAGAATCGTACACCTGTGATCAAACGTTTCACACTTACTCTGCAATCATTCTTCCTCGCATAAGACTAGTTATTCAATTTTGCACAAAATTTATATTTCATTCGATTTTGGCGGCCATTTTGGGACAGACATTCTAGAGATATGCATGGTTTACGACAAAGTATTGTTTGTGCATATTTCAATGTATTACGAATTTGGCATTAACTGGTGCAGCTATACTGCAGAAATTCAGCATTTTCCGATACCAGCTGCCATTTTTGACACCATGTTAAATTGGGAATTATCCCCAAAGCGGATTTTGTATATATTGTTCAATAAGCCAGTCCGCACATTTTGAGACCAGAACGGCTTCTTTGCCAATTTCTTCCGGGTATTTAAGATAATATTTAGTCTAACAGTTTTGTCAAGACATGCATTCGGAAAGGTCTTTGGTAGCCAGGTATTCTACAAGTCGGGCAAAAAAGACGTGGCTTTGGTTTCTTTAGGAGGGGTGTCCAAACTAAATATCCAGCTGTTCTCCTCTGAACCGTACTGAGAAATTCCATTTGCACAAAATTCGACCGAAAGTTGGTGGGGGGGGGGGGGGGGGGGGGGTAACAAAGAATCCCGAGTACGCATGAGGGTGGTGGGTGGACACGACGACACACAAGCATTTTTTTCTGCAGCTCAAACATAAAACATTCCTCCATATTGTTCAACAATTTTTAGACTTAAAACTTGTAATTTTAACATCCGCCTTTTGACAGTAAATAAATAATGTTTCTTGCTGTAAAATTACTAAATAATCGGGTATCAGTCAGGCTAGGTCACTCCGAACATAAAATGCATGGGCACATTGTATAAGCATTCACTGTCGTTTTCGCATCAAAGTTTAGTTCGAAGCTATACCATTGGCTGTAGATCATGCCATGATTATCTACTATGGCTATAACGCCCGTAGAGATCATATTCCACCAGTTCAAAACCTGGAAACTGTTTGAAGTTTTGACAGGGAACCTTATAAAGTCGAAAAAATAACACGGGGAATATATTTCCTAATGACTATATGTTCCTTAACAGTGTACTTCACTATATGTGAAGATCCGAACTCGAAATTGCATGCTTTTCTGTGACTTTTGAGAGCCCATATGGCAATAAACATTAAATGAATAACCCAGGAAAAAATCCATAATTTGTAAGAAACGCAAAGCAAAATCGCTCACAAAGTCACTTAAATCGTGAAATTTGAGATGGGACCATCAGCTACAGTGAAGTACGTTATTAAGAAAGAGATAATAACAAAGAAATATATTCCATTTGTTATTTTTTCGATTTTATAAGGTTCCCTGTCCAAACTTCAAAAAGTTCCCAGGTTTTGTACTGGTGGAATATGATCTTTATATACGGGCGTTAGCGATAGTAGAGATTCATGGCATGATCTACGTACATGCATGCATGACCGGGGCAATATTACCCAAAGTTAAGATTGGGGAGTGCACGGGTTTCAGTCTCGTTTCCGAAATTTGTACGATGAACCAATGTGTTTGTTATAGCCGCCAAAATATATCCAATAATTAAGAATATAGAAACTATAATATATCCATCTCGAATGTATAATCAGTTAGTGGTCATTCTGCTTCGTATCGACAAACCCATTAAAGGTACTCAATCTGATCAGATGGTCCCCATATCATCAATATACAACAATAACAACATTTCTTCAAAATACGCTTTAGTTATCAGAATCAATTAATTGCAACAAAATAATGCTCACCAATGTCAACTATGGTATCAAATTTCCCAACACGTGTTATTTATCAACATTTTGTTCAACGAAATATGGCCGCATTATCACTTGAGTATCACGAAATTTTGCCGTATTACCACTTGATTTTAGAGTTATCCATCTTCATCCGCAATTTTGTCCGAGACCGCCGGTTTGACGACTGATTTCTGGACCACAAATAATTGCACATCTCGAGAAATAACAAACTTCAAAAATCGATATCTATTCACTCTGAGGTTTGATATGTGGGTTCCTCGACTCGAATCAACTATTTTTTTTTACCCCGAAGCCAAAGAAATAGTAATTTGGGAGCGTTAATTCGGATAATGCATCTTTAACACATGTGTCACTCTGAGAGACGTCAACGTAATGCGTATACCAAATTTGAAAACCACCAGATAAGTAAACTAAAGTTATCACCCGGAAATCAAAATAATCATCAGGTCTAAGTCGACAAGGACTATAACTCCGGCAAAAATTGGCGGGCGGAAACCAAATTCGAACTAGACCTGTATTTTGGGCTAGTAAACTCACCAAATTTCATTCCATCAATTCCGACTTACTGAAGCTATCATCCGGAAACGAAAATTAAGTGCAAATTCCAACAAAAAGGGCTGTACATGTATCTCTGGTAAAAATTGGCGGGCGGAAGCTAAGTTCAAACTTGACCTGTATTTTGTGCTAGTAAACCCACATACCAAATCTAAGTAATTCAGTTCAGACTTACTAAAGTTATCATCCGGAAAGGCACGTCATAGGATAGGATAGGATAATTTATTTACAATATACACATCAATAATACAATGACAGTAACATATAATAATATAAATGCTGTATATATTGTTGGGGGTTAGCCTAGCCCTATCGGGCTGTCTTCCTGCTACCCCCTAAAACAAGTATCACTAAAATTATTCGCATAGCATTACGCCCGACGGACTGACGTCCGTCCGTCAACACCTACAGGCCGCATCCCTCGTCCTATCTTCACCAAACTTCACATTTACCTTCAGGGTGACCTATAGATGGGAGCTATCAATTATTTTCCATGAAAAACATGGCCGACAGCAGCCAGCTTGGATTTCAAATTTGAATCCATCGGCACACCCAACAGCCCGTATTTATGGCCGGATCATTTTTTAGTTTAGCAGGCACGATTGTTATCACCGGTCGAGCGAGCAGTTTTCGAGTCTATATATAACACATACACTACACACTCATACAGACAGACAGAAGTTCCAAAATATATAATAGACTATAGATGGTGTGCCCGACTTCGTCCGGGCTATTTAGGGATTTCTTTACCAGAAACATGCCTACATGAGTGTTTATGAGCAAAGTCAAGGACACGGTCGCATGTGAAATTGGACCCGCCCATATTGTTCCCGGGATCAAAGAAGGCCTTCATACCAAATTTGAGTCGGATTGGTCGAGGTCCAGAAACATGTCAATGCGACTACTGTTTTGAGACACGGACAATATAATCTACGTTTTACTCAGTACTCTTGTATATGCATATCTCTCATACTGTTCTATAGCAGTGACTGTTTAAACCTTTGATGTTGCAGGTATCAAAATAAATTATGACTGGTCACATTCGTGAGACTGCTCTTGAGTACATATATTTTCGTTTATAGAAAATGTCACAGAATCAATATACCCCTATTAAATCCCATTTAACCGTTTAAGCACACATATATCACACTATTCAAGATGAACAGTTAAGATAAAATTGCGTTATTTTTTCCGTTTTTGGGCGCCCAATAGTCCAGATTTAACCGTTGTGTGATACCTGCTTTCGCTTGCTCCCTCGTGGGACACTCTAAATAGTGGAGATGCGATATTGCTCATCGGAGAGGCAATATTTGCATCTCTTGTAGTGCACTATTTAACCACCTCTACAAAAGGCTATTGGAGTGATAGCAGCCGAAGAACAATTTGTCCCTCAACGGGTGTCAAGTACATCCCTGTTGAAGAACAATTTGTCACTCTGCGGGGGTCAAGTACCTCCCTGACGAAGAACAAGTTGTCCCTCACGGGAGTCAATTGGATCCCTGTTGAAGAACAATTTGCCACTCAGTGGGGGTCAATCACCTCCTGTCAAAGAGTCAAGAACAATTTGTCCCTCCATGGGATTAAAGTGCATCCCTGTGGAAGAACAATTTGTCCCTCAATGGGAGTCAAATGCATCCCTGTCGAAGCACAATTTGTCACTCAGCGGGAGATATACATTATCACTCAGGAGGGGCAAAGACCCCCCCCCCCCCATGGAGTGGTTATAATCTAACCCTTTTGGAAGGGTGGTGAAATAGTGCACCTCCGGGGTGCAGTTTGGCCAACCCCTCCATGGAGAGTTCATATTTTACCTCCCTGGATAGGCAACCTTGCAGTTTTTGGACAGCCAATCTGACACTTTTGGTGTGCAAATTTACCCATCAAGAGAGACTGAGTAGCATCAGTTGAGCATTAGGATATTGCCTCCCCGGGGAGGCAACATATCACTCAAGAGAGGTACAATTAACCATCTGCGGGTGATGGCACTCTGACAATCTTGGTGGACAAAGTACCCTCCAAGAGTGACCGAGCACAAAGATGTTACCTCCATGGAGAAGAAACTTGAATATGAGGATGGTTGAGCCCATTCTAAGCCAAAATGAACCTTTAAATGCATAGATTGAATTGCACGGTTCTTGCCTATACATATAGTAATGACATTTGGATCAAATAACAATGGAGAAAACAGTTTAATTATTTATTTTAAAAATCCAAAAAAAGAAATGCATAGTTCAGAACATTTATGGTTTTAGCTTGAACTAATTGCAACACCATGTTTCTTACCAGGAATAATAAGAGAAATGAAGGTCTTCGATGTTTCAGAAATGTTCTCACTAGATTTTGCAATACAATTATTACTTTATGCATCTATGTATGTTCATTGCATGTAATTTGTCTGCAATTCAGAGCTGGCGTAATGAAATGAGAAATTTGAGGTAATTTTTAACTCAATAAATTGATAACCATGTAACACTGGATATATTTACACAACATTGGCGATGAAAATGAAATAGGGCATATGAATCCTTGTTCTTGACTCTTTAAAACAAAATGAAGAGAGAAAAAAAAACATTCCATTTGGGAGCGTTTTTCTCCATTTTAATGATATTCGTATTTAAATAGAAAAATCAATGAGTGTCGAGTGGTTTGATACCTTTGTGGTCTTTGCTACTGATGGGAGCATGCACTAATGGGTCTATCGTTCATATGCAATTGAGTGTTTGTCCCACGCCCTTCTGTTATAACTATAAACTTTAATTATAGTATCTTTGTGTGTTTATCTTGTGGACTACACGGCACTCTATAAATAATTCCAAAGAACATAGACATGTTCGAAATATTATTAAGCTTTAACCAATAAAAACAGATGGAAGCACCCTTCAGACATTTCAGTCTTCGACCCAGTGAACATTGCGGGCATGGTAATATTAGTATACCTCGTCACACTCTCCCACTTTTAGTGCCTCGAGACACCAATTGCATGGCATCCGAAATAGTATTATTGTCTCTTTCATACCATTTCAGTCGAGCAGAATCGCCTCGGCTCATGCACCTGGCTAAGCCAAAAATATATTTTTAATATAATTTTGACAACATGTGGTCCACTTGAAGCAAAACACACCCCTCGATCATGTTGTTATATGCATCATAGAAAATTCACCCCCCAAGTATGGATTCCCATGTCTTTAGTGTGGATACATTATAGAGAATCGTACATCTGTGATCAAACGTTTCACACTTACTCTGCAATCATTCTTCCTCGCATAAGACTAGTTATTCAATTTTGCACAAAATTTATATTTCATTCGATTTTGGCGGCCATTTTGGGACAGACATTCTAGAGATATGCATGGTTTGCGACAAAGTATTGTTTGTGTATATTTCAATGTATTACGAATTTGTCATTAACTGGTGCAGCTATACGCAGAAATTCAGCATTTTCCGATACCAGCTGCCATTTTTGACACCATGTTAAATTGGGAATTATCCCCAAAGCGGATTTTGTATATATTGTTCAATAAGCCAGTCCGCACATTTTGAGACCATAACGGCTTCTTTGCCAATTTCTTCCGGGTATTTAAGATAATATTTAGTCTAACAGTTTTGTCAAGACATGCATTCGGAAAGGTCTTTGGTAGCCAGGTATTCTACAAGTTCTCCTCTGAACCGTACTGAGAAATTCCATTTGCACAAAATTCGACCGAAAGTTGGTGTGGGGGGGGGGGGGGGTAACAAAGAATCCCGAGTACGCATGAGGGTGAGGGGTGGACACGACGACACACAAGCATTTTTTTCTGCAGCTCAAACATTAAAAATTCCTCCATATTTTCAACAATTTTAAGCCTTAAAACTTGTAATTTTAACATCCGCCTTTTGACAGTAAATAAATAATTTTTCTTGCTGTAAAATGACTAAATAATCGGGTATCAGTCAGGCTAGGTCACTCCGAACATAAAATGCATGGACACATTGTATAAGCATTCACTGTCGTTTTCGCATCAAAGTTTAGTTCGAAGCTATACCATTGGCTGTAGATCATGCCATGATTATCTACTATGGCTATAACGCCCGTAGAGATCATATTCCACCAGTTCAAAACCTGGAAACTGTTTGAAGTTTTGACAGGGAACCTTATAAAGTCGAAAAAATAACACGGGGAATATATTTCCTAATGACTATATGTTCCTTAATAGTGTACTTCACTATATGTGAAGATCCGAACTCAAAATTGCATGCTTTTCTGTGACTTTTGAGAGCCCATATGGCAATAAACATTAAATGAATAACCCAGGAAAAAATCCATAATTTGTAAGAAACGCAAAGCAAAATCGCTCACAAAGTCACTTAAATCGTGAAATTTGAGATGGGACCATCAGCTACAGTGAAGTACGTTATTAAGAAAGAGATAATAACAAAGAAATATATTCCATTTGTTATTTTTTCGATTTTATAAGGTTCCCTGTCCAAACTTCAAAAAGTTCCCAGGTTTTGTACTGGTGGAATATGATCTTTACGGGCGTTAGCGATAGTAGAGATTCATGGCATGATCTACGTACATGCATGCATGCCCGGGGCAATATTACCCAAAGTTAAGATTGGGGAGTGCACGGGTTTCAGTCTCGTTTCCGACATTTGTACGATGAACCAATGTGTTTGTTATAGCTGCCAAGATATATCCAATAATTAAGAATATAGAAACTATAATATATCCATCTCGAATGTATAATCAGTTAGTGGTCATTCTGCTTCGTATCGACAAAGCCATTAAAGGTACTCAATCCGATCAGACGGTCCCCATATCATCAATATACAACAATAACAACATTTCTTCAAAATATGCTTTAGTTATCAGAATAAATTAATTGCAACAAAATAATGCTCACCAATGTCAACTATGGTATCAAATTTCCCAACACGTGTTATTTATCAACATTTTGTTCAACGAAATATGGCCGCATTATCACTTGAGTATCACGAAATTTTGCCGTATTACCACTTGATTTTAGAGTTATCCATCTTCATCCGCAATTTTGTCCGAGACCGCCGGTTTGACGACTGAGTTCTGGGCCACAAATAATTGCACATCTCGAGAAATAACAAACTTCAAAAATCGATATCTATTCACTCTGAGGTTTGATATGTGGGTTCCTCGACTCGAATCAACTATTTTGTTTTACCCCGAAGCCAAAGAAATAGTAATTTGGGAGCGTTAATTCGGATAATGCATCTTTAACACATGTGTCACTCTGAGAGACGTCAGCGGCGTGTTCCGTACGGTGTTGTAAATATGGAACAGTTGGAACAGTGTAATTCTTGGAACAAGCGTGTAATGAATGCCATTGTCCATGTAGACACATGAGCGTCGATGAGCCCAACGGTCTTTCCTATAGAAAGTTAGTTTCAATAGAACGTCGTGTGAGGAACTAAAGACCGATTTTCGATCACCTCTCCTATTATGATCACTAACGCCATGCGAGCGACCACATATATAGGATTGATCTATATACGGAATTCCAGAACAACAGGTATGCATTGGGTTGGAAAAGCCTTTTGTGTTTATCATGTTGGGTGCTTCATTCAACAGTTTGCAACTAAACATCAAAATTCCCCTTCCTGCTGAGCCTGTGGCAAACGAAACATGTCAATCGCTATAGGCACTTCTGGATGTGTTGCGACGAGGCTGAATTCCACCCGAAGTCTTTTCTTTGAGTCTGCGTACGTAGAATCACAAAACTGTCAGGCAATTTGTTTAAGATGTTCTAGTGCATGTAATAATGGCATCGATATTATTAGCCGATTCGAGAGGGTTTTGGGGGCAAGATATCAACTTTCGAGAGAGGTATATAGTTTCACCAGATTATGAATTTTGGTGGGGCGGAACACCGATGACGAAGAGCGTTTGTGGTTTCATTGCCCATTGGCAGTGAATACTAAACAGCGTTTTTATCTTTTGAAGGGCCTTAGTTTTGGGTCAAAATTTTAATTTCCACCCCAAACCATGAATAAATATAATTTATCAATCAAGTCTGAGCGTAATAAAACAGAAAAACTTCTATCCGAGGGCGATTCATATATAATTTGAAGCAATGGAAGTAATAATTACCTATAACATGTACTATTTCTCATTGTCAGTAGAGAGGTTTCGAAAACCCAAAGCCAGCATTTACAATTACAGTTAGTGATCCACGTTATCAAAATATGCGCCCGTTCCCTGACAGTGTTGCATCTGATCCATTTCTCATCACGAATCTGAACTTGGTGATTGGTGTTGACGACTGGACAACATTAATTTTGGTGGACAATAAATAACATTGTCTTATTTTTGGGATTTGCAGCGAGTATACCAGTCTTCTATTTATTACCTATTTTGTTATATCAACAATTCATTTTGTGATATCACAAAATGAATATAAAATATCATGGAATCGAATATATGATATCATAAAAATTGTAAGCATTTAGTGATATCACATATTCGATTTTATGATATCATATATTCATTTTGTGATATCACTTAAGTCGAATTTGTGATATCATATATTCATTTTTAGATATAAATAAATACTAGTTCTTTTATGATGTCATATTCTATTTTTATGATATCATTAATTCGCGGATTCGTGGGGCACCGTTCTTCGATTTATTACCTATTTATTGATATCAATAATTCATTTTATGATATCACTAATAAATAATTATATGATATCACAAAATCGAATATATTATATCAATAAATAGTTTATGATATCACAAAATGATTTTAAGTACATTAAGTCAGCCCAATATAAGATTTCCCTACCTCATAGCAACGATAACGTGGTCGACATAAATAACAGGCTTCATGCAGATGCAATTCGGCTTAACTTTTAAAAGCACGACCAATTATTCTGCTGACCGCTTTTTGTTGATTAAGTCTGATTAGGTCAACAATTTGTGACTTCGTGTTACGGTCTGTGTGTTACTGGGGTCTGTGCGTTATAGGCCAATATATATTGGATATCAAACATGTGGCCCAACTGGCAGTTCACTAATCACCGACCACGATTTACTGTAACACAGACGGGCCTTGCAAGTATTTTATGATATCACAAACACTCACAAAATAGAATTATTGATATAACAAAATAGTAAGCATTTAGTGATATCAATAAATCAATTTTGTGATATCATAAAATATTGGGCAATAAGTGAAGTCACAAAATGATATTAAGATATCATAAAATGGAAGTAGTGATATCATAAATTCATTTTGTGACATCACAAAATCGACTATAGATAGATATATAATGATTTATTGTCAAAAAACATCCACACGAGGACAGTTTGCTAATACAATGGATATACAAAATATGTGATAATAAAATATACAAGAACAAAATTACATAATATGCTAAGATGTACAAGGAGTCTCAGGATCATGTATCATATTTATGGTTTCCTAACTGTTATTTGCTCAGCACGATTATCGAAGAAGCGACGGATCAGTTTACATATTATTCGTGTTAGAGTGGGACAGTCATTTGTCAATATAGTAGTAAATTGATCGTTGGCGTTAATGCGTTGAAAATTCGGATTATGGTTAATCATTGATTCGAGAAGCTCTCTTCGTAGTTGTGAATATGCAGTGCATTCCATAAGGAAATGTATTTCATCTTCTACGACATCATCGCAGCAAAACACACACTTTCTATTTTCTAATTTTACTGGGGGCTGTAAATGACGCCCCTTTTCTATAGCAAGTACATGGTTACTGATTCTGTTATCTCAAAATAAGTAAGCATTTAGTTATATCAATAATTCAACTTTATGATATCATAAAATGATTTAATGATATAACAAAATGTTGAAGGAATAGTAGTTCAGTTATGCCGCTTTCTATTTATTGATATCACAAAATCGAATTGTTGATATCACTAAATGCTTACCATTTTGCGATATCAATAATTCGATTTTGTGATATCAAAAATGAATTAATTAATTAATGATATCACAACTTGGAAGTATTGATACCTTAAAACCATTTTGTGATATCCTAAAACGTTTTATGATATCAAATATTCGATTGTGTGATATCATATATTCATTTTTGGGGTGGGGTATGATACCGGAGTATAGCATGCACCTTCAATGTATTCTTCGAAACGGGTTAGTTCATTATATATCCATTCGCTTCCCACCAAGGCCTGGACATCTTCCTCCCACCCAAACTCTGACCCAAACAAGTTGTTTGGGTCATAGTTTGGGTGGAAGGAAGAGGTGAACTTCCCGCCGTGTCATTACTATATGATGCAAAATAAGCAATATATGTGCAATCATATAAGAGGATGTAGCCTCGGCAGTGGGTAACACAATTGACTTGAACAAAATGGTATGATTGTTCTATTTTGTATCAATATCACGTTCTTTAAAGAGGGATCAATGTGGGTCCCCATTTAGGATCTCAAACTCCAACTGAAATATTAGTGGATAAAGATTGAATTGTGAGCCTAAATAATCGACAATCCTGATGTCACCTAAAAAAATGTCTGATAAACGCATACCTGTGGTATTTCATTACACATGGAATGCTAAGGGTGTATGTTCATGGTCATCATGTGTTGAGGTACAGTTTATGATACACATTAAATCTGCTAATGTATCAGAAGAACGTATTAAACCAGATAAATGGTCGTTTGACTCGGGAGTCCCTATAAATAAAGAAATTTTCAAAAGTGGTGATAAAGCCTTGAAATAAATTCGAAAAATTTGTGATAACTTAAAAATTGATCATGTATGCTGTTTCAGACTTATCTTTCACAAAGTTTCGGATTAGCAACCATAGTTTAGAAATTGAGAAAGGCACACACAAACAACCTAAGTCCCGCTAATGAGAGAATTTGCAAAAAAGTGTGGAATGGAGGCAGAAACCGAAGAACACTTCATTAGGCGATGCCCCATTTATACAAATCTAAGAGAGCATTTATTTGCGGAAATAACGATAATATTCAAACCTTTAATAATATGGCTGACAAACAGAAATTCTTAATCAACTTGAGAAATGATTAACCCAAAACATGTAATATCATCTGCAACATGTTCCAACTCTTTCTACATAAACGGTGGGAATCACCAAACATTGAAAATTAATATATTTATGTTACTACACTTATATAATCACATTTTATTTATATAATTGTTTTGACATCGGCCCCGAGTGGGCGTATCTGTCAGTAAATCTATATATCAATATTTATTAATCTTTAACGTCAAGTCATCATTATATTAGCCAATACGCCAAAGTCGATTAGACATAGAACAATATCTTAATCGGGTTCACGATTAGATAGCAATTGGTATTCAATCCAAAAGCTATAACCATGAACCCCGATTATAAGTATATTTCGCTATTCAACCGTGTGCGTATTAAGTGCATTATACACACATTCATATCAAATGCGTCATCATTGGTTGAGGTACACATTTTATTATACACAAAATGTATTTATCATCAACATGAAGGCATAATTATATAAACATGCATGTTAAAGGCGCCATCATTGGTTAGGATACTTAAAGATACGGGTGGCGTTGGCGCTGGGTATGCTGTTAAAATACTCACATCCGTCAAAAACCACCATAGACAGAAAGAATAGTAAAATATAGACAGACCTTGTTCTTATACCAATCAGCCCTTTGTTGTGCAAAC
This sequence comes from Siphonodentalium dalli, assembly GCA_032622095.1. Classification (NCBI taxonomy): domain Eukaryota; kingdom Metazoa; phylum Mollusca; class Scaphopoda; order Gadilida; family Siphonodentaliidae; genus Siphonodentalium; species Siphonodentalium dalli. The sequence continues at coordinate 126,990,623 of CP136061.1, read as the reverse complement.
AAAAGCAAAAAACGTTACGTTTCCTGGCTTTGTTTAGATCCGGATATAGTAAACATAGCGTTATTTGTTTCTGTTTGTCTGATATGGAAATACTACAGAGCATTTGTATCATTTTTGTGTGATTAATAATAATTAAACAATAGAATTGCGCTGTGTTATGTAAACAGAAGCACAACTTCTGTAACACGAGCAGGCTCTTGTTTACGTACACCATCGTATACATATAAGTCTTGACGACAATATACTATTTACGCGCTGATTATGTTTGGCATCTGAACAAAACTATATATGTTTTAATATTCCTCCTGTTGATGGCGATTTAACAAATATGAATATTTCTGCAACGAACGTCGCCCGTACATCAAGTTTGTTCGTCCCGCTCAAAATTGAGCTCTTGCATTGTGTGACACCACGTGCATGGTCTTGGCTGAGATACGTACCAAACTCGTTAGCAAAAAATCACTTCTGTCTATTGTGTTTCGTAGCGCTCAAAATTTATCTCTTGGGTGGGGATTCCACGTCCAAAGTGAGCCCGTTGGGTCGGGATACCACACACAAGGAGTCTGTATAAATGTCGTAGTTGAATTGAATTGAATTGAATCGTATTTTATATTTTAGTGTTGCATCCAGTAACACTTCGGATTGACGACGTCCCCAAATTAAGATGGTGGTCAATCTGGTCGATATGGCGAATTAAGTCCCAAACGGTTGTTTTATCAGACGAAGCCACAAATTCACTGGTCGGCTAACTGGCTATTCATCCACATATATGGTGAACTACTGGTCTATCTGGCATATGGACCACGAGACATCAGAACAATAGTCGTCGTTCCATTTAAAGTTGAAGTCCCATCTATAGGTCATTCTATTGCAGTGCTGGTTTCCATCTTTATTGTTTGGTTGTGCTGCAGCCCATCCTCCCCACACCATCGCACTCCCGTTGTGGAGTAACCAGACACCTTCCTGGTTTAGATCTGTGCCGTCTATAGCATATTCGTTACTAGAATACGAAGGCAAGTTTAACAGACAAGTGAACCAATCTTGTGCCTCCTGTGAGTGGATAACAAGCAGATGACCACCATCGCCAATGCAATCAGATTGTGCTTGGTTCCAGTCCATCTCTGTGGTTTTTATTTTATACCACCCAGCTATTCTCTCTTCGAATATGTACCCAGACACATTGAATGGCGCTGGTGGTAGTCTTGAAGGCGTTCTTCCGATGGTATTGTAATGTTTCACTCTTTTTCCTTCTGAGACGCAATCGCACTTCTCTGGCACGCATGTATGGAGCATGCATTGGTAATCCTGCATATTGGTATATGAAAACGATTTACAACGTTCGTCACCCGAGCAGCTGAGAGAACATTCTATCTTCGAGCGTACAAGGTAAACCGCGAGAATGCAGACATTACAAGTTGTGTCTGTCAGTCTGGAAACTTCTTCCCATTTGATCATCCTCTCTGTGCACATGGAAACACACACAAATGTTAGAACAACTATTAATGTTATTTTCCTGTTTATCATACTGGTCGGTAACATTATAAGACAAGATTACTGAATATTTAATGTCCTTATCAACAAATATATGGAACTCGAACTGATTCAGTATAATGGAACAACTTTTTCCCCCAGTCCGTTATCCATGAACAATCAGTATGACATTCATGTAAATCGACTTGTTTCTTTGGTTTTGCCACGATGTATGTTCTGATCGTTGGAGAGGATGGTAAACGATTATATGGTTAGATACTCGCGTGGTGTATATAGCTAGTCCAGTTGTACTGGGACTCGTCGCCTGGCAAGATATAAATATTATAACGACTAATCACCCATGCACGTTGTCCGTTTCCGTCAGAAAAAAATGTGAGGCTCCACTCCTAAAGGTTAAATACAGCGTTCCATTATTGTCCCATACTGATGTCCGGTGCTAGGACTATAGACTGCAGCTTGCTTAAAACATGCGAGTCCACGAACGGATGCTTCTTTGTGACTAATATAAAATTCCAATGGAATATGGGTGCTTTTAGACTCATTAATTTGCGAAAAGTGGCGACAACTCTATGCCAGGAATATAGTATGCTCTGTTGTATCGCACATCTTCAATAAGCCAATAATAACAAATAATCAACAATGCAGTTTTAATATGGCAGTATTTAGCCTCACATACTGGACGGAATCTCCACACAAAAAGGTTCCTAGTGATGAGCGTTCTCCGCCCAGTTATATACATGTCTATGATAAACTGATAATGCTTACCATCCCCATTTATGCCCATCCAGTATGCTACTCGCTAACATGACGCACCAATGCAGAATTTGTTGGTGAATGATAATGATCCCCATTCTAATTTCAGCATTACAGCTAATAAGATATTTATCAAACTATAGTGACAGAGAGACGGGTTCTTCAGACTGTTTACAGACTGTACGATAAAAAGTTATTTCACAGTGTGTTACAAAAAATCATAGTCAGAAATGGTAACGCCCTCTCGCCCTATACTTCGCAATACGACTTTATTCTCCATTCCAACTGAGACATAAGTCATCAGCAAAGTTAGCTGTTGTACTATGCATTGTGTTCCCGCAATACATTCTTCAAGAGTGGCCCATGCAGACATTGTTCATACCCCCTAAACATCAAAAGCAATTAACGCGGTCATAAAAGTTACATATTGCAACAATGAGACATCCGCGAAGATACATCAGCGAATACCCCAAATGTGTTACCCTGTGAGATTTCCCCATCGATATAGCTCCATTGACACGGCCAGATCAGCCTTACTACAATTTCCTAAAATAACTCGCATCGCATGAAACCCGAAATGTGTTGTCCTGCGAAATATCCCCATCACCCCATTGGAACGGCCAGATCAGCGTAGCAGTAAACACCCTTAGTATAGGGCGTAATGATTGACTTCCATACATCTATATTGTTCAACAGTTCACAAAGAAATGAACATTTCATAAAGAAAATTGTATATACATCAGAAAGCTCAGTGAGAGCTTTCCGATGAATGGCAAGAAGCCATATTTCCGACTAAATCCTGAAAAGTTAACCATAATTCTGCTGTATTTAAGGAGTCGATTATTTAGGGCATTACTGTATGTTGAACGAAAAAGTGCAAACATTCTTTAGATCTGCCCCTGATTGACCATTCCATTGAACAGATTTGTATCCCAAAACTGAATCTGAAAACCAAAATGGGGATAAGCCAAAAGTTTCGTACGAAATGTTCTAGGTTCACGAGTATTATTTCAAAGAAGGCGACGTTCCCCGGTTCCTTCCCTTAATTGAACAAATCGAAATGTTAGTCGCTGAAAACTAGTTAATGATTTGGGCTTGCGATTCCGGAGATATTTTAACCCTTCCTTGACTGGAGCGTCCTGAAATTTTGCGAAAACCCTGTGCCAATGTATTCTCTTATGTATGCGATCTCCCATAGGGAGCATCGCATATATAAGATAATACATTGGTCTAACAATATTTACCTTGACCTTGTGAGGCAGAGAATTTTCTTATATATATATGTGAGGCTCCCTTTGGGAAACAATATATTTTCCATGCTCGATAAGGATAGGTGCCTGCATTCACCGTTACAAGTTTGTTATTTAGGTAAATCTTGATACTATACTGAACATGCTATAGGAAAGTTGTTAATAGGCGCAATTTATGAATTATCACCCAAGTTTGTTCCATCTTCTTTTGCGATCTTGTTTTATATTATAGACAGACATGATTGATTCCCGTCTGTCTATTTTTTCAGTTTGAGGTGGAATTAGAGATTATATCGGTGCTGAATTATTCAGAGAAGCAATCGGATGATATTCTGTTCATTATGTTACCAACCTCAATTATATCGAGAGATCACTTTGGTGTCTTCACATGTGTCTTTTCGACTTACTTCCAGCTCGATATGAATTTTTTTTTCTTCAAATACCGTAACGATCTCTTTATGCGTTTTTGGTGATGCAGGGCATTTGCTTTATGATTTCCCTTCCAGAAGATTCAATTGCATTCTTTTCCTTCTTTCAAAAATACGTCATTGGACTTGTTACATGATGAATTTTATTATCAGCATAATCCATCGTCCAAAGAAGGGTCACTAGTATCAACAAACGTATCATAAGATAAGTTAAGTTGTTAGTAATGTTATAACTATACCATATTTGTAATAAGATCTTAGATACTGTCCTGATGCAAAGTTTCGTTCGAACTTATAGACATACATAACATTTTAGTTAATGCTGAACATTACTAACAACCATATCATAAGCGAGCGAGAGTAATGATGTGTTTGATGAATTATATCTTCGGCTGCAGCATGTCCATGCATGTTTGAGTATTTGTTGTTCGACAATCTGGCCAATATGTTTCAGAAACTGTACCGCAGTTCTCACTGCAGATTTGAAAAGTAAACCAATTCCATTTGCATATTGCCTGTGCGCACCCACACTCAAAGAAAACAGTCCCCACTTTGGTTCCCCTGGAACCAAATCCTAAGTTTGGTTCTTCAAAGAACCCACCGAATGCATGATTTGTGTGGGAACAGGCCTAGCTTAAATGTCATATAGTCTAAACTTTGACAATATGTCCTTGGGTTAAGGTGATATGGGAAAGACTAAATCAAGCGGAATTCCTTTGAAGTACCAATGTAAACATATCCATAGCCTGTTTCGAGTAATATGCATAGGCTCTGATCATTTCATTGCTGGCGGAGGTAACTTTATTGCTCATATAACACACAGGGCACGGCGGGGGGGGGGGGGGGGGGGGGTGGCGCTATGGAACAATATATGTATTAATATAATTCTATATTTTCTACACACAACAGAACATTTTCGGGGTCTATTCTATGAACCAGCATCGTGTGATATCAATTTTAAACGGTATAACGTATTTACGAAGTAATAGGATTTTCAGAAACAAAGACACACCAAACATGCTTATAACCTACACGTAATGTCGCGGGACATTGTTTCCACAAGCACTCATAATTGTTGTATGTTAGGTGTTTAATGAACCAAATGGGGAACCCAAATGAACTTTTTGGTTCCATGTTCTAGTTCCAACATGGGAAGCAGATAGAGAACCAAAATAGGTCACATTGGTTCTCCCCTCAGAACAAAAATTAGAAACAAGCTTGGTTCCGTGTGGAAACAGAATGTCTGTTTTCAACTTTATTTGGTTCTTTAAAGGGACGGGCGGCCTTCGTGGTCTATATATATATATATTGAGACGTATATGTGGGTACTTCATAGCATCGAAAACGGCTTCGCGGATCGAGCTCAAATTTCGTATATAAGTGTAAAAACACACGGGGATCGTCCATGTCGCATTTCGGACGAGCTCTGAGCACTCCTTCACCCTTAAAGTGCGACCTTCGTTTCGATACGATGGGTTTCGCTATCGATTCGCTCGCGATCCAAGATGCGTAACTCTACATGTTTTATATCTGTATATTTTTATATCCATATTCACTTCAAACTGCTAAACCCGTTGAGCCAAAACTTGCTAATACCTTCCAAAATATAGAATTTACATTTTCTGATATATACATTTCTTGTTACGGCTGAAAATCTTAATCTATTTTCGATACATTCATATAAACAAGCTATAAACATACACCCCTCAAATCGCGCTAACTAACGCAGCTTATATGGCTGCTGAAATTCAGTAAATACGAGGCAGTGCGATACGTCCCCGAATATGACGGGACTTCCACTGCCTTCTCCTTTGACCATCTCGTAAAGGTGGGGGGTCACTCCCAAGCCGTCAATGCCAACAACAACGACATTGTTGGCGAGAAAATAATTAGTACAATGCTAATTTTCTCTTTACGGCAATGTGAGAATCTTCGGGCGAGAATTTTCGGGTGGCCAGCAAGCCGTGAATGCCAACAACAACGACATCGTTGGCATACCTCTTTTAGGGACGGGCATCATAACTCCTCTTGATTAAAAAGACAGAATTAACTCATTAAAAAATGCGTGTTGTGTGATTCTTATGTCTGTCGTTCCTAGGAACGGGGAAATGTTCATCGGGTCAGTTTGTACCTTATATCATACCTCTTTTAGGGACGGGTACCATAATTTCTCTTGATTAAAAAGGCACAATTAACTCATTGAAAAGCCAAAAAAATGTAATGTTTCGCACCAACGCCGCCAGTGGCGGGTTAACCTGCTATAGGTTATAATTTAGAAATAACATTTATCAAATTATGATAATTTCCTCAAGATTTTACTAATAGTATAGCGTAATTATGATATGAATGCGATATTATTCACAAAACACGCTTTGTGTCAGAGAAAATGCAGGTAGAGTGTTGTTTAGTTTCTCGCAAAAAGCGCAGTGAATTGTTTATAAGCAGAGTCACGATATTGCGTCATTTCCTTATTTAGATTCGCTCGCATTATACCTCGGTTGTAAAAACCCTTAATTTGGTGCGTCTACAACTTATAACTCACAATACTATCATAATAAATTTCTTATTATACCCCTATCCGATTCTGGCTTGATCCAGACGATTTTCAAATGAATATGGACAGTTCAGTTTCTCAGAATAATGCAGAATGAATTGTAACCTACAAAAGTCTCAAATAAATAAATGTGACATTTCTTCAAATTACGTGTAGGTGCGGGCAGCGGTAAGTCATGCGTAGGGTACTGATCTCTGCTTGAATCTTGAATCAAAAGTTCGTATTCTTGTTGCAAAATAATGAGCCAGAAACATATATGTAACACAATCTTCAACATAATCCGATAACTTTTCAAAGAAAGCTCAAGTTCATTACATGTTATTACACTGCTGGTAACTGTTGCTTCTGTTAAATGTTGTATTTAAACAGGTGGGTTCATTAAAAAACTATAGAGCCCGTAACCAAAGCAAATATATTAGTTTATTTCGTTGGGAAAGATGTGCCGTTTGAGCTACTTGATACATATTTTAAGAAATGACATTTCTAGGTGTTGAAAAAAGTGTCCTATAAATAGAGGATCTACAACGAGTTCCCAGTTTATAGCGGAATTTACAAAACTAGTCCAGTAAATCTGGTCTGGACCGAGCCTTTGGCGAGGTCTAAACCTAATTTACTGGACGAGTTTTGTAGTTTTGTAAATTCCGCTATAAACTGGGGACGATTTGTAAATTCTATTTAAATTATATTAATATTACATGATCCTACCTTTATTCCATTCAATAAACCCATTCTATAAATTGCGATATTAAACGTTCGTTTAATAACTCATCCAGTAAATTAGGTTTGCATGGGCGATACCTAATTTACTGGACTCCTTTTGTAAATTCCGCTATAAACTGGGGACTCGTTGTAGATACTCTATTTATTACATGATCCAAAACTTCGACAAAACATACATAAATCAACAAATGTGATGCGAAACTAACAGCGGCTTCTATAAGGCATGCGATGACATTTCACGTAACTACGCGTTGTTTGCCCGCGTAAAGAAATATTTCCAGATAAATAATGACTCTTTGGCGCATTTATTGGCGTATATTTAATGACATAACCTTTCAAACTCTCATATATTATAGTTTATTGGAAAAATATTGGAAGCCATAGTATTTTGAGACATAGCGTATACAGAATGTTCACAGACAACAAACCGGAAGTCTAAGGTCACCTGGCAATATTTCTAGTTTAATATTACAATTTATAGAATGGGTTTATTGAATGGAATAAGGGTAGGATCATGTAATAAATAAGAAGAATATATCAGTTCAATAATAAACAGTATTTAAGACGTTCATAAAAATGGAAACCTAGCTCAATATAATTTAGTTGTTAGAAATATTGTTTCCTAAACAAAATATATCACGTGACTCGCGAATTATCTTTTGAAATTAACCATTTATATATCAAATATTCATTGATAAGTATTCCTCTTAGTAAATGTTCAGACAATAAGTTCAACAAATAACCATATAGGAGTTTGTTGATCCTATTTTCTTAACATTCCCCACCAGTGAATACGAATCCTTCTGCACTTGTATTATTTGTTCGTATGTCTGTCGTCTGCTATTTGTATTGACACCCCTCCAAATGAATGATAGACTATTCCAGTGTATACTGTTACAACTGAATGAGAGAATCAATTTAGTATAGAAAGGGTTAACCGATAGCTACAGTTCGGGAAATGTGTTCTGTTTGCTACAATGCAATATAGTGGACTCACATCTTTGAATTTCCAGCTGTGGGATTGCCACGAGGGTGGTCACCCAAGCCAACCGAATATATAGTTATAGTCCACGCCCATAGAGTAATTGTGTTGTAATTAAACAGCCTGTGAAACATATATTAGTTGATGAAGTGCATCCACATGTTTATCGATATCGAGTTTGTTATACATGTTTGTTCTTGGAACAATACGTTGGCATACCTATCGGAATTCGCCACAACTTATTCTGAATGCTGACAGGTATTCAGTGCACATTTTCGGTGCATATATTCTGCACACGGAGCACAATATCCCATATGTAGATCTGGTGATTTGAACCTACTGCATGATCGATCTGACGAATTGAGTCCACTAAATAACTGGTCGATCCGACAAATAAAGTCCCCCCAAACCACTGATCGATCTGATGAATTAAGTCCCCTAAATTATTGGCCGATCGGATAAATTACTAGTAAGTCCCCCAGACTACTGTCCGACCTGACGAATTAAGTCCCATAAATTACTAGTCGATCTGGTGAACTGCCAAAACTAATGGTCGATCTGACGAAGTCCCTAATCTACTAGTTGATTTGGCAAAATCCTATATAACTACTTGTCAATCTGGCAAAACTACTTGTCGATTTGGTGAATTAAGATCCCTAAACTACTACTTGTCCATCTGGTGAATTAAATTCCCAAACTACGGGTACTTGTCGATCTGACAAATGAATCTGCCGGGAGCTGAGCATTCTCTGTCGTTCCAGTTGAAGTTCCTGCTGTTGCTCATCTGGATGCAGTTCTGCGCAACGACATTGTCTGGTTCTTCTGGACCCCATGCTTCCCATGGCATCGCACCCCCGTTGTGGAGCAACCAGACACCCTCCTTATTGCGATCTGTGCCATCTATCGCGTAGTGGTGACTCGAATACGCAGGCATGTTTAACAGACAGGTGAACAAATCTTGTACTTCTTGAGATTGGATCACAAGAAGGTGACCACCATCATTCACGCAATTGTCTTGAGCAGCATCCCAGTCCATGTTTGTTGTTTTTATTGTGTACCATCCACCAATTCTGGCATCGAATATGTATCCTGCAGGCAAATTCAATGGTGGCGGCCTTCGTCCTACCATGTCGTAATGTGTTACTCGCTTTCCTTCTGAGATACATTTGCACAGTTCAGGCACGCATGTATGGAGCATGCATTGGTATTCATGGTAAGTATATGAAAACGATTTACAACGTTCGTCATCCCAGCAGCCGAGAGAACATTCTATCTTCGAGCGTACAAAGTAGACGGCCAGAATGCAGACATTACAAGTTGAGTCTGTCAATGCGTGAACTTCCTCCCATTTGCTAATATGTTCTGCCCATAGGGAAACACACACAAATGTTAGAACATAAATCAGTAATAATTCGACATTCGTGATACTGATTTGCATCGTTCCAAGCCAAGTTTTCTGCAATTTAATGTCCGTATCGACGTATATATGGAACTCGAACAGTTTCAGTAGAATGCGACAACCTCACATATCTCCCACTCCGTTGTCAAAAAAAACGAGAAAAAAAAACAACAAGCGGGTTTAAAATCAGACCGACTTGGTTCTTTGATTATTACCAACCAAAGTACAATGTGCTGCGACGATGCGTGGGTTATAATTATGGCTACTGATCTTTCTAGTAGATGGTAAACGATTAAATGAATATGCCACACTGTAGATAGAATCCAGTTATACTGAGACAGGACAATGTGTTGTCGGATATGTGACGGATACAGGATACGATGTCATGTGAGGCCAAGTGAGATTATCGCCTGGTTCGATATTAATCTCGCTGAGTCTCATATGACACCTTGTATAGTCGACAACTAAGATTCCCGTAACGCTTTTAACATGCTCTCCATGTGAGCGCTGGTACTACCGGTACCACTCAATGGGAACCGGTCCTGCTAGAAACGATTACACCTGTTTGGATCCATGTTAACAACTGATGATTTTCTTTAAAAATTAAACAAAAACAACCCAACCTCAGAAGAAAATGGCGTGCATCTCGCTCGACAACAAATGTGTGTTTTATTTTCCGTTTGATATGGTAGCAAGAGGTATAATACATGACATATATTTTTTTCCATTGATATTCGTTTAGTAACCACTATATAAATTAATGTTTTAGTGAATATTTGCCTGTATTTTACACATTAATGACAAGTTTAGCTATACCGATTCGTCTAATACAACTATGTCAACATAACCGTGGATTGGAGACCACCATACTGTTATTGCGTTGTTGTTGTTTTATTATATATCGAAGTATTAACGAAGTTATAGTCGAAAAATATTTTTTTGAGATGGTAACGTTTATCTTGTTCGAAGATGCAGGCTACACCCGTTTGAAAGATACAAGCGGTAACGCTTACAGCGGACCTTTCTTGTGGACTTATAGAATGCCCCATATGATATCGCCCTTAAATTACCTCACTCTCTCTATATTGTCAGAGTATGATATGCAAACATGTATATCTTCAAGTGCTACTATTGTGTCTTATAAATGAGGAACAAAATAACATGATAGATAATAGCGATGCTTGTTAGGACATGTTTTTCATAGTTTATGTTCACATGCATGTGTCTGGTCTCTCTCCTGTGTCTTGAAAGACCCGACCAGTAAGCATAAGTTTTGCCACATGCGCAGACAAAATCAAGACAACGGTTATGGTTGGCTTTAGTGTGGTCTATCAGACTTTGATTGTGTCTATATCCAGAACCGCACACATCACATATGTGCCTTCGCATGTGTCGCACCTGGGACGTCCGTTGGGCAAAATTTGCCTTGCATAGGTTGCAACTGTACGGCCGGGTGTTAGATGCACATTCACATGGTCGACTAATTGGAATTTACGAATGAATGTTTTCTCACATGCGGTTCTGTGAGTGCGTTTTTTTCTTTTGGTGCATATAAAGTCAAATTTGACCTTGTTGATCAACTCTTGCTGCATATTTCACATACCATTTGTTGGTGATGATCTTTGTGAGCGTTAGGCTCTTCAACGGTACCAAATGATCGGGGACATCAACCGCACCTGGCTGTCTTGAAGGATGTTATGCATGTGTCGCACCTGGGACGTCCGTTGGGCAAAATTTGCCTTGCATAGATTGCAACTGTACAGCCGGGTGTTAGATGCACATTCATACGGTCGACTAATTGGAATTTACGAATGAATGTTTTCTCACATACGGTTCTGTGAGTGCGTTTTTTTTCTTTTGGTGCATATAAAGTCAAATTTGACCTTGTTGATCAACTCTTGCTGAATATTTCACAAAACATTTGTTTGTGATGATCTTTGTGAGCGTTAGGCTCTTCAACGGTACCAATTGATCGGGGACATCGGCCGCACCTGGCTGTCTTGAAGGATGTTATGAACTTGTGTGACGGCTGATGGAATGTTACCATATCGTTGAAAAAAATACATTGATACACTGATAGATCCGCGCATATATGGCAAATTTTGGTACGCCGAAAAAAATCACAACTTTTGTACCCTGTTGTTACGTCGGGTACATTGGTTACAAATTAGAAAACATATTTCCTGAATTACTTCCAGGACCTTGAGTTCACGGGGTACAAATGGTTACTTCTGGTTACTTCACCTATTAGTTAATGTTACATTTGTTACTTTTATTTTTTTCTTCTTAGAAATCTCAAAGTACCTTGTTACATTGGTTACAAATTGGAAAACATATTTTCTGAACTAATTTCAGGCCCATGGGTACACGGGGTACAAATGGTTACTTCTGGTTACCTTAATGTTACCATTTGTTACTTTAAAAAAAAATAGAAATCCCAAAGTACCTTGTTACATTGGTTACAAATTAGAAAACATATTTTCTGAACTAATTTCAGGCCCATGGGTACGCGGGGTACAAATGGTTACTTCTGGATACTTTAATGTTACATTTGTTACTTTTATTTTTTTTATTAGAAATCCCAAAGTACCTTGTTATATTGGTTACAACTTAGAAAACATATTTTCTGAACTAATTTTAGGCCCACTGGTACACGGGGTACAAATGTTTACTTCTGGTTACTTTAATGTTACATTTGTTACTTTTATTTATTTTTTTATTAGAAATCTCAAAGTACGTTGTTACATTGGTTACAAATTAGAAAACATATTTTCTGAACTAATTTCAGGCCCATGGTTACTTTAATGTTACATTTGTTACTATTTGGGGGGGGGGGGGGTGTAGATGAGGGCTGCTCCGCAACTGTGACATCATCAACGTTGCCATCAACGATAGAGCCATCGACTGCCGATAACTCGGTGTCCATGACTGACAGAGAATATTGTATTATATTATTGTACTTATTTATCATATAATAACACGAAGTAACGCGAGTTAATTATCACGGGGGGGGGGGGACAACCGATTCGGATGATCACTGGTACGGGCACAGTACATATGCGGACGCCCTTTGGAGTCAGTTGTCCCACCATGCACACACCAACATACATGTACATTTACGGTGATATTGACCATATTGTTACCATCTTGTTATCATTAAACAACTCATAATTTTAACACCTCGCTGCCACTTCCGTGAATTGACTCCCACGTTACCGCAGTTTAAAATAGGCCAACCTTCTAACAAATTACAAGCCCAGAAAGTTACAAATGATTCATCAGATTTTCGCTTGCATCGCTTGCACATACATGCGGAAATGATCCTTGAACCATTCAATTTTGAATGCACCACTCAATTATCGAATGTGTACGCAGTGCTGCAGTCTGTACATTCATTGTACATGTACACACAATCCCACATGAAGCCTCGCATATATAAGAGAATGCACTGGATTAGGCATACAAGGTGAAGGTAAATATTTTAGGCCAATTTGTTATCTTATATATGCAAGGCTCCCTTTGGGGAACTTACATATATAAGAGAATGCATTTGCACAGCGTCTTCGCAAAATTTCAGGATGCTCCAGTCATGAATAGGGTATACGGTTATACCCCTTGGGTACATTTAAGGTAATCAAATATATTCCATTCTAGTTTATGGCTGTGTTGAACATATATATTTACCTCCTGCTGACGTCAGTGTTCACAATTATTATCAAAATCTTAACACTAGTGTTCAACATTGCCCATTTGAACGCTAATTATGCGTCTAATATATGTTGCATGTGTTCTGAACACAATTATAAGTTCAAATGCTGAACACTAGTGCTAACATTATTGAACATTGGTGTGTTGATCACTAGCGTTATAAGTTGAACACTGGCGTTAAGATCTGAACACCAGTGTTGCAGACAAATGTTTAAGATTGAATACATGAACGCGTTCAATATCTGTTGCAATATATGTTGCAATTTGTTTTTGCAGTGCATTCACGACTGGTTGTTTTTGTTCACAGTCATATACGGAGGCACACTGGCATATTGGATAGAGATGCATGCTGGTATCAAGTTTGATCATGTTAAATATAGTATATACCAGCATGTATTCGCATCCTATATCCGTATATATGACTATGAACATAAACAACTAGCCACGAATACGTACCAGTGTATATCCGGATCGATCGCCCCCACCCGCATGATACTACACAAAGTTTATTTTTAAGCACTGACTTCTTAATATCACTACCACGACACGGTTTGATTGATCAACGCCGAAATTCCAGGACGTTAATTGGCTTACGTATTTCTGTCTGACGGCATGACGAAAAGCCGCGAGAAAAAAAAAACATCTAAAAATATATTTCTTTTAGAATTTACTTTTGTTTTGTGGCTTTTTTAAGCAAAGACAGTGATTTTAAAAGTAGTAAACATAATATGGAATTCGTGTTTCTCTGGTAAATATTAATGAAACTCGAGTTTTCTGTTTTGCCGAGCCTCAGGCAATTTCTTATACTCGTTTCATAAATATAATATGAGAGAAACACTTATTTCATGTCATCTATTATTATTATTTCAGACTAGAAATTCATATAATGCAAACACATTTACAACACATGGTAAGTTTGATAATTATGTGTCGTAATGTTGGACTGTTATAGATAATTTATAAACGAAAAGCATACATTTCTTATATTATTCCGATAAAGTAACCCAAACTGGAATAATCTGGAAAAAATATGATGACTGTTCATTATTTATTTATTAAGTGAGATTTATTTAGGTTTTTTAACCTGAATTATAACTGATCCGATTAAATTGCTTCACTGTAATATGTATGGGTTCAAGGTTTTGATATTTGTTGAAATTTTAATGCTGATGAAAATCCTTCTGAAAGTGCATTGACGCGCGTCAAGTATGTGCAAAACCTTTATAATCTCGCTAGAGAGGCCAAATACACAACATTGATACATGATTGTATCTACTATATGATAATCTATCGACATTCACTTTGTAAACTGTACCTGAAACGGATGTAGACTGGACCATCCTGTCGAGATGGTCAGCGTAACTTGTACCCTACCTATTCCTCCGCGCAAGTAAAACATATAATACGTGCAGCACGAGAGTTGATTCGGTCGTTTTGTTGTTCAATTCATTGAACAGTTTGTCACTTATGGCTGTACAGTCAACCATATATGCAAAATAACGATGTTTGAAGGAATTTTTGTACGAGGCGTTATGTGGTGAATTTCTGGAGATATTTTACTCCAATCTTTCAATAATTGACATATAGTTATCTGCATATGCAAGGTGTCAGATAAGGGTCCATATGCGTACCACTGGTAACTCTTAAGTCTTCTGTCATGAAAAGTGCGACTGCATCCTAGAATAATTAATTCTGTCGCGTATCGGACGGTCAGATGTAATCGATTTGGCTGGATCCAAACAGGTGTACGTAATAGTTTCTATCAGGACCGGTTCCCAGAGGGTGGGTACGAAGTTCATTTGATTCCGCATGGTAGGCTGGATGTCGTCCTCTGAGTACTATAGTGTTCTAAGTACTTTGGGAAAACCATAAATGCATTGGACTATGTAATGTTTTTTACAAGTCCATGTTTGTGACTACTGAAATGAATATAAATGTGGAGGCGCATGCACTGGAACAAAATAGAGCATCATTCAACAGAAGGATGCTCCCAATTTCAATATTTATCAAATATTTGTTCTTTTGTACCACAATATCTTCGGGCTATCGTCTTCTGACATAATATAACAAGGAAAAATGCACTGAAAAAAAAAGCTTTTCCATCACTTCTCACAGGTTTTCATTGTTGATTTTGATCTTCAATGATCCCTGTGCTGCCAATTAATACCAGCCCACTTAATTCTTCTAGTACGGGATGGACGTTTCTGTCATTTCTGCAGTGGGAAAGTAATCAAGAAGTTTAGGTTATCGAGAAGTAACCTTAAAGGCCCACTTGATTTTTGAACACCCAGATCACATATATAAAATATATGACACATTATACACCATTTGAAAGAGGAAGCTCCAAAACATTGTATTGTCAACTAATCCGGTGTAATAAACTGTGGACATGCTGTTTTTGTTAAGTTGCCAACGCGTTTTGTCATCTGGATTGCAGTAAAAATAAGTATTATTTTCAATGCAGGGGGAATAACTCTATATATTAAAGCTAGAATTCTTCCCCTTCCATTGCAAAAGTTTGAATTCTGTTGCATTCTGGTAGGCATAGATTGTTATTAAAACCGTATATCAAGTCACTATAAAAAAAATAATCGGCGACTCGAAAATTAATGGGCCTTTAATGGCAGCCAATTGTTTTACAGTATGCCATGTATTGACAGATTATATGATTAAATTACTCACATTTAAGCTTTGGGTTAAATCCGCAACAACAAAAACGCATTCGAATTTCGGACAATGTTTTTCATTTTGTTTACCCTGCTGGCATTTCATCCGCATGATTATATAGAACATTTTACACACCCTTTGTCAAAAGGAAGATAATGTTCAAATTCAAATTCAGGGACGCAGATGCTTTTTTAAGTGATGACGCTAGCAAGGGTTTTATCGAGTCTATATATATATATAAATAAGGGTCCAGAGAGTTCATATTTTCAAGGAATGATATGCTAAGCCAGACATGAAGACCAGATTCAAATTTCATGGATGTGGCCGAATGATTTAAAAAAAGTGGGGCAAGGAGGGTGTATAAAAAGGTTGTTGGCATTTGTGTCAACAATATATAAAGCGTTAGCGATCGATATTTCCGACGTTTGGTTATCGGACAGAATCTCATAGTCGTTGAACGGTGAACATTAAACTCGGCCAATGAAATTTCAACCCAAATAAGGCACCAGTTGACATTCTCGAGTCTATATATGCGATGGTAACAAATTCCTGTTATCCGAGCATACGTATCCGAGATCTGGACTCCGGCCTCCTGATATCTTCAAGTCGAGAAGGCACTTTACTGTTTGCCTTTATTCTCAAATTAGCGAATGGTTGTTTCCGGAAGTGATACACCATGTAATTTATCTGGATAAATACACGTGTTTGATACTCTCATATTAATATAGTGAAGTGAATGTGTTGGTATAAACAGAAACTCGTATCCGTGTGTTTAATGGTGTGTTTTCAATATATATGTTTATTAGTACAGTACGTTCATAATATGGGACATTTTTGCAAACTGTAAGTTTTTCAGAAATAAAGTTACATACATAATTTGCTCCCGGAAACTGCAATTTACGTTACCTATTGTCGAGACCTGAGAAACGAATGAATAGCATCTGCTAACTTTATTCTTTGAGATCGTCGTCGGCTTATCGCAGACACATTAATTACGATGGATTCGAATGAAGATCGTCTTATTATAACAGAGGAGAGAGATTATGTATTGGATGTTCAGAAAGCTGTCAAAGGGATGGAGGAAGGCAAGACGGAACTTTTTGAGAAATTTGATCTGAAAAACAAAGGTAAATGTTTAGTTATCAACTTGGATACAAATAGATTCAGGTGTTACATGAAAGGAGTAAATGAAAAATATTGGGACTGTAAGAAATTTTAGAGAAAGCGGGAGTAGTATGGAGATGTGTTAGTGACAATAAAAAAAATCTTGTGGAGGATATAATTAATGTTCCGACCAAGACTAAATCCCGACGAGTTACGATTCACTTGATAAGAACTCAAAACAAGATAATGTTGCAAGGAACAAAATGTAATATATCCTGGTGGCTTATTAACATTCTTCCTCGGTCTATATATCCGAGGATTTAATACGGGTATTGACAAAACATTATCCGAGCAAATCCCAACAGCCGAAGTGAGTAAATGTGCCGAGACTGATGGTTTTGTTGTTGCTGATGATGATGAATTTGAAATAGCAGAAACCGCTGTGAAAGACCAGTCATTAAATGGAATATTAAATGACAAATCTGTACTCTTTGTTACGCCAAATCTGAGGAAAGGTGTAAGTGTGAGTCAACGATCCAGGAAATCAAATTTATCCGCCAAAGGTGATTACATTTCAACAACCACCATCAAACGATCGGTTGATGAATTACATGTAATGCTCGAGGAAACCAAACTTGACCACAAGGATATGAACGATTATATACAGAATAATCTAACAGCCACTATGCGTCTTATTGAAGAGACAATAGAGACCTTTCGCATCCTCACGTTTACGATTACGAATACGGATAGCTATTCGTAGTCGTAAGTCTATCCGTATGGCCAAAAAGTCCTTTCGCAAAACGACTACGAGTAAGAGTTTTGACGAACACTTACCATCATTATTTCGTACCACTTTTACAAATCAAAGCGTGTGTTTGGTATACAGTCCCTTAATACTTCACATATCGTCTCATTTGCAACAATGCGATAATAATGACCTGTTTATATTGTCAATAATTCGACCAGTTACAAGGTACGACCCGGGATTCTCGTGATATATTATGGCAATACAGGTATAAATGCCAGGTCATTATATGTGGTGGAAATTCAGTTCGTTGTTATCATGGATGGCCTGATAGACGTTATGCTGGGGAAGAGGGGTTCCTAAATTTGGACCTCACATCAACCACGACGCTACCACGTCAAGACCCTTTCAGTCCACAATTTCATTTCAATTCGATTTCGGCAGGAAGACAGTCTTGCCAGATTATGCCATCGCATGCCATCGCCCACAATATACGACAGAATTATCCATAATTGTCATCATTATTATGTAATATGTTTGTGCAGGGACGTGGCTAGAGGGTCTCCGTTGGGGGTGTCCATCTTGATAATTCCAACTGCACCCCCCCCCCCCCCCTTGAATCAAACCAGAGACAAGGCCGTGCATAATCCCTTTTTCACACCCGCCTTGAATCAAACCAAAACACCATTTGAATCAGACCAAAGGTTTTTGCAAAATTTCATTCCCTCATTGCACCTATAAGTGTTCACATGCCTAATAGCCTATTTACAAACCATGGTTCTATCTACCCGGTATTCATATATTTTGAACCTGAAAATTGCACAAATCCTAACATCTAGTGGTCTAACTACAGACAAATGCACACCACTACGGGCAATAGACCAGGACACACCGGACCGACCACGGTTGTTCGGCCCCGTGTGAGAAAATTCATACTCTCCCTTAGTTTGGAAATTTTTAGTCAACAATTTTAACCAAATGTAGTAAAATATTGTTTATCTTAAACTCATTAGCAGTTTTTTATTGGCCACGGGGAGGGACCAGGACACACCGGACCGAACATGGTTCGGCCCGGTGTGCGAAAATTTTGCAACCTGAACAAGAAAATCGCAAAATCCTGGCATCTAGACTAGCCTCAAGCATTCATAGAGTTGGAAATTTCCAACTGATGACAATTCCAAGGACAATTTTCACCAAATGTAGGACAATATTATTTTCTTAAATTAACTAGAAGTTTTTGACTGGCCACGGGGAGGGACCAGGACACAAGCTTTCCAAGTGTTAGAAATTTCCAACCCGACACCCCTAAGGTTGGAAAATTTCTAACTGATGGCCATTTCAGTTCAAAATTGTTATCAAAAGAAGGAAAATATGCAAATATTGGTCCAAAAACAATAAACTCCCCACAATAAATTGTTTGAAAATCAAACTACAAGAACATTTCAACATATTGTTGGTGTGAAATTTCCAACTAATGTTGTGTCAGGTATGAAATTTCCAACTGTTGAAAATATTGACCCAAGTTGGTGGGTGGGACAGCCCCCCCCCCAAACCCCCTGTCGCCACGTCTCTGTATATGTGTATTGGAAATAAAATATCCTATCCTCTTTGGGTTTAGGAAATCCAACATAAGGTTGGTGTTCTCGCTGATGTGCATCACTTCTGATTTGGTCCTATCAAATCGAAACATAGTCGACACGGTGATGTCGGTGTGCCAAATAGTATTTTAGTACAACCATATCCATGCCAGTCGTGTATTTGTGGCGACTGCTTTCATAGTGCACTTCTATATATTACTGAAAAGTTTTGTGTCGCAGCCAGCGATGACTATCCGTTGTGAATAGCGATCTTATTTCGCGGGAAGCTCGAGATTCACGACGACGAGTAGAGTGATTGCCAATCTAAACAGCACACCGAGGTCGTAGCTCAATATAACTGGATGGTTTACATGATATACATATACAGTCTCGAACGGAGTAAAGTGATATATAGCAGAAAATAAATTTCAGGTGTTATTTGAGCTTATTAGAAAACATGAGATCGTAACCGTTATTACGGATAGTAAAATACGACAACGATTAGAAAATACACAAATGTTGGTGACGTAGTACCCTATCCGTATCCGTAATCGTAAACGTGAGTTTTGCGAAAGGTCTCTATTGGAAAAAAAACGACGGCCTTAGTAGAGCGTATCAGTAAAGTTGAGACTGAATGCAAAGACTTGCAAAACAAAACGGTAGACTTTCCAATCAGGTCGCAAATTTAAACAAATAATTGAAAAAATATGAATCGGCAACTAAAAAGGAAGAAGCCGCGACGGAACAAGTAAATGACACAGAAAATACATGTACTATAACAAATGACAATAAACTCTCGGATGTAAATGCTAAAGAATTTGCCGTGTCCGTGGTCCCGAGTGTTCTAGTCTCCAACAGATTTGAAGCATTTGTAGATCAGAATGAATCTCTCGTTTCCATTCCAGGCGATTGTGAAGTGTATGAACAAACTCAAAGCGCTAACATTACACACGAAATGGAACTTGAAGACCATGATGCATGTGCGTCACCGGAACATACCCCGCCTGTTCATTTGATATTAGGAGACTCGGTTCTAAGGAAAATCGACCCATCAAAGATGTGCGTCGGTGATGAAAACGTTCAATGTGTTGTACAGCCAGGACAACGGATCGGTGGACTTATGAGGTGGCTAGATGACGACCACACTTCCAAGTTCAAATACGTGCATGAAATATCTGTGCACGTGGGAATAAATAGCGCAGAAACAACATTCAAACTGCTGAAAATGACTTGAGAGATCTAATTGCTAAACTTCGTAGTAAACTCCCAAGTGCTGGAATAAGAATCTCTTCTATTCTGCCTACGTTGCATTCCAACCTATTAATATGATCGTTGAATCTACAAATCAAATGTACAGGGATGTATGCTATGATGAAGCTTGTACGTTTGTTGACAACACACCAGAGTGTGTCGACCAGTATTCATTCAAAGTTATACAGGAATTCTATCGCGACAATTGGCACCCAAATTTCAACGGTGTTAGAGTACTGGCAAAGCATATTAAATACACCAAGAATGCAGACTTCAGCTGGTATAAACGTTCGCCAATGATGAAAAACGCGCACCTAGAGGAACCAGACAATTCGAAAGACCAGGGGCCTATACTATAGAATACAATTTTTGTAATATCAGCGTTAATTTGTGATTTACTAATTTTGTAATACATATTATGTGTTCTATAGTATTCGACTGTATTTCTATCAGTGTATTTCTTTCATTGTAGATTGAAACTCAACATATGCCCAAAACTCTTTATATGCAAAATACATTGATATGTAATGACTTATATGATCTTTTTTGGCGAACGATCTATATGCCGGGATTCACTTGACCGGAAAATCTTTGCATTTGATGGAGAAAAAGGTGGCCTGAAAGTTTCATCTGTTCATGTTTTCATAGCACTCTAACGCTACAGCTTTGTAGTATGTAAAAATTCGCAATACGGAATGATAAAGTACGGTCTAAGCGGGTTCTATAGTACAGCAATAATACCATTTTTGTAAAAATTCAGTATTAGATTACAATTGCATAGGCTACATTATTGATTTTTCACGCCGTGATGACGACGATTTTCCGTGTGGGATTAGGTGGGTACATGTTCTTTGTAATTAATGCAGTCACGGAATCTCAATTGTTAACCCATTGAGGTGGTTTACGCTCAATTGAGTTGAAAGGAGATAGCCATGTCAGCGGTCTAGATTTTAAGTATGAATGGAATTAAAGAGTTACAGTTGTCGGGCTCGTGCTCAAAACGTATAAACGATCCTTGTGCGAAGGTACACGGATACATGGTGAATCGGGGGTGGTGGCATTTCGTGTTGAAACAGTTACTGATAATTTCAGGCTAAGTTGCGTTAATAATCAGTGGACCCCAAATATTTATCATGACATTATGTAAAATATTTGAACCGCATGGCATTTGTGTGCTCAAGAAGTTTGCATTCACCTTGTGGTCTAAACAATTTAATTTGGCCAATAGTGCCGCACATAATGTTTCATGAGTGAATTCTTAGAAAAAATCGGGGTCCCATGATCCTTAACTTACCAATGTAGTAGTGGGTGTTGGTTATAAACCAAATGTCATATGTTTACCTAAATTCAGCCGCTTAATTGGGTATAAATGGAAGGTACCGATACTTAATTAGGTATAGTTTAAGTAGATGGTGCTATATATATGTTTTAAAATCGAGGTTGGATGTCCCCGGAGACCCTGGACGAGGGAGTGTTGGTCCACATTGGAATTTCCAAATGAACACCCATCCTTGACACAGGTCGAAAATACCAAGTCCGAGAACAGCCATCGCACCCCATCATGGGTTGAATTTTTCCAGCTGCATGGTACCTCAACCTTTTCAACAATTAAAGGTACTCAATCCGATAAAACTCCTCTCAATTACTATTTCAATGGCTTCGGGGGTCAAAAATATTTGATTCGAGTCGAGGAAGTCACCCATCAAAGCTCAGATTTGTTAGATATCGATTTTAGAAATCTATTATTTTTCATTATCGGGAATACTTTCTGGCCCAGAACTCAGTCAAAATTGCGTTATTATTACCACTTGATTTTAGAGTTATCCATCCCTGTCTGTTTGAATAGATTTTGGTGTACACATCCCGAGCAGATTACGGCAGTTGAAGGCAATTATTAGTACTCATCTCGAGTAAATAACAAATTTCAAAAATCAATATCTAATAACTCTGAGCTTTGTTTGATGGGTTCCTCGACTCGAATCAAATATTTGTTACCCCCAAAGCCAAAGAAATAGTAATATAGGACCCTCTGATCGGATTGTTGTTGTTGGAATCTGTTGAGATGGGGACCCTCTGTTCGGATTGAGTACATTTAAGGTCTAGATGTTCCCACTTCTAATATTTCAGCCGCTGTCCCTGCCCAAAGCTAGCTAGACAAACCAGGTTCCATCCTTGGTAATATTGCTATATAAAGTTGATGTGGCCATTTGAAGGGCAACTGATATGTGTGCTTGCCGACCTTTTTCGACAAACCGTTAATAAACATGTAACATAAAACATCTGAAAATGGTAAGTATTCCACACGATACCGAAGGAGTTACTTTTCATCGTGCGCAATTGTGGTCAAAATAACCCAAGTATCAGAAACTAGTCACACATAATGTACCTTTATAAATCGACTAAATCACTCACCAACTGACACAAATAGGCATTGCCATATCATTCGCATATATCATCAGAGTAATTTCCCTTGACAAAATCACAAATGTTTAGATGTGCGTTTAACGAACGGTGGTCAATAGTACTCGATTTGCTGTCTTTTTGTGATTTACAAGAAATCGCGTTCGCTGCTAGATTACAGTGGTCCATAATACTCGACACCTTCTGTACGGCTCAAATAAGCCTGCTATTACAAAAAATGTATTCTATAGTATAGGCCCCAGGACATACAGCTAGAAGGAGAGATTACCGCGGGGACAGACAAGCTCAGAATGGATACGGACAGTACATGACACAGTCGTCAAATCATCAACGTTCAGAAAACCAATTGGAGGCCATGACTGCAGCGAGGAACATATGCAGAAATTCAGCAGATGAAACAGAAACAAATTCTTTACGGAGTGGTTTGATTCTGTTAAGGGAACAGCTTTTAAATTTTTCAAATGTTATTAGTAGAACAATCTCAGATATGTAAATAGAATTGTCTTTGATTCGAAGTCGAGCTACTTTAGAATATTGATGAATATTGTTGTTTGAACTTGTGTCTGTTCATCAGATATACAAGTAATTTCATCTACTGTGAACTAACAACTTTGACTAATAACGGCGTTTTATATGATACATGCATCTCGGATTATAATTATTACTTTGGATCGTAATTATCCGAAGTATAATGCAGTGTATATATGTGTGTAAGGGTGTGTGTGAGGGGTGTGTGTGTGTGTGTGTGAGGGGGGGGGGAGTTTGTAATGACCTACCGATCGGGCTCGCACACCAGACTTTAAACCTTCTAACCGGGCACATTGGCCAAACGGGCTCGAACCCGTTTCTGAATCGCCCTCCAGCTGCTTCCCATGGGTCTAAAATACCTTTAGAATTGAAATCCCGAAGATGAGCCCGTTTAGAAAAAAATCTAGTTTTTGTGTGAGATTTGGGATAGCTGGTGTGTGTTTGATATTTTTGTGAGCCCGTTTATGTTGTAAAAAACCAACACTAGGATTACAAGTGCGCACGCGCAGCGTAGGTGTGTGACAACCGGGTGCGCGGGGTTGCGCATGCGCACTGTAAATCATGGCTCCACGTTCGCCAATTTGCAAACGCTGCATCAAGCCGTTACCATTTTTGGAGTAAAATTTCTCGGAACACTGAAGTTGGAAGAACACAACAAGTCCTGATATCAGATCGACGTAAGTATAATATGCATGTATTTTGGTTTCTGATTTCCCTGTCATTCATTTGAATCAATGATAGGCTGTTTTAGTGTTTAGTCGGCCACGTAATTAACTAATTTGTTGTCTTTCTGAGTGTGAATATACTAAGATGTCACTGTGTGAGGAAACTGGGCTCGAGCTCGGTTAGAACTGAGTAAGTTGCAAAATTCCTTGAATATAAATTGTGCATGAGAAAATGGAATAAAAGGTAGAGTATAGTTGCAAAATATATATTAACTAGCAGGTGTGCCCGACTTCGTCCCGAGTTGTTTATCGTGTGGGTTGTTTATTTGGAACCTAATAGTATATCTTGATGCCATACTTCCACAGAACCTTCGCTATATTGTGCCTCAAAAACACGAATCCTGCTTCCTATTAAATTTGAATTCCGCTCCCGAAAAGAAATACAATTTCCTCGTGTATCTGTACTGCTTGACCGGCGACATGATGCGTGTACGTAGTATTTCATCGTAATATTTGACAGACGACATGGTGCGTGCATGTCAGCTTGAATTGTAATACCCGTCTCTATAATGCGAGTATGTTGTATTTCACCGTAATATTTTACCGACATGATGCGTGCATATTAGCTTTAATTAATTGAACGAACTATTAGAACCTACGAAGCCCTGCACCATAAAATACATAACATTTCGTCAATCTGATGGTATTGGAAACTTAAAAAATTACAAAATGCCATTTTCTGACTGCCTACTTCGTTGTTAACCCATGATTGCGGGGGATACCTGTGTGGTGCACGTGTTACTTATATTTCAAGTATTTATATATCCCTATAGTATAAGTAATATTAGAAGGCACAGTGGTATGAAATACAATAAGGTGATACGATGCACCTATCTCAATGCCCTTGGATAAAATACGAACACCACCATCACCTCGTCCACCCAAACGTATAATTGGGTACCTGGCATTTGGCAGAATGTGTGTAGTATGGAGCAGTTATTTTTATGAACGAATTATTTTTAATTTGGGGACATATTTGGCTTTCAGATGAAGGTTTGTCATCTCTCCAGAATAAAACACATTTGCCTGAAGAAAAGAAGATTATTCAACATCAGTCGTCTTCACCTGATTTGTCTCCTGTTTCTACCTTGACAGAAAGCATTTCAAAGACCAATGATGGATACGTTCTGACAGGTGGGCTAATATTTCCATTTGGTAACTACAATTATGGACAAGCGTGAACACTGCTCTCCTTTAACCTTCTAACTGAGCCCGAACCCAGTTGGCTCGTACACTTGACATGTTATTGAACACACTGAACAACAACTTTCTGAGTGTGAATATACTAAGAGGTCACTGTGTGAGGCAACTGGGCTCGAGCTCGGTTAGAACTGAGTAAGTTGCTAAATTCCTTGAATATAAATTGTGCATGAGAAAATGGAATAAAAAGGTATAGTATAGTTGCAAAATATATATTAACTAGAAGCTGTGCCCGACTTCGTCCGGGTTGTTTATCGTTTGGGCTGTTTAATTGGAACCTAATAGTATATCTTGATGCCATACTTCCACAGAACCTTCGCTATATTGTGCCTCAAAGACACGAATCCTGCTTCCTATTAAATTTGAATTTCGCTCCCGAAAAGAAAAATAATTTCCTCGTGTATCTGTACTGCTTGACCGGCGACATGATGCGTGTACGTAGTATTTCATCGTAATATTTGACAGACGACATGGTGCGTGCATGTTAGCTTGAATTGTAATACCCGTCGCTATAATGCGAGTATGTTGAATTTCACTGTAATATTTTACCGACATGATGAGTGCATATTAGCTTTAATTAATTGAACGAACTATTAGAACCTACGAAGCCCTGCACCATAAAATACATAAAATTTCGTCAATCTGATGGTATTGGAAACTTAAAAAATTACAAAATGCCATTTTCTGACACCTACTTCGTTGTTAACCCATGATTGCGGGGGATACCTGTGTGGTGCACGTGTTACTTATATTTCAAGTATTTATATATCCCTATAGTATAATTAATATTAGAAGGCACAGTGGTATGAAATACAATAAGGTGATACGATGCACCTAGCTCAATGCCCTTGGATAAAATGCGAACACCACCATCACCTCGTCCACCCAAACGTATAATTGGGTACCTGGCATTGGGCAGAATGTGTGTATTATATGGAGCAGTTATTTTTTTGAACGAATTATTTTTAATTTGGGGACATATTTGGCTTTCAGATGAAGGTTTGTCATCTCTCCAGAATAAAACACATTTGTCTGAAGAAAAGAAGATTATTCAACATCAGTCGTCTTCACCTGATTTGTCTCCTGTTTCTACCTTGACAGAAAGCATTTCAAAGACCAATGATGGATACGTTCTGAAAGGTGGGCTAATATTTCCATTTGGTAACTACAATTATGGACAAGCGTGGCCACTGCTCTCCTTTAACCTTCTAACTGAGCCCGAACCCAGTTGGCTCGTACACTTGACTTGTTAGTGAACACACTGAACAACAACTTTCTGAGTGTGATCATACTAAGAGGTCACTGTGTGAAGCAACTGGGCTCGAGCTCGGTTAGAACTGAGTAAGTTGCTAAATTCCTTGGGCCCTGTTTCATGAAGGCAACTTATGACATAGTTGGGACTTAAGATGGTCATAAGTTCAAACTTCAGTCATAAGTGCGTTTCACGAACAAAGTCTTAACCTAAGATGGTCTTAACTTTGGTCTTAACTTTAAGACTGGTGTGAGGTGTCATAAGATAATCTTAAAGTTAAGACCTACGTTGTGATCCGCAGTTGGTCCGAAATGTGGATGGGATCTAGTTAATGTATATATTATTATAAACACATTTAACTGAATAACACCTTGTTAGCACGGAGGGGTGTTTCAGAAATGGTAGTAATTAATAACCAACTGGTAAGCTATAGCAGTGACGTGACCAGTGGTTGCAAGATTGGCGGGGTGTCCGCTACTAACTGTAAACCGCCAAGACCGGACTATATATACATTTCTAATTGCTGTTACAAAAAGAATATATTTACATAGAGTTGAACATCATTTGCGATTCAAATCACCCAATCGCACTGTAGACAATAATCATGCTGAGACAATTAGTCCCAACATTTTTACATCGAGGAAAATAGTGGATGATTTATACTCATTTTTTTTTTATAAATGCTTATGTCAGCTATTATTATTATTATTTACTTGCCTTTCTATATTATTATGTTATAATTTGATTGTAAAATGTATTGTATATGTACCCCGTATATATATCGGCAAGATAATAATACATAATATATGTTATTTTATTATTATTATGTATATTATCATAATCTATTAACTATGAAATAAAAAAATATATAGCATGTATATAGTATACGGACCGCGCGGGCACACCGGGATCCGCGAAAGAACATATAATATCACTGTGAACCGGCCCACAGACCACTGGGGGAATTACTAAAATACCAATATAGACTATACCAGTGGTATAGTCTATATTGGTATTTTAGTAATTTTCCACAGGGGCCTGTGAATCGGCCGTCTGTTCACGTGTTGTTAATTATAAACGCTCTTTATTAGAAGTCGTTGATTTGGTTTTTATTAAAACATACATGCAGAATGTCGTTCAACGTAACGTACTTTCGAAGTTCATACGCAGTTTGTTAATTATAACAGACGTTTAGCACATTTGTCAATAGAACCAGAGCAAATGGCATTAACAACATTTATATATGGCTTCTACAAGTATGTCTCAGATTGGAAATAAGTCTATTTGGAGCACGATATGAAGTCCTATTCACAATATAAATAAAGAGCGTTTTGTGTTAGTATTCCATGAATGTTGGCAATCAATAAAGAGCGTTTAGCTCAGTGCTTCCATTGTGGTGTATTGTATGTGTATGCCGTCGTGGCGACATATTCGGTTTCCTGGTATTATAGATGCTTCAAAGACGTATAATGCATTAGAACCTAATATCAGCATTGAAAGGAGCGAACATATGTCTCGCGTCGCCGTTGTGGCATGTTATATGGGTGAAGGTTCACATTCTGAGTTACGATGTATAAGTCCCTTTAATAACTGAAATAATATATTTGAGCTCGTTACGTTTGTATAAAATAGGCATTGGAAGCATGCAGCTATGTGTGGATGGGGTCTGACGCGAAAACACAGTTAAAAAGCGCGCTCGTGCAGTTAAGTATGCACCAGTCATTATACTGATTATCGCCCTTGCATTAAAATATCATAATTATTCTTAGACACGCCCTAGTATCTGTCACCAGACACTGTACCTAGGCATATAACATACACAGAACCAACATTTTCTGTGCATAGCTGTAATAAATTGTCGAGAGCCAGTCTAAAAGCGCGCGAACTTAAATTACTACTTAAGTAGGACTTAATCTTGTTTTGTGAAACGCGTTCTTGAAACGGAAAAGTTACATCATAAGATCCACCATAGGTCTTAGATTAAGTCCATCTTAAGATAATCTTATGACATTGCTTCATGAAACAGGCCCCTTGAATATAAATTGTGCATGAGGAAATGGAATAAAAAGGTATAGTATAGTTGCAAAATATATATTAACTAGCAGCTGTGCCCGACTTCGTTTGGGTTGTTTATCGTCTGTGCTGTTTATTCTAAACCTAATAGTATATCCACAGAACCTTCGCTATATTGTGCCCCTGTTAAAATTGACATTATGTACCAAGTTGGGTCCAGAAAATGGGAAATGTGACACAATTACAGGACAAAATTTTACTTTCTGGTAAGAAACGTGGATCCACTTTTGTAATTATTGGGTTATTCTTCGCATGATATCTCATTAACTTCTGAAAGAGAAAAATCAGAAATATTGTCAGACTGACTGGGGTTTCTGAACATGCTGAAGCAATTTATATAAACAAATATGTTTCCCTCATATCTGATTAGTATTATTGACATCTCCGCCTCGTGGCATAGATGTCCACCGACAGTGGGCTTGCACTTATTCTTGTATTAAATAATACTCGTATTATTTTTAGGTTCGTTTGAGGAGGACGACGATGGTCTTCGGAGTGAATCATTTGATGATGACAGTGATAGTGACTACATTCCTACTGATAGTGAGCATGTTGACAATTCAGACACAGAATACGATGAGAATGAACTACCCGATATGTTTCCTTTCTCCAAACAATATCTAAAGGAAAAGAAAGTTGTTTCTGCTGAAGTGGTGTCATGTGGTGGCGGCTTCTTCATGCCAGACTTGACATCAAACAGTGCGTCTGGTGATTGTATACCTAACCTTGCCTGTTCGTATGACACTTTTTGTGACAGTACTGGCCATGAATTGTGTGATAGTAAAGTCGACGGTAAATCTGATGGTAAATCTGACCGTGCACATTCAGATGGTACATCTGACAGCACATCTTGTGACAGTACAGTTAACATTATTGTAGTAGGCACAAACAATACCGAGGGCAGAAAATAAACAAATATTGCTGTTGTTACTTCTGCAATGAAGAACGAACAAACATTCTTAGGCATATACAATCTAGGCATGCACAAGAAGATGAAGTTCGGCAAATTGTGGAAGAAGATGACAATCATAAGAGAAAGTTGCTACTCGTTCGCCTAAGGAATATAGGGAATCATATTCATAACTACAAAGTACTGAAGGAAAAATGTGGAAAACTGTTTGTTCTTTACAGACCTAAATCTGACACAGATGTTAATCCGTTTGACTACAAACCATGCAAGTTTTGTTATGGCTACCTAGCGAAATCGTCAGTATGGAAACACAAATGTCCATTTCAGCCTGTGGAGCAGCATGGACGAAAAACACGTGTAATTAAAAGTTCCTCTAGCCTAACTCCGAGTGACTGCTCACCGTACCTAACAAGATTGATTGATGGCTTCAGATCAGACAGCATAGGCAAGTTAGCCACAAAGCACTCCCTTATTCTAGTCTTTGGTTCTCATCTAATGAAAAAATTAAGTTGTAACAAGGAAACCTATGGATACATACGAGGCAAAATGCGTCAGTTGAGTCAGTTGCTCATTACATGCGGCGGGCTTTAGTGGGAGTTTTGAATTAAGCGATGTGATATCATTGTGTTTGAGCATAACTGAGAAATTAGAGGTGTTTTAATCTACCATGGTTGATATATTCAATATATTAATGGCCTGATTCGTCAAGGGTTTCCTTCCCCTTTAATGAGAAAGACTATTGTGAATTTTGTTTTACATAAATGGTAGATATAATATTGTATTATCGTATTATCAGTTGTATAATGTAGCAAGCAAATTTCGCTATCATGAGAATGTATATTGTTTTGTTTTTAGCAATCTTCAGATTCTGAAAGTTACGCTAGTTATGTTATTTTCTTTAACATGGGTATGCCCCGGACGACAGTCCATCTCTTGTTACACGTATCTTGTGAATTGGATATTGGTGTTTAATAAGTTGTGCAATCCGTAAAGTTATGAAATACATTTAAAAACCTTATTTCCAAATCCACACATTTGTGAATCCAAAAATTCAACTCCCGGGTTTCTCAACATGTGGAATCAATTTCTGACAATGAGTAGAGCTTGCCACTTTAACAAGAGATGGGACCTAGACGACAAATGTGTCCAACACTGGTCTTTAAATGATCAATTTTAGTCGTTGAAAAAATATGTTCAGTAACTTTTAATATGCGCTGTGCTTGAGTCACATGACAATTTAGCAAACTTGAACTAAATTAATACAGGAATAGTGACAATATCTACCTGCGATGTGCACACGCTCTGCTACAGCAATAAGAACATGT
This sequence comes from Siphonodentalium dalli, assembly GCA_032622095.1. NCBI lineage: Eukaryota > Metazoa > Mollusca > Scaphopoda > Gadilida > Siphonodentaliidae > Siphonodentalium > Siphonodentalium dalli. Next base: position 126,959,557 of record CP136061.1, on the reverse strand, counting down.
TGCAAATAATACGTATGGCAAACTTAATGTGTATTCTGAACATAGTAGTTCATATTTTCATCATGTTGGAGGGTCAGGCCCTTATGGGTTCCTAAAAAAAGGCTCAAAAGTGCCAAAATGTGGTTCACAGAATAAATATTTTAAAAATCTCAAATTTCACCAAGCATAATGTATACTTGGTGCAGGGCATTACTATGACCCATTTATCTTAATTTATTAAGGTGTCATGCTTGACTTATTTTTATGGGATCACAGGGCACTTTGAAAATTAACACTGAACCTTCTTGGGGAATTACAGCTCCTGCTTGTCTTCTAATGCATGTCTACACATTGGAATTTTTTATTGAGTCCTTCTGAACTTAACAGTATAGATGTTGACCACATTAGACGGCTCAGAGTCATAGACATGAAATTTCACCTACATGTATGCTCCAGAAAACTTGTTAGAGCCAGTTCCTTTTGGCTTTGGCAGTACATGTGAGGGCTCAATATTCCCTGGACTATCTTGTTTCATAATACTTGTTATTTGTAGCACATCTGCAATTTTGTGTTTTAGTAAACATTTTCTTGTGTTCATCCATTTCAAAATAAAGGATTAAGAGCCAATTAATAGGTGTTAGATTTGTATTACTGAATGTTTCACTAAGACGAATGCCCCTTTACCCCAACCACAGTTAGTAAATGAAAATAGAGTGGTGATATTGGCTTCTTAGTGCTACCACCGCCATCTTGTATTTCTTAAGGCCATCCTGGACGTGACAGTGTTTTTAATGGCCATAAAAAATGTTCCACCTTTTGGGATCAATATATATCTCAATTCCTATCAACTCTAATAAAGTAACATACACTATAGAAAGAGTGTGGTATAAGAAAAACACCCAACACGGTGGGAACCCCACTAAGCCCACTGTGAATCACCGGCATTCGCAGTGATTTTTTCCACAGTGAACTCGAGTGGATCGGATTAAGTTGAATAAACAAATGTCTGGGTGACTTGTCGGTGACCACTGGGAATCACCGCGAATCACAGAGAATCTCTTTAAAACGCCGACATTTATATTTTAACACGTCATAGCCGAAACCCTTTACTTTAGTTTATTTTAAAACATACACTCAGTGGGCCATACAGTGTACATGTATGCTGCTGTACATTATATTTATATTATGGTTGATATTTTCAAACATTTCCAGAACATGTATGGGCAAAATAAATAAACAATTTGTTATTGTATGGATTTCTTCCGTCCCTCGATCACTTATTTCAAATTTTAAGTGCAAATTTCGTATTATTTACACACATGCACACATATATATGTATGATATAATGATCCAAGTCAATTAAAACAATTAAATTTGTTTTAATTTATTTTTAATAATGCTATCTTCTTTTTAGCAAAATCTTTAAAAGATCGAAAGTCTGATTCAGCTAGTGTATATGTTTCGGTTTTATTTTATTTATTGGGGTTTGGGATTTAACCCGGGGGGATTTGGAAGGGGCGGAACCCCTTCCCTACAACCCACTTTTGAATAATTAATGAATATCATATCAGTACTATTTCTATTAGTCACGTTGGAACAATAAAGAGTGGTCATTGTTAGTCTATTCCTATAATTGGTAAAAATAAATTTTCTCTTCCGTGCAAATACAAAAGCATTTGAAAAATTGCTGTGGTATATATGTCCGGAATAAATGAAACCTCCGGGCTGGCGATTGATATTAAGTTACCATATTTATTATCTTTCCTAATTCCGACTATGTACCGTAATGTGGGAGTTCATATGGGCAACGTACGTTTGATGTTGGGGAATACTGAGGTCCACCCAGAGTAGCTCTATACCCACATAGAGTTAATTCATATTCAAAAATAATTTATGCGTGTATATAAGCCTCTGCTGACTCGAACACGATGAAAATACATATCGAATATTTAAAATAAAATTCCGTGTTTAACCAATTTCTCATCAGATTTGAACCTGCATCATATCATTTTGATACCACGAAATCGGTGCGTCGCGATTCGGAAGTTAAAACCTTCACATATATAGCTTTTATTATATAATGAAAATCAGCTAGGAAATAAAAAAACACAGTTGCGATCCGGAACAATTGGAACTCAGTGTCAGGGATGTGCCCATTGATCACACTTTGTCCGGTGTGTATAATTAACACATTTCTATCAATGCCTACGATGTGCCCATTTGTCACATTTTGTCGGATGTTAAAATTAACACATTCTCAATGCCGAAGATGTGCCCATTTCGCACACTTTTTGTATTGTGTATCCTGTCCTCGGTTGTCACACATGGCTCATACCATTTGTCATACACATGTGTTTTGAAATGAACCCACTTGTGATGATAAAAACCTCAAATCCAGTTAAAGGTGATAGAACGTTTATTTCTTGTTCAGTGTGATGCCCCCGTCATTTGTTCCTGTTACAATTAATTTCGTTCACCCTGGTACATTAGAAAGGCCAGATACCGATTGGCTGGTTTAATGCAAAATACCCCATTTGTAACACATTACAAGTATGTGGGGGTGAGGGTGTGTGTGTGCGTGATCGTACCTTTGGTCAGATCATTATGAAATTTGTCATGGCTGTTGACAATGACATGTAGATGGGAACGAATCATTTTGGGGTCATTCGGCCAAAAAAAACATGGCCACCAGCAGCCATCTTGGATTTTACTCTTTGCATGACTAAATCCTTTGGCACGGGCTAGAGGTCCTACCTTTGGTAGGACCATTATGCAATTTGTCACGGCTGTTGATATTGACATGTAGATGGGAACGAGTCATTTTGGAGTCATTCGGCAAAAAAACATGGCTGCCAGCAGCCACCTTGGATTTTACTCTTTGTATAACTAAATCCTTTGGCACGGGCTACATGTCCTACATTTGTTCGGATTATAATGGAATTTGTCACGGCTGTTGATATTGACATGTAGATGGGAACGAGACATTTTGGAGTCATTCGGCCAAAAAAAACATGGCCACCAGCAGCCATCTTGGATTTTACTCTTTGCATGACTAAATCCTTTGGCACGGGCTAGAGGTCCTACCTTTGGTAGGACCATTATGAAATTTGTCACGGCTGTTGATATTGACATGCAGATGGGAACGAGTCATTTTGGAGTCATTCGGCCAAAAAACATGGCTGCCAGCAGCCACCTTGGATTTTACTCTTTGTATGACTAAATCCTTTGGCACGGGCGACAGGTCGTAGCTTTGGTCGGATCATCGTGAAATTTGTCATGGATATTAACAATGACATGTAGATGGGAACAAATCATTTTGGGGTCATTCGGCCAAAAAAAACATGGCCACCAGCAGCCATCTTGGATTTTACTCTTTGCATGACTAAATCCTTTGGCACGGGCTAGAGGTCCTACTTTGGTAGGACCATTATGAAATTTGTCACGGCTGTTGATATTGACATGTAGATGGGAACGAGTCATTTTGGAGTCATTCGGCCAAAAAACATGGCTGCCAGCAACCACTTTGGATTTTACTCTTTGTATAACTAAATCCTTTGGCACGGGCTACATGTCCTACATTTGGTCGGATTATAATGGAATTTGTCACGGCTGTTGATATTGACATGTAGATGGGAACGAGACATTTTGGAGTCATTCGGCCAAAAAAAACATGGCCACCAGCAGCCATCTTGGATTTTACTCTTTGCATGACTAAATCCTTTGGCACGGGCTAGAGGTCCTACCTTTGGTAGGACCATTATGAAATTTGTCACGGCTGTTGATATTGACATGTAGATGGGAACGAGTCATTTTGGAGTCATTCGGCCAAAAAACATGGCTGCCAGCAGCCACCTTGGATTTTACTCTTTGTATAACTAAATCCTTTGGCACGGGCTACATGTCCTACATTTGGTCGGATTATAATGGAATTTGTCACGGCTGTTGATATTGACATGTAGATGGGAACGAGACATTTTGGAGTCATTCGGCAAAAAAAACATGGCCACCAGCAGCCATCTTGGGTTTTACTCTTCGCATGACTAAATCCTTTGGCACGGACTACAGGTCCTACCTTTGGTCGGATCATAATGAAATTTGTCACGGCTGTTGACATTGGCATGTAGATGGGAACGAGTCATTTTGGGGTCATTCGGCCAAAAAACATGTCCGCCAGCAGCCATCTTGGATTTTACTCTTTGCATGACTAAATCCTACAGGTCGTAGCTTTGGTCGGATCATCATGAAATTTGTCATGGATGTTAACAATGAAATGTAGATGGGAACGAGTCATTTTCGGGTCATTCTGCCGAAAAACATGGATTTTAATCTTTACATGACTAAATCCTTTGACACAGGCTACAGGTCGTATCTTTTGTCAGATCATCATGAAATTTGTGATGGATGTTAACAATGACATGTAACTGGGAACGAGTCTTCTTGGGGTCATTCGGCAAAAAACATGGCCGCCAGCGGCCATCTTTGTATTTACTCTTTGCATAACTAGGCCTTTCAACTTTCCACGTTCCTAATCATTCCATTGACTGTAACACATGAAATTATCCCCTTTCCAAGTTGAGCTACAGTTTCATTGACACTTTCATTTAATATACGTCCCTGAAAACCCATAATGTGATGATTTGACAAAATGTTCCCATATTTATTTCACAAAATGTTGTTTGAACTTGTGTCTGTTCATCAGATATACAAGTAATTTCATCTACTGTGAACTAACAACTTTGACTAATAACGGCGTTTTATATGATACATGCATCTCGGATTATAATTATTACTTTGGATCGTAATTATCCGAAGTATAATGCAGTGTATATATGTGTAAGGGTGTGTGTGTGTGTGAGGGGTGTGTGTGTGTGTGGGGGGGGGGGGGTGAGGGTATGTGTGTGCGTGATCCGTCAACAATTTCCTTTATTCATACAAATAACAAAAATTGTTGCAATTAGTTACGGGAAAAACAATGTACTGGACTAAGTAATGTTTGTTTTCCAAATCAATGTTTAAAGGCAAGTTGTGACTACTAACATGAATATATACCGCGGAGGTTTATAAGTAGAGCATCACTAAATAGAAGGATGTTCCCAATTTCAATATTTATCCAATATTTGTTCTTTTATAACACAATATCGTGGGGCTTCCTTCTTCTGACAAGGAAAAATGCACTGAAAACAAAGAAGCTTTTCCATCAAATATCACAGGTTGTCATTGTTGTTTTTGATCTTCAATTATACCTGTGTCAGATCACTTAATTATTCTGGTAATAAATGGAATGGACATTGGAAGATATACATATTTACTGTCTTATGTTATGATGTTCATTCTTGGGTAAATTAATACGAAATCATGATTTCTGGGACTCATATAATAAAAAGCTGAGTTATTGAACATAACTTGCTCAGTATTGTCTGGAATTATGAATTGTATGCTCTACACTCACCGCCGCGATCCGATCCGTGGTAGCTGCAGGTTCGTTCGCCCCTTGCCCACATTCATAGCTTTGAGTATGATAAATATATCTACATGTATGTTTAAAGACTTATTATGGACTTGTTCGGGTGCGTTAAACTGTTAAGTTAGTATTCAGGCAGTATGCCAACTGGACGAATGTAGTATTATACTACATCGCCGAAAATCTCAAACAAATCGACGGTACCACTCCATAGAAAACATCATCTGAACTACGCTCAATTGTAAATATTTACTTCTAGATTCGGGACGCAACTATCGGCGATAAAGTAACGAGAACAATTTCGCCATCGAGAGTCGCTGAATTTAATTAATATATAATAATGTCGGTGTGTGTTGTCCGTTTGGATTTAAGATATATAAATGTAACTACTTTGAGCAAGATTACCCTCCATTTCTATTTGATCACCCGACCGGAGTGTTTAACATCACTTTAAGCATGTGGAAGTTGAATCTGAAGAGCACCAGTATGAGTTGTACTGAACCTTGTGTTTTGAGGCGCTTGTTTGATTCAAATTAAAAAAATTAACTACATTTTAATATCTTGGTTACGTCTACAAACTTTTGTAATGAATTGAAGCTGTCATAATTATCAGCGTGAGTTCAAATGGTGAACCCATGAATGTACTAAATAGAGGATCTACAACGAGTACCCCGTTAATAGCGGGATTTACAAAACGAGTCCAGTAAATTAGGTCCAGAACTAATTTACTGGACGAGTTTTGTAAATTCCGCTATAAACTTGGGACGAGTTGTAGATTCTATTTATTACATGATCCAAAACCTCGACAAAACATACTTAAATCAACTAATGGGACGCGAAACTAACACCGACTTCTATAGGGCACGCGATAACGTTTCACCTAACTATGCGTTGTTTGCCCGCGTAAAGAAATATTCCCAGATAAAGAAAGACTTTGGCGTATTTAATGCCGTAAAATTAATGACATATATATAACTTTTTCATTCATTCATTACAGTTTGTTGGGAAAATATTGGAAGCCATAGTATTTTGAGATGTAGCGTACGGAAAGTTAACAGACGACAAACAGGAAGTCAAAGGTCACCTGGCACTATTTCCTGTTATTAAACGAACGTTTAATATCACAATTTATAGAATAGGTTTATTGAATGGAAAAAGTGTAGGATCATGTAATAATTATATTTAAGAAATGACTCTTATTAATATAATTGTTTCGATTAAGGTTATGCAGTTATAACCGAACAGTTTGAAAACAAATTATATAACGCGCATGCGCGTTATAGTAAATTTGTCTTCAAATTTTTCGGTTATAACGCATAAACTTAATCGAAACAAACGTTATTTCTTATCATTTAATTTCTCAGAGGAACCACATACATATATGTAGAAGGTAGAAGTATAAAGAGCGTAAAACTTTGGGATTATTTCCGACGAAAAAGACACGTGAAGTTGAAAGTGACACCTGTCCCACAAAAATGTACTTTGTGTCATGGCGTCAGTAAGTCATCGCTTTTGATTGGATAGTCGGAACTTACCGAAGAAATTATGATGCAGCATATACTTATATATATGTATGTATATATATATATATATATACACACACACCCCTCACCAACCCTGGCACACACACACACACCCTCACACACCCCCCCCCCACACACACACACACACATATATATATATATATATATATATATATATATATATATATATATATATATATATATATATATGATTATATTACTCACATTTAAGCTTTGTGTTAAATCCGCAAAAAAACAATTCCCTCTTTCGCGGACAATGTTTTTTTATTTGGTTTACAGTGTTAGCATTTCATCCGCATGATTATATAGAACAATTCACACCCTTTGTCAAATAAGGGTCCAGAGAGTTCATATTTTCAAGGAATGATACGCTAAGCGAGACCTGAAGACCAGATTCAAATTTCAGGGATGTGGCCGAATGATTTTAAAAAGTGGGGCTAGAAGGGTGTATAAAACAGGTTCGTAGCATTTTTGTCAATAATCTAACGGTTAACATTTTCGACGTTTGGTTATCGGACAGAACCTCAAGGTCGTCGAACGGTGAACATTAAACTCGGTCAATGAAATTTCGGCCATGGCCGCGTCCACCCTGATAAGGCACTGACATTCTCGAGTCTATGCGATGGTAACAAATTCCTGCTATCCGAGCATATATACGTATCCGAGATCTGGACTTAGACCTCCTGATATCATTTAGTCGAGAAGGCACTGTACTGTTTGCCTTAATTTTCAAATGGTTGTTCCCGGAAATGATAAGGTTGCAACCCTAGCTCATAAGTTAGTTGTTATAAATATTTTATCATCAACAACATGTCGCCTGTCTCAAGAATGACCTCTTTATAAAATTCAACAATACCTACAGGTTTTTAAAAAATAATTTATTTGTATTTTCATGCAATCTGCCACAATTAAACATTAAAGTTGGACATAATAGATATACATTATATGTGCATTACATTATCATGTGCACGTTTGAATAACCTCTGTTTTTGAAATTGTCCTTTATTTTATTTATTATTTATTGTTGCTTATGTGTTATTTAGACAGTTATTTTTACTATATGTTGTTTTTGTGATACTGCAGGGTCGATCTAAATATCGAAACTTATTTTTTTGTAGAAATTGGATTTCAAGTTTTTGACCAGATTATTTTCCGGTCAAGTGTCGTTAATTAAATTGTACTGAACAATACCTACAGTTTAGAAAAGATGCCCAGTTCGATATAAATGCACATCAGTGGCATCAATACTCTTGAATTTCCAGCTGTGAAGAACTGGGATTGCACCGAGTGTGGTAACCTCTACGCCGCCTGAATTAGTTAGTCCACACACACACAGTCATTGTCTTACTGCAAACCATTAATTAGTTGATGAAATGCATCCAAATGATTATCAATTTAGATTTTGTCACACATGTTTGTTCTTTGACCAACGTGTTTGTTAGAATGTTAAATGATTGTTGACAGGCGGCATATCTTAAAAGGCATAGTTCGGTTATTGTCAAGTGACATCCACTACTTTGCTCGAACCATCGTCAATTCAATTCACCGAGTAAAAGTCCACAAATGCAGCGTAAACGTCCAACAATGTAATCTTTATCTGCGACTAGACTGAACAGTTCTTCCATTTTATTTTTATAATCAGGCCGAAAAAGCTTTGCTCGATTTCTGAAAACCGAATTTAACAAATATGAATTCCCTGTGACAGTCACTATGTGAAAGTGGCAAAAAAATTGACAAACTTAATGCCACGTGACGATAATCAGTTTATGACTATATTCTATATAATTGTACAATTATCAATTTATGTCGTAAAAGTTATCACTATATAACCACAGATCGATGTATATACTCCGGATTTCCATGGAGCACACCCCATACGTCACTCTCATTCCCGCTTGATTGAATCGTAATTCACATTTCAGTTTTGCATCTAGCGACATTTCAAGTTGGCGACGTCCCCAAATTATATAGATATAGCAAAGTCCCAAACTACTGTTCGATCTGGTCGACCCTATATCCACACACAACTGATCCACCTGGTTAAGTATCCATGGCCGATCTGGCGATTACACAAACTGTTGGTTTGATTGGCGAAGACACAGTCTACTGCATTATATATCTCGTCGATCTAGCCAAGTCTCAAAATCAAACTACTGGACTCAGTGTCTGATCGATCTGGCGAATCAAGTCAATCCCTTAACTACCGGTCAATGTGATGACTTAAGTCCCTAAACTACTGGCAGATCTGGTGAAGTCCCAAAAACCACACTGCATGTACTGGTCGATCTGATGAAGTCCCAGAACTACTTGTCGATCTGGCATATGAACCTGTCGGATGCTGAGCATACTCTGTCGTTCCATTTGAAGTCCAAGTTGTTGCTCATCTGGATGCAGTCCTTACCGCCATCGTTTGGTTCATCTGGACCCCATGCTTCCCACGATATCGCACTCCCGTTGTGGAGTAACCAGACACCCTCATTTATGCTATCTGTGCCGTCTATCGCGTAGCTGTGACCCGAATTCACAGGCATGTTTAACATACAGGTGAACAAATCTTGTACCTCTTGGGCGTGGATAACCAGTAGGTGACCACCATCATCCTGGCAATTGTCTTGAGCTGCATCCCAGTCCATATTTGTTGTTTTTATCATGTACCATCCAGCTATTCTTGCATCGAATACGTATCCAGTCAAATGTAGCGATGGCGGATTTGGTGGCCTTCGTCCTACCATGTCGTAATGTTTCACTTCCCCCCCTTCTGAGACACATTTGCATCGTTCAGGCACGCATGTATGGAGCATGCATTGGTATTCATGGTAAGTATATGAAAACGATTTACAACGTTCGTCATTCCAGCAGCCGAGAGAACATTCTATCTTCGAGCGAACAAAGTAGACCGACAGAATGCAGACGTTACAAGTTGTGTCTGTCAATCCGAGAATTTCTTCCCATTTGCACAGCCTATCTGCACACAGAGAAACACAAACAAATGTTAGAAAAAAAATAACTATTGACGATATTTTCCTGTTTACGATACAGATCTGCATCGTTCTAAGTGTTCTGAAGATATAAATGTCCTTTTCGATGTATATATGGAACTCCAACTGTTTCTGATTGAAATAAGATCGACTCTGTTCCTATAAGTTATTATTAGCGGCCAACGACAATGTGCTGCGACGATCTGTATAGGCCTATATAATCCTAGGATGGGATGGCAAACGACTATATATCGTACAGTTGCTGGTACTTGTCCTTTCCACAAGTCGCGAAATCTATAACGGCTGATAACCCACGTTCGTTTCCTGCCGATATAACTGTCCTTTTCGATGTATATATGGAACTTGAACTGTTTCTGATTGAAATAAGATAGACTCAGTTCCTTTGTTATTATTAGCGTCCAACGCCAATGTGCTGCGACGATGTGTCATATGAGGTGATGGTAATCCAATATATATCGCGTAGGACATACAGAACTTCAGAAGCGAAGACGCTGAATGGTACTCGTCATTTCCACAAGTTGCGAAATCTATAACGGCCGATAACCCATGTCCGTAATTGCGGCTCCATGCACTCACATATATAGGTGCGCGGTTAGAGACTCAATCGGCGTTCTATTGTCCCCTATCCATGGTTCGTTTCTATGAATATGGATAGAGGTTTCTCAAACTCACGGATATAGAGTTACGACTATATATATATACTAGCCGATGAGCCGGACGTTGTCCGGGCTATTCAAAAACCAAATTTCAAGTCGATAGCTATTCAAAAACCAAATTTCAAGTCGATAGCTCCACCCGTTTCGAGATCTGGTCTGCGCATGCGCGAAGCTGGCGTCGCACGGACTCGGCGACCCGATAAAATTCGTATCCGGGGCAAGATACATTCACATACCAAATTTCAAGTCGATAGCTCCATCCGTTTCCTAGATATGGTCTGCGCATGCGCGAAGCTGGCGTCGCACGGGCTCGGCGATCCGATAAAATTCGTATCCGGGGCAAGATACATTCACATAGCAAATTTCAAGTCGATAGCTCCACCCGTTTCCGAGATCTCGTCTGCGCATGCGCTGCACGGGCGTCGCACGGGCTCGCCAATACGACAACGACGACCGCCTGGTCAAACTACACACACTGACCAAGTTTCGTCCCGATCAGTCGAGAATCGTAGATTTGTATCAATGACAGACAGACAGACAAACAGACAGACAGAGGTCTTCAAAATATATATGAGATATTTAGATACTTGTCGTCGTAAAATTTGTGTTGAGCCAAAGATTACTTTAGCAAAAAAGACGACAAGTATAGTAGATATAGTCATGCGCATCGAGGTTTTCGCTTTGCACGATCTACCAAATTAAGTACAACACACATAATAATATTTTATTCAATCGGCTAATTGGGGATAATAGTTATACGATGCTTGATAAGTGATGGGTGCATGATATAACAAAACTCTAATTGACTGAATGTCCGAATGTACAAAGTTTGGTACAAACCGAAGAAATTTATACCCTATATATGCGCTGTGGGGGGTTATGACACCACGGACAAAGTTATAGAATGTGCGCATAATTGTATGAAAATATGCGCATAAGTTGATGACGTAGTCCCTAAACGTACAGTACGATAATTCGTGAGTTTTGTGAAACCTCTCTACTGACTGCATGTGTTCAGCGTATCAGAAACACGGGGGTGCTGTTTTTGCATAGTTTAAAATCCAGTGCATATCGACTCAATACGTCCAGACAGGTACCAAGAATACCACGCTGCATGGGCATCATGTAACCGACGCGGTCATGAAACCTCGTTGCATAGTGACTATTGCACAGTGAAAATTCACCCAGATATATTGCGGTATCTTTAAAGGTGTTTTTACAGCAATGGTTTTGCCCATTCTAGATTATTGCAACACCGTTTGGAAGCCGAACACTTGAAACAGTCCACATATGCAAAAGTTACAGTTGTATATAGTTTCGAATTTTGGTCGTATGTCCAAAATACTTTTGAAAAATCAAATTATTGTGCTAAAGAGCATTTATAGTTTCCTTCCACAACATCTAAACGAATAAGGAAGAAACATATAATTTTCTATAAATTTGCAACCATTTTGACTGCCATCATAAACCATAGTTACCATTTCAGACCCTAATGATATTGCATTTTGTCGGTAATACTTCCACTCTCTTAACTCCTTCAGTTCTGTTCATTTCATATTAAAGATACGGGCGGTGTTGGCGGTGGGTATGCTGTTAAAATATTCACCTCCGTCAAAAACGGCCATAAACATAAAGAATAGTAAAATATAGACATACCTTGTTCTTATACCAATCAGAAATATGGCATAAACAGTATGTTATTGTCAATTTTGTTTCCTTTGTTATGTAAACAAAAGCAAAAACTTTACGTTACCTGGCTTTTGTTCAGATCCGGATATGGTAAACATAAAGAGCGTTATTTGTTACTGGTTTCCTGATATGGAAATAATAAAGAGCGTTTATATCATTTGTGGTGATTAACCAATTTATTGTCAGTTCCAAACAGTAGAAACGGATATAAAAGACATGAGTGAAATCTAGTGGTTATTATTGATAATAGTAACCACTTGATTTTAGAGTTATCCATCTTACAACCGCAATTTGTCCGTTTTTAGCACGTGGTCCTCGAAAAGATTGGGCCACAAACAATATAAACAGCACATTTCAAACATCGATATCTAATCACTCTGAGCTTTGATGGGTGGGTTCCTCGGCTCGAATCATATATTTTTTACCCCCGAAGCCAAAGAAATCGTGAAAACAAAAATTTAGGAGCGTCTGATCGGATTGAGTACCTTTAATAGGTTTTAAAAAATATTTTTTTCGAACCCAAATCCAACAAACACAAAGCCCATATCAAAGAAAAAATATGGGAATGTGTACTGAACACTGTGAAGAATGATGAACAATAAAAATATATTCATATTTACCAAGCATTCTTTGAAAGATTTACTCAAAACCACTTGTTTACAAATGATAGATTTACTTTCTCACTGATGAATATAATTTTATTGTTCATCATTCTTCACAGTATTCTGTACACATTTCCATATTTTTTTTACTTAGAATTTTTTTTTACTTTAAAAATATATAAGTTTTAAAACCTCTTAAAGGCACGTGAGGCCTTAGTTGTCGAAAATATTCATATTTGTTCCAATCACCGTAAACAGAAAAAACAGTAAAACGCATACAGTTTCGTTCATATATACCATGACCATCGCGTAAACAGCATGTTATCATAAAGACCTACTATATTTTACCTAAGCAAGAGCCTGATTGTGTTTCAGAAGACAGCACAATGCTACTGGCTAATCACACAAATGGCATAAACGCTCTTTATTAGTTCCATATCAGGAATTCACCCACAAAGAACGCTCTTTATGTTTACCATCATAATATAAACAAACATCAGAAAAGTAACTTTTTATGCTTTTGTTTACATAACAATGGTCAACCATATGACAATAACATACTGTTTATGCGATATTTCTTATTTGTATACGGACAAAGTCTGTCTACATTTTGATGTTCTTTCTGTTTGTGGCGGTTTTTGACGGTTGGAAATATTTTCACAGGATACCCACCGCCAAGGCCAACCGTACCTTTAAAGTTCACGTTTTGTATTTCTAAAATAATCCATCATGACTTATACTCTTAAAATGTTGCATCAATGGGTTTGGTTGCTGTGATTACTAATAAAATTGAACATAATTCTTTATTTTGACTCCATCAAATTTGGGTTGAAAAAGTTTTAAAAGCCCTTAATAAAATATGCCACTATGTTATACAAATATGCAACAAGGAGATCAAGTGTGGAAATGTTGGTCAAGTATCAACAATGTCTACATACTTTACAACATCCATAAGCTATACCAACTCAGCTGTAAGAAGAACACGTCGATATTCATAAGAGTTAGTTGCGTTAATGTGATTTTTCGTAAGTATTTTCAAATAAGATTCTTGTTTTCTTGAAGCGGTTTCCAAATTGACGTACGTGATGTTTGCCAAATGGGAGAGTCACTCATTTCTATTAACATCGATTTCATGCAGAAATTACGCTCTTAAACAATTCATGGAGCTCAAAAAGCTCTCTAAGGATAGGAGTTTAGTCGATCGGCACCACACACAGACTAATAGTACATCATTTTGAAGGTTGTGACGTACATTAATACGCACCAGATAGGGACCCGGTGCATGTGTACTATACGCTTGAAGCAAAATATGGTTATTTTAATGGTTAATCTCCCTTATTGTTGGTTGTTTGTGTGTGGGTTTCGTGATATGTGTGTTTGCGAATGAATTGATTTTCGTGTTTTATTCCCGTCACAATAATCATGCGTACCTCTAAAGTTATCTTTTAGTCAACATTCCAGACTGCAGCGGCTATCTCAGTTGGATAAGTGTTAACGACGAAGGGGTCAGTGTCGCAGCATTTTGGTGTGTTGGGTACCCAGCTTTTGGAGTCGGTCTTTTGCGTACCCAGCTTGACATTTGTGGGTTTATGTTATAGAAAATATCACATTTCTTAGCATTATGTATGTCGCCGCCAATAAAAAGCAAATATGAGGCAGTAATAGCTTTTTAAAGATGATAATATACATGCGCCGTGTGATCGGATGAAATATTTTGGTATTAAACGTATGCTGAAAACACAACAAAGAGTCAAGCTGGTACCCAAAACACTTTTCGTAAAGTTGAGTACACGACACACCAAAATATGGCCAATTCAACTCTGTAGTGAGTTTATGACAGTTTAATGTTCAAATTCAAATTCCAATAGTCCTAATTAAAGATACGGGCGGCGTTGGTGGTGGGTATGCTGTTAAAATATTCAGCTCCGTCAAAAACCGCCATAAACAGAAAGAATAGTAAAATATAGACAGACTTTATTCGTATACCAATAAGAAATATGGCATATATTAAAACAGTATGTTATTGTCAAATGTTTTTCCTTTGTTATGTAAACAAACGCAAAAAACGTTACAGAACCTGGCTTTTGTTTAGATCCGGATATATATGGTAAACATAAAGAGCGTTATTTGTTACTGTTTTCCTTATATGGGAATAATAAAGAGCGTTTATATCAATTGTGTGTGATTAACCAATAGAATTGTGCTGTGTTCTGTAAACAGAAGCAAACCTTCTGTAACACGAGTAGGTTCTTGTTTACGTACACCATCGTACGTCTTGGCGACAATATACTATTTACGCTCTGATTATGTTTGGCATATGAGCAAAGCTTATATATATTTTAATATTCCTTCTGTTGATGGCGATTTGAACAAACATGAATATTTCTGCACGTGCCTTTAAGACCAATAATGTTTACATCCGCTCCTGTGTTCAATTTCATGGGGAATATAGTATCATTCACTGACATTGGAACTATCCATGCACCATTTCCATTGTGTTCTGATGTGTTCGTATCCGTTTGTTGGACGACAACGTAAATGAAAACTTCGTTTGAGTTAACACCAATGGACCTTTCCACAGCTGTCAATAAAATAATCATTCGGATATTTTCGACCAACCAGCAACTGAGCCGGCCAATGGCTGCATTGAAAATTCTGCTGCCATATTTCTTCATCCTAATTTTGATATCCATGCATACACTCAGTGTTAAATTGGCTATATTCAAACAACTGAATTTATATTTGCGCCATGATGTTATAAATTAATCCGTGATTATAACTAAATGCCAATAGTGGGGATCACTTAGGGGTTGAATCGTGACTTTATTGACTAAAGCATGAAACTTTAAAGATAAGTTGCTTATTCATAGGGAAAACTTTTTGGAGGGGGTGCCCGGGCAGAGTCCTGTGTCGGGATAAAATCAGGTTTCCATGGCAACGGCATAAAATATTTGGAGAAAAATTGAAAAAGGCCAAACTTAAGAACCAACAAACCATGTGTTTGAAGAAATTGTGTTAACTTATAGTGCCAATAATGGTTCATCAAGCGGACTCAGTCACTTTGACATATATGGTCAAGGTCAATTGCTAAGGTCAAGGTCATTCGAAAAATGTGATATTTTGGTCTATTTTTTATAGTTGTTTCATATTTCGCTACCCCGGGTGCGTTATTCATAAAAGCAATCGCTACAAAAAGTAGGCCGCAATCAGTGTTTAATTTGTTATATGATGCATTTGGCATAATACGGTCACTGTCACATGTGACAGCATTCAGTTGATACACAATCACATTTTAAGTACTTTTTATAGTATTTGTGGCAGTACATAAGTCACGATACATTACCCTTAAGAGACCATCAGACCAAAATAAATATGATTTTGTGACTTTAGTAACTAAAGCATGAACCTGCATCATATGTGTTGCTTAGTTTTAGTGGAAACTTTTTGGAGCTGGTGCCAAATTGAGGGGTCATGTGTCAGTAAGCAATGTGGTTTCCATGGCAACGGCATCAAATACAATGTATTTGGAGAAAAGTTGAAAAAGTCCACTGTTGGCAATCCGATTAGCCTTGTGTTTGAAAACATTATGTGAACTGATAGTACCAGTAATGGTCAATCAAACGCATTAGGCCATAGGACATATATGGTCACAGTCAATTGCTAAGGTCAAGGTCATTGGAAATTTGATATACCTTTTATAAACTTTCTCATATTCCACTACCACTAGCGCATGTTCAAATACCCAAGCAAGCCATGGTATGATGGGCTCTGCTACTAAATGACAATGGGGTATAGCAAAACAGCTGCGACATCAGGCAGTGTGCAATATTGTGAATATATTGAGTGGCCTATGGCACCATGGATTGAGGGAATATGATGCTTTGAGGCTTAGGATTTGGTGAAAAGGCTGCTGGCGTAATGTGAGGCCGCAGCCGTGGACTATTTATACAAGCTAGTCAATTAATGACTGTTGAGTCGCTCACACGAAATTCAATGCAAAGACCGAGAAGACTCTGACTCTGAAGATCACGACAGTTAGTACATGTCGATATCAATTAAGAACAAGTAGTTCTAAACAGGGACGTCTTTAGGGGGTATCCATTGAGCAGTGGGGTGTCAACCTTGAAACTTTCAATTGCACGGCCGACCCCCCCCCCAACATAGTCCACATGAGGTCCCCTCCAACTGAAACAAACACACTCCCAAGTTTGTAAAATTCCCTTTCTTATCCCCCTTACATTGGAAGTGATGCCTCCAACCTGACATGCCCCCTTCCGTTTTTAATGGCCGACCCCATTCAAACATATTTGATTCCCAACTATTCATGGACCCTACACACCAAAGCGACATTGTTTGACTGGTCGGACCCATTATAAAAAATCTAACCCAAGGACCTTCCAAACTATATATAGGCTAAAAAGGACTGATGGCTCTTTAAGATTAACCATTGAGGAAAATAGTTATGTCCCAGGCTCCGCCAGTATGAGGGTATCACCCCCTCCCCCTGAATCCTGAATACGAGTTAATTTTGGGGGTGAATCCTGAATAAGAGTTAATTTTGGGGGGTGAATCCTGATTACGAGTTAATTTTGGGGGGTGAATCCTGAATACATGTTAAGAGAAAATACATAGAAGTTACATAGACACATTATGATGCCGGTCGCGTTATGAGGCCGTTGTGATACCATTAATGATACTTTATGACCAGGGACGTGGCTAGAGGGTTTCCGTTGGGGGTGTCTACCTTGGGAAATTCCAACTGCACCCCCCCCCCCTCCTTGAGTCAGAATCAGACCGAACACAAGTTTTGCATAATTCCATTTGCACCTCAGTGTTTAGGCCTAATATCCTATATCTTCATAAACCACGATTCTATATTCCCGGTATGAGAAAATTCAGATATTTTAACCTGAAACATTGCATAAATCCTAACATCTAGTGGTCTAACTCCATACACATGCACACGGCTACGGGCAAGAGACCACGACACACCGAGCTGACCATCGTTAAATTGTTCAGCCGGTGTGAGAAATTTTTGAAATTTGAACAACAAAATCGCAAATCCTATCATCCAGACTGGCCTCAACTAAAGCTTTCCTATAGTGTTGGAAATTTCAAACCTCATACTCCCCTTCAGAAAATTTTGTAATATGAACAAGAAAATCGCAAAATCCTAGCATCTAGACTGACGTCAAGCATTTTTATGATGGCACGGTGGTCGAATATGCCCAAGAAGCTATTATACCCACCCATTCACACAAAATATTACTTTGCGCCATCAAAACCTGCGTCCAAGATGTTTTGCTTGAACCCGAATACCAGTTAATTCGGGGGTATGAATCCCGCGTACGGCTTCAAAACACCCTGAATCCCGCGTACCGAAAAGGGGGGGTGATACCCTCCAGTATTGGATACCCAATTTGAACAAATAACCCCAAGACCTCCTTAACAAATATAAGCAGAATATGCCTGATGGTTCTTGAGGTGTTTTATGAATTACTATATAGGGAACGAATTATGTCCCTGGGTCTACCCTTATTTGACCTGGTGACCCCATTTGAACAAATCTGAATCACTGTCGCACAATGACTCTCCATACCAAATATAAACTGAATATAGGTCGATGGTTCTTGATAAGAAGACATTTTAACAATTATTATGGATAGAAAAGTGTTTTTCCTGGCTCCGCCCTTGTTGTATTCCTGTCACTCAATGACCATCCATACCAAATATAAGCTAGATAGCCCCGATGGTTCTTGAGATGTTTTAAGAATTAATATGGACGGAAAAAGCTTGAACCCTTTTTGACCCGGCGACCCAATTTGAACAAATCAGAAACCCAGTCACCTGGGGACCATCCACAATATATATAACTCAATTCTGACTTGATATTCTTGAGAAGATATTGACGGGTGTGTAGTGGCGACTATTGCTACACTGGATACTTTGTCTCACGTGAGCTAAACGCCGCCACCCTCATCTAGTTTCTCATATGTAACGGCCCGATAACAGAGGAATTTATTTTTAATGGCATGACTGTCAGATTCACACTTGAGAGCAAAATTTATATCTCTGAATATACCAATATTTATAATTTAGATTGAAACTAGTTAGTTATAATACACCATGCAACATGGCTTTCACACACAGCAGATTTAATTCCAATTATAACTGCAATGCATTGGAGAATCATTGACATTGGAATATCATATGATGAAAACTGCTGGTTCTAGGGTGTGAGAAGGGATTTAGTTTTGCAAAGAGTAAAATCCAAGATGGCTGCCGGCAGCCATAATTTTGATCGAAAATCGTTCAAATTAGACAGCTCTCATCTACACCCGGTGTACGTGCCAAACCATGCAGACTGAATGGGAAAGTCATTTTCGCGTATTATGATATGGGAATATGTTTGTTTCTCATCGTAAAACAGACAACGTATGTATACGTCCACACGAAGCAGGAGTATCATAAAACAGACAACGTATGTATACGTCCACACGAAGCAGGCACTGTCAGTTCTCCCAGATCAAACCATTTAATAAGTTTTTGATTTTTCTCACTCAAATTGTCGAGAACATCCATCCACTAGTATAGTTCCTGGCCTTCCAGGCTGCAAAAACAAATGCCGGTATATAGCTGAATCTGTCAATGAAGCATAGGGTTGAACAGAATTAAAAAAATCAGTGTCATTACGCCCCCGGTGTATTATATCCTACAGTTTCTTGGTAAGCTATATGCGCATGTGGGTTTTATTTATAGAATTGGGCTTTTTGGCGACCCAGAGGCCGAGTAAAACAGACAACGTATGTATACGTCCACACGAAGCAGGCACTGTCAGTTCTCCCAGATCAAACCATTTAATAAGTTTTTGATTTTTCTCACTCAAATTGTCGAGAACATCCATCCACTAGTATAGTTCCTGGCCTTCCAGGCTGCAAAAACAAATGCCGGTATAATTATAGCTGAATCTGTCAATGAAGCATAGGGTTGAACAGAATTTAAAAAATCAGTGTCATTACGCCCCCGGTGTATTATATCCTACAGTTTCTTGGTAAGCTATATGCGCATGTGGGTTTTATTTATAGAATTGGGCTTTTTGGCGACCCAGAGGCCGAGTCCGGTAAAAGGTGTAGTTGGGAATTTCAATTTCGTTTATTGTCGTTTACATTATTATTTCATGCATCGGGCGTCTCTCGAGACATGCTTGATTGACCCATGGTCTGTTATTCGGATGCCAAGAAGTGCAAGGCGATTAATTCTAACATGAATTCGTGCGTTAACCATTAGCGCGCTGCGCGTTATTTGTTTCTATTGTTTTTTAACATGTTTTGTTGCATTGTTATTTGAACATCGTTCGTTTATTTTCACGTGACATAAATCGGAATGATATCTACTATTATACTGCACGGGGATTTGACGACTGTATAAGAAATTTAATTCGAACATGAATCCTACGAGGTGTTTGTTTATATCGGTGTTTAACATGTTATTTAATATCGTTTAGTGAACTTTTTCATTTAGTTATACGTGACAAATATCGGCATATTATATTCTAAATGAATTGGGATGGTAATTATTAAATATTGCATCTTTTCTGATAGAACAGCTATTCCACCAAAATTTATGGTGATATCGATAGCATATCCCTGTCGAAAGGTCTATACTTAAATTAGGGATTGGGTGTCCCCTGAGACAGTGAACATTAGCCTTTTTCGTTTGACACCTTCTTTTTGAAAAGTTCAATAGGATTTCGCGAACAACCCCATCTATAAAAAAGTGTATTGCCTTATATAATACATTTTCCCACACCATGCATCAGCTAATATGGAAAGCATATAATTTCAGTTCGTGACGTGTTTAAGACTTCAAATGGGATAGTGGGGTCCTCAAAATAGAACATTCGTATTTGCCAGCCACTTTTTGTAAAAATGCCCCAGGATTTCGGGAGAACAACCCACCCATACCAATTGTATGTTTCGCAATAGCATTACCTTTCATTCACACAGCCAGCTAATTTGAGAATATATAACTTCAGTTTATGGTGCGTCCGAAATATTAAATGGGTTAGAATGTCCTCCAATAACAGTGAGAATTCGCCTTTCTCGTTCACCAGCCGCATTTTGTGAAGTATCCCAGACATTCGGAGCATCCTTTCAGTTCGTAGTGTGTAGACTTCAAATGGGATAGGAGCCTCAAAACAAAGAAACTTCACATTTCGTATTTTCCAGCTGCCTTTTTTAAGTGCCCTAGTTTTCTGGAACCACCCATACCAATTCTATATAATCCATGACAACACTATCTTTCGTTCACTCATTTAATATTGGGAGCATATACCTTTCAGTTTGTGGTGTATTTAAGACTTTAAATGGGGTAGGCGGCCGTAAAAAAAATAACAAAGGAAATTCAACTTTCTTATTTGCCAGCCGCCCTTTTTAAACTGCCCTATATGATATTATTACATTTTATACTTGACAAATATAATCTGAAAAATGACACGAGTTAATCAAAAGGGATGGGAGCGCAAGTTATTCAACTTAGAGTATTGCTCCTCTCCCTTAACAATATTGAAACGCATAATAATATTTTTATATTGTATTATGTTTGGTCTCAAAGTTTGCTTAGTTGGAATGTAGTACCTAAAAAGGGGATCGAGATCCAGGGTGAGGTCTGGAGTTGTGAGTGGACATATATCACGGAGGGGATGTAGGTCCTATGGCGAGATGAGCCGAGACTTTTGATAACGATATGGGCGAATACATAGGCAAAGATATAGGCTTATTTGGGATTTTGAAAGTTTTACGTCAATGAGATCTACCTGCGTGCTGCTAAACAATTTATCATTTAGAGTATTGAATACGTTGCTTTGACCGACGAGGATATCTTCAATCCTATCAACAAAACATTCTATTTAGCCATTTCTTCAAATAATTGGCACTGGAAGAAAAATTGCAAAGCGTCGTCAATATAAAACCCGCATTGACAGTGAAAATATAGTTTCCAAGTTTATCAAAATTTAACATATCTATTGTGACCCACTATATAAATGAAGAATCGTATGCACAGCGGGTTATATGAAATATGTTGAGCGCATGTGCACTGCCTCTCAACAATGTCACAATAATCATGTTTTAACAGTCGCTTGGTTGTCTGATAAACAAATCCAAATACAAGTTCGCAACCAGTATACACATACGGAAGAAGTAGAGACAATTGTATAAATGTTGGCCGAGTATCAACAATGTGTCTATTGAACAGCCTCTATAAGATATCTCCACACAACTTTAAAAGATAACATCAATTTCCTCAGTAGTTCTGAACATGAATAGATATAATTTAAACATTATGACATGAAGCACAATTCCGTGGAGTTGGTATGTAGATGGTATTTAAGAACGCACAATTTCAAAATTTGGTCCAATGATTTTTCACAGAGCTTTGCTGATTGTTCAACTTATACAATAATTCGCAGTTAACAAGTATCAACAATGTGTCTACTGAACAGCCTCCATCAGATATCTGAACACCACTTTGAAAAATAACGCCCATTTGCTCAGTAGTTCTGAGCTTCTCGTAAATATGTTCAAGTATGAACACAGCCAGGAGGTCGACGACTTACACATACTCGAGCCAAAACGTCCGCTATTAAGAAGTCTGAACAAGGAAGTTCATAATATTGAAGCAAAATAATTGTTGCTTGATTTCTTGAAGCGACATTCAAATTGACGTACGTGATACTTGTGAAAATGGGAGAGTCACTCGTTTCTATTCCCAAACGATTTCGTTAAACAACTGTGATTCAGACTCAAAGCACTCTTGAGTCGAAGTGCTCCAAACCTAATCACCACGCCGGTGGTTGCACTTTCTTTGAATCATAGCACATATTTCCTATACAATGGAGATAATAGCTCGGTAGAGAGCTAAATTCTGTGCCCCTCTCCTCATCCCTGACGGGGACGACGCCACAATGCAACATATGTATCCCTAAACCACAGCACGATACTCTTACCTCAGTCTGGGTGAACGTCGACTCAATATTTGAAATATAGATGTAATGAATATTTAGGTATGAGTTTACTCAGACTGCTCTTACCTATACCACGGAGATGACCAAATATAAGTTTGGTAGAAACCGCCAACAATAAAAGTGTGCATTAACTCTGAGGCAATTTTTACCACCGTCCCTGATTCGAGCGGTGCGCCATTTATGTATCTGTAAACGAAGTATTACAATTCTATGTACTAGAGACCTTTCTCAAAATCACGAATACGATTACGGATGGAAATATCACACCAGTATACGGCCAAAATTAGATTTTTACGCACGGGGGTTCTTATGTGAGACGTAATATACCCCACTCAGTTAATTATGAGCAGATGTGTCAATAATTAGCTTAGGGACGCTCGAACATTCTCCGTTCTTACAGAATTACCTGTTATCAATAAAATATGTTGTTGTAACTGGGATATGGAAGCCTAAACATATCTGTAATCAATGAAACAGCATCTCTGGACACCCCTGTCCGTACACGATTTATATCGGGTCACATTAAGATCAATTAGAAAATTGTAAAGTCGTTATCAAAAATATGTAATTTTTCGACCAAAACGTGTTTAGGGGAGGGGTAGCTAAAATCAAGTATCTCGCAAACTGTTCAAACTTTCTGTTAACTACTTTATCCGTATGCTTGCTAGATAACTACTGCACCGCATTGATTAAATATGTTGGCGTTATTACAATATACGTTAAAATGCAGCAGAAAATAAATGATTCGGCTCCAAATGGCAGGAAAATCCA
The DNA here is from genome assembly GCA_032622095.1 of Siphonodentalium dalli. NCBI lineage: Eukaryota > Metazoa > Mollusca > Scaphopoda > Gadilida > Siphonodentaliidae > Siphonodentalium > Siphonodentalium dalli. Next base: position 126,935,832 of record CP136061.1, on the reverse strand, counting down.
AATTTACCAACACTTTTTCCTATAAAGTAGAGGTATGGTATAATGTGGCAATATTAACACAAACAATCTTGGCAAATAAGTTAGAACTTCGCCACATCGTTCGCCTGACCAAAATCGTTCATTTCTGGGAAAAGTGACTGGTGGGTATCTTTCATCGTCGATTTGACAATAGCCACCACCAATTCCGATATTTTTCACTATCAATTTCGTGAACAATATATGTTTCAACTTGTTCTACTGTGGGTAGGGGTACCCGACCGGTTTTGGCGTTTGGTCGCTGCGCTATTTAGTCTCAGTATATTATAATATTACTCGACATAAGCCAGGGGCCCGTGTATGTGCTTAGGGGTGACGCATATTGGGAGGGGGCCAAGTTACAAGCCCTTGTGGTTCATAGTTTGGGTTAATAAATATTTCAAAATTATTATGAATATAAATAAAGTTAATGTATTTCATCAATTATAACAGCATTATATGCATGCATGCGTGTATTCATGTTTACGAATCCAAATTTACCAACACTTTTTCCTATAAAGTAGAGGTATGGTATAATGTGGCAATATTAACACAAACAATCTTGGCAAATAAGTTAGAACTTCGCCACATCGTTCGCCTGACCAAAATCGTTCATTTCTGGGAAAAGTGACTGGTGGGTATCTTTCATCGTCGATTTGACAATAGCCACCACCAATTCCGATATTTTTCACTATCAATTTCGTGAACAATATATGTTTCAACTTGTTCTACTGTGGGTAGGGGTACCCGACCGGTTTTGGCGTTTGGTCGCTGCGCTATTTAGTCTCAGTATATTATAATATTACTCGACATAAGCCAGGGGCCCGTGTATGTGCTTAGGGGTGACGCATATTGGGAGGGGGCCAAGTTACAAGCCCTTGTGGTTCATAGTTTGGGTTAATAAATATTTCAAAATTATTATGAATATAAATAAAGTTAATGTATTTCATCAATTATAACAGCATTATATGCATGCATGCGTGTATTCATGTTTACGAGTTTGCTGAATAAAATAATTTGTTCGCAATTTTGAAAGTTATTTAGAGTCCACGTGTTTTCACGAAAATAATAGTAAAAATAGGGAAAAACAACAGAACAGTTCTTATTCCAAAGTGTATAACTAAGAGAGGAAGAGAGAATGTATTCATTAATATATATGTTTTTGAAGCACATATGCCAAGTAACAATTAAATTGTGAACAATATACAAAGTTTGGTATATTTGGCATAAAAATAAAATGATTAAAGTTATAATTTGGTCTCGTTGCTATGGTAATTTTAATTGCATAGCAACTGTGGTTATGGACAACACATTTGACAACCTAATCAACGTGAGAGGAATGGGGAGGGAACCTTTAATGTGGACACAAAGTTTCTGGCGGTCTTTGCCCTTTCTCTCTAAAATGGTATAAAAAATGTGTTTTAGTCCAATTTATGCAAATTTGGCATATCTAATTTGAACTTGACCTTTGACCTTGACAGAGGTAACTAGAAAATTGCCAACAATGATTTTATTTATCCGGGTATCCCATAGCACACTATTAATATTGTTGGCGTATGGTACTAAAAATGTTTAGCAAAAATTGTTCTAGCCATCATTTATCTGACCTGCCTCCTGACTATATACGTCGCCCAGAACATCTCGTTTAAAACATGCTCTACTGGCCGAAAAACTCACAATTTCATTATTGGTGTACTGAGGATTACAAGTCACACCTTGGGATAATTTTCATCGGGGGGGGGGGGGTGAGTGGCGGGTGATATGTTTATACGCGCATGCGAAGATCCAACTTGTAAACCATGGCGTAGCCGAAGATATATCCGTTCATACGACGTATCGGGCAGCTCCGTACATTGAGGCATTCGGGAGATAGAGCCGCCTGAATATAGGTGGTGAAAAATCGTGTGTTTTGTGGGCGTGACTAAAGTCTTGCAGAGTTCAAACTCTCTAAGAGGTCAACGCATACAGCATCCATATCTGTTAATTGGAGACCGATTTTGATTGTGTAAAGTGCGATTACTATCAAGTCGGGCATGCCCTGATCCATCGAACACTTGGTTTATCGCCAAACGAGCGAGGAACACCGATTTGGACAACGCGCACATTACGTCAATCAAAATATGTACCTTAAGGGATTCGCCAAATTACAATGATAAATTACTACAGGAAACATTGTCAATATATTGCTCTTACATGTTTTAAGATATCGAACGGACATTTGGTAGTGAGGGTTTTTTCGATGTGCTGAATTCGATTGAATTTTCACCGGGTTACTCCGATTGCCCAAAATGTGTCATTGACGCCATAGATGTAGCTACGTGTACCACACGAACAGGTAACTAGTATACGCCGCGCAGCGAAAGAGTACGATTGTTGTAGGCCTATATAGAACGGAAACAATTGATTTTCAAATTGTTTCGGTTTGCCATCTACTTTTCTAGGAAATTGGTTATTGTAAACGTCATCCCATTTAGAAAATTCGTTAGGTCTCACTAATCCCCCCCCCCCATTCCGATCTTTGCCATAACATAATGCTATGTTATTCCACCAGCAAAATTAATGTCTAAAACTGCACATAATATATTGGTTAGATGGCCACATAAAACAACACATTTGTAATTTCATACAATCGGTGTCAATTTGAAGTACTCGTTGCCATGGCAACGTGAAATTTGGGAACTGTGATGATTTAAATATTTAAGCATAATAAATTTTTATTTAATTTGTGTTTCAAAATTAAAAAATTTTGAGCAAGATGTTTCAATAAAAGAATATAAAAAGAAAATTGAAAACTAAAATTGAAAATAAAATTTTAAAATGAAATAATTTTTTTTTTTTAAGTTTCAATCTAAAAATCGAATAGGAACGTTAGAAAACTTAGGACAAAAATTAAAAAATTAATTTAAATTTATTATTTATTTATTTAAATATTGTTTTGTTCAACAGCAGATCAAAGTTCAATCTAAAAACTGAAAAATTCAAAACAATTAAAAAAAAGCTGAATTTAAACAATTTATTTTTAAATCAACTGTTTAAAAGATAAAAATTTGCACGAATACATGAGTCTGCTTATGTGTTCACTTCGGAAGTCGATCTCGGATAACAGACAACATGTACATGGATAAAGTCTCATTACATGTGGGCGGGAATACCGCTGTGGGTGTGGCTCCATAGCAGGTTCACTACTTTGCGAGGCATTAACTTCATCCATTGACCTACGATTGTTAGTAATGGTTAGAGCACAAGAATTGTTCTTTACCAGAATCAATAGAGTCGGAGACGAGATTTATTCTGGTGAAGAACAATTCGCGTGCTCTGACCGACTTAGAGCACAATTGATCACACATAATGCAATAAACTGGAAATTTGCCGTGCGCTGGCCGCGATTGGGCATAATAGCCGGTTAGCCACGCCCAAAAACGTGATTAACATGAACTGAATGTGAATAGATATGTCCGAAACAACACGGACTGTTCCCACTTTGAAGCGCCCGTGCGATTTGTTTGTTATGAGTTGCGGGTGACTAACAATGGGATAATCATTGAACTATTCCTTCGCCAGCCTTGAAAATTGGTGTGCTTTACCAAAAATCAGGGAACGATTGCAACAATGGGATTGTGCTCTAATGACTATTAGAGTTATTCAGCTTTGGACGCCCTCCTGTACATTGGCGCCAGCAATTATGCTTCTGAAGACAATTCCTACACGTTTTTCAATATGTGAGGAAAACTGACCGATAGTTCTCTGCTGCGTGTTATCTCCCTTTTTGTAGATGCATGAGATAATGGTAGATTTTTAGTCTGGTAGTGCGCCAAAGGGATTTGCGATATATTATTGTGAGTGGGCTGGCAACCGATCATTGTTTCAGGAGTTTATTGATATTGTATGGTTTCAGTTTTCTCAGCAGCTTTTCTTTTCCTTCTTCTATTACTAGCTTGTCAATTTTTGGGAAATTCACTCCACAGTTGGCATCTAATCGTCTGCTGATTCCTTGTTGAAGACTGATACGAATTGGCTCAGCAATATTTCAGCTTTCTTTCTTCTTCAGTTTCTAGCTTCCCGCTGATTTTAATTGGTGCTGTTCCGGTGGCATAATTATCCATGGCTTTTACATAGCCCCAGAAGGGCTTGGTGTTGTTTTCATTTAGGCCTTTAGTTATGTTGTTGTTGGTATGGTTCCACTCTTCCCGTCGGATGGTACGTTTGCTTATTTTTGTGTAGATAGGTTCATCTCCCAGTTCTCCGTTTTTAGCCTGATTGTAGAGGCGATTTATCCAAGGCAACTGTTTGTTCTTTGTTATGAGTTGAAGGGGTGCTTGTCCAAGATGTTGGTAATGCCGTCTTTAAATATCGACCATAGCTCTGCCACTTCTATGCCCGCTTAGGCTTTCGATTTGGTGTTCTATCCATCTCTTCAATATCCAGTGTTATAGGCGCCCAGTTGTTTGTTTGTTTTCCGCGGGGGTTGCCTTCTGGTAATATGTCTTAGTTCCCATGTCCGTGACTACGAAGTCATGATCTTAGATGGTGTTCTTGACCAGTGATGGGTTTGAGCAGAAAAAAAAGGTATAATATGTTCTCGTCCCTTGTTGGTGTTCTCCCAACGTGTGTGAAGTGTCGTGCGGATGTACATGCGATGTCAATTAGTTTTTGTTGGATGTCGCTGTCTGTCTATCCACTCTTGATGTTCAATGAGTCCCAGTCAATTGCGGGGCAGTTGAAATTTCTCCTGTCAGTTAGACATTCTTGTTGATAGTTATTTTTAGCAGGGATTTCTCTAGCTGTTGAATGTCTTCTATGTTTCTATGGGGCATGTAGACATTTCCTATTAGTAGATCTTTTCTGTGATGCATATATCTTCACGCGCCATATTTTGTAGTCTGTGACTGAGTATGTCAGTTCTTCAGATGTTATATCGTTCCTCGCGAGAATGAATACACCGCCTCCTTTTGTGGTTGTGAGCCCATCGTTTCCGCAGACATTATAGGCTGTTGGGAACATTTGGCTTGATTTCACTGCGTCCGGAGCCGGTTGTTGTCCTGGTTTGATGCATTGAAGCCAAGACTCCGTCCCTCAGAATAAGGCTAGCGGACCGTGTCATTAAATTCAGAAGTCTTGTCTATGAGGCTCCTACAGTTGACATTAGGGATCCTATGGTTGTATTAAGGCTGGAGTCCGAAGACGTCGCTCTGGTTGTTATTGCTTGTAACTGTAGGGGATTGTAGTTCAAGTTGGTTGATCGGTAAATTGTCGTGGGCTGAACTTAGTGATGTTGATAGAAGTGTTTGATATATTTCCCTTGATAGTGGATCATAGTAACTATAGTATATAGCTGTGGAGTGTGAATGATGGCACGTTGACGTTGTCACATCTGCAGCACGCGGCCATGTGATGTTAGAGTTCTCAAGATGTTTGTACTCTGCTATTGGCATCTCCAAGCAGTCCCTATGGTAACATATACTACATTGCTCACAGCATATGCCGTTTGTAGCCCAGGAAACTGAGATTTCACGCAAATCACAAGGAAATTGGTCTTTCAGGTTTACCGATCCCGGATTCTATTCTATGTCTCCACATATAATAAGTAGCAAGATGATGATGTTGACATGTACATTATGTTTGCTGGCATTGGAAGGCATGTATATTGGTATTCTCCCTATGTGTGACATGCCGACTTGTATGAGGTTTGTCAATTTCTGAAGGTGCCATGGTTTTGCAGCTGGTGTTCGCTGTGTAAATGATGATGGGGAGAATGATATAGGGGGTGGACATGAGCATTGCAATATAACGTAGAAACCCCCCATACTTACCTGAGCAAGCTGGCAGTTCTTTTCTATACTCTTGTGTTCCACCAGCAGTAAGTTTTTACCTGTTCGCTGCATGATCTTCTTCGAAATGGTCTTATTTTGGTGGATGCCGTCATTTCGTCCTCCGGGTGTATATACTGTTTCTTGGTATTCAATGGACGCATGGAGGTTTAATTTATAGAAATTGGGATTTTTGGGACAAATTAAAAGTTGTAGTGCGACGCCGAGGCCGAGTCCGGTTAAAGGTGTAGTTGGGAATTTCAATTTCGTTTATTGTCGTTTACATTATAATTTCATGCAGCGGGCGTCTCTCGTATTGTTATTGGTTTGGGATTTTTATGTCACTATTGAGGTCCTCTTCAGATCGCTTGAGAAATCAGGTGAGTGTCCTTGCTTTTTATTGAACTCTCACATTTACCGCCCAGGTCGTATATATGTGTCCGAGCCAAAGAACTATTGTGCCCGAAGTGACCTTTATTTGAATATGAGGTCTTCGCAGTGAGTATATGTGAAAAGCAAAAAGAAAATGTTTAAAAAAACCAGCATTACTAAATACGCTGCATCATGGCTCCATATAGATAATTCGGTGACATTTTCAGAAATATTAGTAGCCCTTATCCGACCTCAAGTCCTGACTATGACAGCGTCAATTTTGATAACTTCAAACCACACCATGTGACTCAACGTATCGTGGAGATGCCTGTATATATAACTTTGTAGGAAAATAAGCCAGGAAATGTTTTATAAATGTTGACGCTCTCCTCCCCTTATCCCCACTCCTGACCCGATTGGTGACATTTCCGAAAATTAAACTACACAATTAGGTTTCTTTTACGATAGAGATGTCAATCAATAAGTTTTTTGGGTATTTAAAGAACGACTCCATTTTAGTCAGCAAAGTTTCACTGGAGTTGAACTCTGCCCTTCTGATAATCTCACCAATTAATGGGGAGGTCAAGTGACCAATTTTGAATGGGGATTTCCATGCAAATCTGTGCAGCAAAAGTTACAGAGTTTTGCACATACTTCTGAGTGTGACTTGATGTGGTATTGGAAATAACGGGTATTTATTTATCTGGCGGTATGCTTAAAACTTGCTCCATTATAATGTTGGTGTATTTATTTTGAATTTGATATTGATTTTACAAATACAGGTCAAGTGATGTAATTCCATCTCGATTTTAAAATGTGTCAACAGTGATTGAAAAGAGTCAGCCCAGTCAGAGGTCCATGGCCACACGTGTGTGTCATGTTGTTGTAAAGAGATCAGTTCTAGTGGACATCCATGCTTTCCTGGTCACATAATCCAGTCAGAGGGGTGGTCGGTTGCTGTTTATGTGTCAGACAGACTAATCTAATCAAGATATTCACTGTGTTGTGATCTGCCTGCCATCTGGTAGATATCCATGAGATGTTTTATTTGGGCCAATTTATGACACATGTTTACATTAAAACTGAGGAAACAAAAAATTTCGAAGTCTTAAAATTGGGATACGCTTGTAGTTTCTGGTGTCAAAAGTATCAATTATGGTGCTTTATCTAGCTTGTTTAGCATGTAGGCACGCTTGAATACGGCTAAAAGTTGTTTATTATTTATTTTTTATTTTATTTGAATTTTTTGAAATTTGAGATTCCATAGTCCTTAATATATTTATTGCAACATTTTATAATTTACCAAGCGGACCCGTCAGATAATACCTGTTGTTTCCAATACCACATCAAGTCGCACTCAGAAGTATCTGCAACTCTGTAACTTCGCCCCCGTTCACGTGATATCGCCAAATCCGAAGGTGTCGCCAAATCATTCAAACCATGCGGTTTTGATAAATGAACATATCTTCCATCAGATGAATCTATATATCTCCCAGTTGAATGGTGATATCCAATATTCAAAACATAATTTCGTACAGCGGAATGTTCCCTCAATGTGATAGCGACCATAGCTTGCTCTCATCCCGATAAATTAATGGAAATTCCGGCTCATTTCCGATTTTATCATAAATAGTAGACACTTTTTTACGTTAGGTATAGTTCGTTTGAAACATAGTTACCAGCCATTGACGCTGGATAATGCGTGTATCAATAGAAAAATATATGTTTAATTAGTCATAAATTTGTCTAGCCTACAGAGCGGTTCGCAAAAATACTATCCGCGATCAAGTATCATAATTTCGGGTGTCAAAGACGCGGATCGATCATGCGATGAGACGTCACCAAACCAGATTTGGGATGTCAAAGATGCGGATGATATACTTTTGACCGTTTCTGCTTGAAAATATCATCATTATATTTCGGCCAGCCGGCACATGGGCCATCTTTAGGGTGAGGATGCATGTGCAATGGCGAAAACGTGTATGTTTGTTTGTGTTTTGTGTGCTAATGTCATATTAATAGTATAGGCTATTCTGTGTTATTCGATACTCATAGCCCGGAACTTACAGCTAATTAATGGAAACATTAAATCAGTTTAAATCATGACTTTGCAGGGACGTGGCTAGAAGGTCCCTGTGATAATAATTCTAGAACCGAACAAACCGAAAACTAAATCTGCGAACAATACGATTGGAAAGTCATTGTGACGCTGAACATCCATAACAATTTTGGATAGAATCATAAAGCAAACTCTGAAATGCATGCTCAGACGCCGGGAGTCCGCTGATAAGATACGATAAGATAAGTTTCATTTCGGTTAAACATACATATCAATTACAGTATATACAACCTATATTATAACATAGTAAATTATTATGTAAATATTATGCACATATGTGGTCCTAGATCTAAATTAGAAAAGTTATAAACTATGGTGTAATTTCCATGTGAACATAACATATAAGTTTGATTAAACAGTAACCCAATATTTTAACATGTTGTCTATCGATTCGCTTATATATATATATATAAGCATTTGGCTGCATGAATATAGTTCTGCATTCTATATCAATGGCAAAGATTCGCCCGTATGGTGTCCCAACTCCCATCCCGATTCGGGTTCGCCAGTCATGAATATTTAAGGTGATGTGAAATACTCCGGTAAGGTGATCAAATAGAATAATCTTGTTCAAAGTAGATATTTTTTACGAATACTAATCCAATTTGACATATATCGTCATTCTGATTTATTAACTAAATGAAATGACTCTGGATAACGAAATCATTTGTGTTAGTTTATCGGCGATAGTTGCGTCCCAAATCGAGATGTAAATATTTACAATTGAGCCTAGTTCAGACAATGTTTTCTATGGAGTGGTATAATTGTTAACGGTCGATTTCTTGGAAATTTTCGGCGATTGTAGTAGAATGCTACATTCCCCAGGTTAGCATATATAGTTCCTATATTATAACTTATCAATTTCAGACACCCGAGCAATTAAGCCCATAATATGTCTTTAAACTATATATATCATTAAAACATAAAAATACGTTGTATCATGGAGATGACTATAGATCTGTTTGGTGAAGTCGGCGACACTTTTCTTTAGAAATTCTGATGTCCGATCTCCATTTCTGACAGGGCAGAACCATTTTAGCTACTTTAAAGCCATCCTATTTGACCCGTCGTATCATGGGAACACACCTTTATAAATTTGTATTGGAAAATCGGCTAAAATGTGTGTAAGTGTTAAGTGCTCTGAATTGTGCCACCTCGGAAAACTACACCAGTATGATTCATATGTCATGGGAACACATATATATATATCAGTTTGGGTGGAAAATGGTGACAAGAATTCTTACTAAATTTTGGTGCTAATTCATCAACACTCATCCCTGTTTCAACGATGACAATTTGGAACTTTGAATTATATCATACATTTCATGTACATTGGAAATGATTATAAGAAAGTTTGGTTACCTTTTTATCATGTGTGTGCCCATCTTTCAACCCCCATTACTGACATTGCCATGTACATGCACCTTTAACAACACCATTGGACTCCCTAAATCAGGGATAGGACTATATATATTTTTCGTAAAAATCAGTGACAGCACTACCTTCCCTATATCATGGAGATATCAATATAGGTCAGACCAAAATGAACTCATAATCAACATGAGGAAACATCTCTCAGATATCAAACTCAAGTTGGACAAGTCAATTGTCAACCATTATAGATTACCATGCAGGACATAACTTACTCACTGACTTTCGTTCCATGTCCACAGAGAAAGTCCCTCTCTGTGAAACAACAGATAAAACTAAATCTATGAGACTGCAGCGAGAGGAATTGTCGATATCAGCCCTCAAAACCACAACTGAATAGCGTGGGACCGACCATTTCTCGAAGAATATATTACGTTAACGGCTCGTTTTGGTGTCAAACAAAAGTTTGGTACCAACCCCAACCCATTAACCAAATTGGAGACCAAGTTCAAACTAAGGGGTTGTGCTTGTAAATTTAATGGGTATAAGGCTAGAAACGGTGGAAAAGGTTCTTGCACAATATCTCAAGACATAATGGGTGACCAGGTCTAGATTCTTCAACTTGTCACGGTATAAATCACGAATCATGGACGTCTCGGAACAGATATAAGGCACTGACATTTTCGAGTCTATGGTAACAAATTCCTGCTATCAGAGCACACGTTGTTGGATACTCTCATATTAAGTGCAAGACGACTAATTCTATGAGTTGGTCATTCGTGAAACCAATTTATTACTTGATCCTACACGTATTCCATGCAATAAAGCCAGTCTATAAATTGTGTTATCAAACGTTCGTTTAATAACAGGAAATAGTGCCAGATGACCTTTGACTTCCGATTCGGCGTCTGTTTACATTCCCTAAAAATACTATGGTTTCCAATATTTTTTCCAACAAACTATAATGAGTGAAGTGTTTGAAAAGTGATCTCATTAAATATACGCCATTAGGCCATAATAAATATATTGCTAGATGATCATCGGCGCCCGCCCCTATTTTTTCGGCCCGCCTCGGATTTATTTATTATACCATTTACAAAAGTCAAACACAATTTTTTTTTTTTTTTTTTTATAAATTTTGTTTAATGTATGTAATTGGCACGTAAGCACACCTATATCGCTAAATATATACTATATACTATGTTTACATTAAGCAGCAATCATTTTAGATGGAATTTTTTAAAACAATTTACTTCTATCAAAATACATATATGTCCATTTGTGGTTGCAGATGAATCCCAATCTCACCAATAAATATGCAGTCTTTAAAACATGCCTGTGGTAATCTTTTTTGTTCAACTATCATCTCTTGTTGGAAGAAGTCTTATCTGTTAGAGAGCAATATACATGTAGTAGACTTTCTATATCAGAATTTGAAGTTCCTCTCCCCAGTCAATCAAGGATTCATAGTGTGCATGCGTAGTTACTAGTATGGATACAGACAGTATAAATATGACTGCATGTCTACCATATAAAACACCCTTCTGGGATGGGCACTATTTAAAAACAGCACATGGAATTATTTACTGGTTTGTATGGGTGTATAAAACTTACAAGCATGCAATGCCAGTGTGCATAAGGAACTTCAAAGTTGGGGGCAATTTGAATCAGCGCTGAGGTGTGGTACCTCAGTCAAGGTGTGGCCTCTGGTACCGGTACCATTTTCAGTGTGGTGTGGGTCTTTATATTTCAATGCAATTGAGGGGCGTCTGAGACTGAGGGACATTTACACCATGTGCAATGTGACTGAGGCGCATGTGAGATATCCTGCCAGTGGAGGTGTGTCCTGAGGTGTATGACCAAATATATAAGTGAGGTTTGAATTAATATCATACAAGTTATGTTATTATAAAGTCATAGAAAAGCCCTATTGTGGTGTTCATCTTGGGCCTGTTGATATGTCAATATTGTGCTCTGGGGAAGATGTGCCACCACAATCTAAACCGAGAGAATAATTACAAGAGAACTGCATAGTTGAGTGCTTGGGAGGCATTTGTTTATCCACATTGACAATACTTATCATATTATTGTGCTACATTAACTGTTTTCTTACAATATACATGGACAACATTAACATAAGTATAAAGAGTAAGCATTAATGCACTTCTTAACTGTTCGGGGGAAAAATAAAAAAATATTACCAAAAAAAAAAAAAATCCCTACCTACCTACCTGGATTTTTTGGGCATAGTAATCGGAAACAAATATTATTATTTTTTGGGCCTAATCGTGCTTGTTCCGTACTGCAAGCATTTGCTCATTTCTCGGGATACCGAACACCACATAGAAATAGGGCATGCGAATATGCTTGACATGGGCATCTTTTGACATATAGTTTGCACCACATCATAATTATGTATGTGCGATATTAATATATACATATGTGTTTTATTATAAATGAAGTAAATACGCCAAAGAGTTTTTATTTATCTGGGACTATTTCTATACGCGGGCGAACAACGCACAGTTACGTGAAACGCCATCGCATGCCTTATAGAAGCCGATCTTAGTTTCGCGTCCATTTCTTGAATTAAGTATGTTTTGTCGAGGTTTTGGATCATGTAATAAATAGAATCTACAACTCGTCCACAGTTTATATCGGAATTTACAAAACTCGTCCAGTAAATTAGGTCTGGACTTCGCCAAAGTCTCGGTCCAGACCTAATTTACTGGACTCGTTTTGTAAATTCCACTATAAACTGGGGACTCGTTGTCGATCCTCTATATATTTTATATTCTATAATTACAATCATGGGTATATAATATATTATCTTGAGCGCGTTACCATTTCTGACTATGATTTTCTTGTATTAATATGGTGAAGTGAATGTGTTGATATGAAAGGGAATCTCGGCATCCGTGTGTTTAATCACCTAATACGCACACGATTGAATAGCGAAAGATACTCAATCGGCGTTCACGATTAGATAGCGATTAATTTGGTATTCAATCTGAGTATAGTGCCACGGGTTGTTAGGATTGTATTTAGAAATGAGATCATGAGTTTATCGGAGGGGCGATAACCCAATATAGAACGTACTTTTGTCTGAATAACGGAGGTTTGTTTGACAGTTTACAACACCACAAGTAATCAACTTTGGTCGTAGCTAATTCAAACTCACCTATTGGGTGGGTGGGTTCACCTATACAGCGGTTTGGTGTCGCATTTCAAAATACTATTTTTTTTAAACTCTCTTTAGAATTTTTTTTTTATTTATGAATATCTCCGTTAGTTAGTCGATATAATTATTCCAAAAGGAAGTATATCTAGTAGTGGCTATAGTTGGCTCCGTGTATCCCCCTTCGGAGTAAATGAGGAATGAGGATACTCGTTTTGAAATATAATCCTAACATCGCATGCCACGTGTTACACAGATTGAATACCAATAACTATCTGATCGTGAACCCCGATTAAATATTGTTTTATATATAATCCTTAGTGTATTAGCTGGTTTAATGACGTGTATACCATGTAAATTATGTTTATTAATACATAAGTTCAGAACTTTAGTAATATGGCAAAATGTAACTATCCAGAAATATAGTTACATACATGTATTTCAACTGACCAGTGGGTTCATTGAAATGCTAGAGCACATAACCTAACTAAGAAAGTATATTTTATTTCATTTATTTCATATGCCGTTTGAGCTAATTGACACACGTTTACAAAAATTATATTTCCTGGTGTTGAAAGAACAATTTTCCTAAAAAAAATATATATAAGAAATAGTTAAACAGTGACTATACCAGATAACAATATCATCTTCCTGTATTTCTGATTTGCATAAGGGTGCATCTATAGCTCAATATAATTTAGTTATTAGATATATTTCATGATCAAACAACATGTCACGTGACTCACGAATTATCTCCGTCTGAAAGTCAGCATTATAACTACATACAGTTCAGAAAATATGTCCAGGTTATTATAATTTATACATGTAAATAAGTGGCATGAAATCTGTTGAATTTCCAGCTCATCGAGGAACTGGGAATACAACGAGTGTGGTCACCTGTGCGCCACTTGAATAGTTATATAGTCCACAAAGCCGTTGGTAAGATACATATACATACATATGTTTCCTGCCGGAATTCTCACTAACCAACGTGTTTGTCATACATTTAATATTGATTGTTGGAAGGCGGCATATCTTTAAAGACATAGTTCGGTTATTGTCAAGAGACATTCACTACTTTGTACGAACCATCGCCAATTCAATTGACAGACTAAAAGTTCATAAATGCAGCGTAAAAGTCCAACAATGTATACTTTCTATGCGACTAGACTGAACAGTTCTGTCATTTTATTTGTTATAATCAGGCCGCCATAGCTATATGTGGAATGTGCTTTTGCTCGATTTCTGAAATCCGAATTTAACAAAGGTGAATTAACTGTGACAGTCACTCTATGTGAAAGTGCCTATACAATTGGGGAAACCTTATGTCACTTGAAAACAAGAAAACCATAGTCAGAAATGGTAACGCCACCAAGATCATATTATTAACCATAAATATAAATTATAATATAATTATACTATAAAGTAGCTTTCAAATTTTATGTGGGAAATTTGCATACTTCCATGTTTCAAGTTTTCCCGTTTCTCGTGTTATACATTACATTCTTCAAACTGTCTTCTTTATTACACAAGCTGATGGGCCCGACTTCGTCCGGGCTGTTTCCCATCAGATTTCCGGAGAAAGGCGCGATTTGACCTTGAATTGACTATTTAGAAAGTCAAGGTCAGGTCAGGGTCATGATTTGACCCGTCCAAAACACTCCCCCGACAAAAGTAACCATAGGTATCAAATTTCGTCGAAATCCATCCTTTTTACCAGATTTGACCTTTGATTGACCACATTGAAGGTCAAGGTCACTCCGATGTCAGGATTTGACCCATTCAAAACACTTCCCGGACAAAAGTATCCCTAGGTATCAAATTTCGCCGAAATTCGTCCGTTTTACCCAAATTGAAGTTGCATTGACAATTTTAAAGGTCAAGGACAGGTCGGGGTCACGTCCAAACACTTCCCGGACACAAATACCACTAAGTATCAAATTACGTTGAAATCTATGGAAAGTCGAAGAGGACATGTTAGTTGCTAATTGCTAGATATACGACGCACGACTTGTCGCGGTTTTTTTAAAGGTGTTTCAAACTAGGAGATAGAAGTATTCTGCGTTTCAACTGGTGATGAATTAGAGTATTTTATTCAAATTGTATGGCATAAATTGTTATTAAAACCGTATATACTATAACAAAAATGAATGACTCTAAAATTAAGTGGGCCTTTAAACAAAGTCACAATTGCAGTTAGGCTCATCTCATACTCGTCTATTCAGCGATTATTGATATATTAGGTCACCCGTAATGACATTAAATCGCTGGGAACATAGCAATTGTGTGGGCTGCTTGGTGTGAATATGTAATGAGAAATAAGGTCATACGTAATGACATTAAACTCAAGAAAACCCGCGAAAACAAAACAATCACATTTAATGTTTTAAGTTATTTCCTTCATATAAAGAATCTTCGTGATAATGAACCCTCTCAATACTTTAGAAACTGAATTAACCTTAAAATAACAAAAACCATTAGAATAGAGAACCTTCGGAATAACGAACCTTCGGATTGGTGAACCTTCGGAATAGCGAACATTCAGAGAAATTTTGGAATAGTGTACCTTCGGGATATTGAACCTTCGGACTAGAGAAATGCCCCCCAATATTCATATTTTATGTCCAGAGTTCAAAGGTATGGGCCCATAAAATTGAACCCCAAATTGGAGCCCGCACAGAACAGCACTTAAGTCAACTGTACCTGTGTCATATCCCAATGCTGGATGGTCCATATATACCACAACATTCATATTATATGCCAAGAATTCAAAGGTATGGGCCCACGTAATCACATTAAATCTCAAGAAAACCCGCGAAAACAAAACAAAATCACATTTAATGTTCTGAGTTGTTTCCTCCTGTATCTGTATCGGTGTGCGCGCAGGATCAGTTCGGATGTGAGCACACACTCCATAAAAGGAATCTTCGTGATAATGAACCCTCTCAATACTTTAGAATATAGAATTAACCTAAAAAAATTACAAAAACCTTCGGAATGGAGAACCTTCGGAATAGCGAACCTTCGGAATAATGAACCTTCGAAATAGCAAGTATTCAGAATAGAGAACCTTCGGAATAGTGGACCTTCGGGATAGCGAACCTTCATAATATAAATATGTCTCCACAATTACACCGGTGACGTGAACACATGTGCTAATCTTTGTAGGACTATCGTCACTATCGGAACGGTTTATCTCAAGTACGAAATACCTAACCATAATACATTCGCCCATAGGATTATCGATCGTCCGCTCAAACACAAGAAACTCTACACCAGTGTACACCCACTGGCGTGGCGGTAATAATCAGTCCATGTCTTAAAAAAAATATTTAAGTGCTTATATATTCTATCCAATTGTACATTTATCAATGTATGTCGTAAACATGATCACTATATAACCACAGACCGATTAATATACTCCGGATTACATGGCGCACACCCCATACGTCACTCTCATACCCACTTGATTGAATCGTAATTCACATTTTGGAACAGTGTTGCATCTAGCGACATTTCAAGTTGGCGACGTCCCCAAATTATTATGGTCGATATAGCAAAGTCCTCCAAACTACTGTTCCATCTAGCGAACCCCATGCACAAACCATTGATCCATCTGGCGAAGTATCCAGGACCGATTTGGCGACCTTTAGACATAGTCTACTAGCTGCAGTATTTATCTTGTCGATCTAACCAAGTTCCAAAAAATCAAACTACTGGACTCACTGTCTGGTCGATCTGGCGAATCAAGTCGATCCCCTAACTATCGATCGATTTGATGACTAAAGTCCCCAAACTACTGGTCGATCTGATGACTAAAGTCCCCTAACTACCGGTCGATCTGATGACTACTGGTCGATCTGAAGAAATCCCAAAACTACTGGTCGATCTGAAGAAGTCCCAAAACTACTGGTCGATCTGGTATAATTTATATTTATGGCTAATAATATGATCTTGAGGGCGTTACCATTTATGATTATATATATATATCTTTTATTCCTCCAAGTCAATATGAAGATTTTACAAAAGAATATACATGAATATAATGATTAAATAACAGGAACATAGAAATATAAGAGAAAAAGAACTTATTCTTATGACCCGCCACCAATTGATTCTTCATAATTGCACGGGAATTGAATAGGGCGTGGAGATCAAATTCCATGCCACACCACGCACACTAGGTACATGTATCTGGATGGCCACGTCATATAAGTATGGAGTGTCCAAGGGACAAGTGTTTCCATACCGTGTCGGCATATACATATATATGCATACGTATACATACACATACATATACATATACATATATATATATATATATTTTGAAAGTGTGGAGAGCGCGGGCACAGGTCGGAATCCGATTTCTTATGTAATTATTTCTATGGAACTAGCTAAATTTTGTTAGGTTGTGTCGGAAATTGACATAAATTTTGTTAGGTTGTGTCAGAAATTGACATCAATTTTGTTAGGTTGTGTCGGAAATTGACATTGAATAATTTGTTGAGCATTGTTGCCATTCAAAGATGGAACTAGCTAAATTTGTTTGGGTTGTGTCGGAAATTGACATAAAATATTGTGTTGAGCACAAACTAAGGATAATGGTGTTGACATAAGCTAAAAGCTAATTGAACTGCGTGTTAATCAAGGTCTGAGTCTAGATCGAACGAGCATATCTCTCAAACTGGGATTTTTCTTGTAGGCAATAATAACCCGTTTGTCGAGAGGCTCGGTCAATTTAGTGTTTAATAATGCAAAGTTTTTTCTGAAAATGTTTGCGATTTCAACATTTCTACGATTGTAGATCAGAGGAAAGCACAAGAAATTTCGAGAAACACCTTTGTAGTCAATGTTAAGTCCGAACGGAAGATATGTTTTAAGTACGCCCATCCAATGATTTTCGCGTTCTAGGCGTATTGAATCGGTTTGGTCTTCGTCGGCTAGAATTGGTGTATATATACAAAGGATGGAAATCAACCGCATCAAGTCTTTTTACTTTCAATTTGTGCCGAACTGGATTTCTTTGTTTTGTTTTCGGGCGAACGTGTTGATTATGTCACTGTCCCTGGTACGACTTATCGTGGCAATCAATTTGCTGATACATCATGAGTAACTTTTCAAAACGGGTTGAGTGGGTGTCCGGTATTTCGTTTGAAATCCTTTGTCTTTATTAATTTTGTTTCAGATTTGCGATCATATTACCCCCGGCACTGTGGGCAAATGTTTTATTTATGAGTGCAATCACATACCAGCAACCGACGCATAACTAATCATGCATAGATTATATATATTTTATTTCATAATTTATTGTTGATTTACGCGACAAGAACATCGGGCGTGATGTGGGATCCGGGACCCCATCATGGTCAGTGAACATGATGGGTATAAATGATTTCATTCAACGATCATCGTTAATACTTTGAGAAAATTTCTACATTTGAAAGACTGTCAGTTCATTAAGGTAAGCAACATGTATATAGTTATAAATGATAACAAGCTCTTGAAACATATCCAAAGCTTTCGGACCAATGCCTTCGTCGGTGGAATTTAATTCACCCTAAAAGTTACATTCTTGCTGCTGCTTCAACACAATTAAAAGTTATAACGTTGATTCAACCAACGTTTACCTGTCGAATCAACGTTATAACTCTTTATTTTGTTGAAGCAGCAGCCAGAATGTAACTTGTATGGTGAATTCAATTCCACAGACGAAGACATTGGGCCGAAAGCTTTGGAGATGTTTCAAGAGCTCGTTATGATTTATATACTTGTAACATACAGTCCCTGAATCAGGACTACCACATTACTTAGCTGAACATGTATATGAGATAATGCAAATCATGTCATACTCCACCAGTACAAACCATTGTAACTTTTTGATGTTTTCACAGGGAAATTTATAACATGAAAAAAAAAACCAATACAAGTGTATAGACATATTTTAGTTAATAACTGCTCCTTAACATTATATTTCACAGTATGTGGAGGTCTCAGCTCGAGATTGAATGATTTAGGTGACTTTTGTGAGCCAAATTTGCTTTGCGTCGTTGACAATCGTGGAATTTTACCGGGTATTCAACTTCATATTGATTACGATATAGGCTCACAAACGTCAAAAAAATCATGCAATCTCGATCTGGGATCTTCAATTACTGTGAAATAGACCATTAAGGAACAAGTATTAACCAATAATAACATAATGGAAATAAATGAGGTGTGTGAAGTTAGTTCGATATTCGATTTTCGCGAGAAGTTAGTTCGACGTTTGATATTCATTCGATATTCACGACAGAGAAATTTTCAGACAAATAAATTTTCGTTCATTGCGTGAGGGGTGCACCATGTGTCCAATTCGTGCTATCCCACTGAAATTTCGTTCGCGCTTTTCCTGTTTTCCAGACCAGAGCTGAACTTTGCAATTTTTGACTTATACGGCATTGCTATAGACAGTGTAAGCGGTACTACTAGTCCGATTGAGCTGAACTTTGACAATTAAAGTCACTCCCATATGAGAACTACACATGCCAAACTAAAATTCCAGACATGGTCTGGGTCAGCTATGGTATCCGATATTCAAAATGCATGACACAGACAATGTCTGGAACTGTTGTTTGATATGTGCATGCTGTTCTCATAAAGAAAATGGGGAACAAATGTTGATTATTTAAGAGAATGTACTCAATGTCGTATTTCGCGGGAATAATGTAAGATATATTCTGACCTAACACCTCGGTCTACAATAGGCATTTAAAGTGATGTGAAACACTCCGTTTGGGTGATAAAATTGAAATGGAGAATAATCTTGCTCAAAGTAGTTATTTTTACAAATATTATATCCAAATTAACTAAACACATCATCATTCTATTATATTAATTAAATAAAGTGACTTTCGATGGCGAAACCGTGTTCGTTAATTTATCGCCGATAGATGCGTCCCGAATCGAGAAGTGAATATTTACAATTGAGCGTAGTTCACACGATGTTTTCTATGGAGTGGTATGGTCAATTTGCTTGAGATTTTCGGCGATGTTAATAGAATGCTACATTCCTCAAGTTGGCATGGCGCTTGCATACCAACTTATCAGTTTCACGCAAAAGAACAAGTCCATAATATGTCTTTAATGGCAATAAATGACTATTGCACATCACACATATACTTTATGAATGCGATTCGTACAATTCAAGCATTAAACTAGACACAGTAATTTGACACGTTAGTCACGTTCCGGCTACCAAAATAGGTAGATACAAACCGGAAATACTAATATATACACTGTATATAGTCTGAACAAAATTATTGAGGTCTTTAGATCATGAATCTTTACTAAAAATTATTGAGGTCTTTAGATCATGAATCTTTACTAACGCTCGTAGAGATCATATTTCACCAGTACAAAAACTTGGAACTTTTGAAGTTTTGACAGGGAACCTTAAAAAGTCGAAAAAATAATGTGGGGAACATATTTCTTAGTTATTATCTGTTCCTTAATAATGATAATGATAATGATTTTCGGTGACTTTTCTGAGTTGATATCGCAATAAACATTGAATTAATTACCGAGGAGAAATTCCATAATTGCTCACAAATTGCTCACAGAGTCACTTAAATTAAGTTTGGAGCTTCACCTGCAGTGAAGTACATTTTTAAGGAACAGAAAATAACTAAGAAATATATTACCCGCGTAATTTTTTCAACTTCATAAGGTTCCCTATCAAAACTTCAAAAAGTTCCAAGGGTTTGAACTGGTGGAATATGATCTCTACGGGCGTTAGCCTGAGTAGAGTTTCATGGCATGATCTATGAGGTCTTGTAAATTCATCATAATTATGTTTTCATCTTTCCGCTCAGAAGTAAGACAACACAAGCTTTTCATGTTGCATATATCAGGACGAAAGCTTGCTTTTTACCGTTTTACGGTATTAAAAAGAAGGGACCATTGTTTGCCAAATCCACATTTGTTTATTTGTTTTATATTTACCCCAAAATTTACAAAGGTGAATACAACATTTCATTGATGTCCAATCATCGCCAAATTCCATATGGATTTTCGGGTTTTCGAGGTTTTTTGTTGTTGAAAATTTACAGAATCACCTTTAGATGGGAGCCGAATAATTTATGGTCGCCAGCGGCCATCATGGATTTCACTCTTTGTATAATTAAATCCCTTGACACATCATATACAGGCCATCTAACTCCCTCATCGATCTTCGCTAAACTTTATATGGATTTTCGGGTGACCTCTAGCTGGGAGCCATCATTTCTTTCTGAAATTCGTAAAAACACACGATCGCCATCAGCCATCTTGGATTTAAAATTTGAATCCATCGGCACACACGGCAACCGGAATTTTAGTCCAGTGCATTTATGTTTTTACCCAGAACTAATTGAAACAGATTTTTTTGTTGGAATAGGTACATAAACCCTCCATAATCAACATACTAAAAATCAGCAAAAATCGGGAAAAGGGAAATTGGTGAATTTAGTGAAATAAATTTGGGAAAATTTTGTCAAATCATCAATTTATGGATTTTCATGAATGTATAAACAAGTCCTGCAAATACCAATTGTATCGTACTCACTTTACTGAATCCAGAACTGAAAACCATTCCCAGATTCGTTTAAGTCTTTTTCGAGTTATGTGCCTTCAATTACGCGAGTTTACCTGATTTCTTGACCTCAATTTCGCAGAATGAGCCAAATGTCGTATTTTGTGGTAAATTAGTTAAAAAAATAGACCAAACTGAAGGACTTTTTCACTTCTTTCTAGTAATTTCCTCACTAAATAAAACACAAACAATTATTAATATGTGCATCTATGATGAAACAAAATCAAATATTCTCAAACAAAATGTGTGTTCCATTGTATTGGACTTAGCCAAATTTGCCTCTGACACAGAACTCGCGTGATAAAATGCCATATTTGAGGTCATGTAACTCAATACAGTAATAACCATATGCTCTTATTTTCTCATAACCTACCAGATTGAACAAATTGTGAAGGAATACAAATACATTGGTGTAGAAAAATAAATTAGAGGGAATAATGTATGCCAATGGCACTGTAGATCTACATGTAGTTTTGCGTTTAAACGCAATAGTTTTGCTTTTGTTTAAACGCAATCGTTTTCCGTTTAAACTCAATAAGTCTCGCGTATACGCGCAATAGTATGTCAATGACGCTGTAGCTAAATGTGGGCTATATACATCGATAAAGCACCAGAAATTAGTCTCTTCGTGCGTTGCTTTTGGGTGGCTGCCATTTGGGACGGATTGAACCCACGTGTGCGGCGGCCATTTTGGATTAGGTGGGGTGTTGGATTGGGGGTGGGTGGGATCGAAAGGTTGTAATGAGGCCACCCTAGGTCACACTTTGTCTGACCGAAATCGGTCAATAGGACTGAGCAATATGACGTGGGTCCCTATTCGGACCCCTAGCTATGGTGCTTTATGGATGTACATGACATAGCTACAGTGTCATCGATATGGGTTGTCCCATCTACATTGCGTTTAAACACTAGCCTTAATGTGTTTAAACGCAAAACTGCAGGTATAGCTACAACTTAATTGGAATACGTTGTACCCTCTATACTATAGTGTTTAAACACAAAACTTATTGCGTTTAAACACAAACGTGATAACATAATATATTGTTCTATATGGTTTAATGTGACCGCAATTGTCTTCCGTAGTTAATTTATACTTTTATAGTTATCATTCTGTGTAGAGTGTTTATATTCTATGCAGCCAAAATGATTTGAATTCCATGTGTATGGGTATACTTACTCTCAATCGTTGGAGGAAATAAAGGAATACATTATCATTTCAGAACCACCAAAATGAAGGTTGTGTCTGTTCAGACTATTGCTGTGTTGTTTGTCGTCTTGATTTGCGCACATGAGGCTCAATCTTGGGGTATAAGGACTCGCTGGATTAGACGTGCTGTTGATTGGGTCTGCAAAAATGTATGGAAGTATACTTGTAATAATGGGGTATGCAAATATGTAAAGAGCAGAGTGTGCAGCGGACGCAAGAAGAGGGACTTAGCTGCAGCGGAACGTGGATTCGAAAACGTATGTAGTTTGAACAGATCAAGTCAGATTAATTTAATCACATATAGATATTGGTATAATTGAGTAAATATAATTATCACATAATTAGCCCCTAAATCCGGTCTCATATTTTTAGTAAGACACTCGTGTATTATCGGCACACACAGCGACGTACGTGCTTACCGCAATGATGTCGGAATATTATTATCATGCTAATTAGAATATATTTATGATATTCAATTTATATTGGGCTATTTAGTGTTGACTGTGATATAACCATGCATGATAAGGGTTGTTGAACAATCTTGTCAACATGAACAGTCACCTTTAAAAGTTAATGGAACTATATTTTTCTTGAAGTAATGTTGTATTTACTTCCTCTTTGGTTATGATAAGAGAATCAATATTAATTTATTTTAACCCCAGTCGTTTCGATATCGTTTTTCCTTGCTAAAATGTGATTATGTGATAAAATGGATCTCAAGTTCGATGCAATTATATACGAAATGTATTAACCTCGTCCGCTATAGCTCGACTCGAATCTAATTTAGTGCACTCGGTTAAATCATTTCGTATAGAATTGCGTTTCATTAGATATCCTCTCTATATATTACATGCACATTACACATTTCTAATTTAATACTGATACATGGATATAAATATGATATATCAGGAGAACACATTAAAGTGATGTGAAACACTCCGGTAGGGTGATCAAATAGAAATGTAGATTAATCTTGTTCAAAGTAGGTATTTTTACAAATAGTATATCCAAATTAACAATAAACACCATCATTCGTATATATTAATTAAATGAGCGACTCTCGATGGCGATATAATTTTCGTCATTTTATCGCCGATTGATGCGTTCCGAATCGAAAAGCAAATATTAACAATTGAGCGTTGTTCAGACGATGTTTTATATGGAGTGGTACAGTCAATTTGCTTCAGATTTACGGTGATGTTAGTAGAATGCTAAATTCCTACAGTTGGTATAGCCCCTGGATACTATCTTATCAGTTTCTCGTACCCGAACAAGTACATAATATGTCTTTAATGGGTGGGTGCGTGTGATTGAAATGATGGGGGGGGGGGGGGTAAACACAAATCTACGTGTCGTTATTGCATTTGTGGGGTCTATTGGATAATATATATAATATAATATAATATATAATATATAACATGCAAGTCCATCGTCCTTACATTGGGGTGGTGCGGTGGCACACGCCTCCAAAACCATGCACACTATTAATACCATATACCGTTTATAACTCATAACACACATGTTTATCATGCTGGCCTAGTAGATTGACCAATGAGAATGTAGAACTACTAGCCGAATATGAAGGGACACTAGGTTCACCTTGATTGTCACCTATCCCATACGGACACCCCGGGGGGATATGGATTCATATGGGGTTTTCTTGAAACTCTGCCGTCTCGTGCATATATATGGTGTATTTTTGACAAAATTAATATCTGTCGGAAATAATTTCTACGACCTTAAAACATTGTACCATGTACCAATACCTGCATCTGATATATTTGACGAAGTCGCATAAATTAACTATCAAACTATATATGTTATCAAATTTCAGATGAATAGCCATTGACTGAGCGCGCTGACGTTCTATGTCCATGGCGCGTGACTGTGACGTTTCGTAATTTAATAGCCACATATGATCATATATACAGTTAGTTTTTTTAGGCAGCACGTTTAGATTAGTAAAATCTAATAAACTTCGTACCGGTAATTCATGGAAAGCATGATAAAGGCGTTACAATACTCTTATAGTTGCCAGCTACGGTGTCACGTGAGGCGCAGCGAGATTATCTAACTTCGCCTCACATGAAACCGTATCCGGCAATCAATCGCCTTGTGACTTATAATATACTTCCTCGTATGCATCCACACATCATGCAAAATTGATTGAATTTAATACGCATTGTCACTGAGTCGCGGCCATATTGGATCCACCCAGACCCGTTCCGTTTTTTAGTGCTACGTGTCAAAGTTCTGGAGTAGCATTCCATATATGGAATTCATGAATATTCAAAAGGTCATATATGGAATGCTACTCCAGACCTTTGACCTGTAGCATTAAAAAAACGACACGGGGCTGGATGGAACCAATGTGGCCCAGACGCAGTGCCAAGGCGTATTATTCTTACCATACCACGTTGTTATACACATTCTAAATGCGATTGAAGGGAGCTGAGGTTCAATCTAGGTTTGGGAACTTGTCCGCCATTCCCCAAGTCTCTGTATCCTGTTAATCAAGTGCAATATATAGGTTTAAATCAATACGTTTTGAAAATAATGGGGTTCCTGTTATTTTTTCAGACAATCGAACCCGCAGCTGATCGATAGATAAGCTGGGTTTACTCAAGACTATACGAATGCCATATTTGTCTCAAATTCATATCACAATCTACCAGTTTTATGTTTCTTTGTAGAATGGAGGCCAAGTCCTGCCATTGCCGCTAGATTTCAACGCATGGGTCGCAACGTGTGGCGAACAAACCGATGGACCGAAAAAGATTGATTATGACTGCTTCCGACAGGCTAACAACGCCGAAGACACACCAGACACTCAGGCTGCTTTCGCGGACGCCGACACTAACAGCGATGGTAAGTTGAAAATGACTGTAGCCTCTCCTTTTGTCGATTCAGGGACATGACTAGAGGGTCTTCGTCCGATCGGTCGGATGTCCAATAAGTGAAGTCATCAAAGTTGAGAAGTAGTATATATTTTTAGTATAAGGCGCTCCATCCGACAATGCGGTTCGAAATGAGAGGTGTGGCCACTTTGTTAGACTAATTAAAAAGTCTCCATGCATACATATACAATCAGTAGCTTTCACGAATTATATGGATTGTATGTATCATTTCAATTTCTTTTGCAATGAATATGTTATCACAAATACTCGCTATTTATATGTAAACTAGGGGCTTGTCCGTCAAAATGACGGACGACAAACATGACATGCAGGCACATTGTGTGAATAATAATACGCTTCACCTGATAATAAACGCTCTTTAAGTTGCTAATTATTCATGCTTCTTTAAGTCATTTGAGGACATCGGCACATACACCGTGACATTTCCCGTGTCATGTTACCTCTGTCCACCAATTTTCCCACATTTTATCTGAGCTGATAATAAACCGTCTTTAATATATTTTATGATGTAATCTATCAGTCCCCTTTAAGTCATATGAGGTCAAATGCGCCTATCCCATGGCATTGTCATGGCCATGTGACCAATGCGTACCAATTTTTCTACATATTTCTAAGCTGACAAGGGACGTTCTTTGTTGCTCATATAGGCCTATGCCACTTCAAGTCGTCTGATGTAAAAATGACGAATTACAAACATGGCTTGCAGGAAAATATTGTTACCACTGCACTGCTGATAACAATATCAAGAAAACCGACATACGGCGCGCGGAATTTGTACGAAATTTAGACGGACCCGCTGAAACCACATTATATTTTAGAGAAGGTGCCGCATTATATCAGTAAAAATATCGTCTTGGCAACCTTTGGGAAACTCGGTATTTCTAAGACTGTCTAGTACCGATTGGCCTGAAATTAGCATATCGTATTCTAATATGTGCCCAGGACATGGTCAACATTTGGGCGCCATCTGACATGAGGGTGATATCGTTTTAAACGCGCCAAAATCGTGACAGTTACACACACACACACTCTCACTCACAAACACTTGACATTTATATAGATATATTATGGGATCACCCCCTACAACCCAATACTAGACGAGGTCAAAGATAATGGACGAGGTCAAAAGCTAATGATTAATGATTAATATTTTTTTGTAATTTAAAGGATTACACCGGTGCAATTTCTCAGTCATTATCGATGTGAGCTAATACACTGAGTGCGTTGTCGAAAATTTTTGTTGTGATAGGCCGCCCGTAACTGAAGTTATGCCGATTCGTGAGATTGAATATTAAATTATGGATTATGCAGTCTGAATCGTTAATCCCCCTTCATGTGACGCCACATGATGGACTACTAGCGACACACAGTATCAAACTTGAAAGGCTGTCGCAATTGGCTTTTATCGACTAATTGTTTACACAGAAACAGCTGGACCATCGGAGCTGCAAATTTGCACATATGGGTAATTTGACCCGGGAAATCTTATTATATAGGTCCAGTTGACATCAAATGTCTTAAAGGGGCAATAATAATTAATAATATTAAATAACAAATTATATACACATTCCTTGTGCAGGAAAATTGTTACAGGTGGGTCTCCTGACCTGGGGAATGGCGTGGCACAGACGCATCTTCTCATGTTCCATCCATGAATAATGGCTGATCTGAGAATACTTACTTACCTTTGATCTCAGATGACTTAAAGTGGGACTAATAGATTATATGATAATATAAAAAGTGTGTATTATCATTCCAGAAGATACATGTATGTGGGAAAATTGGTGGCCGATTATAAATAACTGTCTTAACACCTCTATCCTGATTCCATTTACGACGTGACTTACCTGTAACCTCTGACTAATAATCAGGTACTTTTTCATCAACAGCATCAATTTGCCCTACACGCATCACAGCAATTCAGCAGGGCACGCACACATCATAGACAGTTAGCCGCCATGATCACTCAACCAGTGGCTAATATGTTTACAATGCCAAATATTGCTGACGCGATTAGAATCACACGGAAGATAACTTTATTTCTGTTGGCGTCATTAATAAATATCAGCCAATTATATTCTATCATTCTATGATAACCACCATACTACTATAATCAATTATCTATTACATTACAATACGTGGTATCTTTGTCGGATGTAAATGTCGTATGATATTGTATAACGTATGCACATTGTATGCCAATAACAGCAGCATGTCCACTACACCACATATAGAAAACTCTGATGCGGTAAACATGCATAACCCTAGTACGCCCAATGGAGTACTTATGATGTGATTTCTATTGTTCTCCTGCTAGTGGGGTACAACCCGCATGTCGCGTATCGGAGAAGTGTCATGAAAAAGTTATCATTTGAACATTTCCCAACAATGAATATGAATCACTCTGTTCTTGTATTATCTGCTTTTTCTGTCTGTCATCTCCTTATTTTACCAAAACATCCATCCAAATGAAGAATAGACAATTCCAATGTATACTTTGATAACTGAATGGGAGAATTCATGGAGATGATGAATCGGGCCACTAAGTTTATCGCTGATACTCTCTCTCTTTTCAGGAGGTATAGATCTCGCGGAATTCAGAGCCGCTCCATTCCTGTATGAAGGCGAAGAATGTGAGTACATGCAACACATAATTTGTGATAGTTTTAAAGGCCCACTTTATTTTCGAACCACCAGATCACATGATATAAAATATAGGCCATATTATATACCGTTTGAAAGAGGAAGCTCCAAAACATTGTACTATCAACTTATTCGGTGTAATTGACTGTGAACATGTTGTTTTTGTTGAGGTATCGATGTGTTTTCTGTGCTTAAGTTTCATCTGGACTGTATTGATCTATTATTTATCAATGAAACGGGGGGGGGGGTTCGGGCACGTATGCCGGGGTGGGTGGGTGGTCGATGGGACCAACAAATATTTGTTTCCGCAACTCAAAAATATTTTTCCTGCAAGTCTTTTTGACTGTTTTTGCAATGAGTTTGGCTTAAAATACATCTATATGTCAATATTAACATAAATGACAAATTTCATGATGATCAGACAAACAGTATAGCCTGTAGCCCATGCAGATGGATTGAATTTTGATATCCAAGATGGCCGCTGGCAGCCATGTTTTTTTTTTGGCCGAATGACCACAAAATGACTCGTTTCTATTTACATGTCAATGTTAACATCCATGACTAATAGTATACACATAAATTCATATACAGCTGTTTACAGTGAATTCCCCCCGCAAATCTCTGTTTTAGTGTTAATAGGGGGGGTGGGTGTCCAAAAATGGTCGGAAAAAACTGCCGAAAACGGAAAAAAATTTGGACGCGGGGGTGGGTGGGTCACAATAATGGTCGAAAGTAAAAAATCAGCATACGTGCCTGAATTTGTTTTCCGACCCCCCCCTGAATGAAAGGGGAATAACTCTATATCTTAATTTGAATTATGTTGCATTCTGGGAGCGAAACGGGGGGGGGGATAATTATATGATTTCAGCTATTTTAAGGGCACCTTCTGAGAAACAAACGTTCCAAATGGTATTGAATTATTGTATTTTAATCATATTTTATGTGATATATTGTAATTAAAACAGTATATTAAGGCACTATAAACAAATATGTGACTAGAAAATTAAATGGGCCTTTAGGGCTGATCATGTGTCGTGTTTCAGAAGACTCTTCAGAAGTCTCTTTTTATCACAAAAGGTGTGAAACACCAGATTTTCAACAACAAACATGATAATTTTTTAATTTTAATTCTGTTATTTGTGTTGTGTCATCGGCCTCGTGTGGGTGTAATTGCCAATAAACTTATCTTATCTACTTTACCCGTAAATCTATATCGTTATTGTACGAGCGTCGTATACTAAATAATGCTAAATTAAACGGACATCGTTGATTTGAATCTACATCATTTAGAAGGATGGATATGATAGGTGGATAAATGCACGAATTATCGATCTACATGTGTTAAACGTGTATACTCTGAAAAAGTCATAGAATTTTAGAGCTGTTTTCAGTGACCTCGCACAGTAATGAGATGAACGTTCTTTATTGTTTTAACATATTAGGCATAGAAAGACAAGTAATGCTCTTTATTGATGCACACTGAAGAACAGTTTCTGACGCGATTTTTATGAATTCGCAGAATGACATAAGTATTTCTGCGACATAAAATCCACATAGAATTATCTGAGATATTTATCGACCTATTTCGATCCCAAGAACCGGACGCGATGTATATAGACTTCAGACCGCCACGGACTTTCATTGGAGTGATATAAGTTATCACTTAAAGGCAACGCCACATATGTATTCGTCAGAATGTGAAATAAAGATCGTTTTATGTTACGCTTCGCCAATGCTTAACTAAATACGTTACTGCTAAAACTTATCAAAGAATTACGCACAAACAAAATCTTTACATATGCACTATACATTGGCGGTGTGGACAATAAGCAAAAGGTTTCTGCAATATGTAACCGAGACCATCATAAAACTCGATCAGGCGGAATGTGCTCTTTCGGTATAATGACAAGAAACAGTTTGTGTTTACGCCGGTTCAAACTGGAATGCGGTTGTTAGTATCTGTACACGTATATAAAGATCACTGTGTGATAAACGTTACAAATTCAAAAAGAGACATTAACGATGTTCAGAAAACAAAGCATATTTTCTTAGCACTCACATACATGCATATGTGCAGGTGCGGGTTGCGTGGGATTTTAAAAAAATGGTTGCAGACGGTCCTGCGTGTCCTAATTAAGGCTTTCCAACCACCCACCAGTTTTGTGTGATATGTACCCAATTCGGATGGGGTCGGGATGGGGGAGTCCGAAAAATTCAGGATACAACGTTTAAATTAATTTTTGGGACCCTCCACCCCAGAAACGCAAGCTGTTTTCTTGTCAGATCTCGAACATCCACCACTTCAACGCAAGTTGTTTTTCTCCAAGGGCAGTTGGGTACCCGCCCCAACTGATTTAAATTTGATTTAAAAAGATGAAAAATAGCAGGATATGGCAAACAAAGACAGTGAAAGTGTTAAATAATAATGGAGATGAAATGTAAACTATAATGGAGATGAAATATCAACTATGTTGGTCCATGAAAAGCAACAGAAATATTTATGGTTGAACAAAACTCAACTATAATTAAACTTAATCAACAAGGTTTAACATTCATATCCGCATATTACCCGCGTCACAGTCATTCTCTACCGTGTGACTAGCCCCGACTATAGACAAGAAAACCATAGTCAGAAAGTGCCCTCAAGATCATATTAATGGGCATATATAAAATATATTGGAGCTGTAATCTAGTGTTAAACAAAAATGTGTATATTGGAAACGGCTATGTAGTCGATTATATGTAATTGCTTTTGTATGTGTGTATCGTGTGTCCTTGGTGAGAAAGCATGTGAATTTTTTTTTTAATCTGACTTCCAAACTAAACTAACGCTGCAGCCTTGATTTCGACAATTTGATGGTAGGTCAGTCGTCGACCGAATAATGAAACTCCTGGTGTCCGGTCAGTGGCGGGGTTAATATATTTGGTTGGGGCGAATAACGGCCTTTCGTTAGACAC
This sequence comes from Siphonodentalium dalli, assembly GCA_032622095.1. NCBI lineage: Eukaryota > Metazoa > Mollusca > Scaphopoda > Gadilida > Siphonodentaliidae > Siphonodentalium > Siphonodentalium dalli. The sequence goes on along the minus strand of CP136061.1, from coordinate 126,904,636 downwards.
AAAAAACGAGCCCCCTACGTGCCATATTCCTCGATATAACATCCGTTCCACACAATTTCGCATTCTATATATATCCGCGCGCGAATACACACATCCTGCAAACAGTCTAACCGGTACGCATTTTGCGAGTACGCCCCTTGTTACTAAAGTAAAATAATAATATCGATTTTTTGGGGTTGTATATCAAATTAACATCATTACACTACATGCTAGTGAATAATGCACGAAATAGCATGCAGAATAATAATCAGACCACAATCTTCGTTACATAGTTCGAGTACGAAAATACCCAAGTACGTTTCTAATCATATTTTCCCATAGTTCCTATCTCATAGTTCCTATCACACGCCAAAAAAAAAACCTTCACAGAATATACCCAAATATGGCGTAATGACCAAATGGTCGCCAAGTTAATGAATAGTTTATTACTGCTTAAATGTATGCATACATTTTTTTGCATATACAAATAGGTGTTATAACACAACACGTAATGGTTATCGCACAAGTAGTGCATATGGGATAATATTGAGATATTTATCTTTGGGATATTCCAGATAAAGAGCAGGCAATGAAATAATAGTAGTTTTGGGGTGGATACATATACATGCACTTTATAGCTATATATAGCTGGATGTGACATCGATAAAAAGGTCGCATCAGTCCTGACGATCCACCACTGGGGTACCCTTCTCGACACCACATGCACCAAGCGTATAGGAAAATACTGCATTTTCTCCTCCCCTCCCCAACCCACAGCATATCACATATATGCATGCACATATGGAACGCAACAATCAAGATATTTTACGTTATTACTATAGATACTAACTGAAACATGCTCCATTCCGGAGCCTTTATTTAGCGGCGAAGGGGCCTGCGGCCATACGTATATGACTGGGTTCATAACAGCAAACAGCCTTTCGTATTAACGACAGTTGATCATGCAACGACAGTTATTCGGATTTAAATATTTACGGCGCAAATCAGCGAAACGAGGACACATGCATGCACAAGTAACAAAACATACATGATATTAACTTTAAACTGATTTAAGCTGACAACATTTGAAGACACGTCAATCGCACTGTATCGCCCTTCATAACTAGTCAAATTATGAGCGCTTACTCTAAATTTTATAAGTGACACGAAATTTAGGGTTTTTAATCACGGATAGTAAGTTTCGAATTCAAATTTCGATTTAATTCTGTTAAAAAACATATCTTTTGTAGGCTTTTCTTTAGAAACCAGCCAAAGCTGTATATGCTGACCGTGTAATGGCGAAATGAATAGTTTAAAAGCTCCTCAATCCGATACGATGGTCCCGGCCCATATCATCAGATTCCAACAACCATTTTTTTTAAATGCCGCTTCGGTTAGCAGACTCAATTAATAGCCCAAAAAATAATGCTAACCACAGTCAACTATAGTATAAAATTTCTCAAAACCTGTTATTTATCAACATTTTGTTCAACGAATTTTGCCGGTTTGTCCAATATCTGACACAAAAAAGCCACTTGATTTTAGAGTTATCCATCTTCATCCGCCATTTGGTCCGAGACCGTCTTCTCGTCGACTGTTACTGGGGCCACTGTAAAATTATCGGTGGTGAAAACAAATAGATTTCAAAAATCGACATCTGATCACTCTGAGCTTTGATGGGTGGATTCCTCGACTCGAATAAAATATTTGTTACCCTCGAAGCCGAAGAACTAGTAATTTAGGAGCGTTAATTCGGATTATGCATCTGTAATATCATGTATCCAATACCAAGTTTATCCAGTGTATTTTCTAAAATATATGCCCAAATATAGCCGCGGTGAGATAAACCACTATCAACATTTCTGTGTAATAATTCAAAGTTAGCATAAGTCAGAGAATTTTTATCCTTTTTTCAATGAAGCCCAAATTTGAATATTATCTCCAACCTCGCTACTTGAAGGGGGAATTGACCTAACTCTCCCAACACGGCGTCGTTGTTTGCTGATGACTTAACTTTCAAGAGATATCTACACAATTTTCTATGAAGTATTTCTATATCTGTATACTTCACTAAATCCCCATACTTCACAACCATAGCTTAACACTGATCCAACGGAAGTGGTGAATAAAGCAGAAGATACATTCAGGTTATCGCAAATTCGATCGATGGTGAAAGCTACATGATGACGTTGCTCGTGGAGTTTCGTTGAAATCGACATGATGACATTTTATGAATGAAGTGAACATGATGAAATTGACCAGCTTCTTCGTACATCTCAATCGGATTGCGCACACAGCGTCAATAATATATTGTTAATTTCAGTAAAATACTCCCATCTAGACAACAACCAACAGTCTTGACTTTTGAATACTTTCAGTTTGATGTTCGTAGTTTATATTCTATAATAATTTGTTCAAAAGGAATGGCTTTTAAAAGTTTTTTATTTAGTTTTAAGTCTGAGTCGGTGAGCTCGTAGTCTGTTTGCATTGTGAATCTCTGATTTCTCACATGCCTTGATGTATGATATGATTGACCTAATTTATACACGAAATTGCTATAGAACCCACTCTGTCGATGAACCCTTGTACATGTCTGGAGTGTAATATATCATAATCACACCACGATATAAGGCCTAAGTTAATCATATTTGATGGGAATACGAATCTATGAAGTTATTTTATAGGATTAAAAAAAATACACAGATATATCCTAGCTTATGCGTGTGTTTTAGCTGTGGTTCGTTAATTACGCAAGCGCGTATGGTCATATTATTCCATATAGCATGTGAAGAGCTCTATATTCGTCCTGCGCAATTGTCTTATACAATAGATTAAATTTACCGTAACTTGCCATCAATACACCAAGATAAATTAAACTGGCTATAGTTTCAAGAATTTTACCATTCACGATAAGAACACTTCAGGATTTTCAACCTTCCAGTTATTAAATACAAGAAAACTAAGATGCATGCATCAGGTCAGCCATGAACTATTTAGCATAGAATAATTCAGTTCGGTTGCAGTTTCACAACGTTACAACTGACATACGATTACACCTTGAATGTGGAACTATGTAAGAGTGAATATTAATGTTCTAAATCCCATGTTTCACCTTTAGTGGTAATGGGGTCGTACTTTATTAACACGCAAGTAGTGTAATTAACAGTCTAGTAATAACTAGACCAAGGTTTCCTTACCTTGAAAGTAATGAAAATTAGGTCTGGTTTTAATAAGACTGTGTAATTAAGTACGGGTAATTAGAAGTAACAAATCGTTTAGTTTCTATCGTATCGGCTAAAAGGGGTGAGCAGATTGCCCATGGTGAATGCTCTCGTTAGCTGCCAATATAATGTGCATATTTGCCCCGTTACGTTTATACACTGTAGCATTGGCGGGCCAGAGTGTGTTGACATGTTAAGTGTTTGGTTCATTAATAACAGATCAGCAGGGATTTGTCGTGATAACGTATACGTGGAAATATGCTACCTAAACGGTTAAATTAACGGTTGATCTATTACACCACCGTGTATACTCGGTTTAAATAGGTATATTATATAGGGACGTGTGCTCAATTTTGGTGCGGACCGATGATAAAAAAAAATCAGAAGTAAATGTCGGCGGGCGGGAGGGCCATTTTTTCAATAATTTTTAAAGAAATTGAACAGTTGCAGCAGCAGCAAAAAAAGGGTGTACAATTGGCAAATGATGACGGGCGGCGTGACGTGTAACTAGGATTGAAATTAGATATTCAATTTGGAGATTATTGGATGAGGGATGTTATATTAATTATATTAAAGGGACGAGGGGGCTTAGTTGTCGAAAATATTCATATTTGTTCCAAACACCGTAAACAGAAAAATATTAAAACGCATACATTTTGGTTCAAATATACGATCACTATCGCGTAAACCTCATGCTCACATAAAGACCTACTAAATTTTACCTAAACAAGAGTCTGATTTTTGTTATAGAAGGCACCACAATGCTACTGGCTAATCACACACAAATGGTATAAACGCTCTTTATTATTTCCAAATAAGGAATTGAGCAACAAAGAACGCTCTTTATGTTTACCATCATAATATAAAGAAACACCAAGAAAGTAACTTTTTACGCTTTGTTTACATAACAATCGTCAAATTTACGACAATAACATACTGTTTATGAGATATTTCTCATTTGTATATTAACAAAGTATGTCTATATTTGAATATTATTTTCGTTTGTAGCGGTTTTTGACAGGTGGAAATATGTTCACAGGATACCCACCAAGGCCTTCCGTATACCTTTAAAGTATACTGCAACTTTGTTTCTTGTCAATAGCAGAATACATAATGCTATTAAGAAGTGACACAAAACACAGAACATTTTTTTTAATTATAAGTATTGAAGTATTGAGCAGTGAGAAATATTTGAGTCGAGGAAACCAGTAACGAAAGGCAGCGAATAATTGTTTACGTTCCAATGAATATTAAAATGTACTGAAAACAAACTGCTAATGGGTGCCAGACTTTCATAAACACAAATTATCTATTAATGGTGTAACGACATATTTCGTTACTAATTGTCTAAAAAAAATAGGGGATGGGGATGTTTGGATTTCTAGTTTAACGACATTTTTCGGTCTTTAATAGTTTAATGACATTTTTCGGTCTTTATAATATCTCAAGATATAGGGGGTATTTGGATCTCTAGTTTAACGACATTTTTCGGTCTTTATAGTTTAACGACATTCTCGGTCTTTAATATTTCAAGATATAGGGGCCCTTAGTGGGTATTTGGATCTGTAGTTTAACGACATTTTTCGGTCTTTGATAGCAAAATGGAAGAAGTACATCTTTGGAAAGATGTGGTGGCCCTAAAAAGGAAAGTTGTTTGGTGATCTTGAAATGCAGTTTTTCTGAACAGTCTTCCTTGATTAAAGTGATGTGAAACACTCCGGCAGACAACGGGCAGAGTGATCAAATAGAAATTAAGAATAATCTTTCTCAAAGTAGTTATTTGTTACGAATATTAATCCAAATGGATGATACACAACGTCATTCTTATATATTAGTTAAATGCAATGACTCTCGATGGCGAAATCATTTTTTTTAATTATAGCCGATAGTTGCGCCCCGAATCGAGATGTAAATATTTACAATTTGGAGTAGTTCAGACGATGTTCTCTATGAAGTTGGGTGGTAGATTTTTGTGGAAATTTTCAGTGTTGATTTTAGTAGAATGATAACATTCCCCAGGTTGGCAAAGTGCGAGAGCACTAACTTATCAATTTCTCGCACCCGAAAAAGTCCATAACAAGTCCATAATATGTCTTTAAGCATATATATATAAATCTCCGAAAACCAAAATTCTAAAGCATTAAACGATTTCTTGAAATGCAGTTTTTCTGAACAGTCTTCCTTGATTAAAGTGATGTGAAACACTCCGGCAGACACCGGGCAGAGTGATCGAATAGAAATTAAGAATAATCTTTCTCAAAGTAGTTATTCGTTACGAATATTAATCCAAATGGATGATACACAACATCATTCTTATATATTAGTTAAATGCAATGACTCTAGATGGCAAAATCATTTTTGTTTAATTATAGCCGATAGTTGCGCCCCGAATCGAGATGTAAATATTTACAATTTGGAGTAGTTCAGACGATGTTCTCTATGAAGTGGTGTGGCAGATTTTTTTGGAAATTTTCAGTGATGTTAGTAGAATGATAACATTCCCCAGGTTGGCAAAGTGCCTGAGCACTAACTTATCAATTTCTCGCACCCGAAAAAGTCCATAACAAGTCCATAATATGTCTTGAAGCATATATATAAATCTCCGAAAACCAAAATTCTAAAGCATTAAACGATTTGCTATATTTCCAGGGCATATATTTCATCTGATTTTGCGAGAATTCATATATACTTTTTCACGAGAATTCAGGGTAATTTGCGAGAATATTTACGAGAATCTAGATTTGGATTCTCGCCGAAATATAAGCCCTGATTTCACTCTGAAGTGTGCCTAAATGGCATAAATTGTACCGTGGTTCCCATGTTCGCCAAAGTGGCATAAATTTATTTCAGGATAATACTAATTTTAGGCATTCATTTATATCACTGATATCAGGACAATAAATAGCGTGTTATAGAGTGTTATTGTTTATCGGTGTTGTTTTTGGAAGTGGTGGGAGTTAAATTTTATACATTTCGACCCCCAATAAGTATTTCCGAACAAATGAATTATTAACAAGCGTGACATGACATCATTGACAAAGATAATTAACACCAATCTACAAGCAATTAAAGTCTTAAAATGAGCTAAAATTTAACATTTTCTTAAAAAAATTAACATTTTTATCTCTCGCGACATAATTGTCACCAATAAAAACAAATTTGATTCATCGTGGAAGTTAGTCGGTGACTATAAATAATGTCACCATTCAACTGAATGTTGTTGAGCATATTTCAACCAATTTTGGAAGTTTAAATGAATATTTTCTTCACACGCAAAGTAATATTGACAAATTTCACGATTTTAGCCTGCTTCGTTGGGACCAAAATTTGTTGTGCACACTCAAGAAACGTCTACCGACACTCGCTAGGCCAAATTATACCATGACCATGCTATCAACTAGCTTGAAATTGGCAAAACAATGAATTTTTTTTGGTTGAAAAAAATTTACATGGTCCATAGGCATAGCTAGAGAACGATTATTTTTCGATAAAAACGAAAATAATGCGAAATGAGATTCGGCACTCGACAGAATTGTCCAGAATAACATATACGTGTCTTGTTATATGCGAAAAATTGACCTCATTCGATCAATTAGTCTCGTAATTCAGGAATGTGGAATTCAGTGTTACTGTACAGCTGTACATGGCCGACGAAATTTTGAAATGTAAACACGCATCAAATTTACCTTTTGTGAGAATAACAAAAGCGCAACCTTGATCAAAGTAATACAATACACAACAACACATAGAATAAAACCGATATAAACACGGTATACGTGAGAATAAGACGCGTATCCAGACAAGGAATTTGACATTTCTTCGCTTCGACGCTATAAATATATCTGACCCAGATAACCGATATCGATGCACAGCTATATTTTGCGCACGTCACTTTCCATATTTGGAATGTCCATATATGGGATATGTGTTAACCTCAATACCGATCAAGTTATCTTAGCATAAACATAAACTATATTGTAATTTATGCAACTACGACCCTGGTAACCCTGATAACTAATACAATATACCGGCCAATTCATTTTAAGATCGTTATTTCACTTTGCTTTAGGCATAAATACACTCTTGAACGCACATAAACGACCCATTGGCGTTAAATTAAATATACTCGGTATTTATTAATATTAGTTTTTTATTGCTCAGTTTTGAGTTTGACCCTTGACACCTGTCAATATATTTGGGCTGAATTCATATGATGCGGTATTATTCCTCGAAATAAACAACAAAGCAGTCGTTACTTCGAAATGTCGTTTGGGCTAACATTTACACAAATCCTTCGCGTGTTCTCCTCAATTGGCACGCATGTTCTGAGCCGACACACAGGTTATCCCAGAAACTCCTGTGAAATAAACAGCCAAGGTTTGGCTGAAACAACAACGTTGGTCTTCTGCGTAGTATGCTTCCCAGTAGTTGTTTTAATTATAATTTTCCATCTATGGTCTGTTTCAATAAAAAATAATAATTAAAATTTTGAAGAGCATGCACAAACAAATTACATGTATTCTTTGCAATGACAGAAATTGGAATCCCGAAATCAAAAGTTGTTAGCTTAACAATGATGAGTATTTGTTTTCTAATTGAAGGTCAAATACGACGATGAAAACCTGTGATAACTGATGGAATGGCTTTTTTTCAGTAGAATGTTTTCCTCGTCAGAAGCCGGACAACCCCGTGATATCATGTCATAAAAGAACACATATTGAGTAGACCTTGATACTGTAAATGGACATAATATAACATTCCGACATTTCATAAACACCAAACAATAACAATACTATCCTTTATGGTATGGGGTTGGTGGTATCGTATTCACAGCTCACACACAATCACATACATTTATATTAATTTTATTATTCATAATTTGTCTTTAAACGTGGGTTTGGAGCACAAATTACATGGCGTTGGAAACATCTTCGATTGAGGCGGGGGGTTCTCAGGCACCACCCAACCACCCGGACCTTGTATCCTGGAAATGTTTCGGCACCCCCATCACCCATCACCCTTGCACCATCGTTGGTTGCTCTTCTTACGAGAAAAAGAAATAATCAACCTTTTATGACAGGAACTAATCGAATGATACCACATTGCTTTCCATTTAAATAGCCGGAGCACCATTGGGACTGAAACTGGCAGCAGCTATTGTGAGACATGGTGGTATTCCAGACGAAGACGATGGAAACGGAAATGGCAACGGCAGCGGAAACGGAAACGGGAGTGGAAACGGCAATGGAAACGGCAATGGAAACGGCAATGGACAGAACAGCGCCCAAGGAGAAGAGAATGCTAACGAAAATGGTAACGAAAATGGCGGCAATAACAACGGAAATGGAAATGGACCGAGTAAAAGAACAATGGATGGACGACTGGAAGAACTAGAGGAGTTATTGCAGGAGTTACAGAATGAGGAGTAGACGGTCCGATGTTTATTTTAAATTAATTACGTGCAACTTGTATCATTCTCTGAATCACGGAACAATTATAATTTTCTATCATACAATCATTTACTTATTTTTTCACACACTTTGGAATGTGACGACAAAGTGAGTGCTGCGGCGTCTCTCAAACTTCAGCAATATGTGTGAAGCTATAAACTGAAAATTTCACACTGAAGACAAGGTTGAACTAATTGTATAACATTTGATTTTTCAAACCAATTATTTGGTGATTAGCCATGCATGCATTGTCCAATTCAGATATCATACTCGTCGCTGTCATTTTTGCGAAACGAATTGTGGCCTTAAACAAAATTTATGACGACAACTTAGCTTAATGAAGTCGTAACTCTATCCTTGTGTTTGCGATACATCTCTACCATAAATGGCTGTTTAAGGCACGGGCGGAAGATGATACAAGTACCCACGTTAGAAAGAAATGAATAACTTACGTTTATAGGCCTATATATGTACGAAATATAGTCACGCGTACATGTACGTCATATGTTACGGTTTCCATTATTGAAAATAGAATACCATTTTGGAGCATTCACCGTAAACGTTTGTTACAGAACAATATGAAATAAAATATAAATGCTCAGTTTGTTTATAATCAATCTCCTCAAACCTTCGCAGGCCGAGCAGAACCGATTACACGAAGAAAACTAACAATCGGCAGGTTGCGAATTACAAGTTCCCGTTAAAACGGCTAACGCAAGGATGTAAATTTGCACAAAAAAACGTCACTAATTTCGAGGGTCGATTTCAGTCATTTCGCGTTCGATAGATATATAGTTGCACTTAGAACGCGGATACGCGTCCTGCGTTTTATTACATGATCCTACCCTTATTCGATTCAATAAACCCATTCTATAAATTGTGATATTAAATGTTAATAACAGGAAATAGTGCCAGGTGACCTTTGACTTCCGGTTTGTCGTCTGTTTACATTCCGTTCTTTACATCTCAAAATACTATGGCTTCCAATATTTTTCGAACAAACTATAATGAATAAAGAGTTCGAAAAAGTTATGTCATAACATATACGCCTTTAAATGCGACAAAGAGTTTTTGTTTATCTGGGACTATTCTGTACGCGGACAAACAACGCGTAGATACATCATCGCATGCCTTATATGAGCCGATGTTAGTTTCGCGTCCCATTTGTTGATTCACGTATATGTTTTGTCGAGGTTTTGGATAATGTATTAAATAGAATCTACAACTCGTCCTCAGTTATAGCGGAATTCACAAAACACGTCCAGTAAATTAGGTTACGACCTCGCCAAAGGCTCGGTCCATACCTAATTAACTGGACACGTTTTGTAAATTCCGCTATACACTGGGGACTCTATATATTAAACGAGTAGTGTATGTATATGGCAAGACATACATGCAACATATAAATGCAAATAGCCACTTGTCAGATAAACGACTGAAATTCGAATGGTCTTTAATTTATTGGTCGATTTGTTTGACGAAGAAAACCTGCTTTATATGTTTGGTGTTGAAGATCTGCATGATATTTATTTTTGTGCTGTATGCTCAGGATGTTCGATATTTCCCAACAAACATATTTTATAAAGTGGCAATTGGGGAATTAATGTTACACGTTTGACATTCATCGTTAATTCGATACGAATGACAAGGCGAATCATCTCTCTATACCAAAAGAAACAAAATACCACGATGTACATCACGAGGAAAGTGTTTTACCATGAATGTCGTTAGCTGTTTGAGCAGGAACATGTAGTTTGCATCAAAATATAAATCATGTCCCCACTCCCAGAAGACCGAACGTGTTATCCTACTCTCAAGATGTTATCCTACTCTCAAGATGTTATCCTACTCTCAGCACTGCGTCTTGGTGTCAAGTTTTGTGTCATTCGGTATATTTGCGCGTTATTTTAACACAAATGGCTGGCGATGTGATAGTTTAAGAACGTATTAAGTCCAGGCTTGTGGTCTGGCTCGTGACAAACTGTCATAGAAAATATAAAAAACACAACAGTCAACTGTTCTGAGTTACTATGAGTAACGCACGGGTTTTCTTCTCTCGTGAGATGCGAGGATTATTTTCACTCGGCTTGCGCCTCGTAAATATAACCCTCCGCATATTACTCAAGGAGAAAACACAATCAAGACACAACAACAACAACAACAACAACATCAACAGCAACAACAGCAACAACAACAGCAACATTTCTTCAAAATACGCTTTAGTTATCAGAATCGAGTAATTGCAACAAAATAATGCTAACGGCTGTCAACTATGAATGGTATAAAATTTCCCAAAACGTGTTATTTATCAACATTTTGTTCAACGAAATATGGCCGTATTATCACTTGATTTTAGAGTTATCCATCTTCATCCGCAATTTTGTCCGAGACCGTCCGTTTTACGACGTTTTTCTGGGCGACAAATAATTGCACATCTCGAGAAATAACAAACTTCAAAAATCGATATCTGATCATTCTAAGCTTTGATGGGTGGGTTCCTCGACTCGACTGTTTTACCCCCGAAGCCAAAGAAAAAGTAATTTAGGAGCGTTAATTCGGAAAATGCATCTTTATTACTCAGTTCGCAACATGTATGATCGCCAGGTTTAGGACAACGTACGTGAAACCTGTGTGTTACTATGTACTAATTGTAGTCAGGGATGTGGCTAAAGGGGGGGGGTGTGGGGGGTGTCTCTCCCCAGCAGAGAGCTATATTTTCAATAGTTGGAAATTCCTAATTTCAGGTAAAAACAATTTATTGGGGGAATTTATTGTTTTTCGACCAATATTTGCATATGTTCCTATTTTTTGTCAAAAATTTTGACAGAAATGGTCATCAGTTGGAAATTTTCCAACCTTAAGGAGGTGACAGGTTGGAAATTTCCAACACTTGGAAAGCTTGTGTCCTGGTCCCTCCCCCGTGGCCAGTCAAAAACTTCTAGTTAATTTAAGAAAACAATATTGTCATACAATTGGTCAACATTGTCATTGGAATTGTCATCAGTTGGAAATTTTCCAACCTAAGTGGGGGTGTAGGGTTTGAAATTTCCAACAGTAGGAAGGCTTGAGGCTAGTCTAGATGTTAGGATTTTGCGATTTTCTTGTTCAGATTTCAAAATTTTCGCACACCGGGCCGAACCATGGTCGGCCCGGTGTGTCATTGCCCCATCCACATGGCCAATACAAAACTGCTAATTAGTTTAGCAAAACAATATTTTACTACATTTGGTCAAACTTGTAGACATAAATGGTCATCAGTTGAAGAATTTTCCAACCTGAGGGGGAGCATGAGGTTTGAAATTTCCAACACTAGGAAAGCTTCAGTTGAGGCCAGTCTAGATGCTAGGATTTGCGATTTTCTTGTATAGTTTTCAAAATTTTCTCACACCGGGCCGAACAACCATGGTCGGCCCGGTGTTTCCTGGTCTGTTGTCGGTAGCTGTGTGCATTTGTCTGGAATTAGATCACTAGTTGTTTTTTTTGGGGCAATTTTCAGGTTAAAATATCTTAATGTTCTCATACTGGGAAAATAGAAGCATGGCTTATGAATATATAAGAAATTAGGCCTGAGCATGAGGTACAAGGGGGTGCAAATGGAATTATGCAAAAAGTTGTGTTGGTGTGATTCCGACTCAAGGGGTGCAGTTGGAAATTCCCAAGGTGGACACCCCAGCGGAGACCCTCTAGCCACGTCCCTGATTGTAGTGCTATGGATATGCACTCGGCGGGATAAATCACATATTTTTACGGTGACAAACCTACACATGACTGGATTAAACATATTTGTTTGCTCATACATACATGTGTTTAAACAAAGTACATATTCAAGCAAAGAGGGTGGAGGACAAGTGCTAAACACTTAGAGTCCCCCTCCCTATACATGGCTATATATAGGCATCGACCCAACGTGTACGGACATGTATAAATAGTATAGTCGGTGGCGAAGACAAACTGAGACCACTGATACGCTCCAACCTGACAAATATCAAAGATATTTGTGTGGGCCTTATTATTGTCAGATCAACTATCAAACGGGACTTCACTAACCAAATAATTTGCTACCGCATCAACCAAGAGGTTTATAGACTTGTGCAACCCTTATGTAATTTATTTCGAATATGAATTTTCATATATCTGTAGTAATTTTCACATACACGAATTTCGTACTTAAATCTAACGTGACCTTAAATTAGAGTGTGTGGGACGAGCGAGACAAGAGGTGACGATGACCTCACGATTCGCCGGAAAAATACGATTTAAGTAAACAAACACAAATGGAGCATAAATAATTATGCGCGCTTATCGAAATAGATAAGTGTCGCCCACGGCATTCGTGATGAGGATGAAAAGTCAGCACACCATTAGCACAACCCTAATTGACCACTGTATTATACTCACGAAAATATTTTTTTTCTCATGAATTATACCTTTATAGATTTCCATGCGTAGGCAAAAATCGTGATGCGATACTGATCAGCATACAGACATATACATGTCACGAAACTTATGTGTTGTACAGGTGAGTGTTGTCGGTGTCCTTCGAAGATCATGTTGTCCGGGAGGAAATTCCATTCTAACCATGGTTGCACATTCATAAGCCCTGTATTATAAATGTATGTCCTGCCATTATATAGAGAGTAATCACTTGATTGAACTGGTGACGTGAACTAATTGACGAGAGGCAGGGCATTGCGCTCGAGTGTTTCACACAATAGTCACTGCCACGAATGAATTATTTTACGTCACCGGGGGGGGGGGGGGGGGGGGGGGGTTATGACACACCCTTGTCCCGGGTCCAAAATATTTTCCGTTTTCGGCAGTTTTTTCCCGACCATTTTTGAAAAAAAATGTTTGTTTGTCCTATTGACCACCCACCCATCCCGGCATACGTGCCCGGAAAATCCCCCTGTTATTCTAAGGTGTTTTAAGCCAAACTCATTTAAAAAACAGTAAACAAAAATGTTTGAGCTGCGGAAAACATTTTTGGTTGGTCCCATCGACCACCCATGCATGCATCCACCCCGACATACGCGCCCGGAAAATCCCCCCGGTCACCAGTAACATTTTACGAGGAAGATAATGGTGCCGGTTAGAAATTTCTAAAGTGACACTGTTGTTTCTAGGGGCAGAAAAGGTGGAGGGGCAGAAACCATATTTTGTCGCGGACTTCCCCCAAACTTTTACATAATCATCTCCATGCTATGAGGAATCTAATTATGTGATTTAAAGATGCCAATAGTGGCGCCGCTCGAGTCAGGGTTCACGGAAGGGGAGAGGGGCACCAAATTTGATAAAAATATTTCTATTTCCACCAAATTGATAACCCATTCTTTCCCACGATATCGTGTGATTTAAAGACGCCAATTGGTACCGTTTGGTTTGAGATGGGGTGGGGGCAGGGGTGGGGGGGGGGTCATTCACCTTTTTTCCATACAGTAGGCCGCGGCGGTGGGTGGTTCAGCCGCGTAAAAAGTAACTTTTGTCCAAGTGGTCACAGTTTTTTCCTCCTACAACATTTCTGCAATATAATTGCCTCAAAGTGTTCAGCATCATTATTATAGTATGTATGACACTTATGTCAGGGCTTAAGGGGGTAGTTAGTGTGGATATAGGCATAATGCTTCTCAGAAATCCCGGTTACAAACCAACACTCACAATTTCGTCTTTTGCATCAGATCATATTGTCAAGTATACCAACGCCACTGGTTCAAGATGAAAATGGACAATTATGACACCCATGATTAAAGTAAATAAAAATAAATAAAGCTATTTATTTTATTTATATCATTAATGTTTACTCATTAGACCCGATCAGACAGCATAAGAGGCAAACATGGAAACCTCATCATGCTACAAAGTATTGAATGCAATTTAAAGCCACATCCAGATTATTATTATTTTTTTTTATTTTTTTTTACACAATTTTACATCAAAGCCATATGAATGCTGATCAATCTGTTAAACGCTATGTTGTCAGATGGTATAAGATCGTGTGGGTCCATTACTATTTAGCATAAATGTTTTGCCTAAATTTTTATTTTATATTTTCGATACAGTATTTGAAGTGATTACAGACAAGCATTGGAAATATGGTAAAATTTTCATATAACTTGTTTACAAGTCATGAGTCAATTGATAAACAAAAACAAACAGGATAACAATGGGTGCTGCAGGTTTATACGATTCTTATCTGTTCTCAGACTTTATAACTGAAACAAATACCAAGCCTAAATGTTGTGAGACTACATATTTTTAGGTAAAACGTGGGTGGGTACCATGCATGAAATTGGAAAAAAAAATCCGTCAAATAAGGCAGGCTTTCCACTAGGTTTTGGGGAACGGGTCCTGTATCTGCCGAGGGAAAATGCAGTCAATGTTTTCAATGTCGTGGAAACACTAGTGGACCTACTTTAATTTTATCGGCCAATAGAAGAAACAGAGAGTAGTTTCGCTGATCGTTTTGCGTCCATTTTCTACCTGTTACTATGCTATCAATCGCAATAACTTTAAAACATAGACAAGTTATTAGATAAAAATTAATTGCTGTATATGGAAACACGCCCGTTGAAGTAAACGGCCACTATTCAAGACTCGGCAGAAAGTTCGGATGCATATTGTACCGGAATATAACATGATTAAATTACCGGCGGTCATTTTTTATAACCTAACCACAGCAATGTAACTAGCGGACTCCAAAGCATGTGTTCTATATCGATGTCGGTTTGATCACTTCTTCAGTTCGTGTTAGATCGGTCCGAGTGTATTCTCGCTAGAAATCAAATAAGTTGTCAACTATTTAAATTTCTTAGTACTGTCCCAACGAAATTGAGAAGTAAACATCTTTATACCTGTAGACATTATCATATGGAATATGTCCTGTGGTATGACAGAAGGGGAAAATTGACTGGGGAAATGGGGCCCAAAAAGGGATCCCCTGCCGCTATAGCGGAAACCCCGAATAAGGGGTGATTTGGCTGGATTTGGAGGTAAAAAGGGGTGGGTACCCCGCATGAAATTGGAAAAAATATTTGTTCCTTCAAATAGGGGGGTGGTGGGTACCCAAAAGGCGGAAAAAAAATTTCAGCCTACTGTCATGGCACTTTTTTCCGACCCCCCTGGTGGGGGGGCACTATATTTAATAATAATTTGTTTAGTCGCCGATTACCACCAAACGTATACATAATCATCTGCATGATATCAGGAGTCTAATGGTTTGGCTTAAAAAGCTAACAATGACGTTATTCGAGTCAGGGGTGCACCGTAAAATATGTTTAGCGCCGATTTCTACCAAATTGATACACATTCTTCTCCATGATACAAGGAATTTAATCGTGAGATTTAAAGACGCCAAATTTGAGCCGTTTTTGGTGAGAGATTGGGGGGGGGGGGGCACTAAATTTGATAACAAATTGTTTAGTCGCTAATTACCACGAAACTTATAAATAGTCTCCGTGATATCAGAATTCTAACTGTGTTGTTTAAATATGTCAAAAGTTGTGTTATTTTTAGCGCCGATTCCACCAAATTGATACATATTCTTCTCCGTGATACGAGAATGTAATCGTGTGATTTAATGACGCCAAATTGGTGCCGTTTGGGTGAAACACGTTGGAGGGGGGGGGGGGGGCTCAAAATCTGATACGAATTTGTTTAGTCACCGATTTCCACCAGTGTTATATACATATGTAGTCATCTTCATAATGAGCCTAATTGTGTGATTTAAAGATGTCAGAAGTGACGTTGCTTAATTCAGAGACAGGGAGGGGGTCAACAAAACTAAAAAAATATGCTTAGTGCCATTTCCACCAAACTTAAACACATTATCTCCCCCAACGATACGAGGAATCACATCGTGTTGGTTAAAAACGCCACATGTGGAGCTTATTTTTGCGAATGTCTGTCTGTGTTCTATATAACTTCACGGGGGACCATATAATTGGCACCAAATGGTTCTAACAGGGGCAACTTTTTACGGGCGTTAAAATTGTATGATATGACGTTGTTGGGATCGGGGCAGACAAGGGGAGGGCCAGTACAAACTTTTCGCGGATTCCCACCAAACTAATATATTATCATCTCCATATTATGATGAATCTAATGATGTGGTTTAAAAATTTCTCAAGAGTGGCGCCGTTCGAGTCAGGGATGCAGAGAAGGGGAGAGGGGCACATAAATTGATACAGATATGATACAAATAGCGATTTCCACCAAATTGATACGCATTCTCTCCCACGATACAAGGAATCTAATCGTGTGATTTAAGGATGCCAAATTGGGTGAGAGCTTGGGGTGGAGGCACTAAATTTTACAAGAATTTGCTTTGTCACCGGTTACCTTCAAACTTATACCTAATCATCTCCATGATATCAGGAGTCTAACGGTGTGGCTTAAAGCTGATCAACGTGCAGTGGCGTTATTCGAGCAAGGAGTGCGCCGAAGGGAAGAGAGGCCCTAAAATTGATAAATATATGTTTAGCGCCGATTTCCACCAAATTCATACACATTCCTCTCCATCAAGGAATCTAATCGTGTGATTTAAAGACGCGAAAGTGTTGCCGTTTGGGTGAGGTAAGAAACTGTTTAGTCGCCGATTACCACGAAACTTATAAATAATAATCTCCGTAGTATCAGGAGTCTAATTATGTGGTCTAAAGATTTAAGAAGTTGGTGTCGTTCGAGTAAGAGGTCTGTGGAGGGACACAAACATTAATAAAATATATTTTTAGTGATACGAGGAATCTAATCGTTTGACTTAAAGACGCCGCATTGGTGCCGTTTGGATGAGAGAAACAAATTGGAAACAATTGATACGAATTAGTTTAATCGCCGATATCCACCAAAGTGATATAAAGTCATATACATAATTCGTTCTAAGGAATTTTTGGTGTTCAAATTTCACAGCCTCGACAAACGAATTAAGACACTTGAACAATTATAGCTTCTTAACTGTCATATTTATATGGGGACTGGAAATCAATATTCATACATTGAGCTTGCAAAACAGAATCATAGAATAAAGCATTAAAGTATATTTATCATATTATTCAAGTAATATACATATTCTTGCAAAATGAGGGACATTGAACCATAAGAGGATGGTATGTTAGAATGGATCATGTATTATAACAAAATTGAGTCTTTCCCATTCAAGATATTTTCCACGAAAAAGGATACCATTTATCAAGAGAGATGGAAATGTATCCAATGTCTGTTCAAAAATAGTGGCCGCAGTTTGCAGTCAAATATAGTTTCTTCTTATATAAAACCCAGTCAGTAGCCCATGACTTTTCAGGATGCTCCATTCTTCTGCGATTGGCTTTAATTTCGTTTAAATCAATTTTCGTGGTTTGTCATCTAAATGCTTTTTCGTCTGGACATGAATTCGTGGATCAAATATCATTTTGATGCACACCAACAGGTCCGAGAATAGCAGTTGCATGACATATTGTACTATTAGAAAATTAGACCCCAGGATATGCCTGTGCCGAAAGCACATCACGCGATCATTTCCATAATTTTTACCAGCTTCATTTCAAACCTTGGCCAAGTTGGTATTTATTGTATTGTGTAGTCTATAGTACTCTGCACGAGGTTACTGATAAACCAATAGCCTTTTATAGAAACCAACTCATTGTTATAGAAACTATCATTGCCGAGATTAGACGATGTAGCATATACATTTTGTATTCAGTGAATGATATTGTATTGAAAAAGATTACGTTTCACCTCATCTTCTGTGTTTTTCTGCATAAATTTCTGCATGTCAAAAACAGACGTTATGCCCGATCTCAATTTCCATCTCGTATTTTATATGGGATTTTTGGTCATTCAACGCAAGAGTCAACTATTTCTTTGGTTGTTGAGTTTGTGGTTGAACAAAACCACGAAATCAGCGAATAACAGACGCCCACGAATTAGAAGGATTGTACCGTACTGACAAGGGTCTGCATCTGCCCAATACAGAGGATTTCTTTCATTTTTAGAACAGACTCACAGCCTAACATAAACAACTTAAAATCTCGCTATGTGTTGGTCATGAAAACATTTCTTTTAAACTGGGAATAACTAGCCAGTACAGTACCATGGACAGAGGAGCACCTGGGTATTTCTTTAAAACATCTGTACCTTCATGGAGGTGTCATCATGTGACGTCATTGACTCATCCTGTCAATCCAGCATACCCTATTTTCTTCGAACAGTTGTGGTATATTATCCATGTGACTGCTGTGGCGTAGAAGTTAGATACGGCTGTCGTGGGCTTGGATGCCCCCAGTGGTAACATGTATAGTGCCAAAATGTTAATCAATACATATCCTTCCAAAAATGTTGTTCATGCATATTGGGTATACATGAGTACAGTTAAATTTCTCAACCTCGTTAACACTCGATCCAGTTGTGTCACAGAATGGTTTTTCTGTGTTGTGCGTCAGAAGCAGGTACCTTGCCTATGACTGATATGCTACAGTGGAACACAACCACACATGACCACACACAAAGTGCTACACATTGAAAATGTTAAATGTAAATTTCGACACAGTCGTCAACAGGAAAGAACAGCTACTCCCCATAGTAGATTATGAAAAGATGACGTCTTGGTACGAACTGAGACATGGTTCAAACTCATATATATAACTGATGGCCAAACCCATTCAAAACATCTGGGTTACATACTGTGTTCAGAAGGATATGTTCGGCAGGATTGTGATGACGACCATATTGTATACATGACCATATACATGTAGTTAAACGGACATGGCTCATCGGGCCCTCTAAATTATGTCTACGTATTTTGGAAGGATGGATAAGGTGGGTCAATAAATAACCGAAATATTGATCCACAATGCTTCACATACTCAAAAAAAAAAGACTTGCCGAAGTAAAAGAAATGTTCCAGATATTTTCAATTTTCCAATAGACTTGTGACAAATGCTTTTTAATTTTACAAAAAGAGGAATAGATTAACGAGGCACGCTCTTTATTGTGCTATATAGGTCAATGAAAGACCTGTCTTTTCTAAATGATACGACTTCAATAATTGATTATGTCACCTGATACAGACCAATGTTACTCTGTAGTAATACAAAACTATTAGTTAAAATTCCTCAGTGATATAGGGTATGTAGCATGCCACGCCAGCCGTTGAGGCATGCCACATGTTCTTTGACAAGCTAAAATCGTAACATTGCCACAGGGTAATAACTCTATAAAGAATGTATATTTACGAAATAACGGCGATTTGTATTAGAAATAACAACACCACAATAGATCAACTGTGGTGAAATATAAGTAAAATTCTTCTCTTGGGTGGGTGGGCTTGCGGGAGGTTTGCGTTACGCTCTTTAAAAAACTTCTCCAAATATGCCCGTTATTTCGTCAAAAACACTTCTTCAAATATCTCCGTTATTTAGTTAATAAACATAATTTCTTATTTCATAATTCGCGATATTTCGTCATTTCGATGCATTTTTTATTCCGCAATTTCGCTGTATTTTCCTATTTCGCTTTTTCGTGGTATTTCATATTTCGATAATTCGCTATATTTGACATATTATGGGATATTGGCATGCCTCAACGGCTGGCGTGGCATGCCACATACCCTTTATCACTGAGGAATTTTAACTAATAGTTTTGTATTACTACAGAGTAACATTGGTCTGTATCAGGTGGATTATGTGGCATACCAGGTTCATGTTATACATTTATTGCATGGTTTCGAGGTTGACATGAGGATTTATCAACCCGAGGAAGTTAATATTCACCGAGGCCGCAGGCCGAGGTGAATATTAACTTCCAAGGGATGATAAATCCTCGTGTCAATCTCGAAACCATGCAATAAGTGTTTTATTATATGATACACCAATGGTATCAAGCCCATTTGGCCTGAACTACCTTACTGATCCATATATATAAATCCATAAAATGCACAACAATGTTTTTCAACAAGTCAAAAGTTAACAAACAATACATGTATGGTGAAAAATATTACCAAACGTCACCTAATTGTCATGAACATACTTTCAAGACTTCCTATTAATAACTCATGACTTCGCGTGATTTTGTTATTAACCCATCTGGCCTATTTATAGACCAACCAGGTAGATATCGTGATTTATCAAATTATTTTGCCCATCACTTAGTGTGGGACTTGTAGAAGAAAGTTTATGATCATATAATAAAATGCATTTAACGTTTCTATCGAGCGTATAGACTACCGGAACCGGACCGGGTGAAACCACAACGAGCATACTTCAAAACATCAAAACGTCACGGGCTTTATATTAAGGAGACTTTGGTAGCAAGAGAGCAACGATTGTACACGAAAATTATCCAAGATGATAGTTAAAGGCACGGGCGGCGTTCGTTGCAGAAATATTCATATTTGTTCAAATCGCCATCAACGGAGGGAATATTAAAATATATTTAGTTTTGTTCATATGCCAAACATAATCAGCGCGTAAATAGTATATTGTCAAGACGTACGATGGTGTACGTAAACAATTACCTTCTCGTGTTACAGAAGTTTTGCTTCTGTTTACACAACACAGCGCAATTATATTGGTTAATCACACACAAATCATATAAACGCTCTTTATTATTTCCATATCAGGAAAACAGTAACAAATAACGCTCTTTATGTTTACCATATCCGGATCTAAACAAAAGCCAGGTTCTGTAACGTTTTTTACTTTTGTTTACATAACAAAGGAAAACATTTGACATTAACATACTGTTTATGCCATATTTCTGATTGGTATAAGAACTGTCTATATTTTACTATTCTTTCTGTTTATGGCGGTTTTTGACGGAGCTGAATATTTTAACAGCATACCCACCGCCAACGCCGCCCTTATCTTTAACGTCTACGTACCAAATTAAAAATGAGAGGCTTTATCTTAATGTACATGTACGTTGGGCACACTATCAGTAAAAAACCCAATATTGGTTCTTTTCAGAACCATTTGGTTCTATACACAACCCTGATAGTTCAAGTCAAGTAAATTGGCAAGTTCAAACCCAAATAGACGCACTACGTAAAAATGCGGAATGACCTTATTAAAACCTAGTTCTGGCAAATACAGTGAATTGTGTAGAAGTACGGAATGGCTGTTTAAATGCTAATTTTTCAAATTCCGAGTATCTATTTTAAGAGCAGGACCATAAATATATATTTACGGTCGCCCGTAAATTTACGTATCACAGTTATGGCAGCACTTTTTCTAAAACCTTGTTCCGCAAACTAACGGAAATGTTTATTAACATTGAAGATGATGCGGTGACGGAAATTTTGCGAACCATTTAGTTTGAGGACATGGATGAAAAATGAACCATTTGTCTCATTTAGTAAGGCGTTATATGGTGCAATATCAGGAATTTTCGAGTGGGGTATAATTGTTAAAATGGGGTTTGGAACGTACCGTATATATGGAACCATATTCGGACTCTAATCAACAAAATTGAAGACCTACGTCATCAAAGAACCAAATTTTTTTCCGGTAATTTGTGTCCTATGAGGAACCAAAAACGTTATATGAAGAACCATACTAAGAACCAAAAGCGGTTCCGCATATCAGCTACTTGGTCCAATTTGAGTTGCTGTCAACACATCGATATGAGTTCGCAGCCGGCCGCTGGTCTAATATGAGTTTCACACATTAGTGGCTTGGTCGAATTGTACGCTATTCAAATTGTGCGCCAAGTTGCGACCATTGAGCAAGGTCGTTCGTACCATGCCTGCTACGCACATATCACGTGTTTAAAGAGTACTCACTACGAGTGTCAATTCAAATTTCAATGGGATTGACAATGGTGGTAACGGAGGTAATAATTTATGTAAAGTGTATGCATTCAAACAAGTTCACTGTATACTGTGCTATATACATGGATCGATTTATTATATTATCATTATTATGGGGTGTGACTAATTACCGCCCGGGACCGCCCGGGACCGCCCGGGCGGCCCCACGGGCCCGTGGACACAATATCTCGACGGTATAACGTAGCGACATGCCACCTGAGGGCAACATAGAAAAATTTACTCGCTCGCTCGTCTCCGGCCGGTAATATTAACCCCACAAATGCCGATATTGGCTAAAAGAGCCTGGGTGATTACTGGTGTCTTCGTGTGTTTTCAGACAGATTATTTTGGTGATTCTCGGTAGTGTAATACACCTGAGTGTTAATTCCATGTATTGACTCGTTGAAGCGTCCACGGCCGATGTTATTAACCCCTCATATTCAGGTAAAATAGTGTATAAACAAAAGAACCTTGGAATCGCCCGGGACCGCCCGGGCGGCCCCATGGGCCCGTGGACACTATATCTCGACGTTATAACATAGCGACATACCCCACGAGGTCAACCTAGAAAATATTACTCGCTCGCTCGACCCCGGCCGGTGTTATTAACCCCTCAAAATCCGACAAAATGGTATATAAACAAAAAGAACATTGGGACCGCCCGGGTGACCCCACGTGCCCGTGGACACAATATCTCGACGTTATAACATAGCGACATACCCCACGAGGTCAGCCTAGAAAATGTTACTCGCTCGCTCGACCCCGATCGGTGTTATTAACCCCTCAAAACCCGACAAAATGGTATATAAACAAAAAGAACATTGGGACCACACTGGGACCGCCCGGGACCGCCCGGGTGGCCCCACGTGCCCGTGGATACAATATCTCGACGTTATAACGTAGCGACATACCACACGAGGTCAACCTAGAAAATGTTACTCGCTCGCTCGACCCCGATCGGTGTTATTAACCCCTCAACATCCGACAAAATGGTATATAAACAAAAAGAACATTGGGACCGCCCGGGTGGCCCCACGTGACCGTGGACACAATATCTCGACGTTATAACATAGCGACATACCCCACGAGGTCAGCCTAGAAAATGTTACTCGCTCGCTCGACCCCGGCCGGTGTTATTAAACCCTCAAGATCCGACAAAATGGTATATAAACAAAAAGAACATTGGGACCACATTGGGACCGCCCGGGACCGCCCGTGTGGCCCCACGCGCCCGTGGACACAATATCTCGACGTTATAACGTAGCGACATACCCCACGAGGTCAACCTAGAAAATGTTACTCGCTCGCTCGACCCCGGCCGGTGGTATTAACCCCTCAAAACCCGACAAAATGGTATATAAACAAAAAGAACATTGGGAACGCCCGGGTGGCCCCACGTGCCCGTGGACACAATATCTCGACGTTATAACATAGCGACATACCCCACGAGGTCAGCCTAGAAAATGTTACTCGCTCGCTCGACCCCGATCAATGTTATTAACCCCTCAAAATCCGACAAAATGGTATATAAACAAAAAGAACATTGGGACCACATTGGGACCGCCCGGGACCGCCCGGGTGGCCCCACGTGCCCGTGGACACAATATCTCGACGTTATAACGTAGCGACATACCCCACGAGGTCAACATAGAAAATGTTACTCGCTCGCTCGACTCCGGCCGGTGTTATTAACCCCTCAAAATCCGATAAAATGGTATATAAACAAAAAGAACATTGGGACCCGCCCGGGACCGCCCGGGAGGCCCCATGGGCCCGTGGACACTATATCTCGACGTTATAACGTAGCGACATACCACACGAGGTCAACATACAAAATGGTACTCGCTCGCTCGACTCCGGCCGGCGTTATTAACCCCTCAAAATCCGACAAAATGGTATATAAACAAAAAGAACATTGGGACGCCCGGGTGGCCCCACGTGCCCGTGGACACAATATCTCGACGTTATAACATAGCGACATACCCGACGAGTTCAGCCTAGAAAATGTTACTTGCTCGCTCGACCCCGATCGGTGTTATTAACCCCTCAAAATCCGACAAAATGGTATATAAACAAAAAGAACATTGGGACCGCCCGGGACCGCCCGGTGGCCCCACGTGCCCATGGACACAATATCTCGACGTTATAACGTAGCGACATACCCCACGAGGTCAACCTAGAAAATGTTACTTGCTCGCTCGACCCCGGCCGGTGTTATTAACCCCTCAAAATCCGACAAAATGGTATATAAACAAAAAGAACATTGGGACCACATTGGGACCGCCCGGGACCGCCCGGGTGGCCCCACGTGCCCGTGGACACACTATCTCGACGTTATAACGCAGCGACATACCCCACGAGGTCAACCTAGAAAATGTTACTCGCTCGCTCGACTCCGGCCGGTGTTATTAACCCCTCAAAATCCGATAAAATGGTATATAAACAAAAAGAACATTGGGGCCGCCCGGGACCGCCCGGGAGGCCCCATGGGCCCGTGGACACTATATCTCGACGTTATAACGTAGCGACATACCCCACGAGGTCAACATACAAAATGGTACTCGCTCGCTCGACTCCGGCCGGCGTTATTAACCCCTCAAAATCCGATAAAATGGTATATAGACAAAAAGAACATTGGGACCGCCCGGAACGCCCGGAACGCCCGGGTGGCCCCACGTGCCCGTGGACACAATATCTCGACGTTATAACGTAGCGACATGCCACCTGAGGGCAACATAGAAAAATATACTCGCTCGCTCGTCTCCGGTCGGTCATATTAACCCCCCACAAATGCCGATATTGGCTAAAAGAGCCTGGGTGATTACTGGTGTCTTCGTGTGTTTTCAGACTGATTATTTTGGTGATTCTCGGTAGTGCAATACACCTGAGTGTTAATTCCATGTATTGACTCGTTGACGCGTCCACGGCCGATGTTATTAACCCCTCAAATGCCGGTAAAATAGTGTATAAACTAAAGAACCTTGGAACCGCCCGGGCGGCCCCATGGGCCCGTGGACACTATATCTCGACGTTATAACATAGCGACATACCCCACGAGGTCAACCTAGAAAATGTTACTCGCTCGCTCGACCCCGGCCGGTGTTATTAATCCTTCAAAATCCGACAAAATGGTATATAAACAAAAAGAACATTGGGACCGCCCGGTTCTTTTGTTTATAAGCCCACGTAGGCGTAAGTACTGCGTATACACACTCGACGCTGGGAGAGCATAGAATCTACAATACTGTTAAACGAAAAAATATGTTTCCAAAAATAAATTGACCTTTGACACGCTCTTTGAACTTTTGACATGCCCTATTGAACTCTTTGTATCGTCTTTCCGAGCCACATATGCAGCGATTGGATGATCGCGTTCATCTTAACCAATCAGAATTAAGGTTACTCGCGGACGGTTGTTAGGCAAGTGATGCTATTCAAACAAATGAAAATCGCCACATCGGATTATTATTTCCACGAATTACCAATTACCACACACGAGGTGGACGAGAAAAACCTGCTTACATTATGATATACAAGGTGGGTACATGTACATGTACATGATCAGTATCGGATGTAGCATATATAATAGATATATACGCCTTGTTTGACCGCGAATATAACAAATTCACCAATTCCACTTTCCAGGCGAGGGCAGAGTGAGACTGAGAGTGAGACTGAGAGTGATTTATTTACCGTCCATTGAATGATTGATGATTGACTCTAACTTCTAAGTTCTAACTTATCTAAGTCTCGCTGACTCAGTGGCTGAGTCTCTCCTCGGGTTCAAAGTCATAATTCCACGATTCACTCTTGCAACAAATTTTGAAATTAAAATTTGAACGAACCAAGTATCTACCTTCTCTGAGTAGTGAGTATGTACACAACAACAAAATTAATTTATGAACAATGTTTTGTCAAGGGTGCTAGTAACTGCGACCAGAATTTATTTATACAAAAGTCAAAACGGAAGCTGTTCGAAGTCGACCTTGATCGCATTGTTAACTTGTCGAATGATAGAACACTGACACACGGCGATGGTAAAATGGCTTTCACGGTGATAAACCTGATGAGAAAGTATGGAATAATACAATAGTCTGCCGTACACTACAGTGCTGAGTGCAGTGTATTAATATTAACAGTTTGCTTTGAAACTTGTCAGAGTAAAAATTCTGGTATTGTGGTAAAAAACTAAGTCTAAAGTGATCATTTGCAAAATTGCAATACCAAAATGGCCTCATCTTCACCACTACTAGTAGTAGTACGGTATGTTGATACAATTCAACTTCAAGTTAAACATGATGGCAAGGAAATACCGCAGCTGAAACTGTTCTATCTTGGATCCAGCTATTATAATTATAATAATATAATATATTTTCAACCTTTTTAGTAATATTATATAGAGGATCTCACATGAGTTTCTATTTTATACGGAATTTATCAACCGAGTTCACTAAAGTCCATTTGAGCCGAGGTTTACCGAGGCTCAAATAGAATTTAGTGGGCGAGGTTGATAAATTACGTATAAAATAGGACAAGTGTGAGATACTTTTTATCACATGATCAAATAAACGCGAAGCAATGCGAAATCTCCATCGAAAACAACGATGAAAACCGCAGCGATCGCAAGTCATTTGAAGAACGATGTGACGTCATCGCACGCGCTGATATTAAACGTGTCTCTTATCGATAATTATGAAACTGCTTTTATGGGCAAATTATGTGATAAAATAGACTAATAGTCCCTCGCTCATATTTAAATATATGAACATTATTATTTTTCACTCAGTTTTAAATTCACGCTTGCAGCTACAGACACAGTTCTTAATTGATGTTGAAGATAGATTTGAGAACCGCCATACAGGTACACAACATACATTGTACCTGTTGGACAAAATATGTGTCCATTGGCACCGCGGCGTATTTGCTGTTCGGCCGCGGTGTCCGAGTTTGTAACTGCAGTTGAGCACCGCGGCCGAACGGCAAGTACACCATGGCCAAACGGCAAGTACACTGCGGCCAAACGGCAACTTTCAGTCGGCAAGTACACCACAGCCGAAAGACAACTACACCCCGGCCGAAGGGCATGTACACCGTGGTCAGATTTCTGGTTTGTATCGTCTTTTTTCAGTTTAATGAATGCACACCGCGGCAACTACACCATGGCCGAACAGCAAGTACACCGCGGCCCAACAGTAGTTACTCTCCTGTGCCTAATAATCGTGATGGCCTAATAATAGTGATGGATGGTGATTTATGCTGAAAATAATAATAGTGATGGCAATTTCACTCCATGTCTCAATGCCAAATAATAGTGATCATTGGAAATATTCTTCAAAATTAATAATCGTGCTGACACTGTTATTCGGCACCTGAGAGTAGCCGGTGGAACCGCGGTGTAGTTGCATTTCGGCTGCAGTGGCAATGCTAACCGCACCGCGGTTAAGTGGACACTTGTTTTGTCCAGCAGGGTACATGTAAGTGTACTGCATGTACCGGTACATATAAAAAGCCAAAGAAAAATATCCATGTTTCGACTGATTCAGGACCTCAAACCTAATTTGTTTCCTCGACAGCGATAATTTTTGCCGAACTTTACTGTTACACACTTTTGCGTCTTCCTGTTATAATACAACACAATTTTAAACACAAGTCCATCGTGAAAACACTACACATTAAGCAAGTATCATGTAAATGCTCATCAAGCTTTCCGTCATGAGTTAACCATGCATATTTTCGGTTTCCTGTGTAGGCCTATCCCTATCCACGTGTAAGCTGAGGCATAAAATGGATTAACTTACTGAATGCGAAATCGCTACATGATTTGTGGTTATGTTCAAACCCAATTTGTCTGTCTTTCAATTCTTTTATCGTTTAGTCAGCTAACCGATCAGTGAGAGCGAGTACATTTACATTGTTTTGCTTTTGTTTTGCAAGAGGAGAACTTTTCTAAAAGTAAATTTATCTTCTCATGTCCATGGTCAGTGGCTCAGTAGGCACTGATCCCCAATGACAAGGCACTGTTCATCGCAGTCATCATGGAAACATACATGTTAAAACTCAACCATTTTAAGTTACCACTGCAAACTTCGCATGAAAGATAAATGTCTTATTAGCATCATAGTAGCAACTGTTTAAATAATGGTTCTATCACAGAACACATGGCCAACGCTGATAATCCACAAGCATATTAACAAAGATACTAGAAGATGATTGACCCCATCATGATTGGAGCTGCGGTGCAGCATTATAAAAGATATTATGCCATAGCATTCTCTTATATATGCGATGCTCCCTGGCTTACAAGATCAAAGTAAATATTATTAGGCCATTGCAGTCCTTCCCACAAGGAAAACACAGAGAGAGCACTTATTTTCTCTCGTACATTAGATCAGAAGACAAGGGTAATATAATCGTTGCATGGGTTTTTCACAAACAAAATGTCATTGTGGGATAGACATATGTCCAGTTAAACTTTCACATGCCCATAATTTAACTGAGATGGGAAAGGTTATAAATGTATCTTCTAAAAATTCAATATTTAATCAACTATTACAGTGACCATGAACATTTTGACAAGCGGACGAGTGCAAATTTTGGCACCTGCGAATTAAAAATTGCGAGTAATTATAGGTGCGAGAGCAATCGCTCCCATCTCCTGTGAAGGACTGGGCCAATGCATTCTCTTTTATACTAGTATGAAATGCACCCTATTGGCGACTCGCATATATAAGAGAATGCATTGGCACAGGGTTTTCGCAAAATTTCACGAAGCTCCAGTCAGGAAAAGGTTAATAAATAGCATCAGCTTAGAAGCAGTATCCGCTTAGAAGATAATCGATATATGTAGGAAAATTAATACACAGGGGTACTGTAACTTGACCCACGGATTGTCGTGGGATAGGTGCTGTGGTTCTCAGATGAGTTTAAGTGGCACTAATAATTAGCAATAAAGAGCGTTTATCATCAGCTTAGAATATATGGATGGTTGTAGGGGGACCTTTCCCAGGTGTCTCATGGAATAGGTGCGGTTTACACCAGTTAACTCAAAGAGACACTGATAATTAACTTGAATGACATGTAGGCGCAATAATTATTTAACCCTCATTAAAGCAAACTCCTGGTATCCCAGCTAGTAGTTACTAATGTTGTTTTTAATGTTGACAGCAATAATATTAAATTAGATGTGAGCAAAAATTTACAAGGTTGTATTCAGTAGTCCAAACCGCTCAGTATCAAAAGAAAGGACTGTAGTCGTTCCTTTTATTTAACAGTTCAAACTTCCTGAAAAGAAGCCATAATACTTACAATGCAGCATACACTTGATCAATTGATTAGTTGTGCAACCAGACTTGTTAAAATCATGTCTGTATTGTATATGTATTATTGTGTACTTAAAGTGTTTTATGTTCTATTTTCAGGGATATTTCGGATCTACATCCTGCTTATCACACAAACTACCGTAGATCAACTATCAGAAGTTCAACTCTGTGATATGACATTTACTGGTTCTGAATACATTTCCAAAAGGCATCAGACAATTTACTTGGACAGGTGTAAAATTCACGATCAGAGATTAAATGGAACTGTTGTATCGTGACTATGATGACACAAAGGTCAAATCCAGTATTTTATGTGGGCTCTCATGGTGGAATGTTCTGCACACACAAAGACAATATCAACACCAAGGACCCAAATTTTTAATAATTTGCAATTTCAGCTTCCTTATTATACTAGAAGGAAGTGATGAGAAAACAGGATAGCAGGAAACACATCATCTATTCTAACTTATATTTGAGGTACCGTAGTCATTTGTGCAATGGATACTTTTGGGATGGAGGCATCCATGTGTAGTTTGTGTACACGCTATAGTGATTCTTGACCTGATGTCACAAAGGAATTCACTATGTACAGGAAGCTGATGTGTATTTATTTCTCCAGTGCAAAACATCGTATGAAAGTACAGGGTATTGATCCACTTGTTCTAAGGAAAATATACACTGCTTGAATTCTGAAGAATGTAAATCTCGTTCTATTACGTTTGGAAAGTGCCATGATTTACACTTGAAGGTGTCTGTATGTCTAACAGAAAGTGTAATAAAAAAGACATGAAGACTCCTGTGTGATATTATTGCCTTCTGATTAATAAAATATTGGTGCCAACAATATGATCATATTATTTTGAACTATATCCAAATTCACCAGTTTGACAAGCAACAGTGGGGTATATTGTTATTAGAATGAGATACCGGTTGGTATTTTTTCATTCTAGCCACGTTTGTTATGTTCCAGGGGACAGTGTGTGCAATAAATACAAATAGGCCAATATGATTGTGTTTGGGCCTCCCTACCACATCTACATGTATGTTACCCCCACCAAAAATGGATTGACTTCTCAGTTAAACGTTTGTGTTGATTGAAGGTTATGCAAACTTGCAGATCAAATATAATACTTGTAAAGTCATAAGAACGTCAAAATAAAACAAAATATGATGATACGTTCAATAACTTCAATATGAAGTCCCTTCAATAAGTTGTAACCCCAACTACACTCAATCCGACATAACAATGAAGGTGATATGAAGGTTACATATGTATCAATAAAGCATGATCCCTTTTAGTGCCTTCCTTATACAGCAAATACGAGTGACTCTCACTTTGGCGTGGAACGTTAGTTGAAAAAAGTAAATTAAATTAATTAGTACGTGTATTCATTGCTTATATATTTTAATTGTAAATTTGTGAGTCTAGAGTGGATAATGTTATACATATATTACTATATACTACTATAGCTATATAAGTTCATGAAACATGACTGCAAACAGCAATTGTTATGTTCAATTAGACACTCAAAGAAAGAACATACACCAGTGTTACTGGTCGCAAGTTTATGAAACTCATGCGATCCCATAAGAATATCACATCTCTATGGTATTTCACTCTTCGTGCAGAAAATTGTGCTTAACTTGCGCCCTTGCTCTCGTATGGTAAACTGACGAAAGGAACACACACAGTTGTGTGTATATATTTCTTACCAACGTTTCACATTGGTATAGTCACTATAGTGGCACATGCATCCATATGCTTGCGACATACACTATGACATGAGTCTACTAATTTGGTAATTTCTGATGTTTCAATATTTTGGGAGGTGTGCCCATATGGTTGTGATGTTGATGAACACGTCCTGACATACGGACTGAAAGATCCTTTAGTAGTGCAGTGGAAAACGATTGACGTATTAACTCAGTATAACCAAAATAAAACTACAACCTTACCATTGTGGTATACAAGTAATTGGTTGCATTGTTCTCAGCTCTACTTGGTATGATTGTGGTTTGATATTGATGGGTTGTGGTGTCAGTTATATTTAAGCAGGTAATTACAAACAATTGCTTTAAAATCCTTAAAATTTTCAGTTTTTAACTTGTAATTTCGCGATTCCATTGTAGGAACACACACCTTGCAAAGATGTTAAGATGTGGGGTGGACTTGCGGAATGTTTATGAAATTCCTGCGATCGTGGAAGTGTATTTGACAGGCCAAGCTATCATTACGCCATTGCACTTGTCAGATAAACTGACGACATGAACACACACATGCGGTTTTGCATAACATAGTTCATACCAAGCGAGTGATATTGATATGGTGGCAAGTGCGTTCATATGCTTGCGACATACCATATGGAAATAGTTTGTCCATCCATTAGTGGTACGAAATTCAATGGTGGCTATTTCTTATTTTCACAATGCGTTCCAGCGTTCGGTATGTCAATATTCCGGAAGGGACGCCCATATGGTTGCGACATTGATCAACGCGTCCTAGAATATAGACTGAAAGTCCTTTATCGATGTACCAGCGCAGTGTGTAAATACGGTATGTAAGAACGCATTAAAAATATATAATACGGCCTTAGAATTGTGACATAACCAGTAATTGTGTACATTATTCTCGACGCTACCTGCTATGCAGAGTTTTGATGCTGATAGTGCTTGGTGTCTATTAAATTTAACACTTTCATGACTGGAGTTTCCGGAAATAGTGCGAAAACCCTGTGCCAACGCATTCTTTTACATGTACGAGGCTCCCTAGTCCCTATATAAGAGAAGGCACTGGCACATGGTCTTTAATGCTGCAACAGTGCAGCTCCCATCATTAAAATGTTAAACAGATATTGCAGGAAAAATACAAATATTCACGAAAATGCTTAAAATTTCCAGGTTGTGTGGTTAAATCTATGAGTTTAGAACTTGATATTTTGCACTTTTGTTGAAGAAACAATGTTAAGCAACACCCATATTGCAGGGATGTAGAGACACTTGTGGTGAAGGGTCAGTTTGAATATGCCGTTCCAACGTGTGGTTAACAACCCCGCATATGTGTGTTACTGGCCGCTAGTTTATGACATACTTGCATACGTCGCGTAAGGATAACAATTTGTATTTGACTGATCGTGCGATCATTACGCCATTGCACTCGTCCGATATGCGGACAACAGTAACTCGCGCATGCGATTTTGTGTATATATTCCATACCAAGCGTGCGATATTGATATCATGTCAAGTGCGTCCATATGCGTGCGACATACAATATGGCAATAGTTTGACAATCCGTTAGTGGTATACTATGTTTAATCGTGGATAATTTTTAATTTCTCATTGCGTTCAAGAGTTGGGATAAGTCGATATTCCGGAAGGGGCGCTCACATGATTGCGACATTGATCAATGTACCCTGGCATATGGACTGAACATTGCTTTATTGACGTAGTAGCACAGTGTACAAAGTATAGTAAAAAAACAAAAAAAAGCCCTAAAAATGGTTACATAACCAGTAATTGGGTACATTAATATCGACTACTGGTATGACTGAATGTTGGTGCTGATGTTGTTTGGTGTCTGTATTAAATTTAAGCAGATATGGTAATTATAGCAAGAAAAATACAAATGAAGTCACTAAAATGCTTAACTTTTCCAGGTTTTATGGTTAAATATATGCCTATTTACTTGAAATTGAGCATTTCCATTGAAGAAATTGTGTTAGGCAATATCCATATTGCACGGATGTAGAGACATCGGTGGGGAAGTGTCAGTTAGAATAAATCGGTCGAGCGTGTGGTAAACAGACCCACATTTGTGTTACTGGCCGGATAGTGTACATGTATGGCACTCCTGCGTGCGTCTCTTAGGAGAACAATAATGTTTTTTTGGCAGATTGTGCTATCCTACGCCATTAAACTCGTCCGATATACTGACAACAGTAACTGACACGCGCGGTTTTGTGTATATATTCCATACCAAGCGTGCGATATTGATATCGTGTCAGGTGCGTCCATATGCGTACGACATATAATATGACAATAGTTTGACAATCCGTTAGTGGTATACTATGTTTAATCGTGGATAATTTTTAATTTCTCATTGCATTCAAGAGTTGGGATAAGTCGATATTCCGGAAGGGGACTCACATGTTGCGACATTGATCAATGTATCCTGGCATACGGACTGAACATTGCTTTATTAACGTAGTAGCACAGATATTGCAGGAAAAATACAAATATTCACGAAAATGCTTAAAATTTCCAGGTCGAGTGGTTAAATCTATGAGTTTATAACATGATATTTTGCACTTTTGTTGAAGAAACAGTGTTAAGCAACACCCATATTGCAGGGATGTAGATACACTCGTGGGGAAGGGTCAGTTAGAATATGTCGTTCCAACGTGTGGTTAACAGCCCCGCATATGTGTGTTACTGGCCGCTAGTTTATGACATACTTGCATACGTCGCGTAAGGATACAAATTTGTATTTGACTGATTGTTCGATCATTACGCCATTGCACTCGTCCGATATATATGCGGACAAAAGTAACTCGCGCATGTGATTTTGTGTATATTCCATACCAAGCGTGCGATATTGACATCGTGTCATAAATGCATCCAAATGCGTGCGACATACACTAGTTATGGCATAGTCTGTCCAACCTGTAGTTGTATACTATAGTCAATCGCGGCTAGTTCTTAATTTCGCATTGCGTTCCAGAGTTGGGATAAGTCGATATTCCGGAAGGTGCGCCCACATGGTTGCAACATTGATCAACACATCCTGGTATATGTTGACTGAAAATAGCTTTATTGACGTAGTAGCGCAGTGTACA
This sequence comes from Siphonodentalium dalli, assembly GCA_032622095.1. Classification (NCBI taxonomy): domain Eukaryota; kingdom Metazoa; phylum Mollusca; class Scaphopoda; order Gadilida; family Siphonodentaliidae; genus Siphonodentalium; species Siphonodentalium dalli. The sequence continues at coordinate 126,870,040 of CP136061.1, read as the reverse complement.
CAGTATTAATGTAGGAACGCACTACACACAAACAAATAAAGCCTTAACGTTGTGACATAGCCTGTAATTGGGTACAATATTCTCGACACTGGTATGAGTGAATTTTGGTGATTATGTGCATGCCTGCGTCGCGTAAGGATAACACTTATGGTATTGACTGAACGTGCTGTCCTTACACATTGCAATCATTTCGATATACTGACACCAGTAACACACGCGTGCGATTTTGTGTATATATCCCAAATATTGATATAGTGTCAAATGCGTTCATATGCTTGCGACATACACTATGACATGGGTCTGTCAATCCGTTAATGTCACTATGTTCAATTGTGGTTAGTTCTTAATGCCACAATGTGTTCTTGGGTTGGGATATGGGACGAGCACCCATATGCTTGCGACATGACTGTAACAGGCCTTGTTGCTTCAGATTGCGAACTGTACTATACTATATGACGTCACCATGTGCTCACTGAATTCCCTCCAACTTATGCAAATACGCATTTGCATCTCAGATTTGATTAGACGTTGCATATTTTGGGACTAAATGACTTAGCTGTGTAGAACATATCATGAGCTATACAGCATACTCTGTAATCACTCCACATGTAGTGCGGTTATGTGTCACATCACTTTATTATTAACTTGTAAGTCACACTATCGGTGTGAATTTTTTCAACGCTGCCGAATTTCAACACACAACATGGAGCATATTGTAATGTAAATTTATTATATCTCCACGCTATCAAGCAGACCAGATCTTCGGTGTTACCAGTATACACATCGAGTAGATACCGTGTTGTGAAAATGTGAACAGTGTCGCACAAAACAACACCTCTTCGAAAGTTCTATTTGAACACGCGGGAAGAAATGTCATTATTTCCCTGTATCTGTGTAAGCAATTTCGTCGACTAATTTCGATACCGGAATAAATCAAAAGCGGTTATTATTATAAATGTATTTTGAACCGCAAACTGCCATAAGGAATTAATCTACGTGGGCTTTATTACGTTTACGTATGGTCATATTACAGTAGTATAGTTCTTGATGCGAAAGGTGTCCTGTGCTATCTATAGATAAAGTGACGCACAGAAATAATGTATGCGTATTATATATAGATGTGTAGTCAACAGAGATATAACTCTTCTGCAAACACACTTTTTATTAAAGGTGCTCCACCCGATTAGACGGTCCCCATACCATCAAGATACAACAACAACATTTCTTCAAAATACGCTTTAGTTAGGCCAAAAAAAAGAAGATTGTATGTTTCCGCTAACGGAGCGAAAAAAGTAGGGTCGGTTGGTAGGGATTTTTTTTTTTTTTATTTTGATATTTTTTATCCAGCTGCAGAAATATTGAACTATCTCGACCGAAGTGACTTAAATTGGTTAATTACTTCCGGTAAAGTTGTTGACAAGTCGCTCCATTTAATGTCCTTATAATATTCATCATTTCTCATCCATGTGGCAATGTAACGTTTTCTAATGTGTCCCAAGTGATTGCGGACATCCTCTGGATCGTCAGGATGCCTTAGGAAGGAACGTTATTCGTTTCTAGTTGTCGCAGTTTGTGATTGCATTTACGCCATATTTTCAAACAGTGACTGGTATTGTATTGTTTATGTTTCCGCCATTGTCTAGCCCTATAGTGCTGTCCATAATGTTTAATGAACTCTACTCACTATTACTACGGGTAGTAGCCAAACCTTGGCCGTGGGAAAATTGCACGGTCCAATGATCGCAATATAAACAACAGCAGCTGACTGGCTAAACTCATTAACTGTGTTATCGTGTGACAATACTTTGCGCACAGGCTTCTATCCTGTACGATTAATCCAGCAAAAGTATGGAAGGTATACTTACTGAATCAGATCGAATTCTGAATGGGACAGGCGATCCAGGTGTTAACGACGTCGTTCCATCGTATGTTCATGATGACAGAGAGTGTCCGCCCATGCACAGGGTTTCTGACTATGACGAAGTCCTGAACAAACTTGATGACTTAGCGTCAATAAACTTAAATGAACCTGCAGACCTATCGATGTCTTTTGTAAAATTAACTGAATCTGGCCCACTGACGGTGGACTTCAGCACCTACCTCTCTTGGGTGCTTGGATATGTTAGAAATACACCCAAAGGGATATTCGTCGATGTGCTTCTGAAATCAACAAATTGGCGCGCAGCAACTCTTAAAGAAATGCGCATTTCACTCTTCGATGAAATAATGAAGCTTGCAAAATCTGAAAAAATAGACATGAATCCAAATAGCACTCTAAAACAACGAAGAGCAAATCGGGAAATGTCCACGGATAGAGAATCGTCACTTGCTGTGAAATATTCTCATGATATCTACCAAATGATGTTATGTATACTTGATGAGAAAATTGAACATATTGCTGACGTCCTCACTGCACCAAAAGTGAAAATCAACAGTCAGGCTATAAATGTTGTGCCCCTCTACAAAGAGAATTTCGAGACGCCAAAAGAAATGTTGGATACCATAGATGACACAAATAAATTCGGACCGATTCACAGTTTGGCAGACTTGTACAAAACAGTTCACGAGATGAAGGAACAGAATATGAACTACTCGGAAAAACTAGCCGCGACGATAAATAAACTTGTAGATAGAATGAATAATAACGACCAGATAATAAATCAGATGTCGGAAAAAATCGACAGAGTTGAAGAAAAAATCGAGACAATGGAGCTAGACATAGACCGCACAGCCGACGAGAGATGTTCTGGCGTCTCAAAACTCAAAAACGATATTCGTGGAATTAAAATGGACAATGAATCAACGAAAGACGACGTCAAATCACTCAGAAAAGTTGTCAATTCAAACACGGGTTATATTGGAACTCTGAAAGCAAAAGGAAAACCCAAAAAGCAGATAAAAATGAACAAGAACAACTCTGAAATAACGAAAGAACCCAGTGAAACAACAAATAAAACCAACGACACACCAAATGAAAATGAACATTTAAGTAATGAACCAGATAATATGGAAAATGCCCCCGACGAGCCAATATCGGAAAGTAATGAATCTGATGACTGTAACAAGATAAAATGCATTGACAAACTAAATAACAAACTTAATATGTTCTCGCGAGAATTCGCATGCAGTTTCCAGCAGTTCACCTCACAAGCTCTTAATGGAATAAACTCTAGATTTAATCAACTATGTGCTCACCAACAACAGTGGTTCAACCAGAACATAATCGACACAAGCTCACAGAAATATCCTACCAGTAGTCCGATACCTGATAAAAACAGTTCCTATAACTCTATTTCAGTAGACGACTTGAATGACTCTGATCAGATTGATCGATATAATCGACATGACACAAAAAACCAAGACACAACACAACGGAGTGAACGTGAAACAAAACGAGCAAATACATTACCTGAACATTCAAATCAAGGAAGTTACTATAAGGCCCAAAACAACTATTGGAATGATCGTGAAAATTCACACCACAGCAGATCGCACCCATCACCAGGTGATAGGCCCAAAAACACACAACGCACAAGTAGCAATACACGACGACAGTGTAACACGCCTATAAACACTACTCGCGTATTCGTGAGTAATTTGATGTACGATGTTACTGACAATGCTATTGAAAACTTTCTCACGAAAGCTGGAGTTCGATTCTCGATTCTGCGTTTGATGAAAAGTAAGAAGGAGCATACAGTATCTGCCAGAATCAACATTCACGAGGACGATATCTCGACGGTAACCGATGAACATTTCTGGCCTCGCGGTGTGCACAGTCGCCTATGGTTATCTCAAGGTGACTTTGACAGGCGACAATTCCAGTATAACAAAAGCTTCTAATTTTTTGTAATTGTATTATCTACTTTAGCAGATATGTCTTACGGTCAGGTGTCAATCTCCACTTGGAATTGTACAGGTATTACCTCTTCAGACTCATTAGCAGGTGGATACTTGAATAAAATGGTGCACGAAAGAAATATAGATATATGGGGTATAAGTGAGCACTGGCTCCATACACATAACTATCATATTCTTGAACCTATGTTAGGTGACTACAAATGCCATGTCGTGTGTGACTTTTCACAGAGGCTCCCACATCAGCGTGGGAGATACAAAGGCGGCGTAGCCCTCATATGGAGGGACATTTTAGATCCTTACGTATCAACTATACAACTCGAAGACGATAGAATATGTGGAATCCAAGTTGAACTTCCTGGCTCAGAATACCTGTACATATTCCAAGTTTACCTGCCATCAACAAATTATACCGATGACTTTCATTTGCAATATGTAAACGCACTGCGTGATATTATCGATCAATATTTCGACTTGGGTCACGTCATTATTATGGGCGATTTTAATTGTACGCTATCCAAAACACGCGCAAGGGACAATTCCCTGCGTGATATTCTGGCTATAAAAAGATTTATATCAGTAAATGGAAGTTCTCTCTGCATAGGAAACCGCAACACTTATGTTCCGACTATGAACGGGTCGGGTTCATGCATTGATTATATATTTTATTCTGAATTTGATCCATACATTTCTCTCACATATGCAGAAATTATTGAAGATGTATTGTCTGGCGCATCGAACCATAGACCGATTGTATGCCAATTTAAATGTGACGTTCCAAGCGACATACCAGACCGGCGACACGATAGCTCAACACCGACATTTAATTGGAAAAAATTTAAAGCGGCTCCTACCTTAATCAGCCAGTATCAATGTTGTTTAAAAGAAATACTCCCTGCAAATCACACAATCGTCAATAATAGTGACTTGGACACATTATATGACTCCATTGTGGCTGCTATACTGCTAGCCTCCAATCAGACTGTCCCTCGTAAAACTTATAAAAGTTATCTCAAGCCGTTCTGGAATAGTCGCTTGAAACAATTGCATGTTAATATGATATCAAGCAGACGACAGTGGATTTCCGCTGGTCGACCAAGAGGTGAAAATGATTTAACTTATACAGATTATAAAGCGCAGAAAAGACTTTCCCGACGGGAATATAGAATGTGCTGTAACCAATATATGATTGATCGAAATAACGAACTTGACACAGCCGCTGAACTGGACCAAGGGTCCTTTTTCAAGATCCTTAACTCTAGGCGCAATCAAGATAAGAGGCCGAACAAAATTTTCAAATATGATGGGTCAACCTTGAGAAATTCGTCTGAGATTACTAATGGCTGGGCGAATTATTTTGAAAAGCTGTATTCGCCTTTATCAGACAGCAGTTTCGACCAAGATCACTCCCATCTCGTAAATGAACATATAGAACTACTAGTGAGTGGGCAATATAGCAAACAAGGGTCCAGTAGCTGCAAGCATATCACCGAAAAGGTTGAACCTGGCGAACTTGAAAGTGCTCTCAAAACTCTAAATTTGAACAAGGCAGCAGGGTGGGACAACGTTTACAATGAACATTTGGTATTTGGTGGTCCAGCTTTGATAACATGTCTGTCCGCTTTGTTGACTGGAATATTGTCTCTCTCATATATACCGGAACCTGCCAAGAAAGGCGTAATTGTACCTCTCTACAAAGGTGGGAATAAACCACAAGCAAATTTTGATAGCTACCGAGCAATTACATTGCTTCCCGCTCTCTACAAGTTATTAGAAAAAATCTTACTGAGAAGACTAGAGTGTAATGTTCCAGACATGGTCAAAGTTCATAATCTACAGCATGGATTCCAGAAGGGTATCAATTGTCTTATGAACTCACTCATAGTACACGAATCGAAGATATTCGCACGTGAAAATAACAGTAAATTATATGCATGCTTTCTAGACGTTCATAAGGCATTTGATACCGTTTGGGTAAATGGTCTCCTTTATAAACTTTACATGTTAGACTTTGATCAGAAAACCTGGTTAATTTTTTACCAAATGCTTAAAGGAACATCCTGTCAAGTAAAGTATGGAAATACTCTCTCTAAGCAGTTTCCAATAGCACAAGGAACAAAACAGGGAGGAGTCGTCTCCCCTCTACTTTATATGCTATTTATAGATCAACTATTGTCAGAATTATCCGTATCTGGAGCTGGGCTCAATATGTTTTCCGTAAATTGTTCATGCCCAACGCAAGCGGACGATATGACATTGCTCTCGGTCTCTGAAAGTGGTTTACAACACCTTATGAATATTTGCACTAAATACAGTCGTAAATGGAGATACAAGTACAACGAGCAAAAGTCAGTAATTATCGTCTTTAATGAAAACAAAAATGAACACGCAAAGGCTTCTGTTGATAGATCGTGGATTCTCTGTGACAAACATGTAGCTGAAGTCGATAATCTGACACACCTTGGAATCCCGCTCCATAAATATAACCAGACGAGTAACTTCACAACAGAAATTAAACAAAAACTCCGTTCAAGCTATTTCGCACTAACAAACGTAGGCATGTATGCTGGAGGAATAACACCCATGGACTAGCAGTTTAAAAATGTACACGTCAATCATTGTGCCACGAGGCCTATTTGGGTGTGAACTATTATGTGGCATGTCAGACTCAGACACCCTATCATTGGAAAGATCTCACCGTTTTTGTCTAAAGAAAATACAAGGTCTTCGTATGCACACGCGCACAAATGTAGTGGAAGGACTCCTGGGTATCGGCAATGTCAAAAGCTTTGTGGATAAGAAAAAACTCCTACTTCTGGGCAGTCTATGTCATTTATCTACAGACAAGGCAGCGAAATCTGTATTTTTACTTAGGCTACACTCATACTTTATCTCCGGCGTATCAGCCGATTCATTCATTGCCGATATCGCAGATGTCCTTGCAAATCACCGACTTATGCATTATTTAACAAAGTATGTATCAAAATGTGCATTTCCGGAAAGGTCATCATGGAAGCAAATCGTTCGAAATGCAATCGTCGAAACCTCTAACTCAATCTGGGAACTCTCTGGAAACGCGGATCCAACACTCCACCGTTTCCATAATATTCACCCTACACTCTCACTGTCGTGCCTGTGGAAGTCCTGTCGCAAGTTTCCGACAAACAAGGCGGCATACCTAACTGTTGCAAACATAATAGCCTTACCGAACAGACACATTGTAACTGCAGATGTGGTGCGGAGTTTGACGATCTGCCCTTACATGTAATCATACATTGTCCTATGATTCTGGAACTTAGAAATGACATATGGTATGAATTACTAAATCTCTTCGGTATTCCGTGCTCACTTAAAATGGATAGCTACAATCCGCGTACACAACTGGAAGTATTTTTAACTGCACGTCCGCCGGATTTGTTCGACGAAATTGAAGAGCCAGACCTGTTCACAAACCTCATGGTAAATAGCACATTTTGCTTATGGAAAGCCTATCGTAGAATCGAACAAACACCAATGGTTTCAGTAACCGTACCCTAATGAATGATGCTTAACTAAAATATATGTCTACTTGACTGTATGATTATCTATGATGTCATCTATATATAGTTATGTCTGTCCGTCCAATCTACGTGCCTTGACGCCCGTGTAACTTTGTATATCTGGTGAGTGGTAGCTGTGTGCACGTAATAACGTACATTTATGTTTGTTTTGTTCATGTATGCTGACATGTGTAGGTGTGTAAGGGATGTCTGAGATGTTGCTTGTATTAAAATATGCATTGCATACATATATATATGTATATGTGTATGTATGTGTATGTATGTGTATGTATGTATGTATGTGTATATATATGTATATATATATAAATATATATATATATATGTATATATGTATATATATATATATATATATGTATAGCTATATATATATATATATATAAATATATATATATATATATACACACACATACACATATACACATACATGCCCATACACATACATGCACATACATCCACATGCATCTGAGTAGTGCCACGGGTTGTTAGGATTGTATTTAGAAATGAGAGCATGAGTTTATCGGAAGGGCGATAACCCAATATAGAACGTATTTTTGTCTGAATAACGGAGATTTGTTTGACAGTTTACAACACCATAAGTAATCAACTTATAAGTCAAACTCACATATTGGGTGGGTTCACCTTTTCATAGGTTTTGGGTCGCATTTCAAAATCTTTATTTTTTAAACGCTCTTTAGAAAATGTTTTGTTTTTTTTTATGAATAATAACCTCCTTTAGTTAGTCGATATAATTATTCCAAAATGATGTATATCTAGTAGTGGCTATAGTTGGCTCCGTGTATCCCCCTTCGGAGTAAATGAGGAATGAGGATACTCATTTTGAGATATAATCCTAACATCGCATGCCACGTGTTACGCAGATTGAATACCAATAACTATCTGATCGTGAACCCCGATTAAATAGTGTTTTATATATTATCATTGGTGTATTAGCTGGTTTAATGATGTGTATACCATGTAAATTATTAGTCCAAGTCTTCTCGTAGTAAAACCGGCTAAGATATTGGGATGGAGGTGCCGGCACCTCCATCCCAATATCTTAGCCGGTTTTAGTACGAGAAGACTTGGACTAGTAAATTATGTGTATTAATACATAAGTTCAGAACTTTAGTAATAATTATGGCAAAACGTACTTATCCAGAAATATAGTTACATACATGAATTTAAACTGACCAGTGTATTCATTGAAAAACTGGAACACTTAACCTAACTAAGAAAGTATATTTTATTTCATTTATTTCATATTCCGTTTGAGCTATTTGACACACGTTTTAAAAAATGACATTTCCTGGTGTCGAAAGAACAATTTTCCTACAAAAAATATTTATAAGAAATAGCTAAAGGCATATGGAGGGTCATTAGGGCTGAAGGGGTCACTCTCACCAAAAAAAGTGCTTAAGAGTACACAGGATTTGAAATGTGCTGAAGGGTACACAGGGTTTGAAACGTCGTTCTAAATGACGTTTAGTTTTCGTATCTGCCATGATTTCTGTTAGAGAATAATTGTTTACGTTCCAATGAACATTAAATTGAACTGAAAACAAACTGCTAATGGGCACCAGAATTTAAGAGACACAGTTTAAGTAACGATGTTAGTGGGGATCACAAACCCTGTGTACCCTTCAGCACATTTTCAAATCATGTGTACCCTTCACCACTTTTTTTGGTGAGAGTGACCCCTTCAGCGTTATTAGGGTCACAATCCTAACTTCACAATTTTACTCTAACTTAATATTTTAATTCTTACTTAATATTTTAATTCTAACTTAACATTTTAATTCTTATATTTTAATTCTAACTTAACATTTTAATTCTTATATTTTAATTCTAACTTGATATTTTAATTATAACTTCATATTTTAATTCTTACTTAATATCTTAATTCTTATATTTTAATTGTAACTCTAACTTTATATTTCAATTCTTACTTAATAGTTTTATTTTAATATTTTAAATCTACTACAAAAAGGTCTAATGTTGGAATTAAAATATTAGAATTAAAAAGTTTAAATTGGAGTGAACATAAAACGGATATCAGAATTGAAAGCAAAAATGAAAACGGACATAAAACGGATACTGTAAGTTGGAATTGTGAACCCAATAATAATTCTACCTAAAGACGTCGCTGCGATCGGACGGCGGAAATTGCCAATCTCGCAAGCTTCCCCGGCGTCGCTATCTTTGTCGTTGCGCGATGCGGAGTTTCTGTTGGATCTTGTTTGTCCCTGTGAGAACAATGCCAATGGTCCCTGTTGACAATAATTTGATGGTTATTTTTAAATGACCATCTATAGTATAAGGGGGGTTTCAGACAGGAACATAATAATAATTATAATATAATAATAAATAATTATGTTGAGATGCCTTTGTATTTCAAGCCAATATATATATATGGTAGTAAAATGTTCGATTATCTGTTTTCTCTTATATAATACAGATACAGAAAAGTATTAGATCATGTCATGAATTTTACTATGGCTATGCACGTAAAGATTATAGTCCGCCCGTTTAAAATGTATGGGAACGTTTTGATGTTCTGCATGACGGGGAACTTTATAACCTTCAACACACAACGCAGTGAATATAGTTCGTTGTTAGTACTTGTTCCTTAATAATATATTTAACAGTAGGGGGCATGGCACCAACTCCAGATTTCATGACTGTGATTGCCACGTTTGTGAGTCGATATCGCAATAAACATTGAATTGATTACGCGGAAGATATTCCACGCGATTGTAAGGTATGCAAATCAAACTTGGCTCAACAAATTGACCTATTAAATTTCATGCATGCAATCTCGAGCTGGAACCTACACTTACTGTGGAATACCGGTACATAATTATTAACTAAGGAACAGGTATTATACATACGAAATAGATTATAGCTGCAATGTTTTTGTCAATGTTATAAACTTCCCTGTCAGAACATGGACAAATGCCCATGATCTCTACGGGCGTAGCCAGAGTCGAGATTCATGACATGCATTGATCTAGGCAATATATAACCTCCCTGGTGTCCAATATTGTTTTTCACAATTTATGCACATCCCTTCGTTGCACGTTTAGATGTTGAAATCAATTGGGAACAAGACATACAGGCGAGGAGAGTGTAACATTAATTGGTTAATTATCTATACTCATATAATCTCCACGAAGAATATACATTCTAACTCTCTGGTTAAAGGTACTCAATCCGATTCGATGGCCCCCATATATTCAGATTCCAACAACAACAAAAACATTTTTAGAAATGCCGTTTCATTTATCAAATCGATTAATTGCCCAAAAAATAATGCTAACCACTGTCAACTATAGTATAACATTGCCCGAAACGTGTTATTTATCAACATGTTGTTCGACGAAATTTGGCCTTATTGTCACACAAAGCCTCTTGATTTTAGAGTTCTTAATCTTTATCCGCATTTTGGTCCGAGACCGTCGACTCGTTGACTTTATATTGAGCCACTATTAAGTCTCGATGGTCAAATATATTTTAAAAATCGATATCTAATAACTCTGACCTTTGATAGGTGGTTCCTCGAATCGAATTAAATATTTTTTACCCCCGAATCCAAATTATATATACTAGAAACACTCGGAGTCATCGAGTATCTGAATGTGAGCAGTGAGACGGGGAGCTGCCATTCTCTGCACCTCTGTTCCGCCCCTGGTCATTCAGATAATCGATGACTGCGATTGTTTCAAGTACATATATAATTATAGCATGGGGTCTAATAATCATACCGATATTAAATTCCTGCCTCAGATTAAAGTTGCATCATCCGAATTAACGCTCCTAAATTACCATTTCTTTGGCTTCGGGGGTAAAAAATATTTGATTCGAGGAACCTACCCATCAAAGCTCAGAGTGATCAGATATCGAAAAACGTTGTCAAACGGTCTCGGACTAAATTGCGGATGAAGATGGATAACTCTAAAATCAAGTGGTAATTCGGCCAAATTTCGTGATAATACGGCCAGATTTCGTTGAACAAAATGTTGCTAAATAACACGTTTTGGAAAATTTTATACCATAGTTGACAGTGGTTAGCATTATTTTGTTGCAATTAATCGATTCTGATCACTAACGCGTATTTTGAAGAAATGTTGTTGTTGTATCTTGATGATATGGGGACCGTCTGATCGGATTGAGTACCTTTAACTTATGTACATTCCGTCCGGTATACTTGGTATACTAGAGAGTTAGGATTTATAGCATTCGTGGAGATTATAGGAGTATAGATAATTAAGCAACTAATGTTACACCCCCCCCCCCCCATGTATGTCTTGTATTCAATTGATTTCAACATTTGAACGTGCAATGAAGAGATGTGCATAAATTATGAAAAACAATATTTGATACCAGATAGGTTATATATTTGGCTAGATCATTGCATGTCATGAATCTCTACTCTGGCTACGTCCGTAGAGTTCATAATCCACCAGTTCAAATCATGGGAACTTGTTCATGTTCTGACAGGGGAGTTTATAATATATTTCTTAGGTATAATACCTGTTCCTCAGTTAATAATTATGTACCGTTATTCCACAGTAAATGTAGGTTCCATGCAGCTCGGGATTGCATTCTTGAAATAATAGAATAGGTCAATCTGTTGAGCCAAGTCTGATTGACATCCCTTACAATCGTGGAATTTCTTTCGGATAATCAATTCAATGTGTATTGAGATATCGACTCACAGCGTTATTGGGGTCACAATTCCAACTTACAGTATCCGTTTTATGTCTGTTTTCATTTTTGTGTTTCAATTCTGAGGTCCGTTTTATGTTCACTCCAATTTAAACTTTTTAATTCTAATATTTTAATTCCAACATTAGACCTTTTGTAGTAGATTTAAAATATTAAAATAAAACTATTAAGTAAGAATTGAAATATAAAGTTAGAGTTACAATTAAAATATAAGAATAAAATATTAAGTAAGAATTAAAATATGAAGTTATAATTAAAATATCAAGTTAGAATTAAAATGTAAAGTTAGAATTAAAATATAAGAATTAAAATGTTAAGTTAGAATTAAAATATGAAGTAAGAATTAAAAGATTAAGTTAGAGTTAAAATGTTAAGTTAGAATTAAAATATAAGAATTAAAATGTTAAGTGAGAATTAAAATGTTAAGTTAGAATTAAAATATAAGAATTAAAATGTTAAGTTAGAATTAAAATGTTAAGTTAGAATTAAAATATAAGAATCAAAATGTTAAGTTAGAATTAAAATGTTAAGTTATAATTAAAATATAAGAATTAAAATGTTAAGTTAGAATTAAAATGTAAAAGTTAGGATTGTGACCCTAATAACCCTCCATAAAGGCCCGGATGGCCTTGGTTGTAGGTTATAATTTAGAAGTAATAGTTTCCATATTATGAAAAATTATTCCTCAAGAATATAGTAATAGTACAGTATAATGGTAGTATGAATGTCATATTTTCACAAAACACACTTTGTGTGAGCCGAGCGTTTGTTTATACACAGCACGTAAAGAGTGAGCGATAATAGCAACACTCAACACCGTGACGATTTTTTAGGAGAGTGATTCACGGTGACCCATTCGTCACTGACATCTTGAGTGGCCATGATTAGCGAGCGCTAAGCCAGTATCTTGTAAACAACTTGGTGGAAATTTCAACCAAGATTCTAATAGTGGGATCTTCCCGGTGTTGAGTGTTTTTCTTATCTCATACTCTTTATTCACTGTACTGTAACATAACATGGCTTTTATTTACTAACAAGGAACACGAACTTGACAATATGATACTATTTACGCGATAGGTATGAACGGTATAAGAACGAAATATGTCTATATTTTAATATTCTTTCTGTTTATTGCGGTTTTAGCAGATGTGGCTATTTTAACAGCATACCCACCACGAAGACCTAAACAGTGACTATACCAGATAACATTAGCATCTTCCAGTATTTCTGATTTCCATAAGGATGCATCTATAGCCCAATATAATTGAGTTATATATATTTTATCATCAACAACATGTCACGTGACTCACGAATTATCTCCTTCTGCAATTCAACATTATAACTACATACAGTTCAGAAAATATGTCCAAGTTATTATAATGTATACATGTAAATAAGTGGCATCAAATCTTTTGAATTTCCAGCTCATCGAGAAACTGGGATTGCAACGAGTGTGGTCACCTGTACGCCACTTGAATTAGTTAGTCCGCGCGCACAAAGTCCTTGGTAAGAAAAGATAAGTTTATTGACAATTACACTCATACGGCGCAGATATCACAACACAAATAACAATAAATATATATATATATATGGGACATGACAATCTGCGGGATGGGATGGGATATGGGACAAAACGACAATCTGCGGGACAGAATTTCAAATTGCGTGGGACGGCCGATATCTCGAGGAATACAGTGCGTAGGGGGCTTATTTTGGTGTCTAACGAAAGGCACACGTTCGCCCTATCCAAACATATTAACCCCGCCACTAACCAAACACCAGAAGTTGCATTATTTGATCGGCAACTGACCTAACATGGGGTGGAATTTGGGATAGCATGACAATCTGCGGGACGGGATTTTCAAATTGCGTGGGACGGCCGATAGCTCGAGGAGTACAGCGCATAGAGGGCTACTTTTGGTGTCTAACAAAAGGTCCACATTCTCCCTATCCACACATATTAACCCCGCCACTGACCGGACACCGGAAGTTACATTATTCGGTCGACAACTGACCTAACATAAAATGCCACAAACACGAAAAACTGCGTTCGACATTAATGTTTAGAATTTAGATTTCTCGATGAATACACTAGTAAACAACAAGTTTTAGGTACCAAATAACGCAGTGGAATACTGTACATTCGTTTTTAGCTACAATATGGCTGTTTTAGTGCGAATATTGTAATGGCGAACACGCAAACACGCTCCGATAAAACAGCTAAAAATAGACTCGATGTTTACAATTACAGGATCGATTTCAGCCGGTATATTCAATATAATGGGGCGTATAGTATATAAAAAGTGTAGAATTAGACACAGGGAATGTATTTTTTTCCAAATGGGTCCACCAGGCGGTGAAATTGTTGCAGAAATTCGCTCCAAGATATTCGCACTTATTTTTATTTCAGTTGTGACTAAAAGCCCAGATGCCGGAGCCCAGCGACTAAAAGCCAAGTTACAAAATAGATCAACTGGTTTGAACGAATGAATATGTCAATGGTAAGACTATTCAAAAGAATATTCAAATCAAATAGTGTTTATAGACTTAAAAACTTATGTGTCCGCCATTCATATATGTGGTGAAGTTCTCATATTATCTCCCAGTAATACGCGGGGGAGGTTCTCATATGAATATATTATCTGCCGGTCATACACGGTGGAGGTTCATATTATCCACCGGTCATACGCGAGGGAAGTTTTCTTATTATCCTCCAGTCATACGCGGGGGAGGTTCTGATATGAACATATTATCTGCCGGTCATATGCGGTGGAGGTTCATATTATCCACCGGTCATACGCGAGGGAGGTTCTCATATTATCCTCCGGTCATACGATGGGGAGGTTCTCATATGAACATATTAACTGCGGGTCATACGCGAGGGAGGTTCTCATATTATCCACCGGTTATACGTGAGGGAGGTTCTCATATTATCATCCGGTCATACATAGGGGAGGTTCTCATATGAACATATTATCTGCCGGTCATACGCGGTGGAGGTTCATATTATCCGCCAGTCATACGCGAGGGAGGTTCTCATATTATCCTCCGGTCATACATGGGGGAGGTTCTGATATGAACATATTATTCGCCGGTCATACGCAGTGGAGGTTCATATTATCTGCCGGTCATATGCGAGGGAAGTTCTCATATTATCCTCCGATCATATGTGGGGGAGGTTCTGATATGAACATATTATCCCCCGGTCATACGCGGTGGAGGTTCATATTATCCGCCGGTCATCCGCGAGGGATGTTCTCATATTATCCACGGGTCATACGCGAGGGAGATTCTTATATTATCCGCCGGTCATACGCGAGGGAAGTTCTCATATTATCCTTCGGTCATAGGTGGGGGAGGTTCTGATATGAACATATTATCTGCCGGTCATACGCGGTGGAGGTTCATATTATCCACCGGTCATATGCGGTGGAGGTTCTCATATGAACATATTATCTGCTGGTCATATGCAAGGGAGGTTCTCATATTATCCACCGGTCACACCCGAGGGAGGATATGACCGGCAGATAATATGTTCATATGAGGACCTCCCCAACGTATGACCAGAGGATAATATGAGAACCTCCCTCGCGTATGACCGGTGGATAATATGAACCTCCACCGCATATGACCGGCAGATAATATGTTCATATCAGAACCTCCCCCGCGTATGACCGGGGGATAAAATGAGAACTTCCCTCGCGTATGACCGGCGGATAATATGAACCTCCACCGCATATGACTGGCAGATAATATGTTCATATGAGAACCTCCCCCGCGTATGACTGGCAGATAATATGAGAACCTCCACCGCATATGAATGGCGGACACATAAGTTGTTAAGTCTATAAACACTATTTGATTTCAATATTCTTTTGAATAGTCTTACCATTGACATATTCATTCGTTCAAACCAGTTGATCTATTTTGTAACTTGGCTTTTAGTCGCTGGGCTCCGGCATCTGGGCTTTTAGTCACAACTGAAATAAAAATAAGTGAGAATATCTTGGAGCGAATTTCTGCAACAATTTCACCGCCTGGTGGGACCCATTTAAAACAAATACATTCCCTGTGTCTAATCCTACATTTTGATATACCATACGTCCCATTATATTGAATATACCAGCTGAAATCGATCCTGTAATTGTAAACATCGAGTCTATTTTTAGCTGTTTTATCGGCGCGTGTTTGCGTGTTCGCCATTACAATATTCGCACTAAAACAGCCATATTGTAGCTAAAAACGAATGCACAGTATTCCACTGCGTTATTTGATACCCAAAACTTGTTGTTTGCTAGCGTATTCATCGAGAAATCTAAATTCTAAACATTAATGTCGAACGAAGTTAATAGGGCGAATGTGGACCTTTCGTGAGACATCAAAAGGAGCCCTCTACACGCTGTATTCCTCGAGATATCGGCCGTCCCACGCAATTTGAAAATCCCGTCCCGCAGATTGTCATGCTATCCCAAATTCCACCCCATATTAGGTCAGTTGTCGATCAAATAATGCAACTTCTGGTGTCCGATCAGTGGCGGGGTTAATATGTTTGGATAGGGCGAATGTGGGCCTTTCGTTAGACACCAAAATGAACCCCCTACGCACTGTATTCCTCGAGATATCGGCCGTCCCACGCAATTTGAAATTCTGTCCCGCAGATTGTCGTTTTGTCCCATATCCCATCCCATCCCGCAGATTGTCATGTCCCATATATATGACACAATACTATACACAATTGTAATCAGAATTAAAATGTATCATGTTTGTTGTTGAAAATCATTCAAAATCCTTTGCGGTTTTAATTGTTGTAATACCACAGCCTGTGAACCATTTATTAGTTGATTAAATGAATCCAAATGTTTAGGGTGGATACACACATGCATGTAATCTCTGTATGTAAAATACATGTATTTTACATGGCCACACCAATAATTGACAACATTAATCACCTGCGCGCGAGCGGTTCATTGTTACCAGGCCAGACAAGTGAGTAGTCATAAGCGAAATCAAACTATCTGCTATCGGGACATTTAAGGCCAGTCCAAAACCACACCGTATTACCGATCCGGATTACCACCGGTCACGATGCGGATCACTACCGGCTGAAAGTGGCAATTTGTGTAACGGTAGGTCGACTAAAACGTTAATTATATTATATATCTGAATGTAACCCACACAAAGTTTGTTGCCGCCGTCTTTCTTACATACATTAGAAAATGGCCACGCCAAGAAAATATAAAATAATCGCCTACGATAACCTTAGAGGTAGCATATGTTACTAGGATCTAGTTGCACGTGGCCCATTATTTATCTTCATTGGCACAATACATGATGCAAATGCATGGAATTTTCTCTTATTTCTGTTGCGTATACAAGAATGTCCATAACTGTACAAAATGGCAATATGGTTTGTCAAGTTGAATGTAAATTAAACGCGTAGTATCGATTTCCATACTCATGGGTTCCAAAAAACAGGATGCGGATCGGCACCGTTCACTATCTGCCGGTACAGATCCGTACCCGTTCATTTCATGGGTACAAATCGAACATACAAACGTGTACATTAGGCGAATGACTTAGTAAATGGTCTATCTTTTCGTACCACGAGAATACCGCATAAAGAAATAAAACATGAACCATCCATATCAGCTACTGCTCGAAATAATGAAACACAATGGTAAACATGCGTTACAAATATAAGAATAAGTGAACATATATTGTATACTTATCAGATTTATCGGCGTCCTCCGCTAGCCCAGTTACTCCTATACACGAAGGGAAGAAAAAATTCACACCTTCCACAGAATGTAGGGCGAAAATGATCCAACTACAATGATGCCACGTGGCACGCTTTTGTCAAAACAGCCGGTAGTGATCCGCATCGTGACCGGTGGTAATCCGGATCGGTAATACGGTGTGAAAACATGTCTTCTCTTACGAATGTGGAAATTAGTTAAGTCTGTGTGATATCTGACATTTTATTAATGCACATCAACAGAAGCGACACATCTGGTGTATACAGGCTTGATATAGAACATTTTCGACCATGATGCTTGCTTGGCGTGGGGTTTCGAAAGCTTCAAATCGCTAAGTGACTTAGTTGAATGTATCGGTCGGAATAATCTGGGCAAGAAGGTACAATATATGTTTTACTTAAATAGCTCAGAGTTATCCATCCCGTCTGGTAGCTTTCGGGATCATATACAGCCCCAAGTCGGGTGTCATATTTAGCCCCTGCGTCAGGAAATCCTGATAATATTTCCCCATGTTGGGGATCATTGCCCCTGAGTTGGGGAACTCCTGGGGCCATCATCGCTATAAAAATCAAGAGAAGACTGACAATGATTTAAACAGAAAGTCCAACATTTGGGTTATCGCGCGAACAATTATTCTAAGCGGCCTGACGACTTCGTTCAGTCAACTGTTCTCTGCACGCTCAGAGCTTGGCTCACTGTGGTCAAACATAGCCGCAATGATTGGGTTGTCAACGGACACATATTACATGGTCTGTATGATCCATGAAAAACGCCAAATACATGATAATTACAGAGATTACATGCATGTGTGTATCCACCCTTACCGATGTCGCTTTTGTCACACATGTTTGTTCTTTGAATCATCCATTTGTTTCCTGTCGGACTTCTCACTGACCAACGTGTTTGTCAGAAAGTTAAATGATTGTTGGCAGGCGGCATATCTTTATAGACATAGTTATGTTATTGTCAAGAGACATTCACTACTTTGTACGAACCATCGCCAATTAATTTGACCGAATACAAGTCCATAAATGCAGCGTAATGTAATCTTACTCTGCGACTGGACTGAACATTTCTGCCATTTTATTTTTTTTATAATCAGGCCGCCATAGCTATATGTAAAATATGCTTGGCTCGATTTCTGAAATCCGAATTTAACAAAGATGAATTAAATGTGACAGTCACGCTATGTGAAAGTTGCTATAAAATTTGGCAAACTTTATGCCACCTGAAGATAATCAATCTATGCTTTAAACAATATTTAGGTGTTTATATATTATATCCAATGTACATTTATCAATGTATGTTGTAAGAATTATCACTATATAACCACAGTCCGATGTATATAATCCGGATTTACATGGAGCACACCCCATACGTCACTCTCATTCCCTCTTGATTGAATCGTAATTTCAGATTTCAGTGTTGCATCTATAGCGACATTTTAAGTTGGCGACGTCCCCAAATGATTATGGTCGATATAGCAAAGTTCCCAAACTACTGTTCCATCTAGCGAAACCCATGCACAAACTATGAAGACATAGTCTACTAGCTGCATTATCGATCTTGTTTATCTGGCCAAATCCCCAACTCAAACTACTGGACTCACTGTCTGGTCGATCTGGCGAATCGAGTCGATCACCTATAACTCCGGTCGATCTGATTTTAACTCATTTGTTTATAATTTGTATGTGTATTGTGCTGTCAATGTCATCTGTTTTTTCTATAATTTGTTCCATTTGTTGGGAGAGGAGCAACTGTAAGTTATGTAACTTGTGCTCCGATCCCTTAAGCTGAGTAGCTTAATAAATATTATTAAACTATCTGATGACTATAAAGTCACAAAGCTACTTGTTGATCTGGCGAAGTCCCAAAACTACTCGTCGATCTGGCATATGAACCTGTCGGATGCTGAGCATACTCTGGCGTCCCATTTGAAGTCATTGGTGTTGCACATCCGGATGCAATTACCAGCAGAGTCTGGTTCACCTGGACCCCATGCTGCCCACGTTATCGCACTCCCGTTGTTGAGTAACCAGACACCCTCATTTGCTCTATCTGTGCCGTCTATCCCGTAGTTGTGTCCCTTATTCACGGGCATGGTTAACAGACAGGTGAACAAATCTTGTACCTCTTGGGAGTGGACAACAAGCAGGTGACCACCATCAATAATCGTGCAATCGATTTGAGATTGGTCCCAGTCCAACTTTGTTGTTTTTATCTTATACCATCCAGCTATTCTATCATCGTATATGTATCCAGTCAAATTTACGAATGGTGGCGGAATTGCAGATGGTCTTCGTCCTACCATGTCGTAATGTTTCACCTTTTCCCCTTCTGAGACACATTTGCACTGGTCAGGCACGCATGTATGGAGCATGCATTGGTATTCCTGGTAAATATATGAAAATGATTTACAACGGTCGTCATCCGAGCAGCCGAGAGAACATTCTATCTTCGAGCGTACAGAGTAGACCGACAGAATGCAGACATTGCAAGTTGTGTCTGTCAATCCAAGAATTTCTTCCCATTTACTCAGCCTGTCTGCGCACAGAGAAACGCAAACAAAGTTTAGAACAAAACTAATTATTGATGATATTTTCCTGTTCGTGATACAGATCTGCATTGTTCTAAGTTTTCTGTAGATAGAAATGTCCTTATCGATGTATATATGGAACTCGAACTGTTTCTGATTGAAATAAAATCGACTCGGTTCCTATAGGTTCTTATTAGCGACCAACGGCAATGTGCTGCGACGATGGGTATAGGCCTACTAATCCTAGGATGGGGTGGCAAGCTACTATATATCGCGCAGTATATACAATACAGTTGCTGATGGTACTTGTCTTTTCGAGTCGATCACCTATAACTCCGGTCGATCTGATTTTAACTCATTTGTTTATAATTTGTATGTGTATTGTGCTGTCAATGTCATCTGTTTTTTCTATAATTTGTTCCATTTGTTGGGAGAGGAGCAACTGTAAGTTATGTAACTTGTGCTCCGATCCCTTAAGCTGAGTAGCTTAATAAATATTATTAAACTATCTGATGACTATAAAGTCACAAAGCTACTTGTTGATCTGGCGAAGTCCCAAAACTACTCGTCGATCTGGCATATGAACCTGTCGGATGCTGAGCATACTCTGGCGTCCCATTTAAAGTCATTGGTGTTGCACATCCGGATGCAATTACCAGCAGAGTCTGGTTCACCTGGACCCCATGCTGCCCACGTTATCGCACTCCCGTTGTTGAGTAACCAGACACCCTCATTTGCTCTATCTGTGCCGTCTATCCCGTAGTTGTGTCCCTTATTCACGGACATTGTTAACAGACAGGTGAACAAATCTTGTACCTCTTGGGAGTGGACAACAAGCAGGTGACCACCATCAATAATCGTGCAATCGATTTGAGATTGGTCCCAGTCCAACTTTGTTGTTTTTATCTTATACCATCCAGCTATTCTATCATCGTATATGTATCCAGTCAAATTTACGAATGGTGGCGGAATTGCAGATGGTCTTCGTCCTACCATGTCGTAATGTTTCACCTTTTTCCCTTCTGAGACACATTTGCACTGGTCAGGCACGCATGTATGGAGCATGCATTGGTATTCCTGGTAAATATATGAAAATGATTTACAACGGTCGTCATCCGAGCAGCCGAGAGAACATTTTATCTTCGAGCGTACAGAGTAGACCGACAGAATGCAGACATTGCAAGTTGTGTCTGTCAATCCAAGAATTTCTTCCCATTTACTCAGCCTGTCTGCGCACAGAGAAACGCAAACAAAGTTTAGAACAAAACTAATTATTAATGATATTTTCCTGTTCGTGATACAGATCTGCATTGTTCTAAGTTTTCTGTAGATAGAAATGTCCTTATCGATGTATATATGGAACTCGAACTGTTTCTGATTGAAATAAAATCGACTCGGTTCCTATAGGTTCTTATTAGCGACCAACGGCAATGTGCTGCGACGATGGGTATAGGCCTACTAATCCTAGGATGGGGTGGCAAGCTACTATATATCGCGCAGTATATAGAATACAGTTGCTGTTGGTACTTGTCTTTTCCACAAGTTGAAAAATCTATAACGGCGGATAACCCACGTTTTCCGTTTCCGTTTCCGTTAGGAAATATTTGCGGAGCCATGCACTCACACCGGCGCGCGGTTGAGTATGTCCCCTTGCACGAAAGAACATGTCATTTGTCTTTATGTAAAACAAACTTTATTGGCGAAGAGCTGCGCGGTGTTAGAATGTGAACAGTTCAAAGATATTCGAAGTAGATCGATTGTGAGTTACTGTTTGACGTGTTCCAATGTTACAAAACTTGTAAAAACAATGTTGATAATCCCAAGGACCAAGTCATGCTGGGGCTCTGCAAAATTATTAGCAGAATCAATAAAGCGCATTATCGATATTTAGATACCTTATAAAGCGTATCATCAGTTAAAAGTGATCAAACCAGTTTAAGGTCCAAGTATGATTCGGTTTTTGTTCCCGAATGTAACGGGTAGTGATTATAGGTGAGTTGGTTTTGTGGCGAATTGTTTTTATTAATTGTCCTTGGGAACTCCGGAACCAACTGTCAACGGTTGAATGAAAAAAGCTCAATAAAGTGATGAAATGCCCGATGCATTGTGCATGAGAATAATATGGAATTAGCTTCCATATATTAATTTTGTGTGTTTTCTGCTCAGGTCTCAAAGTTTGGCACGTGGTGATGAATTTGGATAATGTTTTTAACATTTCATCATTGATATAGATAATTAGGAAGCTATTTTTAAAATCTCTATTCACAACAAAACGTGCTGAAATTAAGGAGCATATACACGTTTTGCATAAATCCAGCAATTAAGTGCAAGATGTATTCAACCTAGGATGTGTCTGGATCTATATGGCGAAAAATGTTGAATTTCACATATCATGTGAATTTGAGGCGTGGAAAAAAAAAATCTATATTGTCCCTTTCGGTACCAAGAACTGCTTGAATAATTAATAATTTCACACAATAATCCAATCGCCAAATAGCTTTTTGTCTTGGTTCTATGAGAGGAGGCTTCATTTGTATCATAATGTGTTGGGTTAATTTTTAATTGCGGGACTGTAACAATAATTATTTTTCATAACTTCCGGTTACAGTCCCGTAACTGTAGCCACTCCGTTTCACTTGTTAATGGGGGTATGGCCGGCGAATATGTGAAATATGAATAAAAAGGTACTTGGATATGTTCGTACCCGAACGATATGATTAGAAATGTACTTGGGTATGTTCGTACTTCGTATTCGAACGATGTAACGAAGTTTGACAATAATTGTTGTTGTGGTCTAATAGAGGTAGCATCTCTTCGCGATGTATATTCACGTATCGCTCAAAGCCTTTGCGGTTAGATAGGCGACTCGGCGTGTATGTCGACGTGCTTTATTGAACCATGGCTTGTCAGCCACGATGATAAGTGGGCGCCGACATGGAACGGGAAATCCACGTTATACATTAGCGTACTGCGCGCTGTGTGTTTCTATTGTTGTTTAACCTTCTTTGTTATTTTCAAGTGACATAAATCGGAATGCTATCTACTATTATATTGAATGGGGATTTGAGGATGGTATAATACATTTAATTCACACATGAACTCTTCGAGCTGCGTATTTATATCGATGTTTAACATGTTATTTAACATCGTTTAGTGAATTTTTTCATTTATTTATACGCGATAAATATCGGCACGTTATATTCTAAATGTATATGGGATTGTAATTATTAACCAATTCACACGTTACTCCTTCGTGCTGTTTGTACATATTGACGTTTAGTGAACTTTAGTCTCGGTCTCTATACTTTTTTGGTCAATTCTTTGAATGCGGAATATATCTGAGCTATGAATAGAGATGTTATTAAGAAAAGTTCCAACACTAACCCTTCACATTGGTTGTTTAACACACAATGTGGCCTTATTCTAAACATCGTTTAATGTCTGTGTACGCAGCATATATCAGAATGCTATATGAATTGAACAATGGTCACAAATTAACCTTCCTGTGACCATGTTTTAATAGATCCTCATTGGAGATGGGGCATATTTTAATTAGTCTACATTGGACCATATTTTAATTGACCCTCATGGGACTATATTTTAACTAACCCCATGGGACCGTAGTTAATCAACACTGATGACACCATATTTTTTATTTTAATTAACCCTCGTAATTGGTCCATATATAACTGTAATTAACCCACATGTTGCCATATTTTAGTTAACATTAATTGGACCATATTTCAAATAATAACCATGGGTCCATATTTGTATAAAACCTCGTGGGACCATTTACTAATTAACCCTGATCAGTTATGTGACCATATTTTAAATAACAATCATGGTACCATTTCAATTAACCATCAGGGACCATATTTTGATTAACCCTCATTGGACCATATTTTAATTAACCCTCATGGAACCATATTTTATTAAACCCTCATGTGACCATATTTTAATTTACCCTCATGTGACTATATTTTAATTAACCCTCTCTGGGTGTGACCATATTTCAATTAACCTTCATGGGACCATACATGTATATTAATTGAATAGTTTATTTGCCAAGTCATAATTTAACATGAAACAGGCAAAACAAAGAACATAATTATATACATAATATACAGAAGGAATACACATGCGTTCCAATCACGCGCATCATCACAACACAAGTATGAATGCGTCATATGTTATATACTGTTATATACCTATACTATTTATAGATTTATGAATACATCGCACTGATGTCAGCCCCTCAGTGAGTAGAGTGGAGAATATACGATCTCCCTCATTTGTCATAGGAGACACGGGCAGTACGATGTATGTTTGGGCATATGTGGACATAATTATGTGATTATTCATCTGACAAATACAAACAAGTCCAAACTGTTGTTGAATTTATATGCTGGACATTCATACAAATTTCAATCTAGTAACTACTCACGGTGGGTATTCCGTTATCAAAAACAGCTTAGTTCCTTGAATGCGCATTTCAGTAATATACAAACTCGTTTTAGGATGGTCATATTCTCAATAGATATTAATCGGTAGAATTTATCTCTGTCCGGCTTCTCCCAGTAATATTTAGGAATGAATTTCTCTCTAATTTTATCTAGTTGTTTGCATTGAATAACCAAGTGGTATTCATCACCAATAGCAATTTGGCACAGGTTGCATAGTCTCTCTAGTTTTGGTTGATTTTTCCACCTCCCCCTCTCAATCGGGAGTCTGTGGTTCGAGGTGCGAATTTTCATGAGGAATTCGGCCAGATGATATGGAATTTCAATGAGATAACGACTCATTTTTGAGCAACGTGAATTTTGTTACTTATTCCTTATTCCTTATTCCTTATTCGCAAAATGTCGGAAAGTGTGGCATATGGCCCCAAATTCGTAAGTGGCCAGGTCGGGGGTGCATTTTGGGCCGAAATTTGTTTGGGTCGAGTTGGTAAAAGTGGTCCGAAAAAGTGTCCGACCTGTGCTCGGTCCGATTTTTTTGGGAAAATGTCCCAAATGACGCCAAATTCTCAAGTGGCCAGATGGGCGGGAAATTTTGGGTCCAAAATTTTTTGGGTCGAGTTGGTAAAAGTGGTCCGAAAAAATGTCCGACCTGTGCTCGGTCCGATTTTTTTGGGAAAATGTCCCAAATGACCACGGCAACGTACTTAGTAAAAAATAACAAAAAATTGGGCCGAAAACAATTGGGTCGAAAAGTCCGAAATGCCTCGAAATTAGGCAAAGTCTAAAAAATGAAGGGGAAAAGTCCCCAATGGGTGCAAATTCTCAAGTGGCCAGCTGGGCGGAACATTTTGGGCCGAAATTTTTTAGGGTCGAGTTGTTAAAAGTGGTCCGAAAAAGTGTCCGACCTGTGCTCGGTCCAATTTTTTTGGGAAAATGTCCCAAATGACGCCAAATTCTCAAGTGGCCAGCTGGGCGGGAAATTTTGGGTCCAAAATTTTTTGGGTCGAGTTGGTAAAAGTGGTCCGAAAAAGTGTCCGACCTGTGCTCGGTCTGATTTTTTTGGGAAAATGTCCCAAATGACCACGGCAACGTACTTAGTAAAAAATAACAAAACATTGGGCCGAAAAAATTGGGTCGAAAAGTCCGAAATGCCTCGAAATTAGGCAAAGTCTAAAAAATGAAGGGGAAAAGTCCCCAATGGGTGCAAATTCTCAAGTGGCCAGCTGGGCGGAGCATTTTGGGTGAAAAGTTTTTGGGTCGAGTTCGTAAAAGTGGTCCGAAAAAGTGTCCGACCTGTGCTCGGTCCGTTTTTTTTGGAGAAAATGTGGCAAATGACGCCAAATTCTCAAGTGGCCAGCTGGGCGGAAAATTTTGGGTCGAAAATGTTTTGGGTCGAGTTGGTAAAAGTGGTCCGAAAAAATGTCCGACCTGTGCTCGGTCCGATTTTTTCGGAAAAATGTGGCAAATGACCACGGCAACGTACTAAGTGAAAAATAACAAAAATTTGGGCAGAAAAAATTTATGTCGAAAAGTTCGAAATGCCTCGAAATTAGGCAAAGTCTAAAAAAAAAGGGGAAATGTCCCCAATGGGTGCAAATTCTTAAGTGGCCAGCTGGGTGGAACATTTTGGGCCGAAAGTTTTTGGGTCGAGTTCGTAAAAGTGGTCCGAAAAAATGTCGAACATTTGCTCGATCCGAATGTTTTTGTTTAAATGTGGGTAATGACCATATAACGTACTTTTATTACTGAAAAAAAAAATGTCTGAAAACATTAAGTCGCAAAGTCATAAATGGGTAGCTCTGGAAGAAAAATATTTGAAAATATAATTTACCATGGGATATTTCTCCTAATTTCAAAGACTGTATATATATTGCTTTTACATCTGGAGCATTGCACATGATTGTCATTTTCTGTTTAAATACTTACACTGAAATTTACGGACACCTCATATTTATTAAATTGGGAGTGAGTTCGAAGACCTGCATGTACTTTCTACACTGGCGGATCGAGATTCGTTTCGAAATTCGATTCGATGTCAACATTCGCTTCTCGGTTCAACATCTGAGGTGACTGTGTTTTAAATAGTGTTTTATGTTTTCTTTCCAGGGTAAGCTGTGGCCCAGTGTCAGGTGCATTAGACCGTCACATGCCATCCAGCACTGACGAAGCTGGTTCGAACCCCGTCATAGGGAGGGCGACCGGAATCGTGTATCTGGGAAAGTTTGTCAGTTGCTTTCCGTGGGTCGGTGGTTTCTACACGCAGTGGGACGATTTCTCGGTGAAATTAAGTCTCTGTTTGGTCTTTCCTCCACCCGTAAATTTGACAACGTCGCGTGTGGCCTAGCGGCTAGAACGACGATATACCATAACAAACCAAACCACCCAGGGCAAGCTGATGGACATTAAAATGTCTAGGACTAAAGCGTACATGGTATACAGAAGAGACATGTGTGATAAGACTTGCAGTTATCAGTCAATAACATGACCATGCTAATAAACCGATTCACACGCATCGGCCAATCAGATCACTTCAATCCACGAACAATATTTCTTGTATGAATCTGTATTTTACCGGAGTTAAAATATAGACTTGAGCTAAAGTTCACCAATAAATTGTCATTAATTGGAGGGTAAGCTGAACATGCGCGGAGCGGAAGGTGTGAATTCTAACACCGCGCTGTGACAATCATTGCACATGTCACTCGGGTTAAAACACGGACCGTACCATTCGTATCGGTCATGGGGGTGCTTGGAAGTTAACTGAGCGAAATCCACATTTGTTTGGAATGTATAATCCACAGTAATCACTGTTTAACAATAACATTGAGAATCTTCTACAAACCACATATTTGTTTAGTCTTTTTGCATGATTGTCTGTGATATTCCAACACACAATCTTCCTGTAAATTGGAACAGTTTCTCTTCGGAATCGGAATGTTCGAACACTATCGGGACATTGACGCCTGTGCTCTGAACGATACATCCATTATCAACTAACATTAACATCCGTAACAGTATATTGTCGCAAGGAGGACTTGGAATAAATAATACTTTAGATTTGGAAAAAAACATGTTTATTGACGCGCTGATTAATAATCCCGATCCAAGTGTTCCCATTGTCAACGATCATTTGACTTGTGCAGTAGGGATATATACAACACCACACAGCATTCAATTAATCTTTGATTGAATAGTAATTGATACGTGATCATCATATTGAAAGTGGCTCAATTATGTTTGCCTCGACGTGTGAATCGGTTCATAAATATGTCATTACCCGATTGGGTATCTGTACAAGAAATATAGACCTCGGCGCTTTGCGGCCTTAGTCTATATTTCTTGTACAAATACTCAAGCGGGTAATAACCTATATTTATTAATCGACACATCTGATGTGTTCCTGTACTATCGTTATGTTTTCTTATCAGCTAGTTATATTCAACAATCATCAGTGTACTGGTGTTTTGTTTCTTCAAACAACTGACAGGTAGTAAATCACCTGAGCTATATGTATTGTTTCTACGGAAGGTCAATATAAGCAACGTGTAGTCTAATTATTTAATTCAACAACAATAACAACAACAACAACGTAAAATACTAAAGTTCACTTTAAATCTATTGCAACTATCAGTGCGCTGATACATATACTGTAACGAATATGACATTTGGAACTTATTCCCTATTCCTTATGCCTTATTTTTTAAAATGTCGCTTTCGACCGATTTGACTGCATGGGTGGGTGGCCGGCACCAAATACCACGTAGAAACACCCCGAACCCTCATCACACCCGGGGGTGCCACCCCGAGGGGTGAAAATGGGGTATGGTCCATTTTCGAGAACGGTAAGGATTTCGACCGATTTGACGGCATGGGTGGGTGGCCGGCCACAAATACCACCTAGAAACACCCGACCCACCACCCACCACCCCCTGGATGTGCCACCCCGAGGAAGTGAAAATGGGGTATGGACCATTTTCGAGAACAGCCGCAATCGGCCATACAACCATAGGGCGTTTAATAAGTCTGGAAAAGCTGTCAGATCACATGATAATCCATTTCATGACACAGTAGTTAACAGTTTTTCTTGCACACTCGTATGGACGAATGCCGGTCTATGTCCTATTATGCTTTGCCAGACTCCGTATATGACTGAATTCTTTCTGATACACGTCACTCTCGTATGGACGATCGCTGCTGTTCGTCCTCTTTTGCATTGTCAGACTCCATATATGACTGAATTCCTAATAATACACGTCACTCTCGTATGGACGATCGCTGGTGTTCGTCCTCTTTTGCATTGTCAGACTCCATATATGACTGAATTCCTAATAATACACGTCACTCTCGTATGGTCGATCGCCGGTGTTCGTCCTCTTATGCATTGCCAGACTCCATATATGATGAATTCCTTATGATACACGTCACGCTCGTATGGTCGATCGCCGGTGTTCGTCCTGTTATGCATTGCCAGACTCCATATATGATGAATTCCCTATGATATACGTCACGCTCGCATGGTCGATCGTCGGTGTCCGTCCTCTTACGCTTTGCTTAACTCCATATATAACTGAATTCCTTCTCATACACGCCACGCTCGTATGGTCGATCGTCGGTGTTCGTCCTCTTATGCATTGCCAGACTCTATATATAACTGAATTCCTTCTCATACACGTCACTCTCGTATGGACGATCGCTGGTGTTCGTCCTCTTTTGCATTAAATTGGCAGACTCCTTATATGACTGAATTTCTTCTCATACACGTCACGCTCGCATGGTCGATCGTCGGCGATCGCCGGTGTTCGTCCTCTTTTGCACTGTCAGACTCCATATATGACTGAATTCCTTCTCATACACGTCACGCTCGCATGGTCGATCGTCGGTGTCCATCCTCTTAAGCGTTGCTAAACTCCATTTATTACTGAATTCCTTCTCATACACGTCACTCTCGTATGGTAGATCGTCGGTGACTGAATTCCTTATACACGTCACACTCGTATGGGCGATCGCCGGTGTTCTTCCTCTTATGCATTGTCAGACTCCATATATGATGTATTCCTTATGATACACCTCATGCTCGTATGGGCGATCGCCGGTGTTCGTCCTCTTGAGGACAAAGGGACCACAAGGTCATCTGATTGTGTATGGAGGCCCCCGAAGGGAACCTGTTATAACTAGTTTAAAATATGGATGTTTAAAATGATAATACTAATAATTCTCCACTCCGTTACAGAGAGACATCACTATTTTGTGTAGTCTTATTTAATGTGATATTTGATTTGGGAAATATTACACTTTGTGTGGTTTCAACACCCATCTTTATTCCGGGGATGTCCATGTGCTTCTACTGCGTATGGGTGGGAACGAATAGACACTTATACCGAAACGATTTTCTATCAAGAAAATATTTCTTCATTTGAGATTTATGTTTTCATTTTAAGAAATAATATTCTTAGAACACGTTTAGAAAACCTTATTCACATTTATCACATATTCTGCTGTCTAGAATTGTTTTCTAGAATTAAGAGAAACATTCTAGCTTATAAGAACACCTATTAGAAAGCAATAATTTTGTGCTTGTGTTTGGAAAGTGATTAGTGAAAGCGATACGTTTTTCTTCTGGAAAGTTTTGGAAAGTAAGAAATGTTTTCTTGTGTCAGAAAAAGTGGTAGTGTGATTTCGTTCCTGATTTAAAAAAAAGGTGTTTCTATGTGGTATTTGGGACCAGCCACCCACCCATGCCGTCAAATCGGTCGAAATCCTTAACGTTCTCGAAAATGGTTAATACCCCATTTTCACCCCATCGGGGTAGCACCCCCCGGGGGTGATGGGTGGGGGTCGGTGTGTTTCTAGGTGGTATTTGGGGCCGGCCACCCACCCATGCCGTCAAATCGGTCGAAATCCTTACCGTTCTCGAAAATGGACCATACCCCATTTTCACCCCTCGGGGTGGCACCCCCGGGTGTGATGAGGGTTCGGGGTGTTTCTACGTGGTATTTGGGGCCGGCCACCCACCCATGCAGTCAAATCGGTCGAAAGCGACATTTTTAAAAATAAGGCATAAGGAATAGGGAATAAGTTCCAAATGTCATATTCGTTACAGTATATGTATCAGCGCACTGATAGTTGCAATAGATTTAAAGTGAACTTTAGTATTTTACGTTGTTGTTGTTGTTGTTATTGTTGTTGAATTAAATAATTAGACTACACGTTGCTTATATTGACCTTCCGTAGAAACAATACATATAGCTCAGGTGATTTACTACCTGTCAGTTGTTTGAAGAAACAAAACACCAGTACACTGATGATTGTTGAATATAACTAGCTGATAAGAAAACATAACGATAGTACAGGAACACATCAGATGTGTCGATTAATAAATATAGGTTATTACCCGCTTGAGTATTTGTACAAGAAATATAGACTAAGGCCGCAAAGCGCCGAGGTCTATATTTCTTGTACAGATACCCAGTCGGGTAATGACATATTTATGAACCGATTCACACGTCGAGGCAAACATAATTGAGCCACTTTCAATATGATGATCACGTATCAATTACTATTCAATCAAAGATTAATTGAATGCTGTGTGGTGTTGTATATATCCCTACTGCACAAGTCAAATGATCGTTGACAATGGGAACACTTGGATCGGGATTATTAATCAGCGCGTCAATAAACATGTTTTTTTCCAAATCTAAAGTATTATTTATTCCAAGTCCTCCTTGCGACAATATACTGTTACGGATGTTAATGTTAGTTGATAATGGATGTATCGTTCAGAGCACAGGCGTCAATGTCCCGATAGTGTTCGAACATTCCGATTCCGAAGAGAAACTGTTCCAATTTACAGGAAGATTGTGTGTTGGAATATCACAGACAATCATGCAAAAAGACTAAACAAATATGTGGTTTGTAGAAGATTCTCAATGTTATTGTTAAACAGTGATTACTGTGGATTATACATTCCAAACAAATGTGGATTTCGCTCAGTTAACTTCCAAGCACCCCCATGACCGATACGAATGGTACGGTCCGTGTTTTAACCCGAGTGACATGTGCAATGATTGTCACAGCGCGGTGTTAGAATTCACACCTTCCGCTCCGCGCATGTTCAGCTTACCCTCCAATTAATGACAATTTATTGGTGAACTTTAGCTCAAGTCTATATTTTAACTCCGGTAAAATACAGATTCATACAAGAAATATTGTTCGTGGATTGAAGTGATCTGATTGGCCGATGCGTGTGAATCGGTTTATTAGCATGGTCATGTTATTGACTGATAACTGCAAGTCTTATCACACATGTCTCTTCTGTATACCATGTACGCTTTAGTCCTAGACATTTTAATGTCCATCAGCTTGCCCTGGGTGGTTTGGTTTGTTATGGTATATCGTCGTTCTAGCCGCTAGGCCACACGCGACGTTGTCAAATTTACGGGTGGAGGAAAGACCAAACAGAGACTTAATTTCACCGAGAAATCGTCCCACTGCGTGTAGAAACCACCGACCCACGGAAAGCAACTGACAAACTTTCCCAGATACACGATTCCGGTCGCCCTCCCTATGACGGGGTTCGAACCAGCTTCGTCAGTGCTGGATGGCATGTGACGGTCTAATGCACCTGACACTGGACCACAGCTTACCCTGGAAAGAAAACATAAAACACTATTTAAAACACAGTCACCTCAGATGTTGAACCGAGAAGCGAATGTTGACATCGAATCGAATTTCGAAACGAATCTCGATCCGCCAGTGTAGAAAGTACATGCAGGTCTTCGAACTCACTCCCAATTTAATAAATATGAGGTGTCCGTAAATTTCAGTGTAAGTATTTAAACAGAAAATGACAAGCATGTGCAATGCTCCAGATGTAAAAGCAATATATATACAGTCTTTGAAATTAGGAGAAATATCCCATGGTAAATTATATTTTCAAATATTTTTTCTTCCAGAGCTACCCATTTATGACTTTGCGACTTAATGTTTTTCAGACATTTTTTTTTTCAGTAATAAAAGTACGTTATAAGGTCATTACCCACATTTAAACAAAAACATTCTGATCGAGCAAATGTTCGACATTTTTTCGGACCACTTTTACGAACTCGACCCAAAAACGTTTCGGCCCAAAATGTTCCGCCCAGCTGGCCACTTGAGAATTTGCACCCATTGGGGACTTTTCCCCTTCATTTTTTAGACTTTGCCTAATTTCGAGGCATTTCGGACTTTTCGACCCAATTTTTTTCGGCCCAATTTTTTGTTATTTTTTTACTAAGTACGTTGCCGTGGTCATTTGGGACATTTTCCCAAAAAAATCGGACCGAGCACAGGTCGGACACTTTTTCGGACCACTTTTACCAACTCGACCCAAAAAAAATTGGACCCAAAATTTCCCGCCCAGCTGGCCACTTGAGAATTTGGCGTCATTTGGGACATTTTCCCAAAAAAATCTGACCGAGCACAGGTCGGACACTTTTTCGGACCACTTTTACCAAGTCGACCCAAAAAAAATTCGACCCAAAATGTTCCGCGCAGCTGGCCACTTGAGAATTTGCACCCATTGGGGACTTTTCCCCTTCATTTTTTAGACTTTGCCTAATTTCGAGGCATTTCGGACTTTTCGACCCAATTTTTTTCGGCCCAATTTTTTGTTATTTTTTACCAAGTACGTTGCCGTGGTCATTTGGGACATTTTCCCAAAAAAATCGGACCGAGCACAGGTCGGACACTTTTTCAGACCACTTTTACCAACTCGACCCAAAAAATTTTGGACCCAAAATTTCCCGCCCAGCTGGCCACTTGAGAATTTGGCGTCATTTGGGACATTTTCCCAAAAAAATCGGACCGAGCACAGGTCGGACACTTTTTCGGACCACTTTTACCAACTCGACCCAAAAAATTTTGGACCCAAAATTTCCCGCCCAGCTGGCCACTTGAGAATTTGGCGTCATTTGGGACATTTTTCCAAAAAAATCGGACCGAGCACAGGTCGGACACTTTTTCGGACCACTTTTACCAACTCGACCCAAAAAAAATTCGACCCAAAATGTTCCGCGCAGCTGGCCACTTGAGAATTTGCACCCATTGGGGACTTTTCCCCTTCATTTTAAGACTTTGCCTAATTTCGAGGCATTTCGGACTTTTCGACCTAACTTTTTTCGGCCCAATTTTTTGTTATTTTTTACTAAGTACGTTGCCGTGGTCATTTGGGACATTTTCCCAAAAAAATCGGACCGAGCACAGGTCGGACACTTTTTCGGACCACTTTTACGAACTCGACCCAAAATCTTTTCGGCCCAAAATTTCCCGCCCAGCTGGCCACTTGAGAATTTGCACCCATTGGGGACATTTCCCCTTCATTTTTTAGACTTTGCCTAATTTCGAGGCATTTCGAACTTTTCGACCCAAATTTTTTCGGCCCAAATTTTTGTTATTTTTCACTAAGTACGTTGCCGTGGTCATTTGGGACATTTTCCCAAAAAAATCAGACCGAGCACAGGTCGGACACTTTTTCGGACCACTTTTACCAACTCGACCCAAAAAATTTTGGACCCAAAATTTCCCGCCCAGCTGGCCACTTGAGAATTTGGCGTCATTTGGGACATTTTCCCAAAAAAAATCGGACCGAGCACAGGTCGGACACTTTTTCGGACCACTTTTACCAAGTCGACCCAAAAAAAATTCGACCCAAAATGTTCCGCGCAGCTGGCCACTTGAGAATTTGCACCCATTGGGGACTTTTCCCCTTCATTTTTTAGACTTTGCCTAATTTCGAGGCATTTCGGACTTTTCGACCCAATTTTTTTCGGCCCAATTTTTTTTTATTTTTTACTAAGTACGTTGCCGTGGTCATTTGGGACATTTTCCCAAAAAAATCGGACCGAGCACAGGTCGGACACTTTTTCAGACCACTTTTACCAACTCGACCCAAAAAAATTTGGACCCAAAATTTCCCGCCCAGCTGGCCACTTGAGAATTTGGCGTCATTTGGGACATTTTCCCAAAAAAAATCGGACCGAGCACAGGTCGGACACTTTTTCGGACCACTTTTACCAACTCGACCCAAAAAATTTTGGACCCAACATTTCCCGCCCAGCTGGCCACTTGAGAATTTGGCGTCATTTGGGACATTTTCCCAAAAAAATCGGACCGAGCACAGGTCGGACACTTTTTCAAACCACTTTTACCAACTCGACCCAAAAAAAATTCGACCCAAAATGTTCCGCCCAGCTGGCCACTTGAGAATTTGCACCCATTGGGGACTTTTCCCCTTCATTTTTTAGACTTTGCCTAATTTCGAGGCATTTCGGACTTTTCGACCCAATTTTTTTCGGCCCAATTTTTTGTTATTTTTTACTAAGTACGTTGCCGTGGTCATTTGCTACATTTTCCCAAATAAATCGGACCGAGCACAGGTCGGACACTTTTTCGGACCACTTTTACCAACTCGACCCAAAACATTTTCGACCCACAATTTTCCGCCCAGCTGGCCACTTGAGAATTTGGCGTCATTTGCCACATTTTCCCCAAAAAATCGGACTGAGCACAGGTCGGACACTTTTTCGGACCACTTTTACGAACTCGACCCAAAATCTTTTCGGCCCAAAATGTTCCGCCCAGCTGGCCACTTGAGAATTTGCACCCATTGGGGACATTTCCCCTTCATTTTTTAGACTTTGCCTAATTTCGAGGCATTTCGAACTTTTCGACCCAAATTTTTTGGGCCCAAATTTTTTTTATTTTTCACTTAGTACGTTGCCGTGGTCATTTGCCACATTTTCCCAAATAAATCGGACCGAGCACAGGTCGGACACTTTTTCGGACCACTTTTACCAACTCGACCCAAAACATTTTCGACCCACAATTTTCCGCCCAGCTGGCCACTTGAGAATTTGGCGTCATTTGCCACATTTTCCCCAAAAAATCGAACCGAGCACAGGTCGGACACTTTTTCGGACCACTTTTACGAACTCGACCCAAAATCTTTTCGGCCCAAAATGTTCCGCCCAGCTGGCCACTTGAGAATTTGCACCCACTGGGGACATTTCCCCTTCATTTTTTAGACTTTGCCTAATTTCGAGGCATTTCGAACTTTTCGACCCCAATTTTTTCGGCCCAAATTTTGTTATTTTTCACTAAGTACGTTGCCGTGGTCATTTGCCACATTTTCCCAAATAAATCGGACCGAGCACAGGTCGGACACTTTTTCGGACCACTTTTACCAACTCGACCCAAAACATTTTCGACCCAAAATTTTCCGCCCAGCTGGCCACTTGAGAATTTGGCGTCATTTGCCACATTTTCCCCAAAAAATCGAACCGAGCAC
Source organism: Siphonodentalium dalli (assembly GCA_032622095.1). Taxonomy (NCBI): domain Eukaryota; kingdom Metazoa; phylum Mollusca; class Scaphopoda; order Gadilida; family Siphonodentaliidae; genus Siphonodentalium; species Siphonodentalium dalli. The sequence goes on along the minus strand of CP136061.1, from coordinate 126,833,822 downwards.
AGGTCGGACACTTTTTCGGACCACTTTTACGAACTCGACCCAAAATCTTTTCGGCCCAAAATGTTCCGCCCAGCTGGCCACTTGAGAATTTGCACCCATTGGGGACATTTCCCCTTCATTTTTTAGACTTTGCCGAATTTCGAGGCATTTCGAACTTTTCGACCCAAATTTTTTCGGCCCAAATTTTTGTTATTTTTCACTAAGTACGTTGCCGTGGTCATTTGCCACATTTTCCCAAATAAATCGGACCGAGCACAGGTCGGACACTTTTTCGGACCACTTTTACCAACTCGACCCAAAACATTTTCGACCCAAAATATTCCGCCCAGCTGGCCACTTGAGAATTTGGCGTCATTTGCCACATTTTCCCCAAAAAAATCGGACCGAGCACAGGTCGGACACTTTTTCGGACCACTTTTACAAACTCGACCCAAAAACTTTTCGGCCCAAAATGTTCCGCCCAGCTGGCCACTTACGAATTTGGGGACATTTGCCACACTTTCCGATATTTTGCGAATAAGGAATAAGGAATAAGGAATAAGTAACAAAATTCACGTTGCTTCATTTTTGGGTAATGTTTCAGGGATAAGTAGTTATGTCCGCGGTTTGAAGTCATGGAACCAAACCATTCTTGATAAAATTGGTCGGTTAGTGTCTGCTTGATAACTATCATATCATTCTTTGATAGCGGATTCTGTGATAACCATTTATAGTTAAACCCGACATCGCTAAGTGTGTTTTCAATATAATGTATCCACTTAAGATAGACATTACTGTCGGGGTTACTATTGTAGAGTTCTAACGAAATGCGGTACATCTGTTTCGCTAATTGGGATCCATCCTCGGAAATAAGTCGGGACCAATATGACAGCGCCCTACATTTAATTTCCACAGATAATGGGTGTCTTCCCAACTCACCATAGACCATATAATTTGGGGTACTGGTTTTCATATTTAGCATGAATTTGCAGAATTTCAAGTGTATTGTTTCAATGGACTTGTGAGATTCGAAACACCATATTTCACTGCCATAATTTAATGCTGGTAAAACCAGTGTGTCAAAGAGCATTAACATGAGGTCTATTGGGATATCAAGTTTTCTGACTTTGTTCAAGAGTCCGTACATGGCTTTCGTCCCAATAACACCGTTTCGTTTGATAGCTCGGCAAAACCGGCCGTTATAGAAGAGTTCCAATCCGAGATATTTAAATTCCTTTTCTACATCTAACTGTGAATTATTGTAGAAGAACACTGGCATTTTCTTTGGCATTTTCTTACAAAATATCACAACTTTAGTTTTCGATATGTTAACATGCATGTTCCATGCCTCGGCATAATCGTGAAATGCTTGGAGTGCCCGATGCATGTCGTTTTGATTTTCAGTCATAATAACTGTGTCATCGGCGTATAGTAGGCATAATAGCTTGATGAAAAATCCTAATTTCTCTGAACCGACATTGTCCAATAAACATAAATTGCTAATAGCGCAGTCATTAATGAAATTTTGCAGATCATTAACGTAAAAGGAAAACAGCAAAGGGACAATATCTCCCCTTGAAAAAGGCCTACGTTACTGGCGAAGAATCCCGAAAGATTATTACGGTCTTTGACGCAACATTTAATTTGCGTGTACATGTCCCGAATTACGTTGAAAATCTTTCCATTAATATCCTTTTTGAGTATTTTAAAATATAATGCTTCTCTCCATATGGTATCAAATGCCTTTTTGAAGTCTATAAATGTGCAATAAAGTTTTTTTCCTCTTGACATGTATATATAAGTCTATAATGTGGTAAAGAATGAATATGTTATCAGTCGTGGAATGTTTCTTTCTAAACCCAGTTTGGTTATCTCCGATTAGGTTTCCTTCGTCTGACAGGGCGGATAATCTCTTATTGAGGATAGATGTGAATAATTTAGCGAAACAACTAAGTAATGTTATACCTCGATACGAATCTGTACATGATCTGTTGCCTGATTTTTTTTAAATTGGGTTGATAACCCCCGACGCCCAATCTTGGGGGAAGTACCCAGTATCGAGGATCAGATTAAATAATAGCTTATAAAGCGGCATCATATGATCCACTGTTGTTTTCATATACTCATTTTGTATTAGGTCGATGCCAGCTGCTTTATTGTTCTTCAAATTATTTATCGCGTCTTCTATTTCTGCCTCAGTTATCTCGGCATTAATGTTAGATTCCCATTTTTCATCGAATATTTCGTCGATTATTGGTTTCAGATTATTGTCATCATCGGACGTTTCATTTAGTTCTTTAAAATGTTCAACAAAGGATTCCAAACTTGGTTTGCGAGATTTCTCATTGCTCGCATTGTTCCTCCCAGTTAGTTCTTTGAGCTTATCCCAAAAACTTTTACCAGATTTACTCAAAGACTTTCTCAATTCAGTTATATTACTTGTTTTCGTCTCTTTAATTCTACGGTCCATTGTTTTCCTATATTCTTTACCAGCTACATTGAGACACTCCTTATTGCGCGAAGTCGTGTTGTGATGGTAATATACTCTGGCTTTATGCATTGCTTTCCGCTTTTCGTTGCACTCGGAGTCAAACCACGGCTGGTTTGGTTTTTCGCGTTTTTCGATAGGGTTACACCCCTTAGATAGACCGAACGTATCTTTTGCGGAATTTACTAATATCATTGAAATAGACTTGCAGGCATCTTCGATAATGTCACGATTGGCGTTTTGTCGACTTGATGATTGTTCCAACGAGGCCTTTACCGCTGCTATTTCAGTCTTGTCTACATTGTCAGAAAAAGTGCGTGCGAGTTCAGGTTTCCATCGCTTAGGCTTTACTTGGGCCGTCTTTTCGTGTTGTGCGTGCATACCTTGGTGGACGTCGGAATATAGTGGGGAGAATTCGTTTACCCTGAAATTTTCCAATGATTTTAAAAGTCGTTTACAACCAACGGCGTAATCTACCACACTGCGGTCACTACACATCAAGCGCCCAGTGCCCTTATATTCTCAAAAGCGACCGTTAATGATACGCATATCATTAAACTGACATAAATGTATAAGTTTGTAACCATAACTGTTCGCATTTCCGACATCTTGTGAGTAGCGTGATGGTATCTCCGTCTCAGCTATAAAATTTGTCTCATCATATAATAAATCAGACATCAGTTCACAATTAATTGTTGTCGCGGTTTCCAAATCTTCGGGATCTAAATCAAGTGCATCATTGAGACATTTCGTTCGGGCGTTGAAATCACCCATCAGAAGAACCATATCAGAAAATTTGCGGATTTTTCGTAGGTCGCGTTTAATATATAGATGCCAGTCATCGTCTGAGTATTTAGTCCCTGACGGTGGGATATATACTGCACCAATTAATATTGATAAAGTTCGGTCAACAATTCTGATCCATGCTACATGCTTCTTGTCACTTTGAATGTGTTCGACGTTATATTTTATATGTGATTTTATTGCTATGATTATTCCACCACATCGTTTAACCCTCATGAGAGACCATATCTTAAGTTGATATCAGGGGTGCATTAACTGAGGCCATTCTTATATCACCATAACGCCCTCTTATGGTGTATATTGGCATGTATATCGGGCCTTGTTGTAGGAGTTGATTGAATAAATGTGATTAAAACGTACTCTGTAATTGCGTACATTGATGGACTAAATGTGACCATAAACGTACTCGGTAATTGCGCACATGAAGCATGTAACGAAGATCGATAATTTTGGCCGCATTATTATCCTGCATACAATTTCATGCACTTTTTAGACCTATTTTCAATAGAAATTAGAACAGGTATTTGTGTGCTCGGATGGACTAAGTGTGATTAGAAACGTGATCGGTATTTGCGTACTTGAACCATGTAACGAAGATCGAGAGCTGTTTGGCCTGATTATTATTCTGCATGCTATTTCATTTACTATTCATACCGCTACTTCAATATAAACAAGAAAACTAAGATGCATGCATCAGGTCGGCCGTGAACTATCTACCATATAATTGTTGTAGCTATCGATTATACATTTTGGAACACCTGTCTGTCTGTATGTATGTGTGTATGCATGTGCGTATGTGTTATAGACTCTAACACTGCTCGACTGATCCGACCCGGATTTGGTATTTAACGTGCCAACTTGACCTCGCTCATAGGTATGTTTCTGGACCTTGACCGATCCGATTGAAAATTTGTGTGTAGGACTACTTCGATCCCGAGAGCAACATGGACGGGTCCAATTTCACGTGGGGCCATGTCATCGAACGTGCTGATATAGGCATGTTTCTGGACCAATTGAACAATAGTTTGGCCAGACGCTGTATATACTGGGTACTGTCCAGATGGAGACGATCACAAACAAAATCCCTAAATAGTCCGAACGAAGTCGAGTACATCAGCTAGTTTAATATATATTTTGGACACTTGTCTGTCTGTTTGCCTGTTAGCTATGGCCGGGAAAACTGCCGGACAGATTTGACGAAATTTCATACCTAGGGGAAATTATTTCCAGGGAGTATTTTGGACGGGTCAAATCTTAATCCCGACCTGACTTTGACATTCAAAAAGATCAATTCAAGGTCAAATCTGGTAAAACGGAAGTATTTCAACGAAATTTAATACCTACTGTTACTTTTGTCCCAGGAGTGTTTCGGGTGGGTCAAATCATGACCCTGACCTGATCTTGACATTCAAAATTGTCAATTCAAGGTCAAATCGGGTAAAGCCGGGCGGATTTCGACGGGTACTTTTGTCGTGACTTTTGTCCGAGGAGTGTTTTGGACGGGTCAAATCGTGACCCGACATGACCTTCACCTTTAAAATGGTCAATTCAAGGTTAAATCGCGCAATTATCCGAAAATCAGAGGGGAACATCCCGGACGAAGTCGGGTCCACCAGCTACTATTATATATTTCTAGATTTAGTTACAAACTAAATACCTGTATACTGTACAAAGAAATGTTTGACAAATATATCTGTATCAATATTACCATACGGGTCATTAAAATAGATACGACGAAACAAATTTTGAAGGGTGCATATATCAGGTAAATTTTTATATTTCAAATGATGACAGGAATGCGGAAAGTTGAAGTACCTACGTAAAACTGGCTATCCAAATGAAGAGATATACATGTATATAAAAACCAAAATAGAAGATGACTGCTAGCGACAATGTTTTCCAAAAAAATTCAAAGCATTCGATAGCTCCCATCTAGTTGTCAGCCCGAAGATCAATATGAAGTTTGGTGACTATCAGATGAGGGATATGTCTGTACAGTTGCTAAACAATTCAGTCATGCAAAAGAGGATCAAATAGTAAGATACCAAATTGCTGCCTGTGGTAATGTTTTTTAACGAAATTCGGGAAAATTAGATTACTCTCACCCTGGTTATCCAGAAGATCATTGTGGAATCTGGTGACGATCGGACAAGGGGTGTCGTCTATAGGATCAACCAAATTATTTAGCCATAAAAATAGTAAGATTCAAGATCACCGCTGGCAGTGATGTCTTCACAAGGACAGTTTGAGAACAAAATATGGCTCAGATCTAGCGGTGACCCAAAATATCCACATGAGAAAAAGTTCTCCAATAAAAGCTGGCTGCAGGGTGCGCCAATTGATTCAAATTCGAAATTTAGCAGGGTGTACTGCTTGTGGCCATGTTTTCCCCGCAAATTTGATAGATTGATGGAAAAAACCACTGAATCCGTTGAATCAATATACATGTTTACATGGATTAATTTATATGCATTGTTATACACAGTACTGGTATATAAAGGTACTGAAAAATAACAATATTACTAGTATACACAAAATGAACCATATATCATGGCTATGGGTTCTAATATCCGAACATGACAGCTGAGAACTTGGTGTGAATTGAAGAGTGGTGGTGTCTCAAGCATATCTAACCCTCCACGTTAGAAACATGCCATTAAATGTCATAAGTATAATCTAGCTTGAGGACAGAAGTTATCCATAAAACCCCCCTTAATTCAACCAGGTCCTCGTGCGATGTATGATCGATCACATGATCATCTATGGGGGGATTAGAATTGTTGTATAAAAACAGCACTGCATGTAAATATAAAATAAAATAGTGCTACATCTTATTACAGATTATTGCCATATATAATCAGTGACTATACAGACAGTCTGACAAAATAAGTTTCATTGACACTCTATCCGAAGAGGGGAATAATTCCATATGTTACAGTCAATGGAGAAATTATGAATCTGGAAAGGTGAAATTTCTAAGTAATACTAGATATCGACATGACGCGATAACATATAACGTAAATGCAATATGGCCGCTGGCGACCATTTTTTCCTATAAAATTAAAAAAATATTTGATAGCTCTCATCTGATAGATCAATATCAAGATAAATATGAAGTTTGGTGATGATCGGATGAGTGAAGTGGACTGTGCTAAACGGTTTAGTAATGCTTAAAAAGATTCTTACCTTAATATTTTTTTGTTCACTTTATAAACTTCACTGAGTCATCTTTGTCGTGTATTGAGTTTGATATCTTTTGTTAACAGTTTATAAATCATGTATGTCTCATGTTTGTTATTTTAATTTATGTGTTTATTATCATTAAATAAAGTTGCATTCCTTAAAAAGATTCTTACCTCAATGTTTTTATGTTCACTTTATAAACTCCACTGAGTCATCTTTGTCATGTATTGAATTTGATATCTTTTGTTAACAGTTTATAAATTATGTATGTCTCGTGTTCGTTATTATATTATATACACTTTATAGTGTGTTTCAGAACGAAAACAAAACTGAATAAAATCAACAAATTTGTAAATTTAAAAACAATTCAAACGTTGTTGTATTCCATGTCCCAGCCCGGACATATACACCAAATTTCAATAATATTCATGGAGAAACAACGGACCAAACGCCATATAACACCCCGTATACATCGTTTATTCCGAGCCGGCCTTTTATTCCGAGTTGGCACACGTCGATTGGGGCGAGTTAGCCCTGGGGCGAGTACGTCGATTTCCGGCACCTCCTCTATTTGCAGCAGGTATACGTTTACGCTGGTTTACGCGTAATTTAATTTACAAAGTTCCCCAATTGGTATCGTAAATAGAGCGACCTTATTTGCCTCTGTTATTGATTATCAAGTTGCTATACATTAAAAACGACAAATTCACATGCTCGTTCAAGCGCAGTAGTCTATTTTCCGCATGTTAAAATACATCATCCACAAATACTAAATAACGCTAACCTTCTGCAAATCTTTGACACGACAACTGTTAACATATTTGGGCTGAATTCATCTGACGCGGTATTATTCCTCAAAATAAACAACAAAACCATCCGAGTCAACGGTTACTTGGAAATGTAGTTTGGGCTAACATTTACATAAATCCTCCACATCATTTATCTGACACACAATCAGATGAAAAACAGCCATGAAGTAAACGGCCAAATTGGCCGAAATTAGAACAAATAACAAAGAAAAGATACATCCCAGTCGAAAATAATTCAAATGTCATATAGAAGAGAACCGAGAAACCAACAGTTTAGTATATTTGCCGCGAGCTGGCAGCGCATCAACATAATAACGTGTCAATTAACCTACGCCATATATGCCGGTACATGTTGGCGCGGGTTCCTACCCCGACATGGGCGAAAATCGGGACTGATTTTTAAGCTCGATTTATTGGAACGGTGTATTATTCAGTGTTCAGGCAATAAAAGCCGAGACAGACAGCACAACAGATAATATTCCGATCATAATACAAGAGCAGAATGATTCATATCCATTGGCGGGAAATGTTCAGATAATAAGTTCAACCAAGTACGTTAATTGCATGGGTTTTTGAGACTGCACATTTTGTTTTTGTATTGGGTGGTATTAGAACCATGGCCCGTGAGACGAGCGCGCCTTGCCCGACGTCAGTACCACATGCACGGCCACCGAAGCTATCCCAAAAAAGAGAAGCTCAAATGGACGCTGTTTTTCCGACGTCATGAGAGAGTGATTGGGGGGGGGGGATAAACAAGATGGTCGAAATGGTCGATAGGCCCTTTCATTAATTCACCCCAATATTTTTTCCGACGTCGCACTTATTGGACACAATATGCACATTTTAAGGTATCTGTGTATATATATGGTAGATATTCGGCACATCTGCACGTTATTACGCGCGCTCCGCGTGTATACTGGTGTAGATCTTCTCATCTTCTCGTTTCGCCTGGGCGCATGTTTTATTTATAGAATGGGAATTTTTTGGAAGGATTAAAAGTCGAACTGCGACCGGAGGCCGAGTCCGGTAAAAGGTGTATCGTTGGGAATTTCAATTTCGTTTATTGTCGTTAACATTCAGTTATGTCAATAATGTTGATTTTTGGTTTGTGATAAGCTATATGCCAATTACAAATAAAAGAAATGAAAAAGATAATTTGTAAGTCTTATATTTCAACTTGTATAGACATGTTTCGTTCTGCAGCCCACTGGGGGTTGTGGTCGGAGACGGTCGAGTCGGTCGCCGGTTCGTTAATTAAGTGCTGGTTTATATAAGGATTAACTGTCATGTGGACTGTTTTTATGGAGATGTAACCGTGAGGTAAGTGGTCATAACCTGTGTAAAACCCGAAGCATACAAGTTATGACCACTTACCTCACGGTTATATCTCCATAAAAACAGTCCACGTGACAGTTAATCCTTATATTTATACACATTTAGCGAAAAAGCCACTTTTGTAAATGTATTTAAATCGAAAAGTGTATCGTGACAAAACCAGCCCAAAATATCCCATAGCACCCTTGGCAAAAGTTAACAGGAACAATTTCTCCAAGCTGTACACAGCGCCATCTACGCTCATGCTATGATTTACCCGCGTAGCATATGGGACTGAACTCTGTCTTGCAGCTTGCAATTTCTCTTTATATTGAAACCCGATGATTTATTAAGTCAATCCTGCGCGAGTCCAAATGCGCCCAAAACATTACGCGTTCGTCTTTCTAAAACCTATGACGCGTCGATGTTATTATGAGGCTGCAGTTATGAGCTGTTGCGCGTTCACCGAGAAATAATTGCAACTAGCCACGTGGGCGCCGACCAATCAGAATGCTGGATTTAGTGATAATCACACTTAGTATGTAAATATTGTTATTTTAACGGAATTCTGAGTTGGTCATTCGCAAAACCAATATCTAATATATTCTATAATTACAATCATGGGTATATAACATATGATCTTGAGCGTGTTACCATTTCTGACATTGGTTTTCTTGTATGTACTTGTCTCCGAGACATGCCGATCGAGCGTTGCCCGTGTACATACCGGGGACCATATATATAATACAAGAAAACTATGATGCATGCATCAGATCGCCCGTGAACTATTTATCATAGAATTCTTGTAGCTATCGATTATACATTTTGGAATACCTGTCTGTAGGTATGTGTGTATGAATGCACGTATGTATGTGTGTTATAGACTCCCACACTGCTCGACCGATCCGACTCGGATTTGATATTTAAGGTGTCAACCTGACCTCGCTCATATATATAGGCATGTTTCTGGACCTTGACCGATCCGACTAAAATTTGTGTGTAGGACTACTTCGATCCCGGGAGCAATATGGACGGGTCCAATTTCACGTGCGACCATGTCATCGAACGTGCTGGTATAGGCATGTTTCTGGACCAATTGAAAAATAGTTTGTCCAGATAAACCCACGGGAATGGTCAACGTCGCATTTTGGACAAGGTCCGAGCATTAATTCTCCACTCCCAATCATCAAAATCACCGCAAACGGCACATCGGGGGGTTAAGGCAGGCACGATCTTTATATTGACCATATTTGGAGTTGTTAACCGACTAACGATCTTTATTGTCATCGGCGTTGCTAAACGCTCGCATGTGCCTACGAAACTGCGGACGCAAAACGCGAAATGCATTTATCTTGATTAAAAAGGCAGAATTAACTCATCGGAAAACAAAACATGCGTGTTGTGTGTTTCTTATGTCTGTCGTTCCTATAGGAACGGGGAAAATTTTCAATCATACATCTTTTAGGGACGGGTACTGCGTGTTGTGTGAAAAAAAAATGCGTGTTGTGTGATTCTTATGTCTGTCGTTCCTAGGAACGGGGGAAATTTTCATCGGGTCAGTTTTTCCGCCCGATGTACCTTAAATCATACCTCTTTTAGGGACGGGTACTGCGTGTTGTGTGATTCTTATGGATTCTTATGTCTTCTTCACCTTGAAACGGGTACCCACAAATTATATATATATGTGTGTGTCCTTTATAGACTCGAACAGATTGAGCTCAAACTTGCTACCTACGGGAAGTGTCATGAACGGGTTAAATTGTGACCCCGACCTGACCTTGACCTTGAAAATGATCAATTCAAGGTCAAAATCGGGAAAAATCACATTAACTCATGTTATAAACAAAAAATGAATATTAACTCATTGAAAAAAAAAAAAAAGAAAAAAAAAATTAATTAAAAAAATTAACTAAAAAAATTAATTAAACAAATTTAAAATTGTCATGTTTCTGACGAACGCCGCCATTGGTGGGCTAACCTGCTAGTATTATAAATATTTCTAGATTTAGTTACAAACTTTATACCTGTATATTGTACAAAGAAATGTTTGACAAATGTATCTATATCAATATTACCATAGGGACATTAAAAATTAGATACGACGAAACAAAATTTTGAAGGGTGCATGTGATTGTGAGGAATAATAAGATCATAGGTAAATTTAATTTATGGAGGCTTGTTAATTTTCATTGGACTACATGTATCAGGTAAATTTTTATATTTCAAATGATGACAGGAATGTGGAAAGTTTTGAACTACTCAAGTAATACTGGCTATCCGCACGAAGAGATATACATGTATATAAAAAGCTAAATAGAAGATGCTGCTGGCGACCATGTTTTCCAAAGAAATTCAAATCATTTGATATCTCCCATCTAGTGGTCACCCCGAAGATCAATATGAAGTTTGGTAACTATCAGATGAGGGATGTGGTCTGTAGAGGTGCTAAAGAAAAGAATTCAGGCATAAAAAGAGTACGATACAAAATTGCTGTCTGTGGTCTTGTTTTTAACGAAATTCGGAAAAAATAGATCACTCTCACCCTGGTTATCCAGAAGATCATTGTGGAATCTGGTGACGATCGGACAATGTATGTCGTCTGTAGGATAAACCAAATTATTTAGCCATAAAAATAGTAAAACTCAAGATCACCGCTGGCAGTGATGTTTTCACAAGGAAATTTTGAGAAAAAAATATGGCTCCCATCTAGTGGTGACCCAAAATATCCACATTAGAAACAGTTCTCCAATAAATTCTGGCTGCAGGGTGCGCCAATTGATTCAAATTTGAAATTTGGCAGGGTGTACTGCTGGTGGCCATGTTTTCCCCGCAAATTTGATAGACTAATGAACAAAACCACTGAATCCGTTGAATCAATATACATATACACACATATATATATGCATTGTTATCCACACTACTGGTATATAAAGGTACTGAAATAACTATATTATACTAGTATATACAAAATAAACCATATATTATGGCTATGGGTTCTAATATCCGAACATGACAGCTGAGAACTTGGTGTGTATTGAAGAGTAGTGGGGTCTCGAGAATATCTACTCCTCCACGTTAGAAACATGCTTAAATAGCATAAGTATAATCTAGCTCGAAGACAGAAGTGATCCATCAAACCGCTCTTAGTTCAACCAGGTCATCACATCCCATGTATGGTCGATCACATGATGATCTAGGTGGAATCGGGCTTCTCAAAGTACCGCCGGTACCACGCATGCCGGTACCGGTATCGATACTTTGCTAGTACCGTGGTTCCTGTACCGGTACTGGCAAGCCATTTTATAGTTCTATGAATATCTGGAGGTAATACAGTGCTGAAAATCACATGCCACGAACTCTATTATTAACATGAACTAATGATAATTTGATATCAGAATAAAGAAACTATTTCGGGATATTAGATACCATTTTGGAATATACTAACAAACTTTCCCGTAGAGTTTATAGTGATGCGCAAATGACAACATAGACAATTCAATCAACCAAAATAGAACTATTCGTTGCACACGTTTTGTGGTTTTAACTTATTGTTCTTCTGTGTGTGATAAACTGATAGAAAGTAACGCGACACACGTCGGTGGTTTTCACTTCACAATATTCAATCAGATTAAATGTATTTGCAAAGTCGCGCGGTCGGCCTTTTAAATCTAAACAATAATGAGTCAAATTAGGCAACAATTTCTCTCCACGAGTTCCTATACCAAATATGAACTATCAATGTCTATTCAGCAAATTACATGTACACTGTGCACGGTTCCATGAGTCCCATTTAAATTCAAAATGGTCTACCCTATATATGCAAACTGATACGACATGTGAACGGGTACGTGTGTATGTGATTAATCAAAACCTGTGGGCCATACTTGTGGGTGGGGTCGTTGGTGAATACATGATAAGAAATTGTAACTGTATAATTGCCACAACTGGGCAAAAATAAAGGCAAAATCATAAGTTGCAATCACAAGTTCCCAACACAAAATAATCTTTGAAGATTAAAACAATATCACAAGGCCGTGCTTTCAAAGAATTGGAATTCAACCATTGAAGAGTTATAATAGACACATAAAAACCAGGAGCCCCCTTCCGTGACCGACCTCTCAAGCCTTGAATACAATCACGATCGATGTGCATCGCGTGTAGTTTAAAGAGCGAAACTTGATACTACTGTATTTTGCCAGACAGCCTGCTGATCTACGAACGTGCATATATGCAACCACAGTACCGAGTACCGGCGGATATGCACACCAGCACCGTTACCGCAAAAAATGCCCGAGTACGCGGTACCAGTACTGCGTACCGTTGAGAAGCCTGGGTGGAATTGTTGTATAAAAAACAGCACTAAATGTAAATATAAAATAAAACAGTGCTACATCTTATTACAGATTATTTCCACATATAATCAGTGACTACAGGCAGTCTAACAAAATAAAGTTTCAGTGACACTCGATCCGAAGAGGGGGATAATTTCATCTGTTACAGTCAATGGAGCGATTATGAATCTGGAAAGCTGAAAATTCTAAGTAATACTAGATATCGACATGACGAGTATAGTGTGTTTCAGAACGAAAAAGTTGAATAAAATCAACACATTTGTAAATTTAAAAACAATTCAAACGTTATTGTATTCCGTGTCCCAGCCCGGACATATACACCAAATTTCAATAATATTCATTGAGAAACAACGGACCAAACGCCTTATAACACCCCGTATACATCTTTTATTCCGAGCCGGCCTTTTATTCCGAGTTGGCACACGTCGACTGGGGCGAGTTAGCCCTGGGGCGAGTAGGCCGATTCCGGCACCTTCTATAATTTGCAGCAAGTATACGTTTACGCTAGTTTACGCGTAATTTAATTTAGAAAGTTCCCCAATTAGTATCGTAAATAGAGCGACTGTATTTGACAGAGACTGCCTCTGTTATTGATTATCATGTTGTTATAATTAAAAAACGACAAATCATGCACATGCCGTTCAAACGTAGTAGTCTATTTTCCCCATGTTAAACGACGTTGGATGGACTAAAAGTGATTAGAAACGTTCTCGGTATTGCATATAATTAAACAATGTAACGAAGATCGATAATTTTGGCCTGATTATTATTCTGTATGATATTTCATGCACTGTTCAGACCTCTATTTCAATGGAAATTAGAACAAATAACAAAGAAAAGATACATGCCAGCCGAAAACAATTCAAATGTCGTGTAAGAGAACCGAGGGACCATAACAGTTTAGCCGGCGCGTCAATATAATAACGTGTCAATCGTCAAGGCGTTCGTCACTTTTTTTGGCGATGGTGTGGTTATTTTTGGTGTATCAATGCAATAATGGCCGTGGCATGTTTGGCGATGAACCTTTCAACCAACTGGAACGTATGCGCCCTTTGTGACTACATATCATATCATACGTATGGTGTGTAAATATTTCATAATTATCATAACTTTAGTTTGGCACGTGCGATTTATAAAATGTTTTCACATGCTTTCTCACCATGCAAGCGCACAATATACACACATACAACAAATATTACATATAATCAACTACATAACCGTTATCTATATATACATATACACATTTTTACAATCACTACATCAAATCTCCAATGTATTTCATATATGCCTAATAATATATATGATCTTTACGGCGATACATGTATCATTGGTGACTATATATGGTTTTCTTGCATGTATATATACTTGTCTCTGATGCATGTCGAGCGTTGCCCTTTGCGCATGTCCGGGCCCATATAGCACACACAAGGCACCGATTTTAGAAGCTGCATGGGTTTTTGAGACAGTACAAATTTTTTCTGGATTGGGTGCATGGTATTAGAACCCCGGCCCGTGACGGCGAGCGCGCCTTGCGACTCAAAGTCCGACGTCAACCAAAGTGACCTAAAAAAGGGAAGCTCAAATAGCCGCAATATTCCGACGTCGCCCTTAGAGCACTAGATATATATATGTGCACATTTTAAGGTCTCTGTGTTAGATATATGGTTGATATTATGATAAGTTTAAACTTAAAAGTGCGCGATGTCGTTGCATTATACAGGATACATATATACTTCGATCGATTGCTAAATATATATACACACTATTCTTGAATGCACCACGTACGGCCTACAGGAAGTCGTCATTTGGAAAAAGAACAACGGGCAATCGCTGAATTTAGAATTAATATTCCTTCCTTGTTATTCGATGAGTGCTTAATGTAGTGCTCAAGAAAACCAAGTGTTTGTCTTTCCGTTGGATCATATACAAGGCAGTCGGAAGAGTTAACAGATCGAAATCAACTGACTGCATGCGTTGCAAGTGGTAGCACTATATAGCATGGTACTGTGACCGGGATTGTGGATCATGCGAGAAGTGATTTGATATGAAATATAGTAACTTTCTCAGTGGGAGGGGTGCGAAAAAAGAAGTTCTGGACAATTAGGCGGTGGTGTGTGTAAGGGTGTGTGTGTGTGTGTATAGGTCATCATCAGCTCAAAAATTAGTTGTTCCCCATGCCTGTTTTTCCTAAAATATATCATCAATTTTGACAAAGAAATGACAATAAACAGTGTATACTGAAGTATATACTATAATTAATAAATAGAGCATGGCTTGGAGTGAAATACGCCGATATAGTGCATAGTGAGGTTGTGTAGTTCACGACGCGAAGCGGAGTGAACTACACAACCGCACTATGCACTATATCGGCGTATTTCACGACAAGTCATGCTCTAATTATTATATTGTATCGAACAAATATTTTGATTTAGCAGTAGGAAACTACTATTTTCAACTTTTACTAAGTTCAGACAATTGATGTTCGCCTTAATGAAGCTTTAATTTGGATCAGCGGCGAAATAACAAGTAGTTTCAGAACAAAGTTTGATGTAGTGTTCGTTACTATTTTTAGTAGTCAAAACTACATATGCATAGTGAACGATGGGAGAGACTTGAAGGCGTAGTATACAACTACGACTAATAGAGTCGAGTAGCCAACCAATCGGAAAGCTTGATTTCAATAACAAAGTCACGTGAGATACAATATTGTGTTATATGTATACAGGAGTGGGTTAAACACTTCAGAACCCACACTGAACCCCTCTGTGTGGATGCATCATCACTGTACTAGATTGCGACCGGAAGAAATATTGTCATTGAAGACTTCACCAGTGACTCTGAGTGACTTACAGATTGCTTGACCAGTTCTATAACAAAATGATTTTAATCAAACATAACAACTAAATAAAATAAACTATAATTTAAACAGAATAATAATAAAATAAATAATAATAATAAAATAAACTATAAATTAAACAGAATAAATTAAAACTAATTGGCACTACCTGATGCGAATCATAAAATACTTCTAGCAAAAATATAATTTGAAAACAATAAAAATATTTTAAAAAAAGAGTTGTATTTTGATATAAAAGTGTCTTTGGAGCCATTTTTCCAGACTTTGTATGATTTCCTCGAAAATCGATCTGGGGCCCTTCTAATTTATAATACAAAATAATAAACAAAGAAAGTTCGCGAACCCCCGTGCACCAAACGGATGGTTACACCATGCATATTTTAGTATTTTTGTTTAAAGCTGTGGAAATTTCGAAGAACGGGAACTTGCATGCATGCAGGGATGGGTGTTCCTATATCACATACGGCATTGGCACCTTTAAACGTGCGATTGTGCAGTTTTAAATTTAGAGGTGGGCCAGACAACTCGAAACTCATGCATATAGCTACCTCGACCCATACTCAGGGGCGTCGGAATCACATAATGTTGAGGGGATATATAATATGATTACGCAATATGGGTGTTTACTGCTACGCTGATCTGGCCGTGCCAATGGAGCGATGGGGATATATCGCATGATAACACAATTCGGGTTTCACGCGATGCGAGTTATTATAGGAAATTGCAGTATAAGGCTGATATGGCCGTGTCAATGGAGCTATGAAGCGATGTGGATATCTCGCACGACAACAAATTTCTGGTTTTCGCGGATGTCTCATTGTTCCAGTATGTAACGTTTATGACCGCGTTAATTGCTTACGATATTTAGGTATGAACAATGGCTGGGCCACTCTTGAAGATTTTACTGAGAGAACACAATGCATAATATAACAGCTAATTAACCTTGCTGATGAAGTATGTCTCGGTTGGAATGTAGAATAAAGGTCGAATTGCGAAGTATCGGGCGTGTATTTAATCCGATTAGTAGATTTTTGGTCCGCATCTAGAGGCGTTCTGGTGTGGTGAATGAGAAACCTGTATTAATAAGCCGTAGTTGCAATAATTTGAAGGATTAGTTTTAACGGAATTCTGAGGTGGTGCATTCATAAAACCAATATATTTTATATATATATATTGGAACTGAAACATCTTGCTAGACTTTTAAATAGATTGCTGTTCGAGAACAATGCCCGATGCATGCTGTGCATGTGGCCACACATATAACAATGAAATTGGACATATTACTGACTCGTGCAGATCTACCACCATGCACAGACTCCGATATAATTATACTGGTGCATGGTTATCGATAGCTTCGATATCCAACTGTTTAGTTACCTGGATGCCCTCCCATAATGACCATTTAAATGCGCTGTTACTATAGGCAGTACCCAGCTTGGTTGTCATATCCCGACTGAATCATGGGAGCAGCTCATCATCGCATCTGCTGCATTTCTGTATGTTGGCTGTCAACTAATTCGCCCCAGAAGTTGAAAGATGACATTCACATGACATTTGCGGGATAATATCATTACTACGAGGAGCAAGAACGCAATTAAACTGTGCGCCCGAGGTGCTGAGTTTCCTCTATATTCACCTCAATGACCCCAGTATAGGTCTCTCAAGTGGACAATATTCAACTACAAGAAAACTAAGATGCATGCATCAGGTCACTCATGAACTATTTAGCAATAGAATAATTCAGTTCGGTTGCGGTTTCCCAACGTTACAACTGACATACGATTACACAAGACACACCTTGAATGTGGAACTGTGTAAGAGTGAATATTAATGTTCTAAATCCCATGTTTCACCTTTAGTTGTGATTGGGGGGGGGGGGGGGGGTGGGGGTGTCGTACTTTATTAACACGCAAGTAGTGTAATTAAGTACGGGTAATTAGAAGTAACAAATCGTTTAGTTTCTATCGTATCGACTGAAAGGGGTGAGCAGATTATTGGTGATGAATGTTCTCGTTAGCTGTCAATATAATATGCATATTTGCCCCGTTACGTTTATACACTGTAGCATTGGCGGGCCAGAGTGTGTTGACATGTTAATTGTTTGGTTCATTAATAACAGATCAGCGGGGATTTGTCGTGAAAACGTACACGTATACGTGGAAATATGCTACGGTTACGGTTAAATTAATGGTTCTTCTATTACACCACCGTGTATACTCGGTTTAAATAGGTATATTATATAGGGACGTGTGCTCAATTTTGGTGTGGACCGATGATCGAAAAAACTAAATCGGAGGTAAATGTCGCAGGCCGGAGGACCATTTTTTCAATAATTTTTAAAGAAATTGAGCAGTTGCAACAGAAGCAGCAAAAAAGGGTGTACAATTGGCAAATGATGAGGGGCGGTGTGATGTGTAACTAGGATTGAAATTAGATATGCAATTTGGAGATTATTGGATGAGGGATGTTATATTAATTATATTAAAGGGACGAGAGGGTTTAGTTGTCGAAAATATTTGTTCCAAACACCGTAAACAGATCAATATTAAAACGCATACATTTTGGTTCAAATATACGATCACTATCCCTTAAAGGAATACGGTCCTGAAAAAAACAATATTATTTTCTTTCAATATACCGATAATATATATATAAAATGTCCATTGGGCGCATATAATCTAATATTCGGCCGCCAATCGTTATTTTTATAACGATTCAAAAAAATTCCGAAGTTAGCCGAAGATTTTGTTGTAGACGAAGTCACGTGATCATCAGCCCGATCACGTGATTGTCACATGTAAACAGAAGCATAGCACGTGATCGATCACGTGGTAACTCATTGACAACGCATAGATACGCGACGGCGGTATTTTAAGTTTGCATGTAGTCGATCGCGGCCTTTGACGATTGTCGCGTTATCACACTGCGAATGCAAAACTTCGCCGAAACATCGCCTTTCTCGTAATTAAGTGTCGATCTTTATCGTGTTATTATTACTATTATTATATGTATCGCGATGTGTTGTTACTATAAAGCCATGCCCGTATATTATTCAGTTTTGCGCGCATTTATCTATATAAACGCGTGCTCGTGTTTATATATATTTTTTCGTTACCGGAATAGTCCAAGTTATATTATATATGCATATCAAGATTGCATATATACGCGAAGACTTGCACAGTTATTAGGCAATTATCATCTCGTAAACATTCCAATTTCCAGATGACATTAGTCGTGTGTCAATAAAGAGCGTTTCGTTTTAATTATCGTAACGCGGTAAAACAACACACAATTGGTTTATTGCTGTCGGATTTAATCAATTATAATCAAGTCATTCATTACCAATATGATATGTTCATTTTTCCTTGGTTATGAATCATGTAATTATTTGGGCAATATGGTGTTTATATATATTTCGGAATATTGCTTCCCCCACCCCAAAACAATCTAGCCGACTGTCACTGGTGGAAATTCACTACATCTATGCATCGTTATTGACCTATTAAATTAGCACTCTAGCGATGCGGTCTATTGAATATCCAGGTCATAAATCGACCTCTATGTGGCAATTACGCATAACAATAGGGTTATAAACATCCAATCATATATAACACTTTTTGAAGGAGGGATAATAATCCGGTTTAATATGGAATCACATATTCAAGTGCTCTTTATTCGCAATATATCGTAATAGTGAACGCTCTTTATTGCGTCAAGGTAAAGGGACTCGACTTAGAACAGTTGTCATCGTGATTTTTTTTAATGATTACACCAATACAGGTCAATACATGTACACGAACTTCCGATATGCATGCTTTATATATCCTTCCAAGTCATAGCAATTTCCGCTTTATTAAACTCTTTTTATTCGTACCATATTAGGAAAACTCTTAACATGGAACGCTCTTTATGGAGCCATGGTGACGGAAATGGGGAATCGACTAAGAATAGTTGTTATCGTGATTTATTCAACATACTCTCCACTTTAACTGCAATTGTATGTATTCGTAACCATGAATGACTTGTCAAATTAAACGCTCTTTATTTGGTATATGTAATCGGTTTCTGATGATTGCGCAACGGGTTTCCCACAGAAATGCCGCCAAATGGCACGTAAACGAACATCGTTTGGAAATGAATACAGCATTATACCTAACTGAGAGTCACTAGACCGGCCACAGCCGAAAACACTGCATTTATATGGCAATGTTACGAATGAATGATTGTAAATACGGGACACTCGGGGCATATATACGGAAAATTAAAACAACATCGTGAACACGCGCCCGAATAGAGTTCGCATGCCTGCTCATGTTTTTATAAGCTTTATTTTTGACACGAAAGTGTTACCTACCCCGCTCAATCGGCCTTCTATAGTTTTTTTGTCAAAACAATAACTTTCCAAACAGCGCTTAAGACAAATCACAAGTGAATATAACTCACCGCGCGATGACAATTAACCATGTGTACACAATGCTATTGATATGCCCCGCAGTAATTCCATCACGCTCACGAGCTGATGTCTATTCCGGATTTTCCATCGTCATATAGGTAGACACAAATAACTCCGATTCCGTGTTTTTAATTAGTTTACCTCGCTTGACGTCATGCGAGGTTTTGCGACGGAGATAGCCGACAACCGGTGGCGGTATTATTTATTTATTTCTCGGCTTAATTATTACGCGATTTTTATGGGACTTGGATTATTGTGATCACAATAGGGGTGGCTTTCCGATAGAGTTTTGTTGTTTCATGAGCACTGTAATCCCTTAAACATCATGCTTACATAAAGACCTACTAAATTTTACCTAAACAAGAGTCTGATTGTGTTATAGAAGGCAGCATGATGCTACTGGCTAATCACACACAAATGGTTTAAACGCTCTTTATTATTTCCAAATAAGGAATTGAGCAACAAAGAACGCTCTTTATGTTTACCATCATAATATAAAGAAACACCAGGAAAGTAACTTTTTATGCTTTGTTTACATAACAGTCGGCAAATTTACGACTATAACATAATGTTTATGAGATATTTCTCATTTGTATATTAACAAAGTCTGTCTATATTTGAATATTATTTCGTTTGTAGCGGTGGAAATATGTTCACATGATACCCACCAAGGCCTTCATACCTTTAAGGTATACTACAACTGTTTTTCTTTTCAATAGAAGAATACAGAATGCTATTAAGAAGTGACACAAAACACAGAACATTTGTTTTAATTATAAGTATTAAGAAGTGAGAGATATGTGAGTCAAGGAAACCAGTAACGAAAGGCAATATTAACATGATTTGTCAGAGAATAATTGTTTACGTTCCAATGAATATGTACTGGAAACAAACTGTCTGTACCAGACTTTCATAAACACAAATTATGTATTAATGATCATTAATGGGGTAACGACATATTTCGTTCTTTAATGTCTCAAATGAAAGTGTCAATGACACTGTAGCTCAACTTTGAGAAGAAGTTAAATTTGTGTGATGAGCAATGAATGGAAAGATTTAGAATTGAATTTGGAAATCCAAGATGGCCGCTGGCAGCGATGTTTTTTTGTCGGAATGTCCCCAAAATGACTCATTCTCATCTACATTCCAATTTCAACAGCCATGAAAAATTTCATGATGATCAGACTAAAGGTACGACCTGTAGCCCGTGCTAAAGGATTTAGTCATACAAAGATTAAAATCCAAGATGGCTGCTGGCGGCCATGTTTTTGGGTCAAATGATCCCAAAATGACTCGTTCCCATCTACATGTCATTATTAACATTCTTGACAAATTTTATGATGATCAGACTGAAAGTACGACATGTAGCCCGTGCTAAAGAATTTAGTCATACAAAGAGTAAAATCCAAGATGGCTGCTGGCGGCCATGTTTTTAGGCCGAATAACCCCAAAATTACTCGTTCCCATCTACATGTCAATATTATCATCCATGACAAATTTCATGATGATCAGACAAACAGTACGACCTGTGGCCCGTGCTAATGGATTAAATTTTGAAATCCAAGATGGCCACTGGCGGCCATGTTTTTTGTCCGAATGACCCCAAAATGACTCGTTACCATCTACATTCCAATTTCAACAGCCATGACAAATTTTATGATGATCAGACTAAAGTTAAGACCTGTAGCCCGTGCTAAAGATTTAGTCATATAAAGACTAAAATCCAAAATGGCTGCTGCGGCCATGTTTTTTGGCCGAATGACCCCAAAAGGACTCGTTCCCATCTACATGTCATTATTAACATTCTTGACAAATTTCATGATGATCAGACAAACATTACGAACTGTAGCCCGTGCTAATGGATTGAATTTTGAAATCCAAGATGGCCACTGGCGGCCATGTTTTTTTTCCGAATGATCCCAAAATTAATAATCTGGTCTAAATGTTGATGTCAACAGCTATGACAAATTTCATAATGATCCGACCAAAGGTACGACCTGTAGCCTGCATTGTTGACGCCTTACGTACACACATACACACGGACGACAAAGCCATGGCAATAGCTCAAACTTTACAATTTAACGACATTTTCGGTCTTTAACAGTTTAATAGGGGCCCCCGGTGGTCCAGTCGGTAGAGTGCCAGGTGATTACGTCGTCCCAGGCCGTCCAGCGCTGACGAAGCTGGTTCTAACCCCACCATAGGGAGGGTGACCGGAATCGTGTATCTGGGCAAGTTTGTCAATTGCTTTCCGGGGGTCGGTGGTTTCTACACGCAGTGGAACAACTTCCCGGTGAAATTGAGCCTCTGCGTGGTCTTTCCTCCACCCGTAAAATTGACAACGTCGTGTGTGGCCTAGCGGCTAGAATGACGATAAACCCTAATAAACAACAGCAACAACAATTAATAGTTTAATGACATTTTTCGGTCTTTATAATATCTCAAGATATAGGGGGTATTTGGATCTCTAGTTTAACGACATTTTTCGGTCTTTATAGTTTAACGACATTTTTCGGTCTTTAATATCTCAAGATAGAGGGGCCCTTAGGGGGTATTTGGATCTCTAGTTTAACGACATTTTTCGGTCTTTGATAGCAAAATGGAAGAAGTACATATTTGGAAGATGTGGTGGCCCTAAAAAGGAAAGTTGTTTGGTGGTCTTGAAATGCAGTTTTTCTTAACAGTCTTCCTTGATTAAAGTGATGTGAAACACTCCGGCAGACACCGGGCAGAGTGATCAAATAAATAGAAATTAAGAATAATCTTTCTCAAAGTAGTTATTTGTTACGAATATTAATCCAAATGGATGTTACACAACGTCATTCTTATATATTAGTTAAATGCAATGACTCTCGATGGCAAAATGATTTTTGTTTAATTACAGCCGATAGTTGCGCCCCGAATCGAGATGTAAATATTTACAATTTGGAGTAGTTCAGACGATGTTCTATATGAAGTGGTGTGGTAGATCTTTTTGGAAATTTTCAGTGATGTTAGTAGAATGATAACATTCCCCACGTTGGAAAAGTGCCTGAGCACTAACTTATCAATTTCTCGCTCCCGAAAAATTCCATAATATGTCTTTAAACATATATATAAATCTCCGAAAAAAAATATTCTAAAGCATTAAACGATTTGCTATATTTCCACTAGGGCATATATTTCATCTGATTTTGCGAGAATCCATATATACTTTTTCATGAGAATCCAGGGTAATTTGCGAGAATCTAGATTTGGATTCTCGCCGAAATATAAGCCCAGATTTCACTCTGAAGTGTGCCTAAATGGCATAAATTGTACCTTGGTTCCCATGTTCGCTATAAACTAGCTTGAAATTCGCAAACCAATGAATTTTTTTTCTTCAGAAAATTTACATTTTTATGATTCGCGACATAAATTGTCACCAATAAAAACAAATTTGATTCATCGTGGAAGTTAGTCGGTGACTATAAATAATGTCACCATTCAACTGAATGTTGTTGAATTCTATTGAGATGTGGAGCAGACAATATATTGGGAGGCTCGGAGGCTCCATAGCATGAGGCCCCCATCCCCCTTTTTCGTATGCCGTATTCCATGCCCTGTTATGAGGTACGCCGTATTTCCGGCCCCTCTGTTAGGAGGTATTCGGTATTCCAAAAATACCGGTATTCGTACGCCGACCTTCCAAGAAATGAAGTTTTCATATATTTTTATGTATTCCATATGGTATTCCGTATTCCAACTTCTGTGTTAAGTGGTATTCCGTCTTCCATGGGGGTGGGGTGGGTGCCTCTAGCATCTGCTCCTCAATCCTTACCAGATGTCAGTAAAAGTTTCCCATTTCATTATTTCAGTTCTTTAGCAATCTTAATCATTATATGTAATGCCCTGACCATGCTCAATACTAGCTTGAAATTGGCGAAACAATGAATTTTTTTTCTTCAGAAAATTAACATTTTTATGACTCGCGACATAATTGTCATCAATAAAAACAAATTTTATTCATCGTGAAAGTTAGTCGGTGACTATAAATAATGTCACCATTCAACTGAATGTTGTTGAGCATATTTCAACCAATTTTGGAAGTTTAAATGAATATTTTCTTCACACTCAAAGTCAATTGACAAATTTCAGGATTTTAGCCTGCTTCGTTGGGACCAAATATTTGTTGTGCACACTGAAGGAACGTCTACCATCACTCGATAGGCCAGATTATGCCCTGACCATGCTATAAAGTATTAAACTAGCTTGAAATTGGCAAAACTATGAATTTTTTTGGTTGAACAAATTTACATGGGAATCTCCATAGAAAACGGTTATATTTCGATAAAAACGAAAGTAATGCGAAATGAAAGTCGGCACTGGCCAGAATTGTGCAGAATAACATATGAGTCAAGTTATATGCGAATATTTGACCTCATTCGATTAAATAGTCTCGTATTTAAGGAATCAATGCAATGGCGCTCGGACATGTGGAAATTTTTTCCGTCGCACTCGCAGACTGTAAGGCGGAATTGTGAAATGTAAACACGCATTACCTTTTGTGAGAATAACACAAGCGCAGACTTTATCAAAGTAATGCAATACACAACAACAAATAGGATAAAACGGATATAAAAACGGTATAAGTGAGAATAAACGTGGAAACAGTTGACAACATTTGTTCGGTTATTCGGCAAAACCGAAGGTATAGATTTATGGTCACTAACAAGAAATTCAATTAATTGAGGAAAAACACCCACTGTCCTGAGTGGTATTGATAAGCTGTTGGGGGGGGGGGAGAGATATTAATTGTGTTAAAGTGCAATGGGAAGTAATTGCGGTTAAGGGTAATAAGAAATGTCTTATTGCATTCTCATTGGGCTTAATCATAATTAGAGATTCCTTAAGTTATTGCGGTTAATCGAAATTGTCTATTAAATGTCAATTTTGATTCCCATAGAGATCATCAATGATGTCTATGCGCAGGGTCAACGTGCCAATCTTCTCTATTTGGATTCCAATTGTTGGCTCATTAAATATGCACATATGCTTAAGATACAGTCGTGCACGAAGCGAGCTCCCGTAAGTCGGGTTTTGGATCCCATGCAGTTAATGAAAATATCATTGAAATAATCAGTTTCCCCCAATTGATAAACAACCATATATTCAATATACATGTTTTGGAGCAGAATTAGGCAGTCCATATTGGACGCCATCATGGAATTTATTTTTTTTGGTTTAATTTTCACACATATTTATTAGTTATGTGGATGGAGTTCTCATTAAACCTCACATCCTTATATTGGTTACAGTAGTGCCCAAAGTAATTGACCACTTAACCACATCAGAATTATTGGTAATTTTTCAGCATTTAAAATCCTGACAAATTACCCATTATTCAGCTGTGGTCAATTACTTTGTACATTACTGTATGAGGATTGAGTTATCATTACACCTCAAATCCTTATATTGGTTACATTAATGCCCAAAGTAATTGACCACTTAACCACAGCAGAATTATGGGTATTTTTTCAGCATTTAAAATCCTGACAAATTACCAATAATTATGCTGTGGTTAAGTGGTCGATTACTTTGGACATTACTGTATGAGGATTGAGTTATTATTACACCTCAAATCCTTATATTGGTTACAGTAATGCCCAAAGTAATTGACCACTTAACCACAGCAGAATTATGGGTAATTTTTCAGGATTTAAAATCATGAAAAAATACCCATTATTTTGCTGTGGTTAAGTGATCAATTACTTTGGACATTACTGTATGTAGATGGAGTTAAACCTCACATCAGTGTGTTGGGGATTTGGACCTTGACTTGGGACCTTTTGTTTTTAACGCGACAAATGCGCGTACACCTTATACACAAATTTCTTATGTAACCAGAGTTTTTCTTGGATAAGATGAGTTTGAAGCCTGCTTACATTTCAAAATGTTGTCAGTTTTATATTGTCTGCAGCGGAACTCAACGCGTTGAAGCAAAAGTTAGAAAAGATAAAATGTGTACGTAATGAGACTATAATACAACTGAAAAAATAAACTGAGGGAGGGGTGGGCGATACAGGGAACTAAGGGTTGAACCGATATAAATTTGTAGAGCGATAACGACCGATGTTGACATAATATGCATCTGAACTCTACTGTTGCAACATGGCTATAAAATAGGGGGGTGTCAGAATCTTAGTCATCTCTATATAGTGCCAGAATAGTCATCTATAAGATGTTGGGTTGGTTATATGGACTCGGAGAAAAAGTGGTTTGTACCGATGAACTGACATAAATTAGTGGAGCGATGTTGCATCGCGACTGTACTAAAGCAGCAATGATGTAAAATGGGGGGGGGGGGAGGAGTCTGAAATTATCTATCTTTATAGATGGCACCAGGATTATATAGATAGGAATAGCAATTGATATACGTATACAGTATACTATAGTAATACCATACTAGTAGACATATAAGTACAAATATCACGTGATAAAATATTACGTTACGTGAATATACCGATGAAAGAAATAAATAAATTGGACCGGGATTAGAGGTTGGGTTGGTTATATGTGGATAATTGGATATGGAATTCATACCGATGAAACGATACAAATTAGTGGAGCGATAATGACCAATGTTGACACTTACCGCTATACTTAAAGTAATTGACCACCAGCAAAGTGGTGTCACCCCGTTAATACTGCGGTACTATACCGCGGTATCCTCCAATACCGCGGTACTGATACCGCTTGTTAACGTATGTGGGAGTAAATACCTCCCCTCAAAGTGTTCCATGAAAATCACTGCGGTATTCAAAAAAATTAATGCGGTGCCAGCTAAAAGACCGCGGTATCATCGCCCAATACCGTAATTCCACTGCCATGACCGCCCCGATACAGCTACCGTTTATTACCGGTATCACCGTGGTCATGACCGGGGTATCACCCCGTTTTTCTGGTCAATTACTTTGAGAATAGCGGTAGTCAGGCTACTAGTACGCGCGGGAGAAAATAGGGGTTGATACGATAGACCAAAATAAATTTGTCAGGTGATAATGACCAATGTTGACCTATAAAGTAACGCGACTATACTGTCGCATAATTATCAGGTGTAACCGGTCAAATATGAACTCTAGTGACCAATATAGAACAGGTCAGAAAACATTCGCAGGGCCCTAATTGGCCTAAAATTTATTTAACACTCCATTTGCCATTATTGGCATTAAAATTGATTTATGTCGATAAAACTGTCATTTTTCAAAATTTTAAGCTGAGACTTGGAGTGTGTTGGTGGGATAGCTACATATTCGTAAAATGACAGAGTACAGCACGCAATTATGTTTTAGATGGAAGAAATGAATTTTTTTCAATGATAAAATTTAACATGGAAATTTGAATTTACCATTAACATCGATTTATGTCGATAAAACTGTCATTTTTCAAACTTTTAGGCTGAGACTTGGTGTATGTGCGTGTGATACATATATATTCCTAAAATGACCGAGTCCAGCGCGTAATTATGTTTTAGATGGAAGAAATTGAATTTGACATTTTCACAAAAACACGCCAATTCCCCCGAATCCAGATGACCTACTTGCAGACGAGCGCTCGTTAATATTCATGCCAAGAAATACAGGCGTCAAACTCATCTTTTTGGAAGGTTAATCCGATATACACATATTGAAATAATCCTTCCAGAACACCTTCCAAGATATAGAAGAATATTTTAATAGATTAGGACGACAAAACAGTCGTAATGAAAGAATTAAAATGCACATCGCGTCCGCTTCGATTGTCATCGGCATTGGAAAATTAGACCATTGTATCTGTTTTGCGCATGCGCAAGTCACTTTCCATATATGGGATTTGTGTTAACATGATCACCGATCAATCCATTAACCAACAAATTACCACGCAATTATCTTAGCATAAAAATATATTGTAATTTATGCAACTACGACCCTGGTAACCCTGATAACTAATAAAATATACCGGCCAATTCATTTTAAGATCGTTATTTCACTTTGCTTTAAGCATAAATACACTCTTAAACGCACATAAACGACCCATTGGCGTTAAAATTAAATATACTCGGTATTTATTATATTAGTTTTTTATTGCTCAGTATAGAGTTAGACCCTTGACACCTGTCAATATATTTGGGCTGAATTTATATGATGCGGTATTATTCCTCGAAATAAACAACAAAGCAGTCGTTACTTCGAAATGTCGTTTGGGCTAACATTTACACAAATCCTTCGCGTGTTCTCCTCAATTGGCACGCATGTTCTCAGTCGACACACAGGTTATCCCAGAAAGTCGTGTGAAATAAACACCCAAGGTTTGGGTGAAATGATCTGGCCTCCTTGCCACCCACATCTACAATGTTTCCTCATATTCTCGTATTTACCTTGCTCTTCGTACAATGTACACCTCTTTCCAATTTATGTATACAATGTTCTTCCGTGTAAATAGATGCTCGTGTATATATAGTCCAGTTACAATGGTCTCGTTACCATATACGTTCTGTAACTGATATGTATATATGCTCTTCATACTTGGAGGTCAATAAACAATAATAATAATTGTGCAACGTATACATCATGTCACTATATATCTTGATCGGCGTCTCGCTGTAATTTTGTTCTGTTTAAATAATTGGACAATATAATAAAGCTCTACCGGTACTTGATACAAGTTAATGGAATCATTACCCATCATCACCGAAAAGTGATGAAAATATTTTTACATCTTAACAATATTGCCCACGCGCCGCTAGCTAGGAAACGTGCAAATTACTATTCATTATTTTACTCCAGCGGTTATAGTCACAAATTTAAACTAAATTATCCTTTAGAAACTAAATTTTGCCATTATTTGCAAACTTTTGAGGGGGTAAATATACTCCCCCTTATCATCCTGGTTCTTACGCCACTGTCGACCATGCATGATACTTGCTTAGTGTTATATTACTGGCAGGCATATGTTGTGCTACATCGTATAACACAGCATAGGCCAGCTAGTAATTGCACCACTGCCAAACATTTGTAAATGGCATACTCGAATAGGCCCACCCACACTGACTGTACTAGTACCTGAAACACCTCAACATCTCTACGCGCTAATGGTATCTGGCCGCATGTGGCACCCAAACGCGATTCACTACGCCGTCTGGGTGTATTCTGCGAAGGTGTTTTTGTGTGATAGGACATAGGAGCTATGGGCAAATATGATTAGAAATGTACTTGGGAATTTTCGTACTCCAACAATTGTGGTTTGATTATTATTATGCATGCTATTTCATGCGTTATTCAGTGACATGTAGTGTAATGATACTTTGGTATATAACCCCAAAAAATCGGGATTATTATTTTACTTTAGTAACAAGGGACGTACTCGCAAAATGCGAACCGGTTAGGATTTTGCAGGATGTATGTATTCGATCGTGGATGTATCTTCGCGGATGTCTCATTGTTGCAGTGTGTAACTTTTATGACGTTCATTGCTTTCTATGTAGATGTGAACAATGGCTGATGAGTCTCAAGAGTGTATGTAAATCATTCGGGACATGACAATCTGCGGAATGGGATGGACTGCTGAACAGAATGACAAACTGCGGAACAGCGAGGATGTGAAATTGCGTGGGACGGCCGATATATCGAGGAATATGGCACGTAGAGGGCTCGTTTTGGTGTATAACGAAAAGCCGACATTCGCACCAACCAAATATATTAACCACGCAACTGACCTGACAGCAGGAGTTTCATTATTAGGTCGACGACTGACCTTCCATCAAATTGTCGAAATCAAGGCTTTGGAACGTTGTATTAAAATTTTGAAAAGTTTAGAAAATTAGCATCTATTGCACAACATAAATGTATGCATTCGACCGAAAGGGTTGTTTTTGTACATATAGAGGCCGATTAACCCATACATGCCAAGGTGCCACGAAACATCGAAAATTGCGTTCGACATCAATGTTTAGAATTTAGATTTCTCGATGAATACGCCAGCAAATAACAAGCATTAGGTACAATAAAACAATAGTCAGAAATGGTAACACCACCAAGATCATATTATTAGCCATAAATACAAATTATAGTATAAAATATATTGGTTACATGAATGCACCGCCTCAGAATTCCGTTAAAACAACTAATCCTTCAAATTATTACAAAAAACTACGGCTTATTACTGCAGGTTTTTCATTCACCAAACCAGAAAGCTTCTAAATGCGGATAAAAAATTGTGTTCCCGCCATAAAATCTTCAAGTGTGCATGGCCCAGCCATTGTTCATACCTAAACATCGAACGCAATTAACTCGGTCATAATAGTTACATACTGCAACTATGATCGAGACATCCATCGAATACACACCCTACGAAAACCCGAAATGTGTTGTCCTGTGAGATATCCCATCGCTATAGCTCAATTCGACACGGCCAGATTAGCCTTTCTACAATATCATAAAACAAAGCTTCTCAAATCATCGGCATAGTCAATAGAACTTTCACGAACTTGGACATTCCAACTACAGCTTTTACCGGACTCGGAGTCGCAGTACAACTTTAACGCTCCCAAAATAACCGGAAAAAAACAATTATATATTTATAAAATCCCCATAGGTCCACAGATTTCAAAAATTTGCCCAACAGTATACACCGGTGGCGTTAATGAAATACTACGAGTTCATGTTGTATACGATAGGGCTGTGGTAAAACAACTACTGAATCGGCGAACATTAAAACTTAATATATAGACGCCGATGAAAAAAAAGTTAAAATAGATTCGGTGTTTACAATATAATATAATTAAATATCATAAGTTTGGTTTGGCAAGTCTGATTTTTTATTGTTTCCGCATGCTTTCTCACCAATGGCACACTATACACACACAAGAAAACAATTACATATTATCACATAGCCGTTTCCAATATACATCTTTTTTCACAATCACTACATTGAGCTCCAATATATTTTATCTATTATATATTTTGAAAGATCTGTGTGTGTATCTGTCTGTGTGTGTGTGTGTAATCGATGAACTCAAAAACGACCGACCCGATTTCGATGAAACTTGGTACGTGGGGGTATTTTCGGCCGGGGACGAACATAGGCATATTAATTTGTCCGTGCGACGTGATCTTGACCTTGAAATCGGGTCGTTTCAAGGTCAAACGCCCGAATATCACGGGATTTCGATGAAACTTGGTATGTGGGGGTACTTTCTTATGGCGAGTCTCATAAGCATATTCATTTGCCCGTGCGACATGACCTTGACCTTGAAATCGGGTAACTTCAAGGTCGAATCGCCAATTTTGATGGGATTTCGACGAAATTTGATACGTGGGGTTACTTTTGTCCACTGATTGTTTTGGACGGGTCCAATCGTGACCCCGACCAGACCTTGACCTTCAAAATGATCAATTCAAGGTCAAATCGGGTAAAACCGGATGGATTTCAACGGGCACGTTTGTCGGGTACTTTTGTCCGGGCAGTGTTTTTGGACTGGTCAAATCGTGACCCCACTTGACCTTGACCTTCAAAATGGACAATTCAAGGTCAAAGCCCGGACGAAGTCGGGTCACCTTCTAGTATAATATATGCCTAATAATACGACCTTGAGGGCGTTACCATTTCTGACTATGGTTTTCTTGTTACAACGTGCTATATTGTGTAAAACAAAACGCCTGGTAGTACTCGCAGTCAGACTGAATCGGTTTTCCATATTTACATTCGCCTGCCGTTATACCGCGTCTATCGATAATCGCCGGCCTAATTCGATTGCTAAGTGTACATACTACGGTAGATTGGGAGAGTAGATGAGCATATAGTTTCCTGCTACCGGTATTTACAAACTCATCGATATGGCCCACCAAACGTCTGCCGACTCCGCAGCGGAAAGTAAACCCGGACTCTGTCGCCTCGATGGAAAAGTTGCCCTAATAACAGGTATGTTTTAATCAAATTAGAAAGTTTCAGAAACCTGCTGTATTTATTCCACCAGGTCAAATTCCCAGTGCTCAACGTGCACATGCAACTACCGCAACACGCTGTAGTTCGTAAACAGTAAGGCAAGACCTATTGTTAATTGTGTTCTCAGTCTGAGGCATGCAGTCGCTCAGTAGTGCTGAATAGGTCACTCTCACCGGTTTTCTGTGATAAAGTTACCCAGGTTCCTAATTTTGTGATAAAGTTACCCAGGTTGGTGAGAATTTTGATAAAGTTACCCAGGTTAAGCAAATATCACAATATCAACTCGATTTAAAAGTTACAGAGGGAAATATTGTTCAGTTTTGGCAAGTAATAGCCCTTATCAAGCATAAATTAAGACATATTAGTACGTAGTTCGTCATTTTGATCACAAAAATAAATAATTTGTTGCTAAACATGAACTATTATTAACCTGGGTAACTTTATCACATTCTTCTCCAACCTGGGTAACTTTATCACAATTTCAGGAACCTGGGTAACTTTATCACAGAAAACCGGTGAGAGTGACCTATTCAGCCTCAGTAGTTTGACGGACAGCTGAAGTGGTATGCTAATTCAGTCAATGTCCATGATTGGTTAAATTTTCAAAGCTCAATCAGAATGTGTGCCTGTCTGGCCCAGTCATTTGTGTATTATGAGCAGGGACGTGGGTAGATGATTTCCATTGGGGGGGGGGGGGGGTGTCCACTCTGGGAAATTCCAACTGCAACCCCCCCCCCTTGAGTCAGAATCACACCGAAACACAAGTTTTCATAATTCCATTTGCACCCCCTTGCACATCAGTGCTTTGGCCTAATATCCTATATCTTCATAAACCTCTATATTCCCGGTATATGAGAACATTCAGATATTGTTGGACATTTCAAACCTCATACCCCCCCTCAGGTTGGAAAATTCTCCGACTGATGACCATTTCAGTCCACAAGTTTGTCCAAATGTAGTAAAATATTGTTAAACTTATTAGCATTTTTGTATTGGCCAGGGGAGGGACAATGACACACCGGGCCGACTATGGTTCGGCCTGGTGTGCGAAAATTTTGTAATCTGAACAAGAAAATCGCAAAATCCTAGCATTTAGACTAGCCTCAAGCATTCCTAGAGTTGGAAATTTCAAACCTGACACCCCACTTAGGTTGGAATATTTACAACTGATGACAATTCCAATGTTGACCAAATGTATGACAATATTGTTTTCTTAAATTAACCAGCAGTTTTTTACTGGCCACGGGGGAGGGACCAGGACACAAGTGTTGGAAATTTTCAACCTGTCACCCCCCTGAGGTTGGAAAATTTCCAACTGATGACCATTTCAGTGCAAAATTTTGACAAAAAATAGGAAAATATGCAAATATTGGTCCAAAAACAATTAATTCCCCTAATAAATTGTATGAAAATCAAAATACAAGAACATTTTCAACCTATTGTTGGTGTGAAATTTCCAACTAATGTTTTGGCAGGTATGAAATTTCCAACCGTTGAAAATTTTGACCAAAGTTGGGGGGGGGGGGGGGGGGGGGGGGGGGGGTGAGACACCCCCAAACCACCCCCCCCTGCCGCCACGTCTCTGAGTATGAGATTTTTGTGATATGACATTTCAAGGCCCACTTAATTTTCGAATCACCAGATCACATTATATACAACATATTCCATGTTATATACCATTTGAAAGAGGAAGCTCCAAAACATTGTATTATTAACTGATCCGGTCGAATAAACTGGGAACATGTTGTTTTTGTCGAGGTACCAAGGTGTGTCCTGTATTTAATTTTGATCCGGACTGTACTATAAAGTATATTATACTCAATAGAACGGGAATAACTCTATCTCTTAGTTTGAATTATGATGCATTCTGGGTTGACAGGGGGGGGGGGGGTCTTGGAATTAATTTCTATCACATGGCGAACAGTCCAAGGCCACAGCTGCTTCGTATTCTGGTTCCTCTTCCAAATGGTATATACTATATGGAATAATGTTATCTGGGCATTCGAAAATTAAGTGGGCCTTTAAAATACACCTGTAGCTTATTAAGGCCCGGCAAATATGGACATAGGTGTCGCCTGGAGAGGGAATTTATGAGACCTACATTTTTGGTTAGCGTAAATACTAAACTTTCGGAATCTGTATGTTGGATTTGTCATATAGGCGGACTTTTTACTCACCGCGTGGTTTTCTTGAGGCACCCGATTCAAAAATCGGTCATTTTTTAAATAAAGCCGAAATTTTTGACAGAGTATTTTCACACATTTTGAGAAGAAATAATCGTCCAATTTTTATACCTGAGAGTGGGGCGATGACCAGAGTAGGGTAATACATGTAACCATTGAATCTCGGAATTGCAGTCATGACGTCATGTGACGTCAAATAATATTTTGGGTGAGACAAATATGAAGATTCACGCAAAGCGTTGTCTTTCGTTTCTTTTAAATCGTAAAGTAAGACTGGTATGCCGTATTGTTTTATACCATGGGAAACTACTGCCATTTGGCTATATTTTGATATATAACTTATCGCTGCAAGCCGCATTATTTTTTATCAGAGGCAGAAAAATCAACCCTCCCCCTAAAGTTAAGATGCGCCATGCTGTGCTATAAGGCACACATAACTCACGATTACATGTCAATAGGCTTAATTAACATAACGGCCGTTGAAAGTCTGCTAAAGAATGTAATAATATATAAGTTTCTGTCTACAAATTCGAACATTAAAGTAGAAACAATATATAATGTACCCCCAGACCCGAAATTTTAATAAATTTTAGAATTTTTCCTAAAAATTTATATAAAACGCATTTTTTTAATTTTCTGGAAGGCAAAAAAAGACAAGAATTAGTAAGGGTGGAGATAATTGGTGTATACGGCAATTTTATTCCGCCTTGGATTAAAAAATGACATACTAACCTAAAATGGCTGCCACCTCCCACTCGTTAACCGTGCGTTATTTGTGCCTTACACCATAGCCTGACGCCTCTCAGCTTTAGGGGGAGGGTTGATTTTTCTGCCTATGACTGAAATAAACTACATGTAAGAGATATAGTTTTTCCGAACTGGCAATTTGAAAGAAACATCAACATTAAAGGCCCACTTAATTTTCGAAACCCCAGATCACATATAGGCCTATAACATATATGCCAGTATATATACCATTGGAAATAGGAAGCTCTCTAACACTGTATTATCAGCTTATGCGATGTAATAAACTGTGAACCTGTTGTTTTTGTTGAGTTAACGGCGTGTTTGTGCTTTTAAAGGTTCATCTGGTTTTGTTGTGCAAAGTGTATTATTTTCAATGGAGGGGGAATAACTCTATATTTTAAAGATAGTGTTATTCCCCTTCAATTGAAAACACATTAGGTTGAATTATGTTGCATTCTGGGAGCCATAACAGGGGGGGGGGGTCTTTTATGATTTAAGCTGTTTTCTATTTCTCTATGGACATCTTCTGATACAGACGTTTAAAATTCAATACAAATTCACAATTGCAGTTTGGTTCATCTCATACCCGTCTATTCAACGACATTCTGCTACGCATTATTCATTAACAGTTATAGCCCCACTGTTTTAATCCGCCTTTAGCTGGCGTATTCTTGCCTCTAAGATTATTGAGAAATAACGTCATACGTGATGACATTGAATCGTATGGAAACATAGCAATTACAAGTGTGGGCTGCCTGACGTGAATATGTTTTGTTTTGGGAAATAACGTCATACGTAATGACATTTAATCTCAAGGAAACCCGCGAAGAAAAAAGTCACATTTATTGTTTCAATGTTTTAAGTTATTTCCTTCATAAAAAGTGTCTTCGTGATAAAGAACCCTCTCAATACTTTAGAATATAGAATTAACCTTTAAAATAAGAAAAATCTTCGGAATAGCGAACCTTCGGAATAGAGAATCTTCGGAATAGCGAACCTTCGGAATAGTGAACCTTCGGAATAGTGAACCTTCAGAATAACGAACCTTCGGAATAGAGACATGTTCCCATATATGTGAATATTTAGGTCCAATGTGAACCTATCATACATTGAAGTTGCATAATAAATATTAGCATTATGCGTAAAAGAATAGGATCTGTCTGTCATCACAGGCCTCTGAGGAAAATTACTAAAATACCAATACAGACTATACCAGTATAGTCTATATTGGTATTTTAGTAATCACCATCATCATCATAATCACCATCACCATCATCACCTTCACAATCGTCGTCGTCAATTTAGTCATCGGCATCGTTGTCGTCAACATCATCAATATCACAGGCCCCTGGGGAAAATCACTAAAATACCAATATAGACCAGTGTACACTGGTATAGTCTATATTGGTATTTTAGTAATTTTCCCCAGGGGCCTGTGATCAATATCCAGCATCATCGTCTTTCTTGCATTTAATAATCGGCGCCGTCATCATTATGGCTTTTATTATCTTTATACTCCATCTTCGTCATCAACATCGTCGTTATCATATCATTATTATCATCGCCATCGTCGTCGTGTCGTCTTTGGTCATTGTCAATTTAGTCATCGTGATAATCGTTTTTATAGGCATCATCCTCATTGTCGTCGTCACCATCAGCGTCATCATTTCCGTCGCCATTATAGCACCGTCGCTATATACCATTATTCCACAATATTAACCATTTATGTACTGATACTCATTGACGAGCATTGCCCTCAGGAAATGTTCAGATAATATGTATGTTCAACAAGCGACCTGAACATTTCTCATCAATTAAGAGTATAATTCTTCTGCACGTGTATTTTCTTTCCGTCTATCTCTCGTCTGCTGACTTTCCTGAGTATCCATAATCCATCCAAATGAATAGACCATTCCAGTACATACACAGTTTCTAACGACACGATGTGTAAATGGGTTTGTCGATACGACACGAGTGCTGTCGCGGAAGGATAGAACGAGAGGCGCTTGCACCTCGAGTTCTATCCTTCGGCGACAGCACGAGTGTCGTATCGACAAACCCATTTACACATCGCGTCGTTCTGTGTTTATTACACGCTTCGCGTCCTAGAATCCGTGCATTAAAAATACAGACTTAGAGGTTTATTTAGGCACATAGAGGGCGTGTTTTGTCATGTGTGATGATGCTTTTATTTTATAGTAGTTCCGGTTTCATGGTTGAGGCGAACGTCATACTGTACGTCATTTTACGTCAACGAGATGCGCATGGAACATACGTTCGATACGTATTTGTAAATATGGAACAGCAATAACACTGTACTTCTGTGAACAAGCGTGTAATAAGCTATGCACTGTCCAGCATATGACTAAAACACATTTCAACTGAGTATCCACAATAAGCCTTATTTCTAAATCGCGGCCATATTGGATCCATCCAGCCGCGTTCCGCACATTCTGTGCTACAGGTCAAAGTTCTGCAGATGCATTCCGGGCCATAATTTGAATTCATGAATATTCAAAAGCTCCATATATTTGGAATGCACCTCCAGAACTTTGACCTGCAGCACTGAATGTGTGGAACGGGACTGGATGGATCCAATATGGCCGCGATTTATAAATAAGACTTATCGGAAATGAATGATGTTATTTGTTTCAGGCGGTAGTTCTGGTATAGGTGCTGGAGCTGCATATATGTTTGCCAAATTGGGCGCTAAGCTATCATTGAGTGGACGTAACGTGGACAACTTAAACAAAGTGGCTGATAAGTGCGAGAGTCTCGGAGATTTTAAGGTGCGTTTGAAGATCAGACTCCCACGTGGTGCTCAGATAATTATGAGCTAGACCACAGGATTAAGAAACAACTATATACCAGGAGATTGTCAGTCAAAACTGAAGGATGAAATTATTGGAAAATGAATTGTAGGTCTTTATCCCATCACAAATTAACAATTGAAAAGACAAAATTAACAATTGAAAAAAAAAACAAACTTT
Source organism: Siphonodentalium dalli (assembly GCA_032622095.1). Lineage (NCBI taxonomy): Eukaryota > Metazoa > Mollusca > Scaphopoda > Gadilida > Siphonodentaliidae > Siphonodentalium > Siphonodentalium dalli. Next base: position 126,795,723 of record CP136061.1, on the reverse strand, counting down.
CCAGTATTTTCTCCACCCTGCGGCCACCCCAATATCTATCAGAATCGTCTATCGGCTCACGCGTCAAAACCAGTATGAGTGTGCACGGAGATGCTGGGGAAGCTTTTCCCAATCCTTTTGAAATTCATTGGATGGTAGCGCCGATAGCGATGCAAATGTGTTCGGCAATCAGGGGGGTGTCAAACAATTTGTTCCGGCCATACCTGTATATAAATATAAAATCCAATGACCATTTTGTATATGACATTCCTCACTGTGATTGATTCTTCAATAAACATAAACATTAAAAAAAACAACACACACACAATTTGTTCCGAGCACGTATGAAGGGGTGGGTGGGTGGTCAAGAGGACCCAAAAGCAATATAATGTAATTTTAACATCAAAACTTAGACAGTCAGTATAGAAGTACCATACGTGTCTGAAAGTGTTTTCCGACCCCCCCCCCCCCCCCCCCCCCCCCCCCCCCCCCCCCCCCCCCCCCCCCCCCCCCCCCACCTACGGCAACCGCAAAAAAAACAGTCTAAAAAAAACCGACCGGCGAAGCAGATTAGACGGTCGGTAATGCCGTTTTATATATCTTTATGAGAATATTAACCCTTCCTTTACTAAATGTATTTCCCAACTCATGCAGTTATACAAGTATACATTAGAATGGTCTATTGTTCATCTGGAGGGGTTTTCATGAAAAAAAAGTGCAGAATGCCGGGAGTCGTATTTATTGGATGGAAATGTTCAAATAATAAGTTCAACACACAACATTTGAACTTATTATCTGAACACTTCCTATGGGATAACTACTAGTCAATGATGCCTTAGCATAGAAATGGTTAATATCAATACAAGACATCAAGCCTGAGTTTAGTGTGCCTGTCATTTGCAGAATGAGGTCCCAGAAGGTGAATTTAGTGATGATATTCCTTACATCGGGCTAGCATAACCAAATTCACCCTCTTGGGACCTCATTCTGCATGACTTCATCTGCTATGGGAGACATAGACTCAGACTGAAGATCCCAAATGGTCGGAATATTGTGATGTACACCCATTGGGGACCTCGATTATGCAATGTGTCGTCTGCCAATTTGGGGATATAGAGAAACTAAACTAAAAAAAGAAATAGAATCTATGTGAAGAAGTTTCTATAGAAATTTGATGATAAAGAAATTTTCCAGAGAAGATGAGGGCTAAGCAGAAAGAGGTCCCAGAGGGTGAATATAGTGATGCTAGCCCACTATGCGGGATAGCGTCACTAAATTAACCCTCTGGGGACCTAATTCTGCAAATGACAGGCACACTATAACCAGACTTGCAACACATTATATAGCATGTAATATAAGTTCATTTCCTTTACAGGTATTACGTTTAGTGGCAGATGTTGTCAAAGAGGATGATGTCAGGAGGATAATAGAAGATACAGTTTCACACTATGGTCAGCTAGATATTCTTGTGAGCAACTATTCACTGCAATCAGGTTTCTGTGCATGTTGCTGCAATGGTCAAATATAACTTCTGTAACACAGGCAGGCTCTTGTTTACGTACACCATCGTACGTCTTGACGACAATATCCTGTTTACGCGCTGATTATGTTTGTCATATCAGCGGAACTGTATATATTTTGGTGTTCATTCTGTTGATGGCGATTTGAACAAATATAAATATTTCTGCAACGAACGCCGCCCGTGCCTTTAAGCTCTGACAGAATATTTCATAAACGATTCTTCACGTAAATCAAATTTTGTGTTGTGTTACAATGGTACCAGCTATTAATTTTTTTTATCGTATCCAAAAAATTTAAGTATAATAAAAAACATGCACTCTGGACTTGTGGAATCATGAAATTTCATCGAACAAATGATAAACTCGAGTTAACCATGAAGATTGCCGGTGGACTTTATAATGGGATATATTAGGATATGTGATTAATTGCACCTCTATAATTATGTTGGTAGATCATTACTACTTCCAGGTTAACAGTGCTGGTATAGTTGAGGTGTGTAATATAGAAAATGCGACACTAGAAAAATATGATAATGTGATGGATGTTAATTGCAGGTTAGTCTCATTATTGAGTAGCTGTGTAAAAAACCACCAAATATCGAAGCGGTTACAGTAATGAGAGCTTTCCGATAAATGGCAACAAGCCATATTTCCGACTAAATCCTAAAGTTAACCATAATTCTGCTGTGGTTAAGAGGTTGATTACTTAGGGCATTACTGTATCTTCATTTTGTACTTGATGTTCAAATGACAAATGATGCAGCAGTTGATCAGGAATGGGGTAATTGTAATTGAATGCTATTAATTACTTCAAGTTTTTCAACTTACTATCCCTTCAACAGAAATATTAAAGAATTAACATAAGTAACTACCCGTTAAGTATGGGAGGCCAAATTCACATTTATTAGTTAATTACGCTTAAGCGTAATACATTATGCTTAAGCATAATGCTATTACGCTTAAGCGTAATAATGCCATTATACTTAAGCATAATTGCCTCACTCACAACTCCATTACACTTAAGAGTAATGCCATTATGCTTAAGCATAATGCCATTACGCTTAAATGTAATAGGTTTTCTTAGCCTTACTACCTTACATATAATGGTACATGTATCATCAAAGGTAAATAAATATATGTCAAAAGTTACTAGTTTCAGTAATTGACTGCATCCATTTCATCTCCAGGGGAGTTTTGAGATATGGAATTTGAATTATGCATTATGCTTAAGCATAATAGCATTACGCTTAAGCATAATGGACCTAGAAAATGATTAGTTCGGACACATGGACTCTTTAACAGCAGCATGGTCTAATATCGACACTAAAAACATTTTTTTAAATTGTGTGAGCCTAGCAAAAATTCTCAACGTAAAACTGATCTAGGATGGTACTGCGCTTAAGCATAATGGAATTACGCTTAAGTGTAATGGCATTAGGCTTAAGCGTAGTGCATTATGCTTAAGCGTAATTGGCTATTAAATGTGAATTGACCTCCCATGGTTAACGATCGAGTATATTGTACAGTTATTAATTTAAGTTGGGGGGTCTGAATTTGTTTTTGCAGATATGAGACCCAAAATATTTTGCTTGCTACCAGTGTATCAGTTTTATGTTGAGAATTTTTGCTAGGCTCACAAAATTTTTAACCATGTTTTGAAAGTCGATATTAGCCCATGCTGCTGTTAATAAGTCCATATGTCTGAACTAATAATTTTTAGCTCACCTGAGACGAAGTCTCCAGTGGAGCTATAGTCATAACTCCTCGTCCGTCCGTCCGTCCGTCAAGAATCATCTTCCTCTCCAGAACTATTAGACCAAATAGGTTCATATTTGATTTGGATGTTCCCTAGGTGACTCACAGATTTGTTCAAATGAGGTCACCAGGTCAATTAGTTGCGAAACCAGGGCCATAACTATATTCCTCCATGGTAATTCTTATAACGACTTCTTGTCTAGAACCATTGGGCCGATTTAGCTTATATTTGGTATGGAGGGTCCTTGAATGACTGGGGTTTTTTTTTTTTTTTTTAAACATGTTAAAAAATTAGAAAAACTAACACCGTTGTAACATCCGCAGAGTTATGAAAATCTTTAATGAAATCATGGAAACTTTCCCTTTCCATCAATCCCCCCCCCCCACATGACCCAGACCACCACCCTGCCCCCAACCAACAGCACTCCACCCCATTTAATCTCCTAACTCACCTCTCCCACTAGCAGATTCAGTAATTTGTATTAGCTATAGAGAGATAGTTAATAATACACAGTCATCAATCGAGATGTTATCAGGCTGACATGTGTAAACAGCTGCTTAGCTAGCACTCGTGCCAGTGTGTGTCATTATAATCAAATCAAACAAACTATTGTTTTCAAACCTGAATTTAGTGTGTCTGACATTTGCAGAATGAGGTCCCCAGAGGGTGAATTTAGTTATGCTACCCTGCACAGCAGGCTAGCATCACCAAATACAATATCCAGGGATCTCATTCTGCTTAGGCCTCATCTTCTGGGAAGTATATAGGGTCTTAAATTTACATTTTTACTTACTGTTTCCCTTCTGTTCAGTTTCTTTTCCCCCCTAATTTGCAGAAGATAAAATGCATAATTGAGGTGAACAGCACCAACTTTAACTGGAGAACTTCAATCTGATGCTATGTCTCCCATAGCAGTTGAGGCCTAAACAGAATGAGGTCCCCAGAGGGTGAATTTGGTGATACTAGCCTGCCTTGCAGGATTGCGTCATCAAATTCACCCTTCGGGGACCTCATTCTGCAAATGTCAGACACTATATTCAGGCTTGGCTGTTCGAATATTATTTTCTTAACCACCAGTATCCAGTTGAACTCATTATACCCTGATTTTGCAAATAAAACGTGGGGGGTATATTGGATTCAATTTGTCTGTCTCTCTGTCAGACTGTTCTCCCGTCCATCCGTCTGTCAGGATGTCTTTCCACCATCCATCAATTGTTTTCTTCTCCAGATACATATCAAAGACCGAATGGGTTTATATATTTTGGTGACTCACATTCAGATTTTTTCAAATGAGTTCATCAGGTCAAATAGGTGAGAAGCCAGGGCCATAACTCTTTCCTTCCATAGTAATTCTTAAAACAATTTATTCTCAAGAACCATCGGGCCTATTTAGCTTATGTTTGGTATGAAGGGTCCTTCGGTGACTGGTGTTCAGATTTGTTCAGATTTGGGGTCATTTTAGGAAAATCAGTTCAGTTCAACTCTTAAAATCTACCATCTGAAATTACTAGATGAATGGATCTCATAGATGGGGATTCACGTTTGTTCAAATAGGGGCAGAGATAAGAGATTTAACTCTCAACCAGCCACCCAACCTGTATCTATGCTTTTTGACACTGGTATAATAATATATAGATTCCTATTGATTTCTAACATTTTTCAACAGTTAGAAATTTCATGCCTGATAGTGTTACATTTGATTTTTCAACCAGTAACAGTCCATATTTTCCTACTTTAGGTTAAACTGTAGGACCAGAATGGCCACAAATTTTAACTTTATGGAGGATGTCAGGTTGGAAATTTCCAAGTTCGAGAGCTTGAAGTGAAGTACTGGTAACAGTTGTAAAATTTCATTCTAAGAGGGATGTGCAAAAGGAATTTTGTGAATTTTGGACTGTGGTCTGGTTGTCTCTTGTTTAAAAATGGTAAGGGGTTTGATATTTGTCAGTGGTGTGCAATTAAAAATTTCAAGGTGAAGAGCCTTGCTCATCTGAGAACCATCAGCTATGTTCCTGTTTCAAATTACTTGTCTTAAGTGATTTTGACAATTACTGACTGTTGTAGTCTTCAGAGTCCCAGTCTTCTCAGTCTTTACAGTCAGGTGAACGACCCCCACAGTCATTGACTGTCTTGTTTGGAATAGTAGACATACAGATGATGGTTTTATGGTGATAAATCAGACAGAGTATCTTTAATCGTGTTAATATGATTCTAGGTCCATCTACCACATAATGAATGTCGCTGTCCCTCACCTCATCAAGACGAAGGGATCCATTGTTAATGTGTCCAGTGTAAATGGCATGAGATCGGTGAGTGAACAGCATCTTCTATATTTACTCTGACATGGTCTCTGGAAAACTTGAGGACTAAATGTTGCTCTCTTGAATTTTAACCTCCTGCATGGATCCCTCAAAGAGGTGAACACTATCAATACAAGGATATACGGCTAAAAATGAATCCTTCAAGACTGGGGAAAACTTCACAGGTTTGAAAATACTGGATACAGATACATATTTGGTATTTTAGAGGTGAGAGAAATTGCAATCTTCAAAACAAAAATTTAGATATACAATACTCAAAGGGGAAATTTCACTTTCATATAAACGATGGCATTTTTAGAAGCTAAAAATTTAATTATTGCAACAATCATTGGATCAAACTTTGTTCCAACTGTCTTATCGTGTTATCACATGATCAGTAAATTCAAAGTCTATGAATTTCTGTCAAATATTATTCAAATTATCATCTTGACAGCAAAATTATAAGCAAATTCTAAGTCAACTGGGGCCATACCTAGCATCCATATTGACACTTGACATATAATTTCATGTGAGTAATCCATATAAACCACATTAAAAAACAATTGGACAAGACCAATATAAAACAATTGCTCGATTTACATCCCCTCCCAAACCTATTTTAAGTTCATTCCTAATTTTTTTTTATTTTGATCTAGCAGTTTATTTATCAGCCGGAAACCTAAATATTCGGCAAATTATATATAAGTTAACAAGGGTCATAACTCCGGTAATAATTGGTGGACAAAAACCAAATTCGAGCTGTATTCTCATGTGAGCAATCCATATACACATGTACCAAATTAGAAAACAATCGGGTAACTATAAATAAAGTTATCATCTGTAAGAGGACACACACTGACATAACTATAGGACACTTGGTTGATTAGCCATAAAAGAGGTTGGGTATATTATAAATCAATTATAAGAGTCTCTTTATTTCCTTCAGTTTGCAGGAGTGCTTCCATACTGCATATCAAAGAGTGCAGTGGACCAGCTTACAAGGTGTTCTGCTCTGGGTACGTGTAATATAATTAGAGCATACAATTTGCAACATAACAGACACTTCATGTAGTTTGTCATGTGTTGTGGAGATTTAAGAAATAACTCTTGTTTCGATTAAGGTTATGCAGTTATAACCGAAAAGTTTGTATATAAATTCTATAATACGCGCAGTGATGTTATAGAAAATTTATCTTCAAACGTTTCGGTTATAACTCATAACCTTAATCGAAACAAGAGTTATTTCTTATAGTTTAATCCGTCATCATGGTCATTTCACAGGAGAACTACCAAAAAGTAGAAGTTGGAAGTATAATGAGCATATAACATTGAGACTATTTCGGACAAAAAAGACACATTAAGTTGAAAGAGACACCTGTCACTCAAAACTGGTGCTCGAGTGATGAAAAATCGTGTTGGCGATTCAGTATTTTTGATTGGCTTTTAGTCTTAACTGATCACGGATCGCGTGCCACCGGGCAGCTGAAACTTGCACGTGGGATTGATATATTCGACCGGGGTGACACAAACCCGTTCTGGTTTTAATTTCAGTGTTCATTTCTTTGCAATGTTCAATCTTGTTGATTTGTCTGGTTACTTATGCACGTATATTAGCATCTAGTATGGTTATTGTCAATACATGTACAGTCATACTCGAAGGAATTATGATGCAGTCTGAAATTTCATGTTAAATCGTAGGAAGTATCGAACAGTTTCCTGGTAAATTTGTTAGGCACGTGGTATAGGCGTCGTCACTCAACGCTGCTGTCATTTCTTCAGTGGGGAATGTAATCAAGAAATTTAGGTTATTGAGAAATAACTTTAATAGCTAAATGTGTCACAACCAATGGTTTTACAGTATTATGTGGATTGACAGCTTATGATTAATTAGAATTTGAGAAAAGAAAACAGGTGAGTACTGTGGAAATTGCTATATACCTCACTATATATAAGCCTTGGAATATTGTGTTGTCTCATTTGCAGAATGAGGTCCTCAGAGGGTGAATTTAGTGATGCTACCCCACACAGCGGGCTAGCATCACTAAATTCACACTTTGGGGACCTAATTCGGCTTAGGCCTCATCTTCTGCAAAGTATCTATAGTCTCAAATTAACATTGTTTTTAGTTTTTCCCTTCTGTTCAGTTTATTTTTCCCATAATTTGCAGAAGAAAAAATGCATAGTGGAGGTGACTAAATGGGTCAACATCACCAAATTCAACTGGGGAACTTCAATCTGATCCCAGGTCTCTGATAGCAGTTTAGGCCTTAGCAGAATGAGGTTCCCAGAGGGTGAATGTGGTGACACTAGCCTGCTGTGTGGGACAGTGTCACTAAATTCACCCTCTGGGGACCTCATGCTGCAAATGACAGACACACTATTTCAAGGCTTGACCATATATGGATATTTTCCTGTGATCGATATAGAGTTATAGTCTGATGATAATGAAGATGATGATGATGAAGTTCATAATTGAAGTTTTTTTTAAAGCTCTCCAGTATCCTGAAACTTTGTGAAAGATGATATGATTCTCTGATACTGATGATGAAACTGTGATAAATTTATGTCATATTATATCTTTTTTCTACTTTCACAGAACTGGCACCTAAGGGCGTGAGAGTAAACAGTGTTAAGTAAGTATTCAGTAACAAAAAGGGGGCACACAGTTCTTTATCTGTTAATTCTAGTCTCTTAACCCTTTCATAATGGCATTAAATATTGAGTGCCAGCGCATTTATATATGAGATTCTCCCATAGGGAGCCTCGTATTTACAAGAGAATGCACTGGATTACACGGTCAAGGTTTATATTTTTAGGCCAATATATTCTCTAATATATCATATATCATATATATATAAGAGAATGCATTGGCACAAGGTTTTCACAAAATTTCAGGAAGCTCCTGTCAATTGGAAGGGTTAAATATAAAACTATGCAAGTGAATCAACTTATACCAAAATTTATTGCATTCAGATTTACTTACCCTTTCTATACTAAATACTCATTGATGAGTAGTTCCCTAACAACTAACTTATTATCAGAACATTTCCCACCAATTACCTGTAATAGAAAACCTCTGCAATTATATTATCTTTTCATCTGTCTGTTGTCTGCTCATTTTTCCTGAACAACCTCCAAATGAATTATAGTCCATTCCAATATATACATCTATACTTAAACGGACATGGCTCATTCGAAGCCTAAAATTTATGTATACATAATTCGAGATAAGGGGTCTCAAAACATGCATATGCAAACTATTCCCGAGCTAATTCGTCGATATAGTGCTAAAAAACGTGTTTTGTTTGTTATATTTTTGCGTAAATTTGATATCGTTTCGCTGTTCCGGTTAAATTTCTCTAATCAGCCGATCTTCCGAGTGATGCCGGCAGTGCTCGTGTGTTTTCGGAAATAAGTGCATTCTCGATACCGCCATGTTTGTGACGTAATATTTTCCAAGTTTCCCCAGGGTCTCTATCATTTTCGGTACGCGATAATGTGTTTCCATCGGATCTTATTTGTCCATGCGAGAATAATAACCTCTGTTGACAAGGATGTAACGATAGAACTGTTTTGCAGTTTGATACACAAAGTCAACATGAATTTTAGTCATTTACATTGATCCTTGGAACACATTGATATTTCTCAAATATACTCTAATCGCAATTTTGTAGGCAATAATTTTCAGTTGAGTGTGTCTATGAACTGCAGTTAGTTAAATTCTGTAGTTCTGTTTAAAGGTACTCAATCCGATCAGACGGTCCCCATACCATCAAGATACAACAGCAACAACATTTCTTCAAGATACGCTTTAGTTATCAGGATCGATGTATTGCAACAACATAATGCTAATCACTGTCAACTATAGTATCAAATTTCCCAAAACTTGTTGTTTATCAACATTTTGTTCAACAAAATATGGCCGTATTATCACTAAAGTATCACAAAAATTTACCGTATTACCACTTGACTTTAGAGTTATCCATCTTCATCCGCAATTTTTTCCGAGACCCTCCGTTTGACCACGTGTTTCTGGGCCACATATTACTACACATCTCGAGAAATAACAAACTTCAACAATCGATATCTGATCACTCTGAGCTCGAGTCAAATATTTTTTACCCCCGAAACCAAAGAAATAGTAATTTATTAGGAGCGTCTGATCGGATTGAGTACCTACCCAGGTGTTGAAAAATAAAAGATATCAAAAATCGATATCTGATAACTCTGAGCTTTGGTGGGTGGGGTCCTCGACTCAAGTCTAATATTTTGGTAACCCCCGAAGCCAGAGAAACACTAATTTAGGACCGAAATGAAAATTGGGAAAATATGTTTCTACCTCTAATAAAAAGGAACGATATTGAAAACTGTCACTTCCTTGGTGACATACTTGCATCCGTGTGGAGTTTAGAGTCTATATATAGACACAACCAGTACATATAGGTTGCTTGGAGTACTCAAAATTCGTTTATTTTATTTCACCATCAGTTTAATTAAAACCACCTGCCTCTGAGTCACAAGACGAAATGTGGGAAAAGGGCAAAGATGTAAGACCTCCAGGTCAGGGGTAAATGCTGAAAAGACAAAATATAGTCTCGTCGATAAAAGTTTTGACCTAGAAAATATTTGGACTAAGTTGGTTTTTATTCCATTTTGAAGAGGAATAATAATCATATCCTCTATAACATATCCAAAATCCGATAAATCCCCTTAGAGCAAAATGTTCTATTAAAAATGGCATCCATGATGACAATAATTGGTATTGAATAAAAGGCCGCTCGGCCACAGTGTCCCCCGAACCGGTGGCTTCATTTGGAGTGGAGGCTTTGTAGATGTATAGTATATGGATAAGACACTTGTGCATTGTCTCATTACTGACATGCATACAAATAACCAAATCTTAAAAAAACTTTTAATGTCAAAATATAACCTCAAATTGACACAAAATTAAGAAAATTACAAGAAAAATTTAATTTTCTAAGTCGAAAAGCCCATAACTCTGAGAACATGACCTGTATCTTGATATGACTGATCCACATAAAAACGGTATTTGCAATTAAAGGATCCAAACTTGAGATATCATCCGGAAACCGAAAAAGTGAGAAATTTTCTAAGTAAAACAAGTCGATAAAGGGTCACGACTCTCGCAAAAATGGGCGGAGCATACCCATATTCGAACTTGACCTGTACATAGGGTTGATAAACTCACATACCAAATTTGGTTCAGATATGATCAAGTAAAAAAAGGGCCATAACTCTCGCAAAAATGGGCGGAGCAAACCCATATTCGAACTTGACCTGTATTTTGGTCTGATAAACTCACCTATGAAATTTGCTTTTGATCTAATAACCAAAACTAAAGTTATCATCCGGAAACCATTTCCGGACGGACGGACGGACGGACGGACACCGGCTATTTTAATAGTCCCCCCCAAATTTTTTATTCGGGGGACAAAAATGCTGAATTTCTGTGATAGGTGGCACCAACTATCGCCAAGTTAGTAATAAAATGAAATATACACAAACAATGCTTAGTCGTAAACCATATAATTATGTAGAATGTCTGTCACAACATGGCCATATCACACATGTTTACCCCGTTTGATATTGGAATAGTTATAAAATAGACATGAAAAATAACACAAAAAACAGCGTCTTCACCATCGGTTTCAGTAGTAGAATAGGACTAAATTTGTTTTAAATTATTTTTCCTCAAAATGTGTTTACATTGTTTACACGCTGTTCCCACGACACAACTTCAAATTATACAGCAGTGCGGAACACAAAGCTCACATCTTCTACTTTCATATGATATCTAATTTTTCCGTGTGTTAAAAATATATATTCAAAACAGTTAATCCAAGTAGATAATTAACACAGTTCCAATGCTACGTGCGTGTGTACACACTCTTCCTGCCTGTCTATCTTAAATTGTCTACAGTTGATTTGAACATATAAACATGCAATGGACGGATCTACGTAAATTATGAAAAACTATATAGATATATATACTTAGCTAGATCATATCATGAATCTCTACCCTGGCTACGCCCATAGAGATAATTCTACACCAGTTCAAGTAATGTGAAATTGATCATGTTCAGATAGGGAAGTTTATAAATATTAAAAACAAAACCAGTGCAGCTAATATATTCTTAGTTAATGTCGTTCCTCGGTAAATAGTGTATTCCACTGCATGAAATATGTCACTTTGTTGAGTCGATGTCGACTCACAAAAGTCACAGACAAATCATGCAATCTGGAGTGTAACACCCCCTATTGTGAAATATATTATGAAGGAACAAGTAATAAATAAATATATATAGTAACTGAGTTGTTTTTTCAATGCTATAGGCCTAAAGTTCTGCGTCAAAACATTAAAACGTTTCCATATTTTAACTGGTTGAATATGATATAAATTCATAACATGATCTAATACTTCTATAAAAAAATATATTCAGCATATACTGCAAATCATGTAATTTACTACGATTATGATGTTGGGTTGAAATTTAAATACAAATGCATCTCAACATAATTACTTATTATACATGTGTAAGTAATATTATGTTCCTTTCTGAACCCCCTCCCCCCAATCGCACCATCGCCACGTCTCGGATAAATTCAGGATGACCGTCCTATCATTAAATTCTTGTCAACAGAGACCATTTTTCTCACAGGGACGATAAAATTGAAACCCCTTCATTGCGTACCGGTAATTATAAGACGCTGGGGAAGCTTATTTATGAATACACCCGGAAATCATCGGCTGTTGTCGGTGGTTAATTGCCTCATCCAAAATGGCAGATTGGAAAAATTGTTCGGGTCCCGAACATTGCAATTTTGTTGTAATTTTCATGACTTCAATGCGTCTTTTTGGGACATATATTTGTCGTAGAAAGGTAGTTTTGGCATTTATCTTCCTATTTTGATACCGGGAAAATTTCAAAAGCTAATATTATTTTGTGTATTTTGGAGCGCAAACCACCATGTGGCTTATACTTAACCCGTTGAACCCGTAACACCGATATTTAGGTGCAAACGAACTGTGACTATATCCCGTAACACCCGATATTTCGGTGCAGCGACGACATGATTCGGTAGCAAATTTATATAGTATAACGAGCGTCAGACCCACTGATTTATATTTAAATTGCCCCCACATATGTCAGCGGCGCCCATGGTTCGTATGGAATGGTTGGCCGCTAGTATCGGGTAGAAATATATGCGCATGCGCATAGCATATAATCTACAAAAACATACGATATTTTAAGCGAACTGTGCCGCTATATTTAGGACATATAAATTCGTGTTCCCCGTGTGTGTACAGAACAGACATAATTTAGACACACAATTTCAGTTTAAATTACCCTCGCGTATATTAGTCAGTGTTCTGCTACATATGTGGAAGGGTCTATTGCCTATCAAGTTGATTTATTCGCGCATGCGCAGACCAGCACAATGACAAATAAATGGTTTATAACGTACTTATATACGAAATACCAACTAATATATATATTTAACTGGGCCTATTGAAGTCAGCGCTGGCAAAGGTGTGTATATGGATTGGCTGCCCGCTAGAAACGGGTAGGAAAATATGCACATGTGCGCAGGCTATAATTCATTTTGAAAAATGCGTTTAAGTGAATAGTGGCGCTATATATGACATATAGTTGCATGTTTCACATGTTCAGTAGACACAATCTAGACAGCTTACTTGAACAATGGGGCCACGATATGTTACGGGAAATTACGTTGTTTCTGCATGGTCTCTGTAATATCAGTCTCTGTTATGCCACATGCGGCAAAAGGTCTATCGCATATCAAGTTGACTAACTCGCACATGGTCAGGTATATCTTAAATTTCACATTAGGATATTGGTTGCATCGAAACGCAATTCGCTGATGTATATTACAACGTTAAAAGCTAGAATTCGTTTATCCTGCAAATTTCGGGTAGTTGCCTAGTAACCGTTTCTAAGGAGAGATCGGGTGGCAAAGTATCCCGGTCTTACAATGATCAGTGGTCCATGCATGCATAGCATGTCTGTACAGTTTCAGTCATGTGTCCCCTTTGAACATAACCAACACCACGCGACTGTAGACACTGTCTAAATTAAGGCAAAACATACCACTGAATAGTTAGTGCAATGTCATTCGATCATACGTGGTATTTGCTTAGCAACCGTTGCTACCCATAAATGGGATATTTGGTTCACTATTCTGGTCGGGTATATCTCAAATTTCACGTTAGGGTATTACCTGTATCAAAAAACGCAATCACTGGGGTTGAATAACGATGCTATAAGCTATATTTACATTTTCCAGTCAATTCCGGGTAGTTGTATAGCAACCGTTACCAAGGAATTGCCGCGAGGCAAAGTCTCGCGATCTTATAATGATCGCTGATCCATGGGGGACTAACCTGTAAAGTTTCAGACCTGTGTCACAGTTTGAACATAATCAACACCATGCGACTAGACACTGTCTAATTTAAGCGGAAATACCACTGGGAGCCCCGGGTCAGGGTGTTGATCACTGTGGGGCATCAGGGTTCAAAGGGTTAATGTGGGACAAATCAGTCCTAAATTTGCAAAGAACCACAACTGTTGACAATAGAAAGATGAAACCTGAAATCAAACCTGCCAAGAATTTTAAATCAAACAGCTAATTTTAATATATTTCACACTTTTTTTTCAGCCCAGGAGTGATCCTAACAGAAATCCACAAGAGGGGTGGCATGAATGAAGAGGATTATCAAAAGGTATCAGTCAAGGCTCTATCCAAATATGAATTTTGAATGGGAGTCCTTTAGGTTACAGTGGTGTAAATGTTTTCCATGGGCCTCACTGCAAATGCTATAGTGTATACTGTTTACAATATAATACCCAGGTCCAAAATTTTATTTAAATCTGATTAAAATAATGTCTTATTTTTAGACTACAGTAATGCCCTAAATAATCGACTCCTTAACCACAGCAGAATTATTGGTAACTTTTCAGGATTTAGATGGAAATATGTCTTGTTGCCATTCATCGGAAAGCTCTCACATAGAGCTTTCCAATGAATGGCAGCAAATCATATTTCCGTCTAAATCCTGAAAAGTTACCCATAATTATGATGTGGTTAAGGAGTCGATTATTTAGGGCATTACTGTACACCACAAAATTCAAACTTCACTCCAAAGAGTTAATTCCTGTGCTATTGCTATGGAAAATCATAGGGAAGAGGCGTGATGCATTTTGTATGCTAAAAACATGCAAGGCTATTGACCAATCAGGGCCCAGTGTCTTAATTTATTCTCTCCTATAATTTCCTCCCGCATCCGTTAGAGGTCGCTCCTAACCATATTTATACCATTCTAACCATTAACTGAATTATCTCATTAATGTCACATGTGTATTTTCGCCACGCGCACTGACATCAGAGTTCAGCGCGATGATGTCGATGTTAATGCCAGAACTTTATTATTATGTTAATTAGAATATAATAATGCTTTTTGACTTGTGTTGGGTTATTTCGTGTTGACTGTGAGACAAAATGTGGGTGATAAGGGTGAAAAGACACATTTAAAATGGAACTATATATTTTCTTGAAGGTGTCTCTACTTCCTCTTTGGTTGTGATAAGGAAATCAATATTAATTTGTTTTTAATTCCAGCTGTTTCGAGATCGTTTTTCCTTGCTAAAATGTGATTATGTGATAAAACAGATCTCATATTCGTTGCAATTCTATACAAAATTTATTATCCTCATCCACTAAATTTGATTAATAAATTTTGTATAGAATTGCGACTCATTAGAGATCCTCTATTTTTATTTTCCAGTTTCTGGAGAGGTGTTCCTTTACTCATGCTCTTGGTCGCCCCGGGCAACCAGAAGAGGTAGCCAGTGTCATCGCCTTCCTTGCATCAGATGCGTCATCGTACATCACTGGTGCGCAAATTCCAGTAGATGGAGGCCGCCATGCAATGTGCCCACGATAGCAGTGACCAATGAATGCCCTTTCTGGTCATATTTTTGTAAGCTGAAGGTACACATAAGAGGTTAGCGCAATGATGACGATGTAAATGCCAGAACTATATTTTTATGTTACTTAGAAAATAATTGATATTCGATTTGTGTTGGGTTATTTAGTGTTGACTGAGATAAACCTGGGTGATAAGGGTTGAACAATTTTGTTAACATGAAAAGACACATTTAAAATGGAACTATATTTTTTCTTGAAGTTGTCTTTACTTCTTCCTCTTTGGTTGTGATTAGGAAATCAGTATTAATTTTGTTTAACCTCAGCCGTTTAGAGATAACTTTTTCCTTACTCAAATGTGATCATGTGATAAATTGGATCTCAAATTTGTCGCTATTATATACAAATTTATTAACCTCGTCCACTAAATTTGATTAATAAATTTCGCATAGATCCTCTATGTATGTATCAGTGAAAAAAGCATTCAAATTCAGTCACAATAATAAAATCCAATCTTGTTAGAAGAAAATATTTCATTATCTGTCGTGATTCTAATAATTATCAAATTTTATCAATATACATGTATATCTTTATTTCCTCCAGTTATGAAGACTTATCAAAAGACATGCATATATGGATGTTGTGTGATTATCGGGATTACCCATGGGTGTCTAAATATTATAAGTGGGTGACATGAATTTTTGGCAGAACATAAATGTTATTGTGACTCGGTTGAACTCCAAGCCGTCAATTTCACAACACGTTACCATAAATGAACCACATGATTTATATCTGAAATGCATGTTTTTCAGCATTAAAATATTCTAGACAAATTCTTTATATTTGCTTTCTTTTTCACCTCTGAGTCAAGCTCTTGTGACCACCGGGACCAGGTGCTATCCCCATGTGGTATAACGCTTGGTGTTGGCATACCAGAAGAATAGAGTAGAATAAACTTAATAGGATTGATAATCTGAAAAAATGGTTGATAAGGTGCATTAGGCCGACGACGGTATGCCTTTCAGTGATGGTGAAGCTGGTTTGATTCCTTATCAATGTGATCCCTTAACCACAGCAGAATTATGGGTAATTTTTCAGGATTTAGTTGGAAATATGGGTTATTGCCATTCATCGGAAAGCTCTCACTGAGAGCTTTCCGATGAATGGCAACAAGCCATATTTTCGACTAAATCCTGAAAATTTACCCATAATTCTGCAGTGGTTAGAAAAGGGAAGTTAACATGATTCATGTATCTGACATTTTGTCAGTTGTTTTCCGGGGGTCGGCGGTTTCCATGTGCAGTGGAGCGATTTTCCGGTTAAATTAACCCCCTGTGCGGTATTTGCTCCACCCGTAAAACTGACATGATATGACCTAGAAGCTGAAATGACGATATACCCCAATCCATTGAAAAGTGGAAATGGGTACACAGGTATCCAGGTGTAATCTGCTAAATTTTGTTATCTATTATATATATTGGAACTTCTGTCTGCATGTATGTGTGTATGTGTCTTATAGACTCTAAAACTGCTTGACTGATTCAAATAAAATTTGGTATGTAGGCTACTTTGATCCCGGAAACAAAATGGGCAGGTCCAATTTCACGTGCGACCATGTCCTCGCTCATATATGCTCATATAGGCATGTTTCTGGATTAAACAATAGTTTTTAGCTCAACTTTACTTTGAGCTATTGCAATGGCTTGGTATCTGTCGTCTGTGTGTGCGTGTGTGCTTCGTCAACAATTTCCTTTAGCACAGGCTACAGGTCCGATCATTATGAAATTTGTCATAGCTGTTGACATTGACATGTAGATGGGAACGAGTCATTTTGGAGTCTTTGCACGACTAAATCATTTGGCACAGGCTACAGGTCATACCTTGGTCAGATCATCATGAAATTTGTCATGGATGTTAACATTGACATATAGATGGGAAACAAGTCATTTTGGGGGTCATTTGCCATAAAACATGGCCACTGGCAGCCATCTTGGATTTTACTCTTTGCATGACTAAATCCTTTGGCATGGGCTACAGGTCGTACCTTTAGTCGGATCATTATGAAATTTGTCGAGGCTTTTGATATTGAAATGTTGATGGGAAACGAGTCATTTTGGGGACAGTCGGCCATAAAACAAAGCCGCTGGCAGCAATCTTGGATTTTACTCTTTGCATGACTAAATCCTTTGGTACGGGCTTCAAGTCTTACCTTGGGTCGGGTCATTATGAAATTTGTCATGGTTGTTGACATTGATATGTAGATGGGAAACAAGTCATTTTGGGGTCATTCGTCAAACAAACATGGCCACCAGTGGCCATCTTGGATTTCAAAATTCAATCCATTAGCACGGGCTACAGGCCGAACTGTTCGTCTGATCATCATGAAATTTGTCATGGATGTTAATATTGACATATTGACATTGATGGGAACGAGTCATTTTGGGTTCGTTCGGATATAAAACATGGCTGCTGGCAGTCATCTTTGATTGTACTCTTTGCATGACTACGGTAAATCCTTTGGCACACCCTACAGTGCACTTCCCTCATTCGATCATCACCAAATTTCATATTAATCTTGATATTGATCAACTATATGGGAGCTATCAAATGTTTTTAAAATTCATAGTATCTCTTCATGTTGATAATCTAGTATTACTTAGACATTTCAATTTTCCGCATTCCTAATCACTCCATTGACTAACACATGAAATTATTTCCTTTCGAAGTTGAGCTACAGTGTCATTGACACTTTAGCTACAGTGTCATTGACACTTTCATTTTCTTTCTCAAGTCCAGACGCTGTATATTCTGCCCAGACGGAGGCGATCACAAAGAAATCCCTATATAGCCCAGACGAAGTCGGGCTCATCAGCAAGTATTCTATATTTAGTTGGTTACCGGATTTCCATAATTTACATATTAAGATTTAGATACATTTCTGAGGTTGGTCAATATATTTTCCATGAATATAGCCCAAATGAATCCCAAAACAGACATCAAATTGAATACAAAATCCAAGCTGTGTACCCTTTCCAACTTTTGTCAAAGGCGGTACGCTTTCTTTGTGAAGCCTGTTTATCTTTTCCCACTTTTTTGATGAGTGTGACCTGGACTGACCTTCAGTCTTAATCACCCAGGTGGGATTTGAAATCATAGCTGAAGCCAATTAGAGAAATATTATGTCAAATAACATTTATTTGATCCTCATACAGCTATAACGTAAACAAGTATCAACAAATTCTCTATCATAAAATTATTGCCCGAAAAATGAATGCCGAAGCAGGGAAATCAGAGTGCCATCTGTACACATCAATACAAGCGATCGCATCAAATATCTCTGTGTGAATTCACCGTATTGTTGATGAAGAGATCAGAGGTAGTTTGGAGCATCTTTATCTGATAAATACTTTGGTTTGAACCCCCTAATTTGCCATGTATGACAGTATTGCTATTATTTAGTTATAATATTAGACAACGTAACTGTCTTTTTTATATGTAGGGATCTTCTGATAATATAAACAGACGAAAGGCGAAACACACCCTTTCTTTAAACAACAGTTATGAGTTATTAGATGAATATCCCTAAAATGAATGAATGGGAATCCAATAACATCAGTGATAATCCAAATATAAAAAAAACGCTAAACATGTAAATATGAAACAAATACATGTCATAAGGTATCATCAATGCCAGTATGTTTTAACCCTTTCAGTGCCAAGTCCAATTTTTGTATCAACCCATATTTAACCCTCAGTGCCAAGTCTGATTTTTGTATCAACCCATATTTCCTTGATCATTTTTCAAATTTATTGATTATAATAATGTGATACATTGATGGAAAGAGCTCTAAGAGCTCTTTCCATCAATGTATCACATTATTATAATCAATAAATTTGAAAAATGATCAAGGAAATATGGATTGATACAAAAATCGGACTTGGCACTGAAAGGGTTAACCACTTGGTACCTAAATACTTGTTAATCAGTAGCTACTTGATTAATTTTTAGAGTTATTCGGCTGTTCGGCTAATAAATTGAATTAAACATCCTGTTTCTTAAAATTATATACGAATGAATCGTAAAGAGTTTTGTCTGCCTGTTTTCTGCTTATAGTAACTGAACACCCATTCAAATGAAGGTGGAGGAGGTTCATCTAAGTGGCTAACACTTGTCCTCTGGAGACATCATTCTGCAAATGTCAGACACACTATTTCCAGCTAAAAAAAAAAAATGTAAATCTGATGCCATACCACCAACTGGTAAATTTCCAACATGATATTATAAGGTTTATTTTTATTATTAGAGCAAATTAGATCACTGCAAATGCTCTACATTACCTCTGACCTAAACATCAGTACTGTAACACAGTTAAAACATGGAGGAATACATCTTAGTGAATGAGATTATATATGGTTCAATAACATAGTCGATTCATTTCATTGGTTGAAAATAGTTGATCTTCTGGATCCTAACAAACACGTTGATAGATTATCATTGTATATCCTTAATTCACTCTTTTTTTAACCCTTCCATGACAGGACCCTACTGAAATTTTGCAAAAACCCTGTGCTAATGCATTCTCTTATAGATGCGAGTATCCCATATGGAACCTCGCATATATGAGAGAATAGATTGGCCTAACAACATTTACCTTGACATTGTAAGGCAATGCATTCTCATATGTATATGCAAGGCTCCCTATGGGAGACTCGCATATATAAGAGAATGAACTGGCATAGGATATTTAATGCTGCACCAGCGCAGCTCCCGTCATAAAAGGGATTTCAACACATATTATGCACTTATTGAAGTGTTTGCAGATGATATTCAGGCACTCAGGTAATATACCGTGTGAGGATTTGCAACATTTTAAATTGATATCGACTTTTAAATGGAAATTGACTTGCCATGGCGACTCTACTGATAGAATTAAATACATATTAACTTGTCTCTTTTAACCCTTTAATTACGGGAGCTGTGCTGGTGCAGCATTAAAGATCATGTGCCAATATATTCTCTTATATATGTGTCTCCCATAGGAAACCTCGCATATATAAGATAATCTTTTAACCCTTTCATTACGGGAGCTGTACTGGTGCAGCATTAAAGATCATGTGCCAATGTATTCTCTTATATATGCGAGTCATCCACAGGGAACCTCGCATATATAAGAGAATGCACTGGCTTAAGAAGGTCAAGGTAAATATTGTTAGGCCAATGTATTCTCTTATATATGCAAGGCTCCCTGACGGAGACTCGCATATATAAGATAATGCATTGGCACAGGGTTTTCGCAAAATTTCAGGAAGCTGCAGTCATGGTAGGGTTAAAATACACTACATCACAGGTAAACTAGTTACCATGGCAAGGATGGCTTCAAAAGAGTTGAGAACTTGAGCAATAAAAACACTTTATCTCTCTTTTGCAGGTATAATGAGTTTCAAGCAAAATATATATTTTTTTTCCTGGTACCATCTCTATGAAATGAATTGACTATATTTTTATCTACGAGACATTCTAATAGCCGCTTTAACTGATAATAGTGATGTGGAGAAAACAATGGTTTCCCTAAATTTCATTAAAGTGTGTTACAAGTTAGATATTTGTGACCCAAAACTAATAATTTCAGAACAGTATTACAAATGATCTGCAAGATTTAATCTCTTGGAATTAGTCAAAACGAACAACACACAGTGTTATTCTGATGCAAAAGTAGCTCATGTTTGATATAATTTTTATAAAAAAAACAGATAAAAATGATAGTTGAGAATGATAACTTGATGATCATTTGACAATTGAACCTCAGCAAAATCCAGGTGTTCATTAGTTGTTGGTTGCTTTAGACGTAGAGTTTTATTTGTTTATGGATATTCCATTGAACACTGATTCACATTACAAATTAAGAATAAAATATGGTGAAGAGAATACTATCAAACCTTGCAGACCAGTCTATACTCTAAGAGATAAAATAATTTAAGTAGAAGCAAGGAAGGCTGAAATACCTCCTCACTGCTCATATCAACATAAATAAAAACATGTTTTAACTAAATATATACCATGAATGTGCACAGAAAGTCACAGAAAATGTGGAATTAACTCAGTCGGATTTCGCTTTTGAATATTTGAATACTCAAACTGATCAGACTCAATTGACATCTGGGGCTTGACAACAAAATTTAAAGCTTTCATGACGGGAGCTGCGCTGCTGCAGCATTAAAGAACCTGTGCCAAGTGCATTCTCTTATATATGCGAGTCTCCCATAGGGAGCTTTGCATATACACTAGAATGCACTGGCTTACAAGGTCAAGGTAAATATTGTTAGGCCAATGTTTTCTCTTAGATATGCCAGGCTCCCGCTTTGCTACATGGATACTATCTAATGGGTAGTTACTTGATTTCATCAATTCATTTGTAGGGATGTTCAGATAATAAACTTGACTGTTAGTTGAAATTATTATCTCAATATCCCTACAAAGAAAGGAATGGATTGGTGGTATCCATTGAATATTTCTCTGCCTGATATGTGCTTATATTATTACAAAATTTCCACAATGAAAAAGAGATAATTCCAATGAACACCTTTAGAAGTCAATGGGATAAATTTCATCTAGAAATCAAAGGAACAAAGATGAACAATCTATTCATTGGCTCATCCAATCGATAACATGTAGATTTAATCACAAAGATTGTTCTACAGTTATGCCCTATATATATAATTGGCTCCTTAACCACAGCAGAATTATGGGTAACTTTTCAGGATTTAGTCGGAAATATGGCTTGTTGCCATTCATCGGAAAGCTCTCAGTGAGAGCTTTCCGCTGAATGGCAACAAGCCATATTTCCGGCTAAATCCTGAAAAGTTACCCATAATTCTGCTGTGGTTGTTAAGGAGTCGATTATTTTGGGCATTACTGTATCTGGCATGTTGAAATCAAGGTGTCAATTGAGCTGAAGGAGTTTAAATCCTCATTAAAGTCAACCTAATAATTCAGAGGATAGATTCAGTTGTGTTGTTTGAAAAATAATGACAATGGGACTCACAATAAAGGCCTAAATATAGAGAGGTTGAGGTGCATGTAAACGCATAGAATTCTAAGAAATGTTTCTTGTTGGAATGATATAAAGTTTCTACTGGTGCAAAAATTTCAACAGGTATATTTTCATCACTCTGGAGGGGTACTGTACACTATATCTATCTCCTATTATACTCAACAGAATTTATGGAACAAATAAATGCATTTGAGCCATGGAAGAGTGCAAAATACACTCATGTGCTCTATGAACGATGCAAACAACATCGTTCATAAAATAAATGAGTGTATTTTTCACTCATCCATGGCTCAAGTTCATTCATTTGTTGCATATATTCTGTTGAGTATAATAGGAGATATTCCTATAAATGGCCGGATTTAGTGTACAGTACCCCTTTAATTGCACTGACAAACAAAATGGATGTATTTCATGGGGATATGTATTGATGGTGTACCATCTTGAAAGACCTTTCAGGGGATTTATTCATTACGGTCACTGAGATCTGGAGATGGGGTAGTCAGATTTAACTGCCTGGCTAAATGAGCCTCAACCTGAATTGATTGATGTGTAGGCATCAATATCATGTGACACAAACACCTTCTGTAGGCAATGGACTTTTCCACAGCTGTCAATAAAATATTATTTTCTATCAATCAGCGATGCTCACGGCATTGAGGATTCTTTGTTCTTGTGTTTTATATCTGCGCATACTTTCAATGTTAAAATGCCAACTATCAAACAAACTTTTTTGTTGTCAAATCATAATGTACTGAAATTTTGATTTATGCAATAATTGGAAATTCATCAATGATAATAACACTGTTTTTCATTTTGTGTGACAGTCGTCGTATATTTCACAATTAAAGAGATAAAAAGTACGATCCCGGCTGTATTATTGCAAGTCAGCAGAGCTCTAAAACTAATTAAACTGTTTCTTCAGATGACTTATCTCCTAGCAACTGTAAGCTACTCCCGCTAATGAATATTGTGGAAAGCTCCATAGCAACACTTGTCAGATGCTACATGTACATGCATCTGAACCTCCCAATTATCAAAAGTAAAACCAGACTAGTACCAACTAAATCCCTGTTATAACTTCAAAGCATCATATAGTCTAATACATTTGGGCATTTACATATCCATTGGATATTGCACAGAAAATAACAAAATAAAATTATTTCAGAGAAATAGAATCGAATAGAATAGAATAGAATATGCATTCAGATACAAACAATAAATTAATATATTTTTCTCTAAATAAATACATATATATTTTAAATGTCAACTAGGAATTATATTATCTGGGGAAATGACTTGTTCCCAATCGAGTACAGGGCAGGGAATGTTAGTTCAATCGCAATCATTTTTAAAGATGAATTTCATATTCACCCATCATGAAAAAACACTCGTAAAATCAGTGCATTCAGGTTTTGTGCCCTTTCTCATGTAAAGAATACTGGGAAATATAGGAGTATTTCTCTGAAGGGTATACATGAAGGCACAGTAATGCCCTTAATAATCGACTCCTCAATCACAGCAGAATTATGGGTAATTTTTCAGGATTTAGTTGGAAATATGGCTTGTTGGCAACAAGCCATATTTCCGACTAAATCCTGAAAAATTACCCATAATTCTGCTGTGGTTAAGGAGTCAATTATTTAGGATATTACTGTACATGTATAACTTGAAAGCACTTAGAAATGACACAACTCAGTTCATTGAGACACTGAGTTCATGACTATAGTATTGCGAATTGTATAAATAACAATTATATCCTGAAATTCCGAGCAATGATAACACATCAATACGGAGGAATGCTTCAAGGCAGACATATTTTTCTTGGGAATCAGAAAGGTCATGCTATACAGATAAAAAATGTATCACATTCTTCAATGAAGCAATCCAGTTTCTAAAGTTAACGCTTCCATGACTGGAGCTTCCTGAATTTTTGGTAAAAACTTCAAAAACTTCAGGAGCTGCCATTCATGACGGTAGCTGTGCTGGTGCAGCATTAAATATCTTCTGGCAGAGCATTTGAGTCTCTCAGAGACTCGCATATATAAGAGAATGCATTGGCACAGGGTTTTCGCAAAATTTCAGGAAGCTCCAGGGTTAAGTTCTTGATCTAAAACCTCTCTATTGAAAGGAATTTAATGTCAAAGGATGAGCATATAAAATGCAATCATGGTTCCAGCCAATTTTTATAAATTTTCTGAGTTGAACTGAGTTGAGTAACTATATATTTATAGAAATTTCACGCCATTTGTAACTATTTGATGACTAAATACTTAAAACTGGTGAGTAGTCCACTTGAAGAATGTTCAGATAATAAGTTCAACAAATGGCCTAAGGACATTTGTTGAACTAATTGAGTGAACATTCCCTCCAAATGGACTGAATAGGAAAGGTATGTCTTCTGCAATTGTATTATACAAACACCTGACCAAATGAATATAGACCATTCCAATGTATAATTTTTTATATAAATGGAAGATTCCATATATTAATGAAAGGGTTAAAAATATGATAGTGTCCTCAATAGATAGCAGTACAGGGAAAACAGGAGCAAATTGTTGACAACATGAAAGAGACATATTCTCCTCAGGATAACAAGATGACATGTTCACACAAGACCAATTTTTAAAGAGACGCAAAGGCCTTCGATTTGGATATGTGAGAAAAATTTCAAAAAAATTTGCAATCACAATAGCCATTCCATCAGTGTTTGTTTATAGGACTGATGTTGGAAATTTATTAATAATGAAAATAAGAACAAGTATGGTCGGTCTTTTCGTGTTGATTATCACGGTTTACAGACTTTGTATTTGTGCACATCTGCTCACTGCGAACGCTTTGAATCTCTTTAATACTATAAACCCTAGGATCTCAAGGAATGGTGGTTAAATAATGAATGAAAAACAGTGATTCAAACAGAAAAAAACATATCAAAAGAAATGAAAGTGGACACATACTGTAGTGCCCTAAATAATCAACTCCTTAACCACAGCAGAATTATGGGACATTTTTCAGGATTTAGTCGGAAATATGGCTTGTTGCCATTCATCGGAAAGCTCTCAGAGAGAGCTTCCCAATGAATGGTAACAAGCCATATTTCCGACTAAATCATGAAAAATTACCCATAATTCTGCTGTGGTTAAGGTGTTGATTATTTAGGGCATTACTGAAAAACTCAAACGAAGAGATGAGTATTTAATTTTGGAACCTGAATATTCATGACAATGAGTGAATGATTTCAAATGCCAACATTTATTCTCGCCCATGGAAGTTAGATTTTTTTAAATTCAAGAGATTGTATCCACTAATTAATTATTTTTTCGGTCCCTATTTTTGGAGCATTGTTGTAATTGATGTTGAGAAATAACTAAACAATTTCTGTGAATTTAATGAACCATATCAATAAAGCCTCCAATAACAATATTGCAAGCAAGGCATGCCAGCTGTAAGCACTTATTGTATTTCCTCTGTGTTATAAGTGGCCAATTTCCACTTGTTTCACACCGCATGGCAAGACCTTAAACAATCCAGGTGAAATTTGCAAAATACCAGTACTTATGATCAGTCTGGACCTAACATTAATGCGTGCGCAATAAGTGTTCATTTTATAAATATCTGTAAGAATTAAAACCATTATTTTGTGATCCAGCAGGTGTTGAATCAAACAATAATTTGACAAAATAAAATATGTGTGAACATTAATATATCATTTTATCAGGATGGACAACTCACTATCAAAATAAGATTATGCATCTAAATATCAGGATTGAGGAAAGTTCCCTTTATTAACCTTTTCTTTATTAAACACTCAATGATGAGTAGTTCCCTTTGTTCTGTTATTCACCTGGGTGGGTGCTCAGGTAATTTAAGCAGGTGACAGACAAATGAAAAGATAATACAAGTGCAGAAGGATTTCTATTGGTGGGAACTGTTTTGATAATAGAGAACTTTCGCAAAATCACGATTACGGATATGGACAATATCCTGCCGGTATACCGCCAAAAATTTGATCTTTACGCACAGGGGTTCTTATTTGAGACAACATATACCCCACAAAGTTTAATTATGTGATGCCTCAAGGATGTGCCACCGGTCACGCTTTGGGGACGCTCTAACATTACCCGTGTGGTGTTATAACACACGGATAAGAACATGGGGTCTGAAAGAGACATACATTGCATTTTCCATCAGATATATCTCTGACTGAGTTTGGCATATGCCGTCTCACCAATTAACCATCATATGCAACATCATTGTGATGGTGTCCACCTTACTGGGACAATATATCCTATCCGTAATCGTAATAGTGATTTTGCGAAAGGTCTCTAGTAAGTTCAACAAACAACCACCAATTGAAATCCTTCTGCACTGTATTATCTTTTTGTCTGTCTGTCGTCTGCTTAAATTACAGGAGCACCCCTCCAGGTGATAATAGACCATTCCAATGTATACTTTTATAACTGAATGGGAGAATCCATTTAGTATAGAAAGGGGCTAACAAAGCTTCTTCCTATTTTGCAACCCAGTGAATTGTCAAAATTGACGATTAAATAGATGCCAGTTGAACGCACATATAAGTTACATTGTAATTATGCTTGAGAAAGGTTGGTCTTTATGTTCTTGTCATCCTCTTAGCAATTTATGCTAAATATGGCAATAGAACTCTTGCCCACGGAATCATGCCAAAATAACTTATTTTCATAAATTTGATATCAAAACAGTCAGAATCAGCGTCATTGTTAACAACGAATTAAACAGTGACTACTATTGGCACAATTTCTGTCATAATGTTTATGCCAAATAACGCATCCCAAATAAATAAATATTTACATTTGTGAGTAGTTAAACCATTGTGGTCTCTGAAATGGTAGTCTATATGGTTGGAATTGTCAACTAACTTAGGTCATTGCTACACTCTTCTAATGGGATAGTGTTTGGATACCAACTTATTGGTTTTATTCAATGAAATAAGTCCACAATATGTCTTTAAATATATAGACAGAACACACACAACATGTGTCATAATTAAGAATATTCTGTCGAATGAGTTGCGGAAGCTGCAAGGATTCAATTCATGAGAGTCAAAGCTTGTGCGAAATGTGACTATGCATCACGTCAACGATTTCGATTAAAAAATGGAAATTCTGATGCAAGTTGTGTTCTGTATTTATTCCACATTCTTGACTTGACTATGACTTTAATTGATACAATAAGTGCCATAATTGAGATTTAAAATAGATATAAAATTGTTAAAGACATATTATGTACTTATTCCGGTGCGTGAAACTAATAAGTTAGTATTCCGGTACTATGCCAACTGAAGGAATATAGCATTCTAGTAACATCACCGAAAATTTCAAACAAATCGACCTTACCACTACATAGAAAACATCATCTGAACAACGTGCAATTGTAAATATTTACTTCTCGATTCAGGACGCAACTATCTGTGATAAGCTAACAAAAACGATTTCGCTATCGAAAGTCATTGTATTTAATTAATATATAAGAATGACGGTGTTTGTTGTCAATTGGATATAATATTTGTAAAAATTACTACTTTGAGCAAGATTATTCTCCACTTCTATTTGATCGCCCTACTGGAGAGTTTCACATCACTTTAATAGAATTGAGGCATCAACTGAAGCTGACAGAATTTATGTCATCGCTTATTGAGAAAAAGTCAGCGCAAAGTAATCCCGTCTTCTGTTCATCGTGTGGTAAACAGCAACATATAATTCACCGATTGTGATTGGGTAGAATAGATGTCCTTCACTCGAATTGGTGTAAAATAATTATAGGTTTTTACCACCATGTGGGTTTCTGAGATCTGTATTGAGGTCGAGCTACCTTCTCTGTGCCGTATATCGACGAGTCCACCTGGACAAGTCCATTGCTGCCCAGAGAAGGCATAAGAGCTGAATAAAAACATTTCTATTTTTGTAGATTGCAACTGATTTTCAAGTGTTTTTCATCAGTGCTATCGGAAATATATCAGTTGATTTGAAATTACATAATTATGTTTATCAAACACTTAGCCCCTATACCCAGCCTCATATTTTTTAGTAAGACACATGTGTAATATTGGCATGCGCAGTGATGCAAGAGCTCATCACAATGATGTCAATCAATGTCAATGCCAGAACTTTACTATTATTTTAATTGGGCTATAATTATGATATACGATTTGTGTTGGGTTATTTAGTGTTGACTGAGATAAACATGGGTGATAAGGGTGGTTTAACAATTCTGTCAACACGAAAAGACACATTTAAAATGGAACTATATGTTTTCTTGAAGGTGTCTTTACTTCCCCTTTGGTTGTGATAAGGAGATCAATATTCATTTGTTTTAATCCCAGCCCTTTCGAGATCGTTTTTCGTTGCTAAAATGTGATTATATGATAAAATGGATCTCAAATTCATCGCAATTCTATACAAAATTTATTGTACTTGTCCTCTAAATTTGATTCAAGACTTGCTAAAGCTCAGCTCGAATCGAATTTAGTGTCCTCGGTTAATAAATTTCACAAAGAATTGCAACTCATTAGATATCCTCTATATATGTCCAATGCTGTATATAAACAGAATATCAATAATTTATGCCAATTACCCGTGTAAATCAAAGTTTTTAGAAACAAGTTTCCCCACAGGCTACATGCATTCACTGTTGCCATCAAGGATACGGCTTGTTGCCATCCAGGATACGGAATTGGAAACCGCCCACGTCATTTCCGCGTGTATTTGAGGAAAAAATAAGGTGATTGTAAGATAAACTACAGTAATGCCCTAAATCAGAACTTTGGGTAATTTTTCAGGATTTAGTCGGAAATATCCATATTTCCGACTAAATCCTGAAAAATTACCCATAATTCTGCTGTGGTTAAGGAGTCGATTATTTAGGGCATTACTGTAAATGTAGTGCATTGGAACCTGCAGAGTATTGAGTCACCAGTGTGAAGAAGCAGGCTGGTATTTTGATATGAGGCCATACTTATAATCTATTAAAGAAAGCAAGGCTGCAAATAATATGTCTGTCATTTGCAGAATGAGGTTCCCAGAGGGTGAATTTAGTGATGCTATCCCACATGGCAGGCTAGAATCACCAGTGAAGGATCCAGGGATTCTTTGGGGACACCTGTTTTTGGGCAATGATATGCCGAAGGCATATCCCGAAGACTTGAGCGAGGGAGGTGAGGGAGGGGGTATCCCCCTGTTGATGGTGGGGGGTCTGGGCGTTCTCCCCTGGAAATTTTTTGGAAATCCAATGCATTGATAGCTAATCTGGGGCTCTCGGGAGTCAGTAGTTTGAATTTTACTGAGAGTTCAATTTGATCAAGTTTCTCAAGCGGAACTTAGGAATTTTTTATATATGTATGGATTGGAAATGCTTATAAGTTATTGTCATATCTTTTGGTTCAATGGATTATGCTTATCCTGCTTGAAATGAGACCGTACCGGACATAATATACCAGTAGTACAGAAATTATGTCTATTAAGTTAGTAATTACTCCATGTTAATTATTCATTTGGTGTTATGAGATCCCACCTGATAACGAGGTTGATTTGATCAAATTGTCACTGTTCCTGTACTGTATTGTGTAATTTCACTTTAATTTGATTGAAATACTGAAGTCTGAAGGCTGAATGATAACAAACCTGAACTCAAACTATTTGAAGTTTTCACAGATGAAATATAAAAAAAAAATAAAAAATTATTTTTATTTTTTGTTTATCAAATTTTTTTTTGGGCGTCTGGAGTTTGGGCGCCCAAACCGGTAAACGGTATGAAAAACGGCCTGGATATGTCCCTGATCACCAAATTCACACTCTGTGAACCTCATTCTGCTTGAGCTTAAACTGCTATGGGAGACCTATGATCAGATTGAAGTTCTCCAGTTGAAGTTGGTGATGTTCACCCATTAGTTACCTGGATTTTGCCTTTTATCTTCTGCAAATTAGCAGAATGAGGTCCCCAGAGGGTTAAATTGGTGAAGCTAGCCTGATGTGCGGAGTAGCGTCACTAAATTCGCCCTCTGGCGACTTCATTCTGCAAATGACAGACACACTATTTACAGGCTTGAAAGAAAACATAAAGAAGTTGAGACTTTAGTTCTTGTGACTAACTTATTAGATGAGAAACAAAATATCTATTAGTTTATATAACTTGATGCAATTTCAGTTCAATTCAATAATAATTATATTTTAACAGATCATGCCAATATAGCTTATGTAGATATCACACAGAAACATTATTCTTGATGCATGCCCTTTCAATTATTTTTTGATAACTATTACCCACTAGTTGTTAGTCAATTAGGTACTTATTTAGCATTCATTTTAAGTTTTTTGGTTCTAGCAGAACAAAAAGCAGACAAAAGTTAATACGATATACCAAAAATAATCCTTGGATATAAACGTAATATCAAGAACATGATGTTTGTACCAGGAAATATATAAAATTAACATTTATCCCAAAATATCTATGTGATTGCAAACAGGTTCTGCATACATTGCCATGGGAATTTGATTTGACTGACAAATAATAAGCTCCGCCTGCCGACACTCAATATCGCAAGTCGTCGGTGTTAAAAAACTTAAGATTAATCTATGACTAGTCACTTCAATATAAATAGAACTGAAATGACGTGTATCATATTATATTGTCATTATTTCTGTGTGAGTAATTATGCAATTCATTTTGTGTATTTCATGCAAGGTATCTCTGTAATATGCAAGCATTTTCTTTTTAAAAATCTCTCAATTCAACAAATATTCATTGATATCTCACTGGAATGAGCTGATAAAAAGCCAAGCATTTGGAGAAAACAAATTTCGCCAAACAAACCTCTATACATTGTAATATATACATGTACTAAGAAATATATCTACAGTATTGTATACAGCAGGTGGATAGACCAAAATATATGTCCACTCTGTAGCCACTAACTATATATACAATGATACATCTATACTCACTCCAACCGCCCAATAACACATAGACATGCACAACATTTGCATACCGTACTTTCACTGATATATTTGATTGCTGTCCAAGTTTCCTCTCACACCGTCAATACATTTGTGGCAAGGAGAATCAGAAAACGCTTGTCTTGATAATACTCGTCAATTTTGCAAGGATGGATGTCCACTGTTTATGATTTACTCAAACCTAATAGAGAGTTTGGTAAGAGTGTATTGTCATTATAAAGCCATCCGGTATTATCGACAAAAAGAACATCTTAAAAAAAATTAATTCACTCTTTTCAGTGGGTGTCATTTCTTTTTACAAGGTATTTGTTTATTTAGTTAGTGTTTATTTAGCCACAAGGCCATATCATGACAAGTAAGAGCAGCATGAGAGAAAAATGGTTTTTGACAGGTTATGTTCATTATATTGCCAGTATGTGGAGGAAAAAAGTCCCCCCCCCCTTTTTGTCTTCAAAGTAGTAATGTCTATGACTTCATAGTCTTTCCGAGGAATATGAAGACCATATTAACCCTTTCATGACGGGAGCTGCGCTGGTGCAGCCTTAAAGATCCTGTGCCACTGCATTTTCTTATATATCTGATTCTCCCATATTATCTGATTAACAGCAACACTCATGTATGCAAGGGTGAGGATACTCCGACAAGTGTCAATGATAGCACACAGAGCAACACAAGAACAAATCAAAACACAAGACTTCATAATGGGATTTCGGAATGGAACAGACCATACACGGGTATAACATTTATAAACTAGTAACACTTCATGCTCCAGTATGGTTCTTCATATTTTTTAATTTAATACAAGTCTGGTATTAAATTCAAAAATACGAAGAACTAAACTGGAGCATGAAATTATTTCAAATCAAAACTCAGTCTCTTTAAAAGCCAACAACAATCTTTCAGACTAAAATGTCTAGACGTCTGATTCACATTTCATTTCTCTATTATGAGTATTCCTATCAAAAGATTAGTTAAATATCTTACTATACAGTAATGCCCTAAATAATCGACTCCTTAACCACAACAAAATTATGGGTAACTTTTCAGGATTTAGTCGGAAATATGGCTTGTTCAAATTCATTGGAAAACTCTCAGTGAGAGCTTTCCTATGAATGGCAACAAGCCATATTTGTGCATATAAAAATACAAAAAAAAATTCCGATTAACAAGTAAGCATGGTGGTGACCTTTTCTTATGATCATGAGATGATACCAGAAATTAAAATTACAAAAAAATAGCTGATATAAGCATGAATAATGTTAAATTAACTTGGAGAGTCCTCTTTTGTACATTAGATTATAAATAATTATCGTTGGCGTTTTAAAAGAGATATTCAAAACTGTGTTAATATCGACCTTGTTTATGTATATAATAAGGTGAAATATAATCAGGGGTCAGAGTTACTAATGTTCGTAGACCACATTCGTATTGTTCATAGTATTTAAAGCCAGACAAACTGATTCAGTTTTAATTTCTGTCCACACTCAGAATATTTTATTCCACACCCATTGGCGTGAGGTACATGTAAATGTACTTCGAGTTGAAGCCGTTGCCAAGAGTGATGACAAACATAATTATCAGTTTTTCATCAGATTTAAATCACAATAAAGGTAGTTATAGTATCAATGGTAGTCACAGTCATGGGTTAAACTTATCAGACACAATGGTGCAGAATAAATACAGAACACAACTTGCATTATAATCTAGAATATTTTATCGAACTCATTGTGGCTGGTGCATAGTCACATTTCACTCAAGCTCTGTTTTCACAAAATATATACTTGTGCCGTCCGCAACTCATTCGATAAAAGATTCTTGATTAAGATGCGTGTTCTGTTCTGTCTATATATTTAAGCTAAGAAATGCCATGAAGGATGATGTTATTAATAATATTAATATTCTGACCCCAAATAAAAGTTAATTTTGAGGCATACAAACAGATATCTGAAGACATTTCTGGCACACAGATTATTTCACATGAATAGTAAGAGTATTTAGAGAAAGTTTTGGTGATCTGTTGGTGATATGGGTAATAAAATTGTTGTTGCTGTTGTTGTAATAAGTCAGGTATGAAGACATTAAATCAGATGGTCTGGCTTTTATCTTGCCTGATAATCCTTTCATGACTGGAGCATCCTGAATTTTGGCGAAAACCCTGTGCCAATGCATTCTATTATATATGCAGGTCGGCCATAGGGCACGTCACGTATATAAGAGAATGCATTGGCCTAACATTATTTACCTTGAACTTGTAAGCCAGTGCATTTCCTTATATATGCGAGACTCCCATATATAATAGAATACACCGGCACATGGACTTTAATGCTGCACCAGCACAGCTCCCATCATGAAAGGGTTAATAACCCTTTCTTTACTTAATGCTCAGGTAGTTCCCTTAGGAAAACATTTTCCCTGAAAACTCCTCCAGATGAATAATGAACTATTCCAATGTATACTTTTATAAACTGCGTGGGAGAATCCATTTAGTACAGAAAGGGTTAATGCCCTAAATTTACCCTTATATGTTGATTAAAAGCTAAAAAAATTCAAGCTTATTCATGCATCATATATTCAATAATCTATTTCCATATTCAATTTTGTAGAATAAATTAACTATGGGAACTGTTTGAAGCTAAATGAGATGGTTGTAAGCTGAGATGGATGTTATAGAATTTCATAGATTTAATTAATAAGTAAAGATTCTCAGCTTGCAGCTTGAGGCTTCTAGATGATAACCTGTAGCACCATTCCGGTAAAGCTTATTGAGGTGGACTTTCAAGATGTGTCTAGTGTTAAATTCTTAACCATTCCATGACTGGAGCTTTCTGAAATTTTTCGAAAATCATGTTCCAATACATTCTCTTATATATGTGAGTCTCCCATAGGGAGAGCATACATTGACCTAACAATATTGACCTTGTAAGCCAGTGCATTCTCTTATATATGCGAGGCTCTAATGTTCTAATAGTAGAATGATGTATGAAGATTATAAGTTTGAGATAATTGGTTGCAATTGACTTCTTATACTTTAAATTCTTTAAAGTATTGCTTATGAACGCACAAGAAACCATTTCAATGGAAAACTGATTCTGACACAAAGTTATTTCCTTATAAGTTTGAACTTACTTTGAAGAAGACTTATTCAATATAATACACTTTGTAAGCCTTGTCAAAGCACGTATATTTGGAAGATAGATTACTGTATACACAAACTACATGTTTACACTAGAGGCTACATGTAGAAGCTACAAGCTCAAGCTCTTTCATTATTCATGTGACCAGATATACTCAGCCTAAGAGCCGCCAGGTGCC
The DNA here is from genome assembly GCA_032622095.1 of Siphonodentalium dalli. NCBI lineage: Eukaryota > Metazoa > Mollusca > Scaphopoda > Gadilida > Siphonodentaliidae > Siphonodentalium > Siphonodentalium dalli. The sequence goes on along the minus strand of CP136061.1, from coordinate 126,760,851 downwards.
TGCCAGCATGCACACAATGTCTCGCAATATGCCAGCATATTGCTCAAACAACTCTCAGCTAAAGATGAAATTATCAATTGTCCTTTTCTTTACTACATTCACTTATGGTTCACGTATGGCAAAGTGAAAGGAAGGCAAGTACAAACTTACCCGATTAATTTCAAAAGATTACCTCCCACTCTCATGGTATTGTGTTTAATTTGCATTTATAATGCTTTATATACTGGTACAGTAAATGCCCTAAATAATCGAATACTTAACCACAGCAGAATTATGGGTAATTTTTCAAGATTTAGACGGAAATATGGCTTGTTGCTATTCATAGGAAAGCTCTCACTGAGAGCTTTCTGATGAATGGCAACAAGCCATATTTCCGACTAAATCCTGAACAATTATCCATAATTGTGCTTTGGTTAAGGAGTCAATTATTTAGGGCATTACTGTATTTAAACTTCTTATTTTCTGGCTTCACATTAGACAGACAAGCCAACATGCTTAAAGATGCCCTGTCTGATTTAACACCCCTAAATTACTATTTCTTCGACATCAGGGGTGACAGTTATTTGATTTGTGTCAAGGAACCCACCCTTCAAAGCCCAGAACTATTTGAATTCCATTTTTGAAATCTATTTATTTTCTATACCTCAAATTTCATATATGGTGATGCCTGATTTGAACTGGATTTCCCCAGCATGTGTCATCACAAAAGTTAACAAACATCTTCTTTCATGTGTGATCACCATTGTATTATAACTTGTCTATGTTCATGCATACACAGTAATGCCTAGATAATCAACTCCTTAACCACAGCAGAATTAAGGGTAATTTTCCAGGATTTAGTCGGAAATATTGATATTTCTGACTAAATCCTGAAAAATTACCCATAATTCTGCTGTGGTTAAGGAGTCTCAGTGAGAGCTTTCCGATGAATGGCAACAAGCCATAGATTACTGAATCTGGAATAAGAATACCGACACATCCACATGCCAACTATCACAAGATACTGTCAAATTTGTTTTATCCCAATTAATTTTCGTCATCTTTTATTCCGAGAATAATTTCCGATCACCGCTAAATGTGACCTCCCAACTCTTGTTACAGGGTCCGGGGATGTCTGCATATATTTCCGATGGAAGTTTTGCAACGTTGACAACATTCCAAAGGTGTAGAAAATAAATAGATTTCAAAACTCAAAATCTAATAGCACTGAGGTTTGAAGGGTGGCTTCCTCGACTCAAATCGAATAATTTTCACCCCCGAAGCAGAAGAAATATTAATTTACGGGTGTTAAATAAAATCGGACAGGTAGCTTTAAGCTCCATATTAATAACACCATTTTTTAATTCTGTGCTGAAAACTGTTGAACAGAAAGAATGTAGTGATGTGTAGATGATGCATCGTTGTCTCCGTCAGCCATGGACATCAGAGGTGATAGACAATACTGAAGACAATGCACACATAGTGCATGCATCTCACGTCCTGAGTGGGAGTATGCAAAGCTTGTTTTCTGAAAAGGTAGAAAAATGGCTTTGATACTGGTACCACCAAGAGCAGAAACTTTTCATTAAAATGGAAATGTAAAATTTATTATGTCTGTTGGATGTTGGTTTTATATTTAAAAATAGTGAACAAAGTCTTGTTTTCAATCAATTGTTGAAGTCTATTGATGTTGACTTATTGTATGTAAACAACACATTAGAACAAATACAATCACTTTTTCAATTATATTTTGTAGCAAATTTGAATTATCAAGAAACAAACTACTGATATATTCACTAGTCCATGGAAATAAAAAAGATTCAATTCGATGTTAGAAAACAAAATCATTTAATAGCAGTATCTATCAAAACTGATGCCCACGGTGGAGGAAATGGGATGGCAGTAAGCTTGGTCTAATTGATGGTTAATTGGTCTATTAATTGGTCTATTACTTAATTGGTCTATTGTTAATTCAATGAACCAAGTTAAGTGACTGATAAAACATGTGAACAGAGATTCCTCACATACCATACTCAAAAGTTAAAAAATATATTCAACCTAATGTCTAGAAGAAAACATCATACTCTGTGATACTAAGATTGACATGACTTAAAAACAGCACTGAACCGAACCATTTCTTCTCAGACTTAACTCCTTTCTCCATAAAAACAATATCTTCTCATTCTGATATCCATTATAAAAATAGATCAATCTGAGCGTAACTCCTGCCATAACACCTCCTGTTCTGAATCTTCCGACAGCAACTTGGAAAAAGTTTTCCATTCTTTCGAATAGGTTCGAAAGTTCAGCAGGCGCATTCAGTTGGACACTGCTCTGAATTGAGTAAAACGGTTTACGCTAGAACTGGTACCATTTTTTGTCTTTATATTTTAACATCAACCTATGAGCAGTGTCCGCAAAGTTATCGGATGAGGTCGCCAACTGTTGCGTTCGTTCTTCTGTAATACCTAGTTTCTCTCCCCTCTCCATCAAGAGCTGTAAGAGAATACAAGAAAGTATAGCAACAAGCCTTGAAATCGTGTGTCTGTCATTTGCAGAATGAATTCCCCAGAGGGTGAATTTAGTGATGCTATCCCATATAGCAGGCTAGCATCACCAAATTCTCCTGCTGGGAACCTCATTCTGCTTAGGCCTAAACTGCTTTTTGGAGACCTAAGATCAGATTGAATTTCCCCAGTTGAAGTTGGTGATGTTCACCCATTAGTCACCTCGATTATGCATTTTATCTTCTGCAAATTAAGGGATATAGAAACTGAACAGAAGGGAAAAAGTAACTAACAATGTTAATTTGGGATTATAGATACTTCACAGATGAGGCCAAAGCAGAATCAGGTCCCCAGAGGGTGAATTTTGTTATGCTAGCCCGCTGTGCGTGATAGCATCTCTAAATTCACCCTCTGGGGACCTCATTCTGCTAATGACACACACTATTTGCAGGCTTGTATAGCAAACATCACATAGCCAGATAAAAATTGAAGATGATTAGAATTTTTCTTTCGCGCTGAAGTAAGCGCGTTATTCCAGGTCAAATAGAATCCAAATGTAGGGAAATTATAAAATAAAAAAAGCATCAGCTACAGAAAGTCTATTACAGGAGTTGCATGCCAATATGCGATTGATTTGTACATATCAACATTAGATCAGTCGTTACATGAAGAGGTTTTGTACAAAAGGAGCTTTTGTCAATAAATATTGTGTTTGAAATGTACGGTATATTTTCTCCTGTAGAAAAGTGGAACCCAGGTGCCAGTGCTGTCCATGAATGTTTTGTTCAGCATCTGTTTTCGAAGTTTGGGAACAGTTTATCCTAGAATTGTGTGCTATAATTGGAAAATAAAGCTTCTACTTGATCGATTGGCGTTGAAAATTATGGCTAAATAATGGCCGTTAAAAGTGAGGAGGTTATCGATTCTGTGATCTCCCTGGTAACTTGTGATATCTATGGCATGCTCGGTTTAATTATATATATTTTATAATTTATATTTTTACTCGCTTTAACGAAGCACCTACAGTAATGCCCAAAGTAATGGACTCCTAACCACAGCAGAATTATGGGTAACTTTTCAGGATTTAGTCGGAAATATGGTTTGTTGCCATTCATCGGAAAGCTCTCGGGGAGAGCTTTCCGATGAATGGCAACAAGCCATATTTCCGACTAAATCCTGAAAAGTTACCCATAATTCTAATGTGGTTAAGAGTCCATTACTTAGGGCATTACTGTATGTGGTAACAGATTATGAGAGTAATCGTGTCTTACATCTCTTGCCCTGGACACCTCTCCCATGGCACCTCCGGAGGAGCTGTGTAATTGGTGCATACCAGACCCTGGAATGTGCTTCGCTAATCCTTTAGAGGCTTTACCACTAGTGTCACCAACTGAAAGAAAAAAAGCATCAAAAATAAATTTCATTGACACACAACATTCTGTGATAATATGGCTACATGCATTGAGTAGAATATAAAAAAAAATATTTCTGAATATGCCAATTCAAATTCAAAACTCAAAGCAGCTGAGAAGGAATTCTTCTGAGAAAAGCAATGACAATGAAATATTTAGTGGTCCCATGTTCAACCTGCACAACTAAAAACATCATGGCATACAGTCGAGTCATGCTTGGTCGCCTCCATAGCAGTTGAGGCCTAAGCAGAATTAGTTCCCCAGAGGGTGAATTTGGTGATGCTAGCCCGATGTGTGGGATAGAGTCAATAAATTCACCCTCCTGGGACCTCATTCTGCAAATATCCGACACACTATATCCAGGATTGGTCTCTGTACGGGTGTCTTGCTGTGAACTGGGTACGTAACTTGAGTAAAAATTCTCGACTGGATGTTGTGGCAGCATGTCGAATCATGGGTAAAAATTGATCATCCACTCATTAAATAAAGACTGTCTAGAAATAAACTGGTTCAAAATAAATGGTCAATGGGTTATTATTATTTATCCAATTGGAGCGAGATGTCTTTAAAAACTCTGCAAACATGTAAATGGGTACAGCCTAGAATTTGCTACTCATGGATGGCTTTAAACATTTACGTAAAGTCTTTTATATCGGTCCAAAAAAAACGTCTTGATAGCAAATAATTGTTATTCACTGCATAAAATAAATTCAAAGACAAATGAATTCATATCAACAAAAGCTTCTGTGGACTGTTGTCTTTGTCTCAGAATAATGTTTAGTATAAAGGCTGAAAACTGTCCATTATTTATCCCAGTGAACGATGGATCGATCGAGGCCACAAGCCAAGATCGATCCATTCATTGGAATAATGGATAGTTTGAAGCTGTTAAATGACTTTAGAAAATGGCCTTGTCCTAAAACACCCCCCTCCGAATGGTAATAACCCTATAGTCTATAGTAAGTTGGACATCGGGGCGTAGATTATTAATATAAAGGAAGCTAATCTCAACTTATTGGACAGTTGGAATAATGTGCGCGATGGAATCCATTATCCTATAAACTGAACGCATCAAACAATGGAGTGACATCACAGCCATGTTTTAATATTCTATAATGCAAGAGACCTCTCATGCCTTCTGGCTACACTTACATAATTCCTCTCTATCTATCACAGAAGGACCTCCTCCAAACAGGTTTTTGAAGAAACTTTGTTTTGGTGCCTCAGGAGTTTCACATGGAAGAAACAGATCACCCAACATCTCATTCAGTGTGTCACTGCAAAAAAATACATCAGTGCTTATTAACCCTTTCATGATGGGAGTTGTGCTGGTGCAACATTAAAGATCCTGTGCCAGCGCATTCTCTTATATTTGTGAGTCTCCCATAGGGAGCCTCTCATATAAAAGAGAATGCACTGGCTTACAATGTCAAGGTAAATATTGTTAGGCCATTGTATTCTCTTATATATGTGAGGCTCCCTATGGGAGACTCACATATATAAGAGAATGCATTGGCACAGGGTTTTCGCAAAATTTCAGGAAGCTCCAGTCATGGAAGGTTTAAATGGTTTCCTGTGAAATCACACATTTACTCATGATTCCCACAGATCAGAACTAATGAAATAAAATGCCATTCTGGACAATTAAAAAAAAAATTTCAGAACTCTGAATTAAATATTGTAATGTGTAAATCGCAATCAATTACATCAACCAATCAACGTCCAACAAGTGGTACAAATATTTCTGAAATTCACGGTCCCTTATGGAAATTCAAGCACTTTTCAGGCTTGAATGGTGATTCATCAAAGTCAATGCTATGTCAGGCTTTCAAGACCTTACAGGAATCTTATTATTGCACATTATACCTGTACAATAAACAATGTATCTATATTGATCACGCACAATAGGCAAATATAATACTGCCATAGGCCCTTGGGTAATGTACCAATCATGTTAAAATGGTATCCAGTATTCATTAGACCAAATAAAACCTGTCTGTCTCGTCACTGAAATTCTCTTTTAAAAAGCCTCATCAAACATTTTTTTCAATATTTTCTGTTACTTTTATTGGATTTGGACAACGAATATGACTTTTTTTTAATTCTGGAGTATGTTTTCCAAATGTTGAAAAATTAATAAATAGAGAATACCTACGGGTTTTATTTGAATACCGAAATATCACATGAGTGTCTACAAGCGGCGAGTGAGAATTTGATTTTTTTTCCAGACACGAATGAGATGTCTCAGGTATTCAAACAAAAAACTAGGTATTCTTTTATAATATGCAGATAATTTAGGCTCAAAGTCTGCTAAGTTAAGTCTTAATTAATTAAATAATTAACTGTACTTAATTAAAGAACGCATGGGTCAGTGTTTACTAACAGGAAAGAGCTGAAAGTTGAATTTGACATACTGCAACTCAAGCATAGAATTGTTGAGTGCTCACGCGTCGGCATAAATTTGTCGCTTTTGATTGGCTAGTAGACAGTGCGCACGCAATGATCACTCGATCAACCTTGGCAGCTCGTGTTAGTTCAAGCCCAACATTGAAATAACGCTATCTAGAGTGAATCACGACATCGTATTTCACTGTGGCTTCTAAGAAATAAATACAACGATCTATGTTTCGGTAATTTCCCGCTATTTTATAGGCAAGCATATAATAAAAATAAATAGCCTTCCTCCCTACAGACAGTTTATTTTTATGGCCTTATTCAAAAGTCTGACTCCTAATATTGAATCACAATTACATTCATACAACACTAAATCTAATACCCTTCCATCATTGGTCATTATTATCATTATCCATCTTCTTCCTAGAAAACAATAGAAGTTGCAGCATAGATATACATGTTTATATCGTCAGTATCATAATCCTGATGTGTGCACATTTGTGTGCATCAGGATTATCATACTGATAATATCAAGGATCCATATTTATTCCACACCCATTGACGTGAGGCACATGTATTCAACGGAATCCCAGCCATTGAATACATAGTAGTGTATACCTCTAGTGGAATACAAGCCGGAACTAATCTTGTTGAAGTTGTCGCCAAGAAAGATGACATACATTACGTCGATCATCCGCTTCCGGTGATCCCCCCCATAATTACTGGCTATTTGTCAGACTTAAATCACAATAAAGGTGGCTATAGTAACAATGGAGGTGACATTCATGGATTGATCTTATCTGACTGAACGGTGTAGAATAAATACAGAACACAACTTGCATCATAATCTCGAATCTTTTATCGAACTCATTGCGGACGGCGCAAAGTTATATTTCGCTCGAGCTGTGCTCGAGCGAAATATATCCTTGCACCATCCGCAACTCATTCGATAAAAGATTCTCGATTAAGATGCGCGTTGTGTTCTGTCTATGTACTCACCATATATCAGCAGAGTATGTCATTTTTTGTACTTCTGTCGGTGAACAGAAATATAACGCATGTCCGTTATTACTAAATGATAATGTTCTCGCAGTTCTGAAATAAACAAAGTTCATCGATAAGCGTTAAATAGAGCGTCCAATGAGATGTAACACATTAGTAGTGACCTTGCTATAGAAAGAACATGTATGTGTGAGAACACGCCCCTGAGGAATTGGAATATGTGAGTAACGATTAACGCTTTCATGACTGGAGTTTCCTGAAATTTAGTGAAAACCCTATGCCAATGAATTCTCTTATATATGTGATTCTCCCATAGGGAGACTCGCATATATAAGAGAACACATTGGCCTAACAATATTTACCTTGACCTTGTAAGCCAGTGTGTTCTCTAATATATGCGAGGCTCCCTATGGGAGACTCGCATATTTAAGAGAATGCACTGGCACAGGATCTTTAATGCTGCACCAGCGCAGCTCCCGTCATGAAAGGGTTAACATAGCTCCCGTCATGAAAGGGTTAACATTTTGATAGCTGTATATTCACTCATGGGTAGTTAACATGATTCCTATTCATTAATTTGTTGAGATGTTATCTAATAAACATCTTCCCCTTTTTTGACTTTCTGATTATTTTGATGTCCAAATGATAATTGTTATTTCTAGTTAGAAGTTTGATGCTAGAATACTTTGTTTTTTAATAGCAATCTTTTGGGGGGGGGGGGGGGGGACCAGGCCTTTTGGGGGGGGGGGGGCAGGCAGCCTTTATTATCTTGGCAATTGCCCAATACATGTTGTGATATAATGAGTAGATAACAGGCAGAGGAGCATGTACATTATGGCTTCCCATCTGTTCATTTGTAGTGAGGTTCAGATTGTAAACAGATTAACTTCTTCAAATGATCATAATCGATCAAAATATCAAAATCAAACTTGAGATTGTATTAATTTTTCATGTGTGTAATCCACACCAAAATAGGCTTAAATCTACAAGACATGGTCTGACCATGTTATCATCCAGATAAAAAACTCTTTTGATGAAAGGAAACCACTTATTTCTATGGTCCTGCGAAAAATATGTGAGGGTGAAAAAAATACTGTTCTTGTGCATGTCAGTTATCACCCAAAGAGAGCATCACTATTATTTCTAATTTTCAAAGCCAACAAATTTTTTCCAAGAATTTAAAAATGAAATCTCCAAATTTATGCAGAATTAGTTTAGATAGGCAGATGAACAAAAAACAAAGAACACCACTATTTCCAGTCAATAAAAGAAGAATGAAAGTGTCAATGACACTGTAGCTCAACATGGAAAGGGAATAATTTCATGTGTTACAGTCAATGGAGTGATTAGGAATGTGTTAAGTTGAAAGGCCTAGTTATCCTTCGATTCACTTTTAAAACAGCAGAAAAGGGCAATACGTATTTTTTGCAATGCCAGTTATAGAGCTCACACCGAACCTCTGTTCAAACAAGAAGGAATCCTGAACCTCAATGACATATTTAGAGTTAATGCAGCTTGCTTTATGTATGATTGGACTAGAAATAACTTACCGAAATAATTTAAAACGTGCTACTCTTATTCTCTCGCGAAAAATACGAGAAATGCGAATAATATACGTCTGATAACACCGAAATCATCATTTTCAGCATCCCTCCCAAAACACTCCTTCCCAGACATTTGGAATTCAATTGATAAAACATCAAGAGGATGTAAATTTAGAGCTACGTTCAAGAAAACTCTATCACATCAAATAATATCCAAATACATTGTCGATTGCAAAAATAATGAAAGTGTCAATGACACTGTAGCTCAACTTGGAAAGGGAATAATTTAATGTATTACAGTCAATGGAGCGATTAGGAATGTGGAAAGTTGAATGTCTAATACTAGTTTATAGACATGAAGAGAAAAGTAAAATCCAAGATGGCTGCTGACGGCCATGTCTTCGGCCGAATGACCCCAAAATGATTGTATCCCATCCACATGTCATCGTTAACATCCATGACAAATTTTATGACGATCAGACTAAAGGTACGACCTGTAGCCCATGCTAAAGAATTTAGTCATACAAAGAGTAAAATCCAAGATGGCTGCTGGCGGCCATGTTTTTTGGACAAATGACCCCAAAATGACTCGTACCCATCCACATGTCATTGTTAACATCCAGGACAAATTTTATGATGATCAGACTAAAGGTACGACCTGTAGCCCGTGCTAAAGGATTTAGTCATACAAAGAGCAAAATCCAAGACGGCTGCTGCGGTCATGTTTTTTGGCCGAATGACCCCAAAATTAATCGTTCCCATCTACATGTCAATATTAACATCCATGATAAATTTTATGATGATCAGACGAACAGTACGACCTGGAGCCTGTGCTAATGGATTGAATTTTGAAATCAAAGATGGCCACTTGTGGCCATGTTTTTCATCCAAATGACCCCAAAATGACTCATTCCCATCTACATTCCAATTTCAACAGCCACGAAAAATTTCATGATGATCAGACTCAAGGTACGACCTGTAGTCCGTGCTAAAGGATTTAGTCATACAAAGAGTAAAATCCAAGATGGCTTCTGGTGGCCATGTTTTTTGGCCGAATGACCCCAAAATGACCCGTTCCCATCTACATGTCATTATTAACATTCATGACAAATTTTATGATGATCAGACTAAAAGTACGACATGTAGCCCGTGCTAAATGATTTAGTCATACAAAGAGTAAAATCCAAGATGGCTACTGGCAGCCATGTTTTTTGGCCGAATGACCTCAAAATGACTTGTTCCCATCTACATGTCATTGTTAACATCCATGACAAATTTTATGATGATCAGACTAAAGGTACGACCTGTAGCCTGTGCTAAAGGATCTAGTCATGCAAAGAGTAAAATCCAAGATGGCTGCTGGCGGCCATGTTTTTTGGCCGAATGACCTCAAAATGACTCGTTCCCATCTACATGTCATTGTTATCATCCATGACAAATTTCATGATGATCAGACTAAAGGTACGACCTGTAGCCTGTGCTAATGGATTGAATTTTGAAATCAAAGATGGCCACTGGCGGCCATGTTTTTCATCCGAATCACCCCAAAATGACTCGTTCCCATCTACATTACAATTTCAACAGCCATAACAAAATTTATGATGATCAGACTAAAAGTACGACCTGTAGCCCGTGCTAAATGATTTAGTCATACAAAGAGTAAAATCCAAGATGGCTTCTGGTGGCCATGTTTTTTGGCCGAATGGCCCCAAAATGACTCGTTCTCATCTACATGTCATTATTAACATTCGTGACAAATTTTATGATGATCAGACTAAAAGTACGACCTGTAGCCCGTGCTAAATGATTTAGTCATACAAAGAGTAAAATCCAAGATGGCTGAAGGCGGCCATGTTTTTCGGCCGAATGACCCCAAAATGACTCGTTCCCATCTACATGTCATTGTTAACATCCATGACAAATTTTATGATGATCAGACTAAAGGTACGACCTGTAGCCTGTGCTAAAGAATTTAGTCATACAAAGAGTAAAATCCAAGATGGCTGCTGGCGGCCATGTTTTTTGGCCGAATGACCCCAAAATTACTCGTTCCCATCTACATGTCATTGTTAACATCCATGACAAATTTAATGATGATCAGACGAACAGTACGACCTGTGGCCTGTGCTAATGGATTAAATTTTGAAATCAAAGATGGCTGCTGGTGGCCATGTTTTTTGTCCGAATGACCCCAAAACGACTCGTTCCCATCTACATTCTAATTTCAACAGCCATTACAAATTTCATGATGATCAGACTAAAGGTACGACCTGTAGCCCGTGCTAAAGGATTTAGTCATACAAAGAGTAAAATCCAAGATGGCTGCTGGCGGCCATGTTTTTTGCCCGAATGACCCAAAAAAGACTCGTTCCCATCTACATGTCATTGTTAACATCCATGACAAATTTTATGATGATCTGACCAAAGGTACGACCTGTAGCCCGTGTCAAAGGATTTAGTCATGCAAAGAGTAAAATCTAAGATGGCTGCCGGCGGCCATGTTTTTTGGCCAAATTACCCCAAAATTACTCGTTCCCATCTACATGTCAATATTAACATCCATGACAAATTTCATGACAATAAGACGAACGGTACTGCCTGTAGCCCGTGCTAATGGATTGAATTTTGAAATCCAAGATGGCCACTGGCGGCCATGTTTTTTTTCCGAATGACCCCAAAATGACTCGTTCCCATCTACATGTCAATGTCAACATCCATGACAAATTTCATAATAATCGGACCAAAGGTACGAACTGTAGCCCGTGCTAAAGGAAATTGTTGACGCATCACGCACACACACACACGGACGACGGATACCAAGCCATGGCAATAGCTCAAACTTTACAAAGTAAAGTTGAGCTAAAAACTGTTACAGTTGCTCATTACAAAATAACCCCGGGAACTAAATGTTATAACTAAATATTATAACTATATCCTATAACTAAATATTATAATTATACTTATTGATATTGATGTCATTCTTTCTGGATATTTCACCCGTCTGGTCATAACAAGTTCAATCAATTTGCACACGTATCACTTAAAAATATCGTAATGAACTCGATGTGACCAGCTACTATAATGACACCCATTGAACATAGCCCATGACTATAATATGACTAGTATTAAAGTTCACTGACTTTCTGTCCTTATTTATTTATTTACATTCAATCTATATAGTCAATATTCGATGCCTACATGTACAATTGAATCTGGTCTGCGGATATGTTTTTCTATATTATATCATATTATATTATATATATTATATATATATACTTATTATTTGACAATTACCGCCAGGTAGTGGATAATTTGTTATTTATTTAAGGGACTGCAGGAAGACGGTCAGTATTGGCCATGCAGTCCCTGTACAATATCATTAATTTTGTATCTTTAGTTTAACTGTAATATGCTATGTTTATTGTAAATAAAATCTATCTATCTATCTATCTATCTAAGAGTAAAATCCAAGATGGCCACTGGCAGCTATGTTTTTTTGCCGAATGACCCCAAAAAGAATCGTTCCCATTTACATGTCATTGTTAACATCCATCACAAATTTCAAGATGCTCTGACAAAAGATACGACCTGTAGCCTGTGTCAAAGGATTTAGTTATGTAAAGAGTAAAATCCAAGATGGCTGCTGGCAGCCATGTTATTTTGCCGAATGACCCTAAAATGACTCGTTCCCATCTACATGTCATTGTTAACATCATGACAAATTTCATGATGATCCGACCAAAGATACGACTTGTAGCCCGTTCCAAAGGATTTAGTCATGCAAAGAGTAAAATCCAAGATGGCTGCTGGGGGACATGTTTTTTGGCCGAACGACCCCAAAATTACTCGTTCCCATCTACATGTCAATATTAACATCCATGACAAATTTAATGATGATCAGACGAACAGTACGACCTGTAGCCCGTGCTAATGGATTGAATTTTGAAATCCAAGATGGCCACTGGCGGCCATGTTTTTTGACCGAATGACCCCAAAATGACTCGTTCCCATTTACATGTCAATATTAACTTCCACGACAAATTTCATGATGATCGGACGAACACTCCGGCCTGTAGTCCAGTCCTTCGATTTTGAGGCGCGCAATTGCGAGTTATTAAATGCGCACGCCGAAAATTTAAAATGCGCACCTCAGAATTTGCAACCAGTGAACGAGATTTTAACAAACAACACACCAATGGTCAAACGCCGATAAGGCTATTACCATGTATCTTTCTCAGCAGTGATGAAGCTGATTACGAACCTGGTAACTACTAGTAGTAACATACATTGTGATCGCATTATTACTCGATGAATGAAAACAAACAGCCACCTTCTTGACAATGCGTCATTCAATCTGGGCACCTAATGATATTGACCAATGGGACAGTCAGAACACTGAAGAGGAATCAAGCATCATCATTAAAAATAGGCAGCTAATAATATTGACCAATGAGGGCCGTGTTGCGTCACGTAACCGCCACAGTTAAGAATATCGGCCAACGAATGAGCAGTATCACGAAATCGGAAACTTATTTATAATAACACGTGATCAGCAGATTGTCCCAGATTAAAAATAGAATTGGAAAATCCTCAGAATTCTGCGTGCAAACAACTCATTCGGGCGACTTTGTTTCAAATTATTATCTGCGCATTTTTAAATCTAGTTTTTGCAAGGGACATGCATTTTTTTTTTGTGTGGAAAATTAATAAACGAAGCGGTCCCTAATAATCTCGTACAGGGGGGATTTTTTAGCTGAAAATAAATAATCGTACCCATACGCTTATATGGATCCCGAGACTGGTAACGAAACCACGATACTATCAAAGCGAAAGAGGGTTGACTCGTCAGATTCCGGTGAATCTGATTGCGGTAACGATTAGGATTCCACTTCCGAGTTTGAAACTTTAAGCGAGTCTGATGGGCATGCGCTCTCAGACGCGGAAATCGACTAATTATCGTGATCAGATTCATCGGGATTGCCGGATTGTTGATGTTATTATCATGTGGACTATTGTACAATATAAACATATGTTTCAGTTGCCACACTTGGAATAATATGTGTGTATCATTATACTTGTGTTTGTCTTTATTCAGTAATCATTTCATCGATGTTAATTTGAATTGTGCTCCCGTAAAAAAGGTGCGCGCAAATCCCAAAAGCTCCGAGCGATATATCGCGCACCTACGTTTTCCAAATTCGAAGGACTGGTAGTCTGCTAATTGATTGAATTATGAAATTCAAGATGGCCGCTGGCGTCCATGTTTTTTTGTCGAATGACCCCAAACTGACTCGTTCCCATCTATATGTCAATGTCAACAGCCATGACAAATTTCATGATGATCCGACCAAAGGTACGACATGAAGTCTGTGCCAAAAGATTTAGTCATGCAAAGAGTAAAATCCAAGATGACTGCTGGCGGCCATGTATTTTGGCCAAATGACCCCAAAATGACTCGTTCCCATCTAGATGTCAATGTCAACAGCCATGACAAATTTCATAATGATCCGACCAAAGGTACGACCTGTAGCCCGTGCCAAAGGATTTAGTCATGCAAAGAACAAAATCCAAGATGGCTGCTGGTGGCCATGTTTTTTTGCCGAATGACCGCCATCTACATGTTATTGTTAACATCCATGACAAATTTCATGATGATCAGACGAACACTTCGGCCTGTAGCCCCTGCTAATAGATTGAATTTTGAAATCCAAGATGGCCACTGGCAGCCATGTTTTTTTGCCGAATGACCCCAAAATGACTCGTTCCCATCTACATGTCAATGTCAACGCCCATGACAAATTTCATAATGATCCGACCAAAGGTATGACTTGTAGCCCGTGCCAAAGGATTTAGTCATGCAAAGAGTAAAATCCAAGATGGCTGCCCGCGGCCATAATTTATGGCCGAATGACCCCAAAATGACCCGTTTCCCATCTATAAGTCATTGTTAACATCCATGACAAATGTCATTATGATCCGAGCAAAGGTAGGACCTGTAGCCCGTGCCAAACAATTTAGTCATGCAAAGAGTAAAATCCAAGATGGCTGCTGGCGGCCATGTTTTTTGGCCGAATGACCCCAAAATGACTCGTTCCCATCTACATGTCAATATTAACATACATGACAAATTTCATGATGATCAGACGAACAGTAGGACCTGTAGCCCGTGCTAATGGATTGAATTTTGAAATCCAAGATGGCCACTGGTGGCCATGTTGTTTTCTCCGAATGACCCCAAAATGACTCGTTCCCATCTACATGTCAATGTCGACAGCTATGACAAATTTTATAAAGATCCAACCAAAGGTACGACCTGTAGCCTGTGCTAAAGGAAATTGTTGACAAATAACGCACACACGCACACATGGACGACAAAGCCATGGCAATAGCTCAAACTTTACAAAGTAAAGTTGAGCTAATAACTCTGGAACAGAAAATGCGAATGTCAATGGGAGCCTCTTTTGAAGCAAGCTCGGTGGTGAACTTCCATACCAAATTTGATTAATATCCAATAACCCACATCTGATATGCACAGACAGATGGACAGAAGTCAATCTGGTATACCCTTGATTTTGTTTTTAAAGTTGGGGGTACAAAATAAAGAGCCAACATTTCCATACCACCCCCCCCCCCCCCCCCCCCCCACCCTCCACACACACACACACACACACCACAAGGCTCCCATCCCACAACAAGGTTTGCTTAGGAACACATGGATTTATCATTAGAGATCTTAGGCTGATAAGTTTGGAGTTTGAGATGATACCCGGGAAGATTTGAAAGCCCTCTCCTACAGCCCACTTTAGTTATGCTGTAGTGCCACTGAAGAGCGCATGTAGGGTTTGTGAGTCTGTGAGTAGATTCCTATCTGCCCATACACAGTAGGTGTTTGCATGGTGTGCACGTCACAGCAACAAGAAGCAAAGCCCCCCCCCCCCCCCCCCTCCCAGACTGAGCCTAATATAAAATAATTTCATTGACTTCTAACTCAGCACATGACATTCTGACTCCAAAATCAGTTCATGACCTCAGAACTCCACTCAGGGATCAGAGCACAGGTGTTCATGACACAATTATATGACACCTGTCAATCACAGGGTAGCCCTGGAAAATTCCATACTGATCAGTGCTGATGACAAAACACCAGGTGGTGAGAGCACACATGTTTGACCCAATTCCCTGACACCTGTCAATCACAGAGCAAATTCATGGAAAATTCCATTATGATGACATCTCACCAGGTGGCTGAAACCTCTGGCATCTGACAATCAACCAAAAATCACATGCTATCATCATACTGGAAGGTGGCTACTGAAACTAACATGATGATGTCATAAGACACCTGTGCTTTACACTGAAAGTTTGAAACTAACATCTGGTCGCTGTCCACTGATTGAAACTCACAGGACAGTAGGTGTTTTGTTTCTAGAAAATTGCAGCCAAATATGAAATGTATCTGGATTCCAGATGTCTCAAAGTCAAAACTACAAAAAAACTCATTTTATCCCATTTGAGATATAATATGACCCACAATGCATGGGGCATCTCCTAGCATGTTTTTAACCCTTCCGTGACTAGTGTTTTCTGATATTTTGTGGAAACCCTGTGCCAATGCATTCTCTTATATATGTGAGTCTCCCATAGGGAGCCTCACATATATACCGGTAAGAGAATACATTGGCCTGACGATATTTACCTTGACAGCCAGTGCATTCTCTTTTATATGAGGGGCTCCCTATGTGAGACTCACATATGCAAGAGAATACATTGGCCAAAAAATATTTACCTTGGCCCTTATAAGCCAGTGCATTCTCTTATATATGCGAGGCTCCCTATGGGATACTCGCATATACGAGAATGCACTGGAACAGTCATGAAAGGGTTAACTGGTTCCACTATAATCACCCTCCAATGTTAATTGGTCCTTCTTTACTTTAGCTCTGATGTTGGAAGAAGTAGAAATTCTCAGATATGTAGTTACTTAATTCCCATTATTTAATTTATTAAACATATTACTTAATGATATTCAGCTAATTAATAAACATGAGTCTCAGCCGTATATTGATGAACATATGAGCCCTACAAATGAACATGGAAATCCGTAATGTGCTCCTCTGCTATTGAGTTTATGACTGGAGCCATAAACTCATTTTCATAATAATTACCATGTTGTTTGCATCGTTCATAGAGCACATGAGTGTATTTTTCACTAATCCATTGTTCGAATTCATTCATGTGTTACATATATTCTGTGGAGTATAAAAGGAGAGGGTCCTATAAATGGCCGCATTTAGTGTACAGTACCCCTTTAATTAAGCCTTTTATTAATTTTCGTTATAATTATCAGGTTTTTATAAATAGTTCTTTGTGTACGTGCGTGTATTTACAACTCATATTAATTCTTTTATTTGGATATTTTTCTTTTGAGCTGGATTTAGGTAGTCTCTCTGTAAATTAGATGTTTGTATGTTGTTGTTGTAACTGGATGCCTGCACCCTGAAAACATCTCTAATTTTGATGCGTGGTTTAAGTGAACTCACCTATAATCTGTTAGTGGAAGGAAATTGACGTCTAATAATGGTTTTAGGCTTGGTAAGCTGAACGCCATTATATGTCCATTGGCAACATAACACGCTAAACATACACTCTCTAAAAGGAAGAAAAAATTATATTAGGAATTTGTTTGCTTAACCCTTTCATGATGGGAGCTGCGCTGGTGCAGCATTAAAGATCCATTGCCAGTGCATTCCCTTATATATATGAGTCTCCCATAGGCAGTCTCGAATATATAAGAGAATGCACTGGCTTACAAGGTAAAGGTAAATATTGTTAGGCCAATGGATTCACTTATTTATTTGAGGCTCCCATTGGTAATTCCACTGTAATAGTAATGTATATATACATAACAATGGATTCAATACACGCAATCTCGTTATTTGAGCGTGATTAATAATGAAAATAAGAACAAAGTCTCCATTAATATTTAAATGTACTGGTTGACCATAGTTGCGTTACAGACTTTTCTAAAATTTATGTTATTTTGCATGAATCAACTTCAAAGACCTTGGGTCCCATTTTGACCAAAAATAATTCTATCTGTCGTAGATCAGTCTCCTCACTGCTGTTAGCCAAATTCATAACAGAATCATATTTTGTGAAGAAAAAAAACATTTCAAAGGCAATATTCTTACCTTTCAAGGCTACAGCTTCAGCTCGGATAACGAACGATGAGTCTGTTATCTTCACTTTGTAAGCACAAGTTTGAGAGGGCAATGATATGGACTGAAACAGAGAGAGAAACAATTTAGCATACCGATCAATAGAATGAAACAATCAAAAGAAGTTTTATGAAATTTTGTTCTTAAAGAAAATTTTATGTGTTTTCCCATTCATAAACTTATATTTACATTACAACATGCATTCGCAATGTGGAAATTAAATGGAGGACGTTGGTTGGGTTGGTTGAAATCATGTTACGTCGCACGCCTCAACATGTTTTCATATTATATGGACTCTACTCAACAGAATATCGCTCAAAACAGGTGTTAAATGCTCTTTTAATTTGCAAGTTGAGTGTAAATGTAAGAAATGGATGGTGATTTTGTTGCGTTCCATGAAGTATGGATGCAAGTGGGGTCTGACATTTTTATGTGTGGATCACTTTCGCATCCAGCACAAAATGTCAGACAAACTTGCATTCAAACTCCACGGAATGCAAGAAAATCAACATCCATTTCTTAATGAAAAGTTTCCAAAACAACACTGTATAATAGGAACTGAATAATAAGATATTCATGAGTTTATTCTGTGTAGCAAATTTGATCAAAATCTGATAACGTTGCTGTTATCATGTTTAAATCAGAAAAAAAGAAAACCAAACACAATCTAGAGAGCACAGATGCTGAAATAAAATATGGGCAGGACTGGTTTTCGAACACATCCAAGATAGTCATGAATAGAAGTCACTAAGATAAAATTTAGTCAAAATCATGTTCAAATAGCATTTATTGGGAATCATTTATCATTTATTTTTAAATGGAAACCTGAAAAACAATCTTAAGAGGCAGATCTTTTCAAGTAATATTTAGACAGATTTGGTTTTCAAATAATTCTAGTATTAACCAGGTTCAACATTAACATTGGTGACCTAATCTCATATCATGTTATGCTGTGACATATTGATGATAAATGAAATGATGGTATGCAAAGTGTATCACCAAACAATTCTGGACTCACCCGTAATTGTTTTTCTGAGCAAATAATAACAAATTGTCGATCAAGGACTTCAGTTGGAGATATTTTTGGTTTTACAGGTACTGACATCTGTCCTGTAAAAAAGAAATCCAATTTGTTAAAGATGCATAATCTGCATTAACGCTCCCAAATTACTATTTCTTTGGCTTCGGGGTAAAAACAAATTGATTCGAGTCGAGGAACCTACAAACCAAAGCTCAGAGTGATCAGATATCGATTTTTGAAATTTGTTATTTCCTGAGATAGGTAACTTTTGGTGGCTTGTCAAATATTCTTTAAGCCAACTTTCTCTGACCAAATTGCAGATGAGGATGGATAACTCTAAATTCAAGTGGCTTTTTTTCGTTGAACAAAATGTTGATAAATAATTTTGGGCAATTTTATACTATATTTGACTGTGTTTAACTGATTCTGATAAGTGAAGCGACATTTCAAATTTTTTTGTTGTTGTTGGAATCTGATGATATGGGGACCATCAAATCTGATTGAGTACCTTCAAGAAATAACTCATGTTTCAATTAATGTTATGCAGTTATAACCGAAATATAGTAAATTTGTCATAAACTTTTCGGATATAATTCATAATCTTAATCGAAACAAGGGTTATTTCTTATAATTTAATCTGTCATTTCACAAGAGAACCACCATAAGTTTTCAAGAAATAACCTTAATGGATAAATGTGTGACAACCGATGGTTTTATAGTATTCCGTGGATTGACAGCTTATGATTAAATTATATAAAAGTATTTCACATATTTATTAACCTATTTTGATCTCTGCTACTGAACAGTAATGTGATCAGAAGTACTGAGCTTAATTTGAAGCTGCCAAGTGCCATTAACAACAAAGTTGAACTATTTTGGGGGCTTGTTAAGTCAGATTCTGCCAAATTCCAAATGATAAATTGACATCTCTGGATGATTTAGCTTGTTTTGACACAGGTGGTAACCAGGGTTTCCGTTATAGGGGAAGCTTTTAGGGTTCTTTTCCCCCTCACCCAAAATTCCCCTGCAACATATTCCCCCTACCTGATCCACATCACCTGTGTATCTATCACTAAAGAAAACCAACAGGGAGTGATAACGAAGATAATTCTATTTGCTAATGCTGATCAAGCCTTGAAAAAGTGTGCCTGTCTGTGTAATTTGCAGAATGAGGTCCCCAGAGGGTGAATTTAGTGATGCTACCCCGCATAGTGGGCTAGCATCACCAAATTCACCCTCTGGGAACCTTATTCTGCTGAGGTGTAAGCAGAATGAGGTCCCCAGAGGGTGAATTTGGTGATGCTAGCCCACTATGCGGGGTAGCATCACTAAATTCACCCTCTGGGACCTCATTCTGCAAATGACAGGCACACTATTTCAAGGCTTGGCTAATGCTGATTGCTAGGGAAACCATTTTGCAAGAAAAGAATGCTTTTTCAGGGCTAAACACATCAATAATTATTTCCTTATTCTGAGAGATATCAAAGTGAACACTGCTAAAAGCTTAAAGCCATGTGGTTGGTTCTTCCTGGTTACGTTCCAATTTGATCATTTCGTTTCTGTTCTGACTGGTTATGTTCTATGATTATGTAGACAATGTCCAGATGTTAGCCACTGAAGGATAATCAGGAATAGTTCATATTATAGCATGTTGTCATGAATGTAGTGAAGTTGGACATAGAAATAAATTTCAAATTTTAACAATTTCCTGTACCGTTGATGGTGGCAGTATGAAAAAATATCAGTACACTTATTTTACCCGCGATTTTTTTGAAAAAATATCAGTACACTTATTTTACCCGCGATTTTTTTGAAAAAATATCAGTACACTTATTTTACCCGCGATTTTTTTTTTCTTCAAATTTTTTGTTTTTCGTAAGTTTTTTTGTCATAACATCAGGCATTGCAATAAAAAGGCCTAATGTGGCCCTTTTTATTCAATGCGGCGGGGCCTGAGAACCAAAACAGTTTCTTTTTTTGGCCTAACATAACTATTTTGAACTAATCAAAGAGAATTCTATCTCATAATATGCATTTAGTGTCACCCGATGCATTGTGGGAGAAAAGGGCAGACAAGACACTTTTAAGCCATAGATGTTCGGTATCTTGGTAGAAAATATATTCTACTCTTTTTTTATACCATGAATCATCAACAATACAGTATACTAATGGCCGATATTAGAGCTGTTAAGTTTCACTCACGGATTGTCCGTGAGATCCCGGATTACCATAGGGAAAACCTCCAAAATACGGAAGACCACCCAATTCTCCGGCATGTGACCCCAAAAAGTACATTCCATTTCTGTCGGTAAAATTGACAGGTGCATTTGTGCACTTTGATTGCAGGGTGACAACCGTAATTGATTTTCACACTCTCCCAAAGCCATGATTGTGTAACAGGTGACCATGTGCAGTTTTATTTAAGTGAAAATGACTGACATGACATTGTAAACAATAGAGGGGGAAACTTTATATTTTTAACAGGATGTGTTCAGGATGTATAGCCTTGACCTTTGTATGCTGGCGAATAGACTATTTCTCAGCTGTTCAAAGCGTTGTATTATTTTATATAACATGCATGTATCTCACATCAGCAGTATAAAACTCTGTTTTCATAACTGTTTTATTTAGGTATATATATTTATAAAATAAACACAAATAGAAGCTCATAAAATTACGTAATCTTCATCATAAATAAAAAGATGAAAATCAATTTTTTTTAACATGCCACTGATGAGCATATTTGGAAATACATCCCGCAAAAATATCCCAGATGGCCATTTTTAAAACTTAACAGGTATGGTCTATATAGAATTAATATGATCATACGCTAGCATAATTAACGAACCAAAGCAAAACCACTCACACTAGGGTAGCTGTGGCTTTTTTCTTCTTTTTTTTCTTCTTTTTTATCAAAATCAGTTTATAGATTCCCTGGTATTCCCTCCAAATAAGATTCACATAAGGCTATATTCCCTGGGTTCGTCGAATGAATGGACCCCCAATGGTAATTTCGAGTATAAATTAGGCAGATCGTACTTCCGGGTACTCTTGATCGACAGCTTGACTATTCATGGTTATAAACTACTAGTACCAACATCAAAGTGAAAATAGTTATACCTTGTCTTCTGCTTTGATCATAATTATGTGTTTCCTTTCGATTCCAGAAAATTGTACTGGTATATTTATGGATTATCACATGCATGTATGTGTTATATAGAGTTATGATAACAATTAATTAAATATATGTTATTTCGTTTCGTACAGTACTGCACCGTACCAAGTGCTGTACATTAAATGCCCAGTAGAACGGTAAATTCGCGATGACATTCTTATTATATTTCACATCAGGAATTTTGATCACTTTTCACTCGCCCCGATGTGTGTAGACTGTAGTTACAATAGTGTCGTTATTTGTTGTGTCTTATTTTCTCAATAAAAGGTAAACTAACGCATGAATGAACTTACATTGTAATTCAATGTTCATAATTCTCATTTGCAATACCAGTAATCGAAAGACACAGTAACAAGATATCCCGATTACGACATTAATGCTTTAAGCCCACCGATCTACTGTGCGACAAAAGCGCTCGCGAAATTTAAAACAGCTGCGTCGTATTAGATAATAATTGGTGACGTCACAATATCTGATATAGTCTATATACGACCCAAAGCGTCCGGCTTTGGTTCGTTAATAAGAGACTCAAATATTTTGTAGAACATTAACACCAGTGAGAAAACATGGACTTACTTGATTTGAGAGATTTGTCTGCCTTCTCTGGTTTCTCCTCTTTAATCTGAGAATCCTTCCATGGATCAGACAGTGTAGGTATCAGCAAACCATTACAGTCAAGGAAAGACATGCTTAATATCGACCCCTTCAACCGGAAAATGGTCCCTGTATAGAAAAAATATAATCTTTACTAGAAACCAGTCACACCTAATTGACATAGGTCAGACATAACAAAATTTTCCTTGAATCTGCTTGAATGGTCATTTGTCAGCAAGCATACTCTCAGGTGCCAAATAAACGTGCCGGCATGTTTATTAATTTGGAGCAAAAATACACACAATCACGCTTATTGTGACCCATCACGTTTATTATTTTTTGGGTGTAAATCCATCACATACTGTGACATTTATTCTTTTTTTGGGTGATAAACAAACGAATATAAGAATGGAACGCATCACGAGTGTGCTAATGTTAATACTAGAAGTCACAAACCACTAAATAAAGTTGTTTTAGTAGACTGAGATGCGACATCGCTTCGATATAAAACCTATTTTGAGAGTCACGGTTCGCCCAATCTTTTACTTCGTCTACTTTCGGTTTGTAATAAAGCGCAAAACGTGAACTGGACCGAGTTCACGGGACCCGAAACGATAGAAAAGATGGCCCATGGATCACAGGACTTATTCTACAATTAAAATGTTTTTGTTAACTCCAAAATCAGTTCCATAATCACAATTTATAATGAAAAACGATGTGCCTCGAAAATAGGCAACGCGAAACCCAGAAAAAGCGCTAAAAGTTACCAGTTTGACTGAGTGTTTTCTGCATACAAATAATTTCATGAGAAGCATTAAAGTATATTCCTTTAATATTAAGATATTTAAACAACACAGTTTCATACTTTTTTTGTTTTAATGCATTATTTGGTGAGAGAAATGTAAAATTGATCGTAAATTCTTCGAAAAAAAATCAAATTAGGCTTAATGTAAAATTGTAAACTGAGTATGATTTTGGACAAGAACTTCAATCTACTAGTACACAAGTTTCAACCTAAATATATTAATCAATTGAATTATACAGTGAGTGAGTTACTTGAGTTAACTATCACTCTTTGATTGATTGATTGTATTGGCAATGATAATAACACATATATAAATACAATAGATTGTTGATATACATAACTTAGGAGCAAACACATAGCATTGTACATAGTTTGTTCAGCATTAGATATCCTTTTATTTGTGATGTTGAAAAGGGGTTGTTTTGTGCAACACAACTGAAAATCATATTTAATAAACAGCCTTAAGTTTTCCCACCCCTTCTTGTATTCCGTATGGCTAATCCCTATATAGTATACAAAGTGGTGAAATGGTGTGTATTAGGTTTTTTCTGTTTTGTTTGATTCATTATTGCGATCACAAATTATCTAGTATTCTAAGCCATATAGAAGGTATCGGAATATTGAAATAGTCGGAATTATGAACCCTCATGGAAAAGCGGAATAATGAACCCTCAGAATAATGAACCATCGGAATAATGAACCATCTATACCCGAAGACCCCCAACCTACAAGAGAAAAAAAAGTCATGTGCAGTGTGTACTGTATAATACAACAATCAACATGTAAGACAATCTATTCCAACTTTATATCATATGAGTAATATGTAATTTCACGCATGGTCTTACATAATGTATGAATGGGGTAAACAAGATAGTGAAAATACATGATGCATAATACCTAAATGTCACATCCTCCGCACAGGTATGATTCCCTGTACTATATAAATGTATGCATAAGCCTTCATAGCTCGAGTTTTAAGCAAACTACCATGAAAAGTTAAATCCGTAACCCAGCACATTTATTGTGCAACAGCACTATTATTCTTTTTTTGGTAAAAATGTCACCCAGCACTTGTATTTGGCCAGCACTTTTATTTGGCACCTGAGAGTAGTGGGCTAGCATCAAGAAATTCACCCTCTAGGGACCTCATTCTGTTTATGCCTCATCTTCTCTGGAAACTTTCTTTATTATCAAATTTCTATAGAAACTTCTTCACATAGATTCTATTTCTTTTTTAGATTAGTTACCCCAAATTGGCAGATGACACATTGCATAATCGAGGTTCCCAATGGGTGTCACAATATTCACAATTTGGGAACTTCAATCTGAGTCTATGTCTCACATAGCAGATGAAGCCTAAGCAGAATGAGGTCCCCAGAGGGTAAATTTGGTGATGCTAGCCCTCATTCTGCAAATGACAGGCACACTAAGGGAGCATGTCAAAACCTCTTTCGCATATGCGAAAAAAATGCGAAAATTGTGGCATCATTGACGTTGTTTTTTCCGACATTATCGGAGTTTTTTCGGCATTATCGCCGCCGTAACGTTGTACGTTTTTGTCAATTTTTCGTCATTTTCGCCGTCTTGGTTCGATGTTTTCGCAATTATCGCAGTTTTGTTTCGACAGTTTCCGAGTTTTGCTCAACATTTTCGCCGTTTTGTTTCAACATATTTTCGCAGTGTTTGTTTTCGTCAAGATCGCAGTTTTGTTTCCGTCAATATTGCCTGTGGTGTCGATATGATCTGCAACACACTTTGTGTTTCGTCATGGTCGCAGTTTTATACGAATGTGTCGTGAACAGTAAGATGTCGGTGTCTTGCAGTGCTGAAAGTAAACTGTATAGTAGACTCATTGTATATCAAATCGAAGAACGAATGGGATATGGTGTTGGGCTTTGGTAATGGCATGAAAACGGCTGACTTAACCATACAACATTTCATAATGCACCCACTGAGTGATTCCAACATCAAAGCCCTACATCTTTATTATCAACTTTCTGATAGAAAAATCCCAGATAAGCAAAGCATCATATAATAATATATACATTTAAAAAAACAAGCTTATACCGGACATTAAGCTAATTAATATAAAAATATTTCAGATTTTATTTCATTCACTCATTCAGCAACGTAGTCTCTGACCAAAAATAACGTGATTTCCGTGGGTGTGAAAGGTAACAGCCTTGTCAACAGCTCACTTCCGTAACTTGGTTGCCACAATCAACAAAGCAACAACAATGCTAACATTTCGCTTGTTGTTTCACCGATCAAGTGAATTTGACAGCCAATACATTCGCCATGTACATTCCCGGCGAATACATCATTAGTCCTCTAATTATTGTCTCGCTAGAATGCGACACAATTTCTTGAAACGAAACTCGAGACGTCGTGATAACTGATAATATACAATGACTAAACTATTTTCCATTTTTCAAGTTCGCGGGCAAGACTCAAAAAGTCAAATGTTCAAGTGGTTAAATAAAAATCGACGGATCTTGATCTGGTCACCCATGAAAAATAGATATCCGTGACATGCGGAAACTAATTGTTATGGATATTTATTCCTATTTAAAATAGTTCAGATTTTAGTTAACAATAACATGAATTTCTTCCGTCTATATTTATGTTTGTTTACGTATTCCGAGGGGGGTGATTAGATCCGCCGACCCGCTCCCTGCGTATTGGTTGTAAATGAATCGGATTTGCGTTTCTTAATCGGCATTTTTGTATTATGGTACAACTAATTCCCCCAATTTAAGTTATACTATAGTGTTTACTTCATGCCGACTTCAAGATCAAATAAATAAACATGAACAAAATAAGTTATGTTAATGTTTAAGTATACCGCTGGGTGATTTGTTTAGATTCAACAGCCGGCTTTCCATTGTGGTTGTTGATTGGTTGAATGTGAAAAATATTCCCACGGTACGTCACAACTATTAAGGGGAGGACAAGTGACCAATATCGAATGGGGATTTCCATGCAAATCTCCGGAGCAAAAGTTACTTATGGAGCAGTTGTCCGGGAACCAAAGCAGGCACATCATTGAACAGTCATAACATTTAACTGGCAGGTGCGCTAGGTAAATTATACAATTTTGCAATAAGTAAATTTTGAGAATATTTCTATGTAAATTACATCACATGACCTACATTTGAAAAATCAATATAAAATTCAAAAATAAATACACCAACATTATAATGGAACTGGTCACAAGCGGATTCACCAGACAAATACCTGTTGTTTCCAATACCACCTCAAGTCACCATCAGAAGTATGTGCAACTCTGTAACTTTTGCTCCGCAGATTTACATGGAATTCCCCATTACAAATTGGTCACTTGATCTCCCCCTTAATTCACAGCAAACTATGCAGTCATTTTATTCACGGGAGCATGAAGTACTGTGAATTAGTCACCGATGTAAACATTTTAGCCCAATTACATAATGCAGACTTTTATGGTAGGCTACCGAGTACGCAGGCCTGCAGTTAAATATTAAAACACTCAAGTGTTATTTCATAATGTTTTGCGCTCATCGTGAGACGATTTTTTTTGGTGTTCTGATGCAGTCATTTCACCGATTTGTTAAATTGACAGAGGGATGTCTTCAGTTCATGTCATAATCTTATTATAAGCCCCGTTAATCGTGCACCGCAATTTAATTAGCGTCCCAATTACCACTCCCAATCACTGTAATCAGGTGAAACTAATTACGTGCCACACCTGAGCACTCTCCCGTAAATATGTCATATATGTAGGCCTACCCCAGCGCCAGTTCGCATGTGCGAATTTTATCGCATCCTTTCGATTTAACTTTTCGTCACTATCGACATTTTAAAAAGCGAATTGTTGTCGATGTTTCGACGTTGATTTTAGCGTTGTCGAAAGTTTCGACATTTTATGGCCAGTCGCTTTCAACGTTATCGCATTATTTTTCGTCATTTTCGACATTTCGTTTTTGCACAATTACGTTGATTACGATAAAACTTTTTCGACAATATTTTCGCATATGCGAAAGAGGTTTTGACATGCTCCTTAAACTCAGGCTTGTTTGTCAGATTCAAGGCTTTCAATGCCCTACACTGATTTATACAATCTATTTTGAAAAAAAGCATTTTCGTGTTCAAGTCCTAGCTCATGACTTACGACACGTGAGACCTTGACAGATTAAATATAAATGACATACCACTTGCTGAGAACATAACAGGTTGAATATAAACGACTTACCACTTGGTGAGACCATAACAGGTTGAGAAGATCTTTGATCTCCAACTGGAGGTAGGTTGAGAACTATCACTAGAACAGAGCCTAGACTCGTACCAACCCACAAACATGGACTGGTAAAATTATCTGTAATCAGAAAATAAATTTACCTTAAGACTCGTATCAACTCACAAACATGGACTAGTAAAATTATCTGTAATCAGAAAACTACCTTAAGACTAGTATAAAGTCACAAAACATGGCCTAATAATATTATCTGCACTCAGGAAATAAAGGTCCCATCAATTTGATGAGAGGTGGGCTGTCCCAATCATGGACCAATGTGACTAAGGATACCCAGCCAGGGGTAGAAATGTATTGCGCACTCAAATTATGCTCTGGAATGGTAAGATGGATGCACACATAACAACTCCACAAAATAAAATGTCAGATGGACCTCATAATCACAGGTGCACAGGTTCCCATGGTCCTAACTAGCTGCGCCAAGCTTAAAAAACCATGACTGAAAAATGTATGAATACAAGTTGGGACAACTTCGAATATGGGACAAGTCGAAAAAGGGGGATAACCCCACCATAAAGTCAGAAGGACCTCATAATCACAGGTTCCCATGGCAATAAATTCTGTTCCAAGTTTCAGGATAATTGACCAAAAAATGTAGGAATAAAAGCTCAGATAAATTTGAGTCTGCAGACAGAAGGATGGATGGACAAGCCAATTCCAATATACCCCCCATAACTTGTTACGGGGGTATATTAAAAGACTTTAAAGGTATACAGGTAATTTGAGTGAAGGTAATATGCAGAATTTCAGATATCCCACCTGTCTGAGTTTGTTAGGGAAAAGCATGATGTACATGTATATCCTCTATATCTACCCACCTGGTTTCCTTGTATATGAATCGGCAAATACTAGGCTCTGAATTGCTTCTTTAGAAACATTTTCTAAACTTGACATGCTAGAACTCCGAGACCGTGAGAATGATCCATCATTCTTATCTGTAAAAATCAAATCAAAACAACTTTAACGTGATGACATTACTGAACGTGAACATGTCATGACTTTCTTTAACAATTTCCAGGTTTCTAATATTATAAAACTTATTCTTAGAAGGTTAAGGTCATATTCTGTGATTACTCCAATGGTGAAAACCTATACTTCATAACCAAAATATTACATGAATATACTCTAAAAAGAATTTTGAACATTTAACTACCATTGCAGAAAACTCCAAACATTCATGGTACTGTTTAGGAAAACAATGTCTTAACAGAAATGAAAATATTTAATTACATTGTTTCATTCAGAAAGGTAATTATTCGTTGTTAATGTGGATATGGCCACATTGAGCAAAATTAATTTGTGGATATTGTGGTTTAAAAAATATTAACTTCTTCCTAAAAAAATATTATTGCGTAACATGACACCAGAGACTTGAAGGGAGAAAGAGTATTTGGCTACAAGCATCAGAACATATTCCACATTTTGAATTAACTCTGGAATTTTGCACTGTCCAGTGCTGTTTTGTATTAAAGTTTCATTAAAATGTTTCTTGATTCACGATGTTGTCAGGATATGATCAACAATATGGTATCTCCAGAGCCACCTGTGTCAGAAATACATGAAACGACTTCAGTTATGCGGAGATCAATGCAACTCTAGGAAGTCACATTTCCTATTTTCATGAAATGTTTAGCTTTTGGTATTAAACAGTCATGTCACCCCAAATAAATTTGAAATAAAATATGAAACGCATAACAATTCTAATAAATTTCTTCTTTAGGTTTATAAAATTTTGAATTCCAATTGGTTGATCAAATAAACAATTAAAATTGAAAGAACTTTAAAGTTTTTGTCAAAAAAACCAACATAACAAATGACTCGGGGAAAACATCTCCCTGATTGCCATTTTCAAACTTAACAGGTCTGATTCAGATACTTAGATAGAGCCATCTCCTCATTTGTGGATATTGTAATGAGCATGGTTCGATCTCTCCCAGACATATTTAGTTGATTTATAACAGTCAAGCAATTCAGGAATTCCTTACCAATACAGTTTGTAATGACAGGTTCAAAAACAATTTCAGCATGTCACTTCCATGTGAGTTAATGATTTCTTTCTGTAGAACAATATGCACATCAAATAGCTGTCGCACAGCCAATTTCAAGTGTACCACCATAATTCATCAACATACTAGTTAATTCTAGTTGAAAACTTTGTCATTGATTCAATTGTCATAAGCATAAAAACGCCACACATTATTGGTCTCTTGTGAATTGACATCAATCTTGAGTTATTCTACTTAGGAGATAAATGTACAGTAATGCCCTAAATAATCGACTGATGTTCATCAGCATTACATGATCAAATCCCTGGGTACGTTACATGGGTTTACTCTGAACAGCACGTGAACAACTTCCTATCAATGGTATCTATAGTAAGCATATGTGAGCGGTTGACTCGATTACACGGCTCTTGCCTGCATGGTGACGCATTTTACGCACGTTGTCATAACACAAATCAGCAGCCGATGCTGGTGAATCAAAAACTAAACTTAGCAAATCCCGACCAATCAGAATGCACTTTTCAGAGATGAATATTCAACTTGATTTACAATAATCATTTAATAAAGATCTGTGATTCATAATCAACTGTAAACTTAGGTTTTGTTTCAGCCAAATATAACGAGACGATAAGCCACCTATTTAAAAATATTTCATTGAGAAAAAAAAGCGCCAGGATTACTTTACAAATGTGATAATTTGATACATTTGATAATTTATTGACTGCATTCAGAGCATTGTTCTGGACTCTGAACAGGTCAAAATATTTTATAAAATCTCTTAAAGGTTTAAGACTGAATGTGGCCTTGTATGGCTATTAGCAAAAAAACTTTAACCATAAACAACAAAGTGGGTACTTTTGAAGATTTTTGCAAACTGCTCTCAAATAGCTGAAAAGTTGTAATAATATAAATTTAAATTTCAACAATAAAACAATGAAGACTGGAGTAGTTCCGTGTAATAATGAACATACTTACCAACATTCATCTGACATGAAATCTACTCAATAAACTGGACAACATGGTTACATATACATAGTCAGTATTAAAACATGACAACCTCCGAATAAGTAGTGCGCATTGATATTCATATATTTCAGTTACTCACTCTCATACTGACAACCCCCCCCCCCACCGGTGGCTCAATCAGTACAGTGCATAGGTAAGTTCATACTGGTTATCCACACCGTATGAACCAAACTCCATGCAGGGTTTACCTCCCTTGATGAATCGGCAAGACTGCTGCTACCAGTGACATTTTACCTACATTTGGTGGACTTCCGCGATATCAATGTATATACTAAGCAAACAGAGCAACATCTTGGCCTTAGTAAGCACACAACATATCGAACAGAATTTGTGTAATTTCGTACCTTAACATAAGTTTGTAAAGTCCCTTAGAACCAAAGAACTATATTGCGAAACAGTGTGATTTGGTTCCCTGATTATTTTATCAACACAAAAGTCTAAAGGCACATGGACTTCAACATTAATGGCAAGTCAAACGCTACAGTTCTAATTAGCTGCCATTTAGCTAAAGAGCTTGATAAAATCATCAACAAAACTACCGCTCTAATTCTCCATTCTGTCAAAAAGATTTTAGTGTGGGAATTGTTCTCAAAGCACATAGGAAATTTGACTTTGGTCGATCACGGTTTTGCCATTTTGTCTGGAAAAACCCTCGCTAAATATAGAAAACCACAGACTGGTACCCAGCTGGTGACTTTCAGAAAGGAAGTATGACTGTGCTCTAATAGAGATCACTTATGAACCTCATGCTGATATCCCTACAGAATAAAAACCCCAGTCAATGTTGTTCATGTGATCATCTCTGTTAAAAGATCCATGATCCATAATAAAAACTTGTATCTTACAATCACCGCCTCTCAATCTATACTTCCGCACCGGCACTCATGCTGTATCGACAAACGCATCTCACAATCGTGACATTCTGTGTATATCTTCTACAAGTTTTTCATGTGCGCAAACTTTTTCCATGAATTTTCTATTTTCTTTATTGCATTCCTAGGTTAATACCACAGTTAGTATACAGTGTAGTCTGGTAGTAATATAGAATAAAATAGACATGTTGAATTAATTACTCTATGACCACCAGACACATGAAAATAACATGACTGTCCATTTTATTATATGTCAATTTCCATTTTAATACTCCAGACACATAAATCATTGACGATCCGGTTGCCCAAATATATTGATCAGTCGGTCAACATAAAACTTCCATCATGGACCATATGTATGTGCTTCAGTATTCCAACTTCTATATGTGAGCCTCAAATAACTGCAACTTCGACAACATAAAACCGTAAAACTAGCAGATGTTAGGGAGGTTCAGTTAAGCATGCATTAGAATTTTTTTCTTTCTGACAAGTGTTGCTACAGCAGTGTTTTAGAAGAACCATTGACGTGGAAAATGCAGTGCTTTATTATTGCTATGTAATGAATAAACTTGAAAAGCAATATGTGTATTACAACTGTCAGCAAACACCGGGAACATATCATGAAGCTAAGAAGAGTTTATTAACCATTACTATACTAAAGCATCATTGACGAATTGTTATCACATAGGAAATGTTCAGATAAGGCAAAAATAAATAAATTGCCAGAATTACATCCAACTTTTTCATAAGAATGGGGTGGGATAGGCGGGAGGGCAAATTTTATTTTTTTATATTTTATTCTTCCTAACATAATTGATCATGGAGAATTCTATATTTTGAAGCAGTATCCTATATTATGTGATACAAGGTGATTTAGATTGTCCAATTTGATAAAAACTATATAGACTGATTAATAATGGGTCATTGAAATATAATTTTACAGTTAAGGCATGAGAAAAAAGTTGACATGAAAGATACCCAAATACAAAAAAATTGAGGAGGGGACTAAAAATAGGGTCGGGAGGGGATGTCAATCAAGAATTTGTTTTATATTGGCCCTTATAAACGGCTGTTTATTGAACTTATTATCCAAATATTTCCCTCAATAAATAGGGCTCCTGTAGACCTAATCATTTACTGGACAATTTTAGATATTTTGCTATAAACTGGGGGAACTTTTGTAGATTCTATTTATTACTTGATCTAAAACCTCCATAAAACATACTTAAATCAATAATTGAGATGTGATGTTTAACGTAACTAAACGTAACTAAACATTGTTTAAAGAAATATTCCCAGATAAATAAGACTCTTCGACATATTTTATTATATATTTGTTCCAACTAAATCAACAAGTCACATTTGTGCAATAATAATACATTTGGGTACACCTGACACTATTTCCTGTTATGCAATGACCATTGCATATAATTATTATAGAATGGGTTTAATGAATGGAATAAGGGTCCGATCATGTAATAAAGAAAGTTTCAAATTGTTCAATGAAAAAATCTGTCTTGTAGTGTTGAAACGATTAGTGGTTTTGAGGAATCGACTAGTCGCCAGAGGGAATCGACTACTAGTCGACTAGTCGGAACCCTTCCAAAACTTACCGTTTTGTGCTCATATACGTATATAATTTGCCGTTTGTTTTGAGTACCAGTGACCAACTTTGCATTTTCGAACGCAAAGCAAGACGTGATTTAACACTATTTGCCGTGATTATTTAGCTTAATATCACTGAAGGTTAATAGGTTATTAATTTGTCTCAGGTATATGATGTTTTATGACAATCAAATTACCATCCAGTTGATGTACTAGTATGTATCTAAACGGTGGTGACAAACACCTGATCAATCGCGGAAACGCTACGGATTACGGAGTGGTTCCAAGCGCGTGCAACAATCAGAAACCGGTGCATTATACTATGTTTTGTGTAAAAATGTTCCTTTAAAATTTATA
This sequence comes from Siphonodentalium dalli, assembly GCA_032622095.1. Classification (NCBI taxonomy): domain Eukaryota; kingdom Metazoa; phylum Mollusca; class Scaphopoda; order Gadilida; family Siphonodentaliidae; genus Siphonodentalium; species Siphonodentalium dalli. Next base: position 126,727,049 of record CP136061.1, on the reverse strand, counting down.
TGGTATGGTCTACCGGGCCGTACCGGTTCTTACATACAATCGAACATCGTTGTTTTCGAACTTGCCCAGTGTGTTTGTCACCGATTGACTTCACAAACGGGCGTACATGAAGAAATGCAAGATATTTTGAGAAACGAACTTCATCTCCGACAGAGTCAAACAAAAGTTACAAAATAAATGTTATAACAGCTGTAGTGCGTACAAGCCTTTTATGCTCGCAGATGTCATGTACATATATCGGACACGGAATGTGGTAAAGTTCCCTGTATATATAGAGTCCGCATATATTAAAAATGGGCCATGCATTGCGTACATAATGTTGTTCCTTGTATTCATTGCAAGGTCACGATATGACATAGCTTAATCACGGACAGTCATTTTCCCTCCAAAACGCACGTGTTTCACTGTTTGATTTGATCGCGTACATAATTGTCTCTCGTGCATGGTACATTGTAAATATATATACAATATATACAATTTTACTCGCGAGTCCCTGAATACACAATCGATCGTGTCAGTTTCAGAAATAAAATTGCGCAGACCGGCGATGTTAATAGTACATTTCAATGCGATGTCGTAAGTTCTATATTTAGCCCGATTCCAGGTGCTAAAATACATTGTAATTTTTCACAAACACAGCCCATAAACGACGTGGGATTTCCGAAGTGACTCGCCAGTTTAGTTCGAAATACGCGACGCTATTCGATGCATAGCATGGCCGACCGCTGGTTGGCTTTATATTTATATCTATAATACAATATATCTAGAACGTGCGATCGTATACGCTTACCCATGCGTCAGTTGATGCATGTGGTGGTTGTAAAAAATATCACACAATTTTACAAATAAACTTTAAAGGTATACTGACATATAGTGCTTCAATAAGCTATAATATATTGGACTTGTTATTAAACTTAAAACTTAATAATGTCACCTCGCAACTAACTTGATTGAAGTTGAGTCCTGCACACCTGCAAACACGTTGACCAGTTATCACTCAGATCAATTCCGTCACGCCGAAATAGACACGGTTGCGATAGGCGCTGATTCTTTGAAGTTGATTATCAAAGCCGGCCGTCTCAACTTCAAAGAGTAAGCCGCCGCGGCGCCGACAAATACATAGAGTTGAGGTCATTGGGTTTCGCGCTCGTGCATGACCACCAAGTACTGAAAGCAGTTATCGCATCAAAGTGACAACAAAGAAGGCTTTAACAAGCTAATTGTGATTGTGTATTTCGATAGCCTGATTGTTTAAATTGTCCAGTAATTCGGTAACGGCAGCAACGGCACTGCTTTCGCGACGGCATAATGGTGGTGGGTGTGTTCCGACTAGTCGACTAGCTGATTTCGGAATCGACTAATTTAATAATCGCGTCGATTTCGATTAGTCGATTAATCGTTTCAACACTACTGTCTTGACAAAACAGACCGATTACGTTGACAATATCCTTGATGATGATGTCAACTGTCACGGAAATGAACTTCACTATTATGAGGTACACTAATTTTGTCAATCAACTGAAGCAACAGTTATCAGGGTGTGCAATAAACATAGGACGACACAGTGATTTGAAATTGCTAACATTATTGCACTCGTTTAGTCATGCTGCTAGGTAAAACTCTAACCTACGGTTCTTGTTGTACTATCGCATCACAAAAAACTATTGCAATAAAGTCAACCCTTTCATGACTGGAGCTGTGCTGGTGCAGCATTAAAGATCCTATGCCGGTGAATTCTCTTATATATGCGAGTCTCCCATAGGGAGCCTCGCATATATAAGAGAATGCACTAGCTTACAAGGTCAAGGTAATTATTGTTAGGCCAATGTATTCTTTAATATATGCGAGGCTCCCTTTGGGAGACTCACATATATAAGAGAATGCATTGGCACAGGGTTTTTCGCAAAAATTCAGGAAGCTCCAGTCATGGAAGGTTTAAACAGCTCATACACTAGTATTGTTCATCTATGTGTCTCATTGAACACAAATTTACGCTTGTTATACCAGTGAACAAAAAACTAAGATGATCTACCATCCAAGAACTATCCGCGTTGACTAAACATCAAGGATCTAAAATATGAGCTATCGTCTGCTTTATTTTTTCCCCATAGACAATAGTTCAACTACAGTAATGCCCTAAATAACCGACTCCTTATCCACAGCAGAATTATGGGTATTTTTTCAGGATTTAGTCGGAAATACGGCTTGTTGCCATTCATCGGAAAGCTCTCACTGAGAGCTCTCCGATGAATGGCAACCAGTCATATTTCTGACTAAATCCTGAAAAATTACCCATAATTCTGCTGTGGTTAAGGAATCGATTATTTAGGGCATTACTGTATCTATATGCAGAGTGAAAGTATTAGAGGCATGCCAGAGTTCTATTTACTATCAGAGTTGGCAGAGTCTGGAGGGGGCAAAGGCTCTCCTCCCATATAAGAAATTGCGCTCTTTTTTGTGAACCCCACCCCCACTCCCACTATCCCAAAACTTCTTTAGCCCCTGTTTTCGAGGACTCCATATCTTATTAGAATTGATGACATTATACTCAGTGAATACTTTCTTGAGAGGTAAGAGATATATTTTCTGAACCTAAAAACATCTGTCTACCAATATTTACTGAATGAGATACACAAACAAATACTCAACAGCAATGAAACCTGAAAAATTAAGTACTTGTCAAGAACAATCATCATTCTGACATAGAACAGTTCTTTGGGCGGATGAAAAGAGTTATTCTGAAATTTCTAAGAAACATGGTTCCCATAGGTGAGCCGTAAAGAATTTCACAGCAATTTCGAGACAATTTTCCTAGGTTTAATAAATGTCTGCTATTATGAAATTCAATGCCATTTCCTGACAATTTTCAAGATCTTCAATTATGTGTTCAAAGATTGATTGTATATATCGCTGAAAAATTAACGCCCCGTTAGCAATTTAAGCACATTCCAGGCGTTGAATTGTCATTTTCAGATTTAACATTATCCCAGGAACTCATGGCCCCAGAGTAAAGATCATCGACATAGCAGACGACAAGAGGATGTGAAGAAAAATGTAAACTTGACGACACGTAGAATTTTACAGAAAAATGACAAGACACTCAAGACTCCACCTTCTTGTTCGTCGACAGACGCTATACTCAGCGCTTTCTGCACCTTGCGAGTAGCTTGTGACTTTGCTCGAGTGAGTTCTGGTCGCTGTCGTTTCAATTTGTTGCTGCTGGGTAGAGGGCTGGTGCAACCCCAATCTATCTATAATAAGGATGTTCATTGAACGAAAATAAGGAGCCTAATCATGCATGCACTATAACTAATGCTATAGAGGCTCCATAAACCTGTGAATGGCTGCAAAAAAATGTGACCAAATTCAGTGGGATTTTCCAATATGGTATTTCACAATTCAAGAAGAAGTTACTAAATGTTGGCAGGCTTGTGAGCTATTGACAAATTTGAATGGCATCACTGAACATGGTCTCAAAAATCTACGAATTCCATATCAATTCATCATGATCTGTTAAGCTAAAAATGTTGCAGAATTGTCATTCAATTCATTTAATCAGAAAGGCCATAAATCATCAGAAAGAACTTTAATATTTTTGTGAAAGTTCTTGATAGTTAAAAGTTATGATAGTTTAGATATATAATAATGCCCTAAATAATCGACTCCTTAACCACAGCAGAATTATGGGCGTATTGAAAGAATAGTGAGAGCTTTCTGATGAATGGCAACAAGCCATATTTCCAACTAAATCCTGAAAAATTACCCATAATTCTGCTGTAGTTTAGGAGTCGATTATTTAGGGCATTACTGTAGTTAATAAAAATATCACAATGTTGGATTGAACTCATTTTCTGATATGGTCATTCGTTAAATGGTTTACAGATTGTTTTCTAGCAGTTAAGTTTACAAAATCCTTTGATTGGAAACTATGGACAAACCGTAGTCCGCATACACACATTTCAGGAATGTGAAAAGTTATTTTTATTAAATTTGGCTATTCAATAGTGGCATTCCAGAAAGATGGCCATACCTTTACATTGTATTTCATAAAAAGTATGACTTTACCGTGAAATGATTTAAAAAAAATATATTTTAATAAATTTTATATACATCGTGCCATCATGTTTAAGCTTTCTAGTATGAATTATGAAATACCTTAAGATATCTGCATATATAATATATACCAGTGACTTCTAACCCAGACTAAGACAATACACACACACATATATAACCATCACAAGGCATAACACAAGGGTAGGATAGAAAACTATCTAAACAGGGTAAAGCTAACAAGCCGGAACTGTAACAAACACGATGCAGGAGACTTATCGTACATGTCTTGGAAAGTTCAAATTTGTCATGCTAGAATTGTGGTAGAGAGATACGAACCCTGAAATTGCAAATATAGTTGAAATTAGACTTTTTAGGAGAAAGTTTGAGAAGCAGAAAGATTGATGGTCAAGGTAGAGGATATGAAACAAAATAGAAGAAGCAGAGCTGGAAAATGTCTTATTTTTTGTTGTTTTCGATCATTTGTCAATTAAATATGATAAAATAGTCAGGAAAATTAATTTCCTTGTAGTTAACTATTGCAGAACACAAATAACGATGTATCAGTTACTATTTTGTTCTACACTTTGGTAAGAAAACCAAACAATACTGATCATTAACTGATATATTTAATTTGTTCATTTTGTTATTATTACTCTGAGAAATAAACCATCTATCTTCCTTTAAATTTTTAATTACCCAATACTTGCTGATAGGAAATTACTTGATTTTCATTGATTCATTTATAGGAATGTTCAGCCAATAAGTTCCACAATCAGCATCAGGCTGTTTCTTTAACCCATCCATGATGGGAGCTTCCTGAAATTTTGCGAGAAACATGTGCCAATGTATTCTCTTATATATGCCAGTCTCCCATAAGGAGTCTTGCATATATAAGAGAATACATTGGCCTGACAATATTTACCTTGGCCATGTATAAAGCTAGTGTATTATCTTATATATATATATGCAAAGCTCCCAATGGGAGACTCGCATATACAAGAGAATGAACTGGCACATGATATTTAATGCTGCACCAGCTCAGCTCCCATCATGAAAGGGTTAACTTATCAGCTGAAAATTCCTACATATAAATCTTTAGAATGTTGCCTGTTGTCTTCTTTTAGTATCACTATAAATGACTAAAAGACTCTTATATTCCTTCAGTAATGCTCTATAAGATGAATGGCAACAAGCCATATTTCTGACTAAATCCTGAAAAATTACCCATAATTCTGCTGTGGTTAAGGAGTCGATTATTTAGGGCATTACTGTAAGTGATTTAGTAGAGACAATTTTCAAATGCAGATAAATTTTTTCTTATTCCCATCAATATACTAATAAAACAGAATGGGGGAACCATTGAATCAAGTGGGTTAAGCCTTTCTATACTAAATAGATTCTCCCACTCAGTTATAAAAGTATACATTGGAATGGTCTATTATTCATCCGGAGTGGTTTTCAGTAAAAAAAATAAGCAGACACAGATAATAGAAGTGCAGAAGGAGTCCTGTTTATTGGAGGGAAATGTTCAGATTGTTGAACTTATTATCTGAACATTTCCTAAGGGAACTACTCAGCAATGAGTATTTAGTATAGAAAGGGTTAAAAAGTTTGTTTTTTCCAGCTTTACTTCTATGAGACATAACAACATGCAATACAGGTGCAAACAGAGAGACAAGGACTGTCAACAGCTTGTTCGTTTGCAAACAGATAATTAAAAATTTGGTCAATAAATGAGTGATAAAACTCTGCAAATGATACAATAAACTGGTGAGCAATCAGCTGAAATAAACTGGTGGACAGGTCAGCTGAAACGATTCGGAATAATGAAAACTGTTACCCGAGAACTCGGCAGTGAGGAGCTGTGAGAGAAAATGTAATGTAATAGATACAACACCAAGCACAGTTACCATTGTAAAACACTAGTCAAAATTTCCAAACAGAAATAGAAGGAGCAGATTTTAATAGATAAAAAAACAAAGATCATTAGTCAAGATTTTATTAATGTTCCAGACAATTATTTATAAACATCAACATATTTAATTGTGTTATTATATTTCGTCAATATATTGTTGTTACTTTTGTCCCACTCTGTGAAAAACCACATGTGGCATATAACTTAGTCTTATAAGATACAGATACAAAAGTTAATTTAAATTGAAAAATAAAATTAATGCTATCAATATTCAGGGGCGTCAGACCAAAGGGGGGCACAGGGGGCAAAACTTGGCCACAAAGTGTTTTTTATCATTCATAGAATGGCAAGAAAAAAAATGAACTGAAACAATGTCCTGGGAGCAATATACAGAGGATCTCCAACGAGTTATGTTGAGATATAAGATTTTATGAAACGAGTTTGATAAAATCTTATATCACAACATAACGAATTGAAGATCTTGTATATCACATGAAAAAACTGGAGCTTTATGCCTTTTTAACAAATTAAAATCCTTTACAGAAGCTGCAAAATGCATACATTTACAGAGTTGGCTGAGACGCTTCACAACCGTATACGACAGGCTGGCGATAGAAAATATAGTTTTATTTTCTTTAGTGCAAAGAAGCTGGACAATAATTTTACCTGAATGAACAAAGCAATCATTTTGCATTGTCTGATGTTGGTGTCATGCGTGGCTTTTCAAAATAGAATTTAATCCGCCTGAATCAATGTGAAGATGTGGCACAGTAATTTTTTGGCGTGATGTCAAGTGATATGTAGCACGCGCATATTCTATACTAGTGACACATAAAGAAATATGTAATGACTTTTTTATGATATAATAGGGGTTTCATGTGATATATATTAACTCTGATAGTGAAATATAAAGTTAACCCTATAACAGGTTTAAAGTACTGTTTGAATGACAGAATTTTGTCTCTTCGCCATTAATGCATTACCTCTGAATAAAAATCAAGTCCATTTCTGGAAGTTGTGCCCCCTTCCCCTCAGTTGCTGCAGCATCCCTACAGTTATTTGTTAAGTGTCCACTAAATCATTGATACTTTCTTTAAATCAAGCTGTTGTGTGGAATAAGTTTGACTAGCATTTCACGGGTAGGTACTTATTCACAAACAGCCAAATTTGTATGCATAGTTGATCTGCATAAAAACACAACACAAGAAATTATGAGGTGCTCTCAACAACATATATTCTCCAAGCGAATATGTAAACAGTTTACAAGTCAGAAAGGCAATTGAAAAGAAAATAAGCAGAATTTTGAGAATGTGCTGTCACTGCTGGAAAAAATACAAAGAATATTAGTTCCATCCTTTTTGTGGAAGTATTTTTATATATAATTAGCTGTTGACTGAGGCAGATGAATGCATGGTCAATAATATTCTGTCGCCCAAGTTCATTCATAATCACCCTGAACCATATCAAAGTAATATCAAAATGAAAATAGAGTACATATTAGATACTTAGTATGTAATTTAAATATGATTGAATATATATAACCCAATTATTACATGAAAATTGATCTTCAAATTCATCACAATCTTTATACAGATTATTCTGGATAAAAGTGAATGTTTAAATTCATTTTTTTTCTATTTTGAAGATCAAGTGGAAACTTGGGATATATACTTTCAATCATATTACTATGTGTTAGTTCCAGCATGTTAGTTAGTGTCGAAAAGGTTAGAAGAAATTCACACGGTGCCAAACAGCCATCAAACTTGCACCTAAATTAAAAGAAAACTTGACCTACCAAACATTTTTCCTGCCTTTATTTCTTGTAAACTATACTTTCGTTTGACGACTTTACCGTCTTCTCCAGACATATCAAGAACTTTCGCATAATATTTTTCACTCGACTTTTTTCTTTTCACTAATTCCTCAGCTTGTTCCTCGGCGGCATTAATATCCAACTTAATTTTTTCTCCTTTACTCTGAATTTTCAAACTCATTCTCCGCAGAAATCCTTCCTTCTTGTGTTTAGAAGGTTCGTCAGTTACATCACCCGGTGAAGTGTCATCGTCACTGGGTAGGAACTGTTGTGTTCCGCTTCCTTGAGTATAATCAACTTCGAGAATATCTGGACAACTACCAATTGTTCGCATTTGAGTATTTGAGTGGTCAGGGCTGTTCAAATCAGCCTTTTCTTCCTCAGTCGGAATAGAAGCATCACTATGTGAATCACTATGTGAACCTCGCGAAATTTTTCGCAGTTTTGAGTAAGTTTTCGCAAAAGGATTCAATTTCATTGATTTATGTGAAGACGAATGATCATCAGTAATACTCTTCCCAGAATGCCCTGGGTCTGATAATGTTTTCGACAGTTTTGTTTTCTTGAACTTTTCAGGATGGTCATTTTGAAGGTCTTCATTTTCAAAAGAGTTTTCGGAGCCTATTTCACCACTTTCCAATAAAGGTTCAGCACTTTGCGGGCTTAAGGAATGAGAACTGGCTTGATCATTTTCAACATAAAAAGTTGATCTATCAATTTCATATGTTTCTGATTCTAGGTCATCGTCATCCAATATTTCTGAATTGACACGAATTTCTAAATGCCGCTTCTCAGAGTCAACATTTTCTACTTGCTGATCTTCCTGAATAGCGACTAAATCAACCGAATGTTTCTTTTTCGGACTTGTAGAACCTGATGTAGGTGTAACTGGCTGCAAATACATAAAACATCAAAACAATAGTGAAAATAAAACAATACCAAACGTAAGTGCATGCAAGAAAGCAGGTGAAATCAAGATGAGATGCTAAGTTATCAAAATCAGGGACAATAGTGGCAGGGTGCCCCTGAAGATGGTTAAAACAAATTTCAAAAGCTGGCAAATCAAGGGTCTAAACATAAAATTTAGAATTTTAAATAAAAAAAAAGATACAAAAAATTTGTTGCAACAATACCTTTCTTAATTGATTCTTAATGAAAATTAAGCCACATGACAAAATAGGTTGAGAAATACCTGAACTACCTTTCTATGAGCATTATATGTACAAGAAGACGCATTGAAGTCATAAAAAATACAACTTTGAACACGATGATTGGGTCTCAATCAAACATTTCGACATTTGTAGTCATTGTAAATCTGGAATCGGAAACGACACGCAACTTCCGGAAAAAGATATATTGCATTATCTTCACATGAAACAATAAATTTCATGCACAGCTTTCTCTTTGTTTTAATCGTCAAAATTATGTAGTACCATAAACGTTTCAGACTGAAGACAGCTGTAGATATATATCAGAAAATATCAGAAAGAAAATATGTATTTTCTGCGCTACATGTATATCGACAAATTTGTTTGGATATCTTCCGTGTATGTATGTTTAAAGAAAAAGAAAAACTGAAGGTTCTAGAGATTCATGTCAAGAATGATGTAATTCAGGGGGTGGGGAATGGATGATATTGGAAATATTGGGGGTGAGGGGTAACCCCTAATTCAATACTTCAAGAACCCTAAGGCATGCCCCTGTCCAAATATGTTTGCCAACACCTTAAGAGATAAGAATCAGGTGAAGGACCTGAATGACCTAGAAGGAAACTAAGTAGACTGGAGACAGATCAGGTTGGTCATGTGGTCATTAGATTTTGGTCTTGTCAAAAGCAACTAGGAGCAATCGCTCATGTTTGAGCTTAGCGAGCAGCAGGCATAGTAAGAATGAAAGTTCAACTAAATGAACAGTTACCAGATAAAAAATAATAGAAACCATAAAGTGAAATACTCTGTTCATAATTTGATGTTCACATTTGACTAAGGGGATAATTATGGGATTTGACATTTGTGGTCACAGACCAATGAAGAGAATGAAATAATTACATCTGGACAGTACTTATGTGCACCCTCATTCAGGTACTTCGTAGCTAATCTGTATGGGATTACAACAAATTTGCATACCATAATTATTTAATCTGTTCTACGAACAGTGACTCGCATAAGGAAAATAAAATTTGAAGGCCCATAAGTACCAACTAAGACTTAAACAATAACCCAAAACATAGTATATTAATTAATACAGAGTTCAATCACTTCATCATGATCAAATTAAAGGACTTTTCAAGGACGGTGAGGACCCCACAAGCATTTTCAAGGACCTCGGTCTACAAAAATTAAAACACAGATTAGGCTCAAGACGTAATTAATAAAGTTATACCTTTTTTACATTTGAACTTTAAAAAAATTAATAAAGCAGATGGTAAGAATTTGCAACTTATCTATGTGATAGTGCCGTGTTGCAAAAACATTTTCATTAAATCAGCAGGCCACATATTAAAGTTACCCCGCCTCATGGGTTTTATTCAAGCACTCTTCAAGGGCCCTACCAAAAATACTTTTTTTCAAGGGATTGTTGACCTGGATAAAACAAGTAAAATTCAAGCCGTTTCAAGGTCTTCAATGATTGATGTTTTCACTGATCTGTTATAATTTCATAACTTTATATAGATATCAACTTCAAAACAGACAGAGCCATTTAAAGTGGCTGGCAAACCTAGTTTGGTGATGTGGCATGCGTGTGCGAAAAGCATTAGATTCATCAGGGGGGGGTATGCAAATTTTTTCCGAACACTAGGCGGGGGTGGGTGGGTGGTTCAGCAGCCCGGCTAACACAATTTTTTTTCCAGTAGTAATTTTTCTTCAAAATAATGGGACAACAGGTTTTAAGAATTTTGGGGTTTGAGTTCACCATCAGTTAATGAGGGATGACACCAATGGGTCAGCTTGCTAAATGTTTTCATCAATGATCTATCAATGCACATTGACATGGAAAGGCTCAGGTTTAAATAGACTATTGAGGGTGATTAGGGGGTGGTGGGTATCCAGTGGGCAGAACAAATAAAAAAGTGCCTAGTGTCCGGAATTTTTTTCCTGACCCCCACCCCCCTGGATTCATTAGAATTTTTTAATAAATTAATTAGTTTAGTTATGGAAATTAAGAGTGGGCAGGTTGCACAAACGTGTTATGTGGAGAGCTCAAATTACAAATGTGATTGTTAAAATAAGCTGGCGTAGAATGGAGTATCAGAGACCAGTTACCTAAAAATCGCAAATGACATCGTTTCAACCATTTTTTAGCCATCTGTTGAAAGAGTGATGCAACAGATAACATATATACACAACCTTTAACCCTTTCATGACAAGAGCTTCCTGAAATTTTTGAAAACCCTGTGCCAATGCATTCTCTTATATATGCGAGGCTCCCTGTGCATATATAAGAGAATTCATTGGCCTAACAGTAATTACCTTGACCTTGTAAGCCAGAGCATTCTCTAATATATGCGAGATTCCTTGTGGGAGACTCGCATATATAAGAGAATGCACTGGCACAGGATCTTTAATGCTGCATCAGCGCAGCTCCCATTATGGAAGGGTTAAATATTGTAGAAAGTTAAAAATATTATGTGGCACCGCCCTTCACATCTACTGAGACTCTTGAGTGAAGTAAAATTGCATAGAACATGTCTATCATATTCCAGTGAGATCAAGCTCCCCCGGTTGCTCAGTTTGTAAGATGCATGGCATATTAGACCGAGGTAAACAGTCTAATGATTGTGAAGCTTGTTTGAATCCAGATAAAAAGGCGTAATTGTGATAAATGCACAGGGAAGTAAAATCTGATATTCGTGTATCTGGACAAGTTTGTCAGTTATTTTTTGGTTGGTGGTTTCTACGTAAAGTAGAGTGATTCCCCAGTGAAATTAACCCTCTGTTCGGTCTTTCCTCCAACAGTAATTTGAACTAACGTTGTGATATGTGCTAGCAACTGAAATGGCGATAAACCCCGAACAAATCAAACCAGCCCAATGAGCAGGGAGTTAGCCAGGAATTGGAACATGGGCACCCAAACCCATTTCATAAATCACTGGGTGACAGGGTACATGTCTATGATGTCATTGGACTGATCTAGAGGTGGCGTCATCATGTCCATTTTATATATATGGGGCTTCCCATGGGAAACAGGGGCCTCTTGTCACAGGCTGTTCCACAGAGCATATTTACAATGTTTTCCTTGTTAAATATATACATCATAATTACACTGTCCATTCCCTGTCAACATTGTTGAGATAGATTTGTCCATCTTCATTCGTAACTGCCAGTCCAAATGATGGGTGGACGGGTTCACTGGCTAATGACACTCTTAATCTTTGGGTAGAGTTAAGCCCTAACTCCTAATCTTGTCACTCAAAATATCAATGGGTTTGAAAACCTAATTAAATATCCCACAGTTAATAGGGATGCACTAACGTTTAAGCATTCAACATCTCTCAACGATGTATAGAGCAAGGTATAAGAAATTAGAGAGTAGACATAGGAAAACAACAAGAAACAAACATCGCAACAAAGGGAAACAGCTCAACAGAAGACAAAACTGGTTGACATGTGAACATAAAGCTGGTGTGTACAATAACTTCAATCTTAGTATTCTAGATCACATATACAGTAATGCCCTAAATAATCTACTCCTTAACCGCAGCAGAATTATGGGTAACTTTTCAGGATTTAGTCGGAAATATGGCTTGTTGCCATTCATCAACAAATGGCAACAAGCCATATTTCCGACAAAATCCTGAAAAGATACCCATAATTCTGCTGCGATTAAGGAGTAGATTATTTAGGGCATTACTGTAAGTGGTTTTGTAAGACCATTTTCAAATGTAGATAAAATTTGTTCTATTCCCATTAATATTTATATGAACAATATAAGAATTAATTTTGCCAATAAATAATTGAAATAGTAAAGACTTCGATATATTTTAATACTTATAGATAGAGAAACACAAAGAATGCATTTGTTGGGATGTTCAGTTAAGACTATTTGTTGATCTTATTAGCTGAATGTCCCTACAAATGATTCAATGGGAATCAAATAACTACCCATTACCCAACTTCCAATTAACTTCTCTTTTAAAGCCTTTTACAGGGACTCAAGGCCTTCAAAGTAGGTTCATGCAAAATAACATAAATTGAATAAAAGTCTGTAAAACAACTATCATCAACATGTTCATGTAAAAATAGATCAAGTTCGTTCTTATTTTCATTATTAATAACTCTCCAGTAATGAGATTTTGCATCTTGAAACCATTATTATATAAACATTACTGTTATGGTGGCATTACCAACAAAAGTCCAATTAGATACCAAAGTTTAATAAAAACTTTATTCGGAAAATAATATTTAGACTAAATTATTTTAACTTACACGCAATCAGTGATATTTATTGCCAAATCAGTTTTGTTTACATAACAATGGTTCCAATATGCAAAATTTCAGTTTTGGAGAACTACAACTAATGAATATAATAGCAAATCTTATTTATTTATTAATGTTCTTCATGGTGGTGATGTTTTTACAGACTACACATTGTTTTGCACATTTACCCACTGTGATTACCTTGGGTTCCTTGAAGATGATTATCTGAGTAAATCATATGCATGTATCCCCATATTTTCCATAAAGTTACCAATCTCATATAAAGTTAGTGTACGCACAATTGCTAAACAATTGCCAAACAGCATAAGCAATTCAAAAATCTTAACAGAAAAATTATAACTGAAATCAACTAATGAATAAGCATAGAATTATTGAATTAATTCTAAATAGCATAACGTATTCAACAAAGAGAATAATTTAATTATTCACCAAATCTTGATGAATAGCAAATATGGTTAATGTTCATCAATATAACAATAGAATATTTTTTTCAAAATATCAGTCTGACCCTCCCATTTCATAACATTACAAAGTAATCAGTGTATAGATATGCACTTGAGACTTTGTAATCAGAAGACGACATTTTATTCAACAGTAGCCAGCAAATGGTAATAAAACTGATAAGTTTAATAGTTATTACTGAGAGGGCCAGACTAATATTGATTGAAAATATATATATGATTCAAATTAGGAACTGAATTGTGCTCATTATGGCTGTCAGAAAATTATCCAAAGTGGATATGTGTCAAGATTATTTTGTAAATATGTACTTCTATTGACTTCCCTGAGCTTTCCACAGCAATCTGATATATCTAGAATATACACCACCTGAGGCCTTAATATTTAGCGAGAATCAAAATACAGCTTTTCTAAAATGAATCAACTGATTGTACGAGAATCAAACTAAGAATAATTTTTCTGATTCTCGTCAGATTTTAAGCCCTGACCACAGTGAGCACTATATGTTCAGTAGTATCTAATGATTGATCGATTTCAGTATCAACAACATGGTAAATATCATCAATGACATGGTAAGTATCTCAAATTCAATCACAAAAGAATATATAGATATAAGATAGATACAAGGAGAGTATATGTCAATGTATAAACATTTCATCTGACTTCAACTACTCTGGAACGTACACAGCAAAACCGGGTCAACTTGAATGGGTTGGTACCGGTAGTTATTAATACATTGGCCCAGAGTTTCAAGTTAATAGTAACTATTTGCTAATACAGTTCAATACTCAGTTCAATACAAAATTTACCAAAAAGTCATAACCTTGCAGAAAAAAGGGTAGCTTGGAGCTAAATTTGTTTGTCTTTTTTTGTTTTATTTTATTTTAGCTAAAATTCTGGTTATGATAATTTAGGTACAATTTGGTTTGCCCTGGGCCTGATCTTTTTATGTGTTGCAACATTTCTGAACCTCTATTCATGAATATATTACAATGTTACGATGAACATTCTGATTATATTAAGATAGGGAGAAGCAATAATAAATGGATTCATGAGTTGTTGATGTCAGATGAAAAATTTGTCATACAATAAATTTTAAATAAGCCCCACTGAGATATCTATACAAATTTGATAGTTATTAAAGCAAAATTTTGATGGGCATTATGGTCTATTAACAGCTAAACATAAATGATTAACAGTCTCGTGAAATCCGATTTTCATGGTAAAGGACTGTTAATTATTTCAAGTGGGCCATTAATACACAATAAAATGCCAGATAAATCCATGTTACTATTATAGCACCATCCATATGGACATTTTAGAATTCAAAGTGAAGACATTAGGTGAAGAAACAGGAGCTGCTTTCTTCTGAAAATAATGATCCCAAAGGAAATGGAACTTATTATCTAAACATTTCCCTCAATAAATAGGACTCCTTCTGAACTTTTATTTATCAGTCATCTGCTTATATTGCCTGGGCATCCTTGCAAATAAATATAATATTTCTTTGAGTTATTCCGCTTACGACCGGGTCGGATGGACGGACGCATGCACACATGGACGGACGGTGCTGATTTCTATAGTCCCTCGAAAATTGACAAATAGACAATTCCAATGTACAAGTAAGATTACAGTCTATAAAAGAAACTTTAGATGATTCCTACAGGTCAGACCAAAAGAAATTCAAGACATTCCAACATCATTTTGCGGCAATTTTCTTTGGTTTTCTTTCTTGAAATTCAAGGCTATTTTTGAGACATTCTATTATGCGTCCAGTGAGTAGGTGTGGTGTATTAAGGCCATTTATAAAAATTCAAGCACTATCCATGCGTTGAATGGTAATATGTCACTCCAAGCTTTCAAGATTTTACGAGAGCTCTGCATAAGAGGTTTCATGAAGAAAGTTTTCCGAGATCATTTTCATCCATTTTGACTCAGTGGGGCTTTTGACGCATATGTGGTACTTACTTGATCTGTTTGAGTTGTAGGGGACCTGCAGTCCTCTATATTAAATCCCTGATTTAGGTTCTCCGTAGGCTGTAGTTTTTTACCCCTGGGTGACCTTGGTGCTCGCTGATAAGGGTCCATTGAGCCTATTAAAATAAAAAGTCAGTGTAGAGCTGAATCAGAATCAAGATAAAGTCACCTATAACAGACACAAATGCCGATCTATATGTTAAAGTAAGTATATGAAAACATTACTAAAATATATGCTGAGAACAAATGTGAATCTGTACTATAAAAGTTCATTTGATTAAAACAATGATCACAATGCATATAATCTGATAGGTGGCGAAAATTATAGGAAATTTTGACCATAGTAAAACACTTTTTAACAAATACAAGTTCTCATAAAATGAGGAGACATTCTGAAAATAGAATACGCCTCTCCATGTTCTCACAGCGAAATTTTGTGCCAACTTTTATAAGGGTTTTGTAGTGAATCATACAATATTATTTGCAATCACAAGAGAGCTCATCTCTTCTCAATTGATACATGTTTCCTTTTGTTTAGTTAGAGGTTAAAATAATTTTGTCATTAAGACATATCAAGACACATCTCATATCAAATGAAATAATCATATAAAACTATCATCTCGCCAATATAGTTGCTTATAAAACTAATAAATGTTACCATATAGATCTGGGGTACCCAAATTAAAAAGGCAAGTTTTCTGTATGTAATCCACAATTACCAGTCCAGATTCATTTCCGAAAGCCAGCCTGTTGAAAATAAGACAGTTTGAATTAATCAGCTATGGAAACTTTCTTACAGCAACCTGGCAAACATACAGTAATGCCCTAAGTAATCGACTTCTTAACCACAGCAGAATTATGGTTAACTTTTCAGGATTTAGTTGGAAATATGGCTTGTAGCCATTCATTGGAAAGCCATATTTCCGACTAAATCCTGAAAAGTTACCCATAATTCTGCTGTGTTTAATGAGTCGATTACTTAGGGCATTACTGTAGCCACACAAAGTTGAATGTGGATAGACATTACACATATATATCATGATATAACCTGGATTCCAAATTTTATTTTAAATCTCTCATGACTGGAGCTCAGACCTGTTACCTTCAAAAAATATTTTCCGGGAGATTGGTCACTCGTTTCCGTGAGATTGGGGTCACCGTCCGGGAGATTTTTTACATTGGACTCCTTTTGCATTTTTTAATTTCAATAAAGAAAAAATTCAACAAAGTATTCTTCAGGAAAACAGTTATTGTGCAGTTATACATTTTATTGTCTGAATTTGTCTCATTTATAGAGAAAACATTGCAGGCCACGACGTATCAACAACGATAAACTACTTTCGGTTTCATTTACATCTCACGAGATTTCAACTGTCATGTTAAAAAGTACAATTCAGGAATGGACTTGTAAAGTTTAAAATCTAGAACGCATGTTTCTTTTGATTTTTATCATACCATTTCAAGAGACCACGAGTCCTTCAACTTTGAATCATATCGTCGGCATTTTGCCTGTCTTTCCGCAGAATCAGACATTTAAAAAATATAATGTATTGTCGCCAATTTACTGAGACATATATAATTATAAATGACCATATATGAAAACAGTCTGGCATAGTTAATATTAGTTTTATAACGTGAGGTTCATTCATCCTTTGTTTGTTAAAACATGTGGGTGACAAACCATTTATTGCCATACTAATTACCCGCGGCACATTCAAATGGCAGCTACTCCAAGCTATCGTGTAACAGCAGTGTCTGCACCGGATGCTAAACAATCACACCCGGGCAGGTAGTCTCGCATATTCTCGCTTACCGCGTTATAATACAATGAAAACGAAAGTAACTTTTTATTATTTTTTTGTGTGAGCAGATTGTTTCAAACCGTGAGATTAGGAGGTGTCGCCGTGACACCGTGAGATGCATGGTGAAAGCGGGAGTCTCACGGCGAATCCGTGAGAAGTAACAGGTCTGCTGGAGCTGCGCTGGTGCATTCGCTAATATATTCGAGCCTCACATATGGAAAATGCACTGGCTTACAAGGTCAAAGTAACTATTGTTTGGCCAATGTATTCTCTTATATATGCATGGCTTCCAATGGAGACTCACATATATAAGAGAATGGATTGGCACAGGATTTTCGCTAAATTTCAGGAAGCTCGTCATGGGACAGTTCAAGTCGAATGTTTTGTCTACTTTCAGGGATAGTGAATCTCAATTCTGTGTAAATATTCTATTCATATTCCACGAATGATAAAACAGTCATACCTTCATTATATTTTGGCCCAATCACAAACACCAGGTGTACTTTAATATGTAATAATTTAATCATAAGCTGTCAATCCACAGATTACTATAAAACAACTGGTTGTCACACTTTTAGCTATTACGGTTATTTCTCAATAACCTATATTTCTTGACTGATTTCCGCTACAGAAATGTCAGCAGCATCGAGTGATGTGACCACGCCTATATACATATACCGCATGCATAAAATATACATAAAAACTATTTGATACTTCCTACAATTTAAAAGTGAATTTCAATGTTACATCAGAATTCATTCCGTAGGACTGCCCTTCCAAAATGAAAGTGTCAATGACACTGTAGCTCAACTTGGAAAGGGAATAATTTAATGTATTACAGTCAATGGAGCGATTAGGAATGTGGAAAGTTGAATGTCTAATACTAGTTTATCGACATGAAGATATATATAAAATCTAAGATGGTTGCTGGCGGCTATGTTTTCCAATAAAATTCAAAAGCATTTGATAGCTTTAGTCAAGCAAATAGTAAAATGCAAGATGGCTACCAGCAACCATGTTTTTTGGCCAAATAACCCCAAAATGACTCGTTCCCATCTGCATTCCAATTTCAACAGCCATGACAAATTTTACGATGATCACACTAACGGGTACGACCTGTAGCCTGTGCTAAAGAATTTAGTCATACAAAGAGTAAAATCCAAGATGGCTGCTGGCGGCCATGTTTTTTGGCCGAATGACCCCAAAATGACTCGTTCCCATCTACATGTCATTATTAACATTCATGACACATTTTATGATGATCAGACTAAAGGTACGACCTGTAGCCCGTGCTCAAGGATTTAGTCATACAAAGAGTAAAATCCAAGATGACTGCTGGCGGCCATGTTTTTCGATCGAATGACCCCAAAATGAGTCGTTCCCATCTACATGTCATTGTTAATATCCATGACAAATTTTATGATGATCAGACTAAAGGTACGACCTGTAGCCCGTGCTAAAGAATTCAGTCATGCAAAGATTAAAATCCAAGATGGCTGCTGGCGGCCATGTTTTTTGGCCGAATGACCCCAAAATGACTCGTTCCCATCTACATGTCAATATTAACATCCATGACAAATTTCATGATGATCAGACAAATAGTACGAACTGTGGCCCGTGCTAATGGATTAAATTTTGAAATCCAAGATGGCTGCTGGCGGCCATGTTTTTTGGCCGAATGACCCCAAAATGACTCGTTCCCATCTACATGTCATTATTAACATTCATGACAAATTTTATGATGATCAGACTAAAGGTACGACCTGTAGCCCGTGCTAAAGGATTTAGTCATACAAAGAGTAAATTCCAAGATGGCTGCTGGCGGCCATATTTTTCGGGCGAATGACCCCAAAATGAGTCGTTCCCATCTACATGTCATTGTTAACATCCATGACAAATTTCATGATGATCAGACGAACAGTACGACCTGTGGCCCGTGCTAATGGATTAAATTTTGAAATCCAAGATGGCCGCTGGCGGCCATGTTTTTCGTCCGAATGACCCCAAAATGATTCGTTCCCATCTACATTCCAATTTCAACAGCCATGACAAATTTTATGATAATCAGACTAAAGGTACGACCTGTAGCCCGTGCTAAAGATTTAGTCATACAAAGAGTAAAATCCAAGATGGCTGCGGGTGGCCATGTTTTTGGGCCGAATGACCCCAAAATGACTCGTTCCCATCTACATGTCAATATTAACATTTCAGGACGATCAGACAAACAATACGGCCTGTAGCCCGTGCTAATGGATTGAATTTTGAAATCCAAGATGGCCGCTGGCTGCCATGTTTTTTTTCCGAATGACCCCCAAAATGAATCATTCTGGTCTAAATGTTGATGTCAACAGCTATGACAAATTTCATAATGATCTGACCAAAGGTACGACCTGTAGCCTGTATTGTTGACGCCTTACGTACACACACGCACACACGGACGACAAAGCCATAGCAATAGCTCAAACTTTACAAAGTAAAGTTGAGCTAAAAATAACCGTAAAGCTAACCCTCAGTGCACAAGTACCTAGAGAAATCAGCAAGACTCATGCTAACAGTTTGCAAAGAAAAAATAAAATAAACTAACAATTCAGTGCTACGGCCGTGTTTCACTGGCGCACTTGCCATTTGCTTGAACAGTTGCCATTTATAGCCAATCAAAAATGATGAATTGACGACGCCACTTGATCAATGGGTAATTAGATGTCTGAGTGTCAGCGTAACTGTTTCAACTATATGCGCCCTTTTCTTCGGAAATATTCTCAAGAGTTTCGCTCGTTTTACTTCTACTTCTCCTGTGAAATGATGGATTAAACTATAAGAAATATCTCTTGTTTCGATTAAGGTTATGAGTTATAACCAAAAAGTTTGAAGACAAATTTATTACAACGTATTTTAGAATTTGTTGATTAAGGTTATAAGTTATAACCGAAAAGTTTGAAGATTTATTGAAAATTTATTATAACGCACTATAGAATTTGTCTTTGAATTTTTCGGTTTAATAACTTCATAACCTTAATCCTAATATAGATACAAGAGTTATTTCATAATTAAAACAAGAATTTAATAGTTTCACTTACACTCCATATGTGGAGCTCACAGAAATCGACGTGACATTGCCAGGTGCTTCTCCATCTACCCACGACAGCAAACATACTATCTCGGGGCAGTATCCATTACTCCACTTCCTCGCTCCAGATTTGACCTTTAGAGATGTGATGTTTTCAGTCTGGAATCGGATGAAGAACATGGCAATTGATCAATATATAGGTTTATTGGAAGCGAGCTGATCAGCTGTGTAAATGCTAAAGTATAAGAAACCAGCCCACAGACATTCTACCTAATCAATGGGGGCGTCCTATTCAATTTAATTTATAATGATTTGAATGGTGAAACAATCAGTTGATACAATAGTAAAGATTCGTGGAAGCTCAATATTCATGTCTCAAGTCTCTTGAGAATCAAGTCTGTATATAGTGTCTGTCATTTGCAGAATGAGGTCCCCAGAAGGTGCATTTAATAACAGAGGGCTAGCATCACTGAATTCACCCTCTGGGGACCTCATTCTGCTTAGGCCTCGTCCTTCTGGGAAGTATCTATAGTCTCAAATTAACATTGTTTTCAGTAACTTTTTCCCTTCTGTTCAGTTTCTATATCCCCTAATTTGCAGAAGATAAAATGCATAAATCAAGGTAACTAATGGATGAACATCACCATCTTCAACTGGGAAACTTCAATCTGATCTAGGTCGCCCATAGAAGTTAAGGCCTAAGCAAACTGAGGTTCCCAGAGGGTGAATTTAGTGATGCTACGCCACCATGCAGGATTGTGTCACTAAATTCACCCTCTGGGGATCTCATTCTGCAAATGAAAGAAACACAATTTCAAGGCCTCTTGAGGATTTATAGCAGCTTGTCTTGTCAATGAGTTAACCCTTTCGTTACAGAGGCCAGATAAACAAAATAGATCATTTCTCAGGGAAAGCATCGTCCCCAAATAACCCCAAATGCTCCTCAAGCATACAGTAATGCCCTAAATAATCAACTCCTTAACAGCAGAATTATGGGTAATTATTCAGGATTTAGTCGGAAATATGGCTTGTTGCCATTCATCGGAAAGCTCCTAATGATCTGAACATTTACCACCAATTAATAGAAATCCTTCTGCACTTGTATTATCTCTTTGTCTGTCGTCTGCTTAAATTACCTGAGCATGTGAAGCACTGTGCCCAGTGAATAATACCTGGTATACAATGTATACTTTTACAACTGAATGGAAGAATCATCTAGTATAGAAAGGGTTCACCATTTGATGACTAAACACAAATTGATGAGTAGTTAACTGGGGAAATGTTGAGAATTAAGTTCCCAATGGATGTTTGCTTCTTTTTTCTACCTCGAACTTCTATCTTCCGAATGGGTGCTTTATACCACAAGTCGATATTTGTAATCTAGAATGTTCATGTCTCCCAATTAATGCAATGAGCGCCCACGGAGACCTCTAACAGTGAAATAGTTTGCGTCTACACCCGCCCACAAATACAAACGTCTGCATAGTGCTTATGAACCCCACATAATTCATTGCTTTGTCGATAGAGGCGGGCTGCGTATTTGCATACCAGAGGGTATCTATCACATTGAAACATAACATTTCAGCATGTGAGACTACAATTATAAGAGTTACTTTTCTTTCACATACAACAAAAAAATCCATATATGCATACGTGTCCAAAATACAGATAATTGGATTGACAGTTACTATATACTACATATATATCCTATGATATGTACAACGCAAAACAAATATTTTATTATATGTTTGCATATCGCAGTTTTGTTTCAAACAGAGTTATACCAGTATATCTGCATGTATCTATTTTTTATTCCGAAATTTTTGTATTTGTCTCATTTATCGAGATTTATCATTGGCATAAAAGTAATAATTCCTTGTATATTATAAAACTGTGTTTTAAGTCGGTTAACGGACTCGCGACTGGACATTCAAAAGTAAATCTAATTTCTAATGCATGCAGTAGCTCGTCCATTAACCCTAACTTAAAACATGGATATGACGTCACTCCTTTGTTCATAGCTTCCAGTATATAGGATGATTATTTTCGAGGTTGTACATTATTTTTACAAACAACGATCCATTATTTTAATAACGGATGCTCAATATGTGAACGATTTCATTTTATATGACTTGCATGTATGATACCATAATATATGCTTGTATCCATCTAGACAATGATTATCAAGTATAATACCGCTCTGATTGATATCTAGAACATGACAAAAGGGATATGCCTATAGAGCCTCATCACTCAGTTGGGGGTTGCATGTTTAACTTCAAATTTCAGGTACGTTGTTTCACGTAGACTTTGAATTTTCAACTGTTAAAAGTTTCTTGAATCTAATTCCATTAAAAACCTGAACTAATATAGTAATATAAATTTAAATGTAGTCTTTCGATCTTCAGTAACGATCTTAACCTACAAGATCGCCAAATCTCAGATTAGGCATATAACTGGGTTATGCCAGTCCATTAATTTGACAATGGGTTAAGATGTCATGCAGCCCATGAGCAGGTGTTAAGAGTTAAGAACCGACCACATGGTACAACTCAGGTTTCGGGTTAATCCATTCTGATCAGAGGACTCGGCCATGTTTCAAGTCAGGGAGGGGCAGCAAAATGATTAAATATTTTTTGTCGTCAATTTCCAAATTTATACATAATCATCTCCATTATATTCACCTCATTCGAGTCAGGGGTGCACAGAGGGGGAGAAGGGCACCAAAATTTTAGAACCGATTTCCACCAATTTGATACATATTCTTCTCCACCATACAAGGAATCTAATCGTTTTATTTAAAGAGGCCAAATTTGGGTCGTTTGGATGAGAGATGGGGACACTAAATTTAATAAGATAATCATCTCTGTGATATCAGGTGTCTAATTGACATGGTTTAAATATGTCAAAAGTGGTGCCATTTGAATCATGAATGGGGAGTAGAGGGTCACCAGAGCTGATACAAATATGTTTAGCACTAATTTTCACCAAATTCCTACACATTTGGTACCGTTTGGGCCAGGGCTGATAGATATGGGGCACTAACATTGATCAAAATATTTGATATCCACCGAAGTTATATATAGTCATCTCCGTGCATAATTCGTTCTGAGGAGTGTTTGGCGTTAAAATTTTACAAACTCGACAAATGGTGACCGAATTAAGTCACTTGAACAATGATATCTTCTCAACACTCATATTTATATGGGGATGGGAATCATGGCATTCATATAGTGATCTGGCAAAAACAGATACATGGAAGAAAGCTTTAAAAGTATATCTGTCATTCTAGTTAAGAGCTACATATATTCCTGAAAAATGAAAATGTATTGTTACACATTTGAGTCTGTCCCACTCGAGATTGATTGATTTATTGATTGATTTGTGTTTAATGTCGCTTTAAGCAACATAGGTCATATAACGAGATTGCCAGTTTTAGTGGTGTAGAAAATTTGCACACCTATCGCTAATCTAATAGTGTTTTAAATGGCTAATAAACTCGTCAACCATGTGCGGCAAACCATGGCCATTGGCGAGTAACTGGCAACTCCACGAGATACCCTTATCGCCAGTGCTTTAGGGTGAAACGACTTGGAGTTGTACACCTAACTGATTGATCCACTGAGCCCACCCCCCCCCTCCCACTCGAGATACAATTTGTCAAGAGAGATGGAAATGCGTAGCGGGCCTGTTCAAAATAATGGTCAAATATAGTTTCTTCTGTGATAAAAGAAAGTAGAACATGACTTTTCAGGTACATGTGCCCGATACAGAGGACTTTTAAATTTTTTTTAGAACAGACTCATGGCCTAAAGTAACCATCTTAAATTCTCGCTCTGTGTCAGGCACATATAGCTGATATATAGCAACATTTCATTTAACTGAGAATAATTAGCCACGCAGTATAGACCATGAACATTCCTACACCTCGACATGTCTTTAAAAATGCATCTACATGGATATATGATAACCAGGTATCCTCAAGATTTTAGTCTAACCCACAAGATTGATTTATACATCTCTATGTAAAACCCAATTATCGTCTTTTCTTTTTGCGAACTAATGAGTTTATGGTGTTCATGTTTTTATCCCAGTAAAAATATTAACCCTTTACCCAACAGAAGGGCCCTGTGCCAATGCATTCTCTTATATATGCGAGTCGACCATAGGTCGCCTCGCATATATAAGAGAATGCATTGGCTTAACACATTAAAAATTATAAAATTGTTAAAGAATGTAAGAAAAAATGGTAAAAAGTGTTAAAAAAAGATTTTTTTTAGGTCAATGCATTCTCTTATATATGCGAGGCGACCTATGGTCGACTCGCATATATAAGAGAATGCATTGGCACAGGGCTAACTGTAACTATCACAATGTGGTCAAGGAGCCGGTTCCAATGATATCCATATTTGTATGGTTCTATTGAGACAGACCGAAGATATTTTAGGCTGTTGAAGCTTTATTTGGCCGGTTTTGGCCGTTTTGTTGGGTAAAGGGTTAAAACAAAAACAAAAGCAAAGGTCAATTCCAACCAATATTTTGAGCAAGAGTATTCTCTATTCCAACCAATTGTCCACAGCAGAGGGTTTCACATCAATTTAACCCTTTACCCAACAAAACGGCCAAAACCGGCCAAATAAAGCTTCAACAGCCTAAAATATCTTCGGTCTGTCTCAATAGAACCATACAAATATGGATATCATTGGAACCGGCTCCTTGACCACATTGTGATAGTTACAGTTATGCCCTGTGCCAATGCATTCTCTTATATATGCGAGTCGACCATAGGTCGCCTCGCATATATAAGAGAATGCATTGGCCTAAAAAAATCTTTTTTTAACACTTTTTACCATTTTTTCTTACATTCTTTAACAATTTTATAATTTTTAATGTGTTAAGCCAATGCATTCTCTTATATATGCGAGGCGACCTATGGTCGACTCGCATATATAAGAGAATGCATTGGCACAGGGCCCTTCTGTTGGGTAAAGGGTTAACCTGGGCAACGCCGAGTAACCCTGCTAGTTATATTATATATATACTTATTATTACTGCCTCGAATCATAAATTCATTTTAGTATAATTACCATGTTGCTTGCATTGTTCATAGAGCACATGAGTGTATTTTGTACTCAGCCATGGCTCAAATTCATTTTTGTTGTTGCATATATTCTGTTGAGTAAACGAGAGACCATTCACAATCGGCAGATGTATACTGTTATGTACTATTATAGACAAATGTACATAACACAAATTATTGGAATTTATGGGCCACTCGCATTTATTTAAGAGAATGCACTGGTACCGGATCTGTAATGCTGCACCACCACAGCCTTGGGTTAAATGTGAAAAAGGTGACCTGGACATGGAATACTTGGGTTAACCCTTTTCCCAACAGCACATGTAGTAAAACCACGTCATATAGCCAACGTCACCAGGTATGAAGGTAATTACGTTAGCCAACAGGAATTTGACGTTATACTATCATTGGGTGTTTCCCCACACTGGCCACAGGTATAATTTATGTGCCATGTGTATCATCCGATATGCAACAACAAACATGCTTTCACTTAAGTGTCATCTGTGAATACGATAATGGAAACATAAACCAATAGACAAACTAATTTATGTGCATATAAACAACCGTTTATCTTCATTTTATCACACATGTGAGTCAAAAATGACATTTTATGCAAATTTACGGTATGCCTATGCGAGTATGTCCTTTAGTTTAAATTTGTTTACCCACGGATTCGTGTCCTGATAGAAAAAAAAATAATTCATGATTTTTGAAAACAAAAAAGCTTATTATAAATAAAATAATTCAACCAAATGTCTTTATATTTTATGTGCATTAATCATATAAACCATGATTTGACAAAAGTCGTAAAAAGACTTCCGATAAAAGCGGAAATTATTAGCAATTACGTCACGTTGCTTTGTGAAAGTTTGTAAATTTTCGTGCAAAAACCACATGTTCAAAGGTCACTTTTTGTTGATTCTAAGAATGTTTTCATTGACAACCAATGACATCAATGATTAGAAGTTTGAACTGATTTCATTGGCTCAAGTTTAGGGGTGGAGTTTCCCCATTGATGCTAATTAGATGACAGAAAACGAGCGCGAATTGTTCGAAATGGCAGTGGGCTAACTTAGCAAGACGTCGCCAGCAGGTGCTCGAATGTGTCGCTTGGGATATTCTTTGTTTTATCGACATTGCGTTGATATAAGTACCTTATTACTTTATACTCGGTAATTATATATGCATACACGCAAAGAAGCTTCCCAAGATGAATTTGAGATATCTGCATGTCAACTGTAAACTCGCCTTTATTTAGAAGCACCCGCATTGGGCTGACTTGATGTCAAACCAGGAGATATTTACTTTTTTTTTTATTGATTTCTTTCTCGATCGATCAGGGTCGATGGTCTTTTGCGTGGTATATTTGAAATCTTGAACAGATGGACATATAAAAGTAATATCTCATCAATTTATTATACTAAATTTGTAGATAATATATATAAAAAAGTTTTAATTATGTGTTCAGAATCCCGCCGATAGCACAACAACGGCCGCGTCCGTAGTTACATTACAACCGGAAATAATATTCCGATGCTCCGACATAACCTGATTTCGCAGAGTAAATTTGTGCAATAAAAGCAGAAAGATCCACTTTGAGTCATCAATTTGGAATTGCAATGTTCGAGTTCTCAAATTAAATAACAATTGTGACACTTAATGAATATGTTTCACAACATTTGGTTTGTGGAGAAGTTCACCTACATTAAATATTGATCAAATTTCGTCTTCGTCGAAAATTCTTTACCAGTGAACCACGTGTTTCTGTTTCTTGTTTTCATTTTGTCAGCCAATACGAGACTGAGAACATACTCGATGTCAACATTTTTTAATATTTAGGAAGGCAAGGTGGAAATACGTGCCTTCATTATGATGTTAGTCCATTAAACAAAATATTATTATAAAAATCTTTTTTCACGGGTGAAGTGACAATCATAATGGAACTCGACAGGAAAAACATCCCAATGGCTGGGTCCGCAACTGTCACACTGAGATTTTGCTTAGCTGTGGCCGATTTAATTACGGCTGGGGAAAATGTTCATATTGCACTATTTGGAAATATAAAATCACCACTTAAGAAATTATACATAATCCAATATAAATTTCAAGTTGTCATATTTTACATAGATTACCCTCGCGGCCACGCATAACGCAATCAACAAGGAAGCGTCTCTGACAACAACTTTCGTTTTCATCGAAACCACGTGTTTCTATTTCGTTTGTTTTCATTTTGTCGGCCAAATCAGTATTCTAAGTAAACATTTTGCAAATCTAAAGCCTAGCAAAGGAAGAAAGGATTTAATATGTGCCCTTCATGATCTTAACCATCAGCAGAACAAAACACAATCAATGTAAATCGTCATTATTATTCTTTATTCGAGTCTCAAATCCGAGTGTTGAAAATGCAAAAATTAAAGACGTCAAAAGACGATACGCACGCTACAACAAAAGACGATACGGACGCTACAACGAAAGACGTCAAAAGACCATACGTTGGAATAAGGGTTAAGAGAGTCCAATTTAAGTTTACAATGATAAGGTATCAAATTCTACCAACAATATAGATCAAGATATTAAAGCCACCTCACTGCTGACCCATTAATATCAATTATATAGCAGAGTTGTCAACAAATCACAGGAATTGTTTATGTTGAAAGCTGGCATCACTATTAAACCAATAGCATTTATAATGACCTCAGACCATCTGTAGAGTGATATCTTCAGCTGTGCAAGGCAGCAAAGATGTTCAAGTCTACTGTTAATATCATGTGATGTGTATTGTTGAATCTTTATTTTAAATTAGATACCACAGCTTTCTTTATCAGATTATCTGCACATTGGCATAAGAGACATCAATAGCTAAGTAGTCCAAAGGCATGGGATGGAATTAGTGAATTGGATTTAATGTCGCTCCAAACAAATTTACCAGTACATAACACAAGATTTTGGACAGATTTAAACAAATTTGGTGTGGTGACTCGGGGTAACTTTGGCAGAGTTATAATGGTGTTAGTTTTTCAAATTTTGTTAACTTAAATTTTTTTTTTTTTAATTATTTTAAAAAAAACCCATTTTATTATATATTTTTGTTCATTTATTTATTTATTGTTTTTAAATTGAGCAATTTTTTTTTTTTAAGAGTGAATATTTTTTCGAAAAAGGGCCATATCTCAGTTAAAAATAGTCGGATCATATTCGAACTCGATCTGTCTTTTGTGCTGAGAAATTCATATACAAAATTTGGTTCCGATCAGATAGACAATATTTTAGTTATCACACCATGCATAAAGTGTCTACGTACAGACAGAGACAGACGGACGGACGCACGACGAGTGGTCAATCCGGACAACGACACTATGTTTACCATACTATGGTATGGGTAAACATAATGAAAGTGTCAATGACACTGTAGCTCAACTTGGAAAGGGAATAATTTAATGTATTACAGTCAATGGAGCGATTAGGAATGTGGGAAGTTGAATGTCTATTACTAGTTTATGGACATGAAGAGAAAAGTAAAATCCAAGATGGCTGCTGGTGGCCATGTTTTCGGCCGATTGACCCCAAAAAGAATCGTTCCCATCTACATGTCATCGTTAACAGCCCTGACAAATTTTATGCTGATCAGACTAAAGGTACGACCTGTAGCCCGTGCTAAAGAATTTAGTCATACAAAGAGTAAAATCCAAGATGGCTGCTGGCCGCCATGTTTTTTGGCCGAATGACCCCAAAATTACTCGTACCCATCTACATTCCAATTTCAACAGCCATAACAAATTTTATGATGATCAGACTAAAGGTACGACCTGTAGCCCGTGCTAAAGGATTTAGTCATACAAAGAGTAAAATCAAAGATGCCTGCTGGCGGCCATGTTTTTTGACCGAATGACCCCAAAATGACTCGTTCCCATCTACATGTCATTATTAACATCCATGACAAATTTGATGATGATCAGACTAAAGGTACGACCTGTAGCCCGTGCTAAAGAATTTAGTAAAGAGTAAAATCCAAGATGGCTGCTGGCCGCCATGTTTTTTGGCCGAATGACCCCAAAATTACTCGTTCACATCTACATGTCAATATTAACATCCATGACAAATTTCATGATGATCAGCCGAACAGTACGACCTGTGGCCCGTGCTAATGGATTGAATTTTGAAATCCAAGATGGCCACTGGCGGCCATTATTTTTTGTCCGAATGACCCCAAAATGACTCGTTCCCATCTACATTCCAATTTCAACAGCCATCACAAATTTTATGATGATCAGACTAAAGGTACGACCTGTAGCCCGTGCTAAAGGATTTAGTCATACAAAGAGTAAAATCAAAGATGGCTGCTGGCGGCCATGTTTTTTGTCCAAACGACCCCAAAATGACTCGTTCCCATCTACATGTTATTATCAACATTCATGACATATTTTATGATGATCAGACTAAAGGTACGACCTGTAGCCTGTGCTAAAGAATTTAGTCATACAAAGAGTAAAATCCAAGATGGCTGCTGGCCGCCATGTTTTTTGGCCGAATGACCCCAAAATTACTCGTTCCCATCTACATGTCAATATTAACATCCATGACAAATTTCATGATGATCAGACGAACAGTACGACCTGTGGCCCGTGCTAATGGATTGAATTTTGAAATCCAAGATGGCCGTTGGCGGCCATGTTTTTTGTCCAAATGACCCCAAAATGACTCGTTCCCATCTACATTCCAATTTCAACAGCCATGAAAAATTTTATGATGATCGGACTAAAGGTACAACCTGTAGCCCGTGCTAAAGGATTTAGTCATACAAAGAGTAAAATCAAAGATGCCTGCTGGCGGCCATGTTTTTTTGACCGAACGACCCCAAAATGACTCGTTCCCATCTACATGTTATTATCAACATTCATGACAAATTTTATGATGATCAGACTAAATGTACGACCTGTAGCCCGTGCTAAAGGATTTAGTCATACAAAGAGTAAAATCCAAGATGGCTGCTGGCGGCCATGTTTTTGAGCCAAATGACCCCAAAATTACTCGTTCCCATCTACATGTCAATATTAACATCCGTGACAAATTTGATGATGATCAGACTAAAGGTACGACCTGTAGCCTGTGCTAAAGAATTTAGTCATACAAAGAGTAAAATCCAAGATGGCTGCTGGCGGCCATGTTATTTGGCCGAATGACCCCAAAATTACTCGTTCCCATCTACATGTCAATATTAACATCCATGACAAATTTGATGATGATCAGACTAAAGGTACGACCTGTAGCCCGTGCTAAATAATTTAGTCATACAAAGAGTAAAATCCAAGATGGCTGCTGGCCGCCATGTTTTTTGGCCGAATGACCCCAAAATTACTCGTTCCCATCTACATGTCAATATTAACATCCATGACAAATTTCATGATGATCAGACGAACAGTACGACCTGTGGCCCGTGCTAATGGATTGAATTTTGAAATCCAAGATGGCCGTTGGCGGCCATGTTTTTTGTCCAAATGACCCCAAAATGACTCGTTCCCATCTACATTCCAGTTTCAACAGCCATGACGAATTTTATGATGATCGGACTAAAGGTACAACCTGTAGCCCGTGCTAAAGGATTTAGTCATACAAAGAGTAAAATCAAAGATGCCTGCTGGCGGCCATGTTTTTTTGACCGAACGACCCCAAAATGACTCGTTCCCATCTACATGTTATTATCAACATTCATGACAAATTTTATGATGATCAGACTAAATGTACGACCTGTAGCCCGTGCTAAAGGATTTAGTCATACAAAGAGTAAAATCCAAGATGGCTGCTGGCGGCCATGTTTTTGGGCCAAATGACCCCAAAATTACTCGTTCCCATCTACATGTCAATATTAACATCCATGACAAATTTGATGATGATCAGACTAAAGGTACGACCTGTAGCCTGTGCTAAAGAATTTAGTCATACAAAGAGTAAAATCCAAGATGGCTGCTGGCGGCCATGTTATTTGGCCGAATGACCCCAAAATTACTCGTTCCCATCTACATGTCAATATTAACATCCATGACAAATTTGATGATGATCAGACTAAAGGTACGACCTGTAGCCCGTGCTAAAGAATTTAGTCATACAAAGAGTAAAATCCAAGATGGCTGCTGGCCGCCATGTTTTTTGGCCGAATTACCCCAAAATTACTCGTTCCCATCTACATGTCAATATTAACATCCATGACAAATTTTATGATGATCAGACGAACAGTACGACCTGTGGCCCGTGCTAATGGATTGAATTTTGAAATCCATGTTTTTGGGCCAAATGACCCCAAAATTACTCGTTCCCATCTACATGTCAATATTAACATCCATGACAAATTTCATGATGATCAGACGAACAGTACGACCTGTGGCCCGTGTTAATGGATTGAATTTTGAAATCCAAGATGGCCACTGGCAGCCATGTTTTTTGTCCGAATGACCCCAAAATGACTCGTTCCCATCTACATTCCAATTTCAACAGCCACGACAAATTTTATGATGATCGGACTAAAGGTACGACCTGTAGCCCGTGCTAAAGGATTTAGTCATACAAAGAGTGAAATCAAAGATGCCTGCTGGCGGCCATGTTTTTTGGCCGAATGACCACAAAATGACTCGTTCCCATCTACATGTCATTATTAACATTCTTGACAAATTTTATGATGATCAGACTAAATGTACGACCTGTAGCCCGTGCTAAAGGATTTAGTCATACAAAGAGTAAAATCCAAGATGGCTGCTGGCGGCCATGTTTTTGGGCCAAATGACCCCAAAATTACTCGTTCCCATCTACATGTCAATATTAACATCCATGACAAATTTGATGATGATCAGACTAAAGGTACGACCTGTAGCCTGTGCTAAAGAATTTAGTCATACAAAGAGTAAAATCCAAGATGGCTGCTGGCGGCCATGTTATTTGGCCGAATGACCCCAAAATTACTCGTTCCCATCTACATGTCAATATTAACATCCATGACAAATTTGATGATGATCAGACTAAAGGTACGACCTGTAGCCCGTGCTAAAGAATTTAGTCATACAAAGAGTAAAATCCAAGATGGCTGCTGGCCGCCATGTTTTTTGGCCGAATTACCCCAAAATTACTCGTTCCCATCTACATGTCAATATTAACATCCATGACAAATTTTATGATGATCAGACGAACAGTACGACCTGTGGCCCGTGCTAATGGATTGAATTTTGAAATCCATGTTTTTGGGCCAAATGACCCCAAAATTACTCGTTCCCATCTACATGTCAATATTAACATCCATGACAAATTTCATGATGATCAGACGAACAGTACGACCTGTGGCCCGTGTTAATGGATTGAATTTTGAAATCCAAGATGGCCACTGGCAGCCATGTTTTTTGTCCGAATGACCCCAAAATGACTCGTTCCCATCTACATTCCAATTTCAACAGCCACGACAAATTTTATGATGATCGGACTAAAGGTACGACCTGTAGCCCGTGCTAAAGGATTTAGTCATACAAAGAGTGAAATCAAAGATGCCTGCTGGCGGCCATGTTTTTTGGCCGAATGACCACAAAATGACTCGTTCCCATCTACATGTCATTATTAACATTCTTGACAAATTTTATGATGATTAGACTAAAAGTACGACCTGTAGCCTGTGCTAAAGAATTTAGTCATACAAAGAGTAAAATCCAAGATGGCTGCTGGCGGCCATGTTTTTGGGCCAAATGACCCCAAAATTACTCGTTCCCATCTACATGTGAATCTTAACATCCATGACAAATTTCATGACGATCAGACAAATATTACGCCCTGTAGCCCGTGCTAATGGATTGAATTTTGAAATGCAAGATGGCCACTGGCGGCCATGTTTTTTTACCGAATGACCCCAAAATTAATCATTCTGGTCTAAATGTTGATGTCAACAGCTATGACAAATTTCATAATGATCCGACCAAAGGTACGACCTGTAGACTGCATTGTTGACGCCTTACGTACACACATACACACACACACGGACGACGGACAACAAAGCCATGGCAATAGCTCAAACTTTACAAAGTAAAGTTGAGCTAAAAAGGAGATGGTCCCATAAATGGCCAGATTTAAGATACAGTCCCCCTTTAACTGTATAATGCTATGTTTATTGTACAAATAAATCTATCTATCTATATATCTAACTGAGTGGGAGAAGACAGTCAGAATTAAAGGGTTCCGTCATTTGGGATGAGTGTGATACATACCTGGGTTGATGATTTATTTGGATTGTCCGACGTGTTACTGGAACATGAGCCGACACTATCACTGTGTTGAGACACGGAACTCAAAGGTGGTTTTGATGGATATTCAAATTCAGGAGAGTCTAGATCATCAAATACCTCATATACAATGGATATCTCCAGCACCTACAATAAAATCAGAAAAAATCAAAATGAGACACCATTCCATGATCATAGTAATCCACTTTATTAAAGACAGAAACTGTGACTTTATACCTCATGTTCTATTTCTGTAGTAACACTCTTAACCATTTCATGATGGGAGCTTACAGATTGTTTGCAAAAACCCTGTGCAATGCATTCTCTTATATATGCGAGTCGAGTCAGCACAGATGCAGTTTCACTCTAAGAGCCATAACCCCATGGTTGTTCATAACCCTTTCATGACGGGAGCTGTGCCAATACATTGGCCAAACAATTTTTTATAATTTTTTCTTATATTCTTGAACAATTTTATCATTTTTTTCTCCAATTTTTCTTACATTCTTAATTTTTTTTTATCAATTTTTATCATTATTTATTACATTCTTTTAACAGTTTTTATCATTATTTATTACATTCTTTTAACAATTTTTTATCATTATATTTCTTACATTCTTTAAAAATTATAAAAAAAATATAAAATTTGTTAGGGCTTGCCCTTGCACAGGGTTTTCGCAAACATTCAGGAAGCTCCTGTCATGAAAGGGATAAGTATAGAGCTACAATGTTGTTACGTATGGACAGGTGGATGGGACCCAGATCCATATCCCTCGGAAACTTCATATGTACAGGATAAAAATATTACTCACCGAAACATCAACAGATATCTCCTGTTTGACAAATTTGAACATCATAACATGTGAAGCACCAGCTATCAACATCAACCTACTCTCCTGACAAAGGTAGATCATTTGGATAGCAAACGGATCATCATCCTGGCCGTCAGGAGGCTTTTTTGGTTTTTCAAACAATTTGGCAGTTTTTAGTTTATACAAAATTTGCAGCGTCACTGAAATTAGATAAAATGAGTATATTAATTTGGTTTATCAAATAATTTGGGGCAGTTTTTTTTTAGTTTATATAAAATTTTCAGTGTCAAAAATTGATTTGATGTTGATAACGTTGATTAATGTTGATATGAACACCTTGCACCTCACCTCAAAGGGGATGGCCGTCTGTTGAACAAAGCCATCCCCTCTCAATATACTACAGAAATGTGTAATTGTTCGTCTGTTCTTTCTATGTTATGTATGTATATTGGAAATAAATGATGCTATCCTATCCATTAGGTGTCTTCTCTTCTTACAATATTAGAACACCAATATAAAGGAAGATAATTAGACCATGTGTTTTCCTACCTGCTGATGCATCCCAGAACTTCACAGATCCATCAGCGTGCCTGGATAGAAATGAATAAATATGTTAACCCTTTCTTTACTAAATACTCATTGACGAGTAGTTCCCACAGGAAATGTTCAGATAATTAAAGTGTCAATGACACTGTAGCTCAACTTGGAAAGGGAATAAGTTCATGTGTTACAGTCAATGGAGCGATTAGGAATGCGGAAAGTTGAAATGTCTAAGTAATACCAGATTATCAACATGAAGAGATATATATAAAGTAAAATCCAAGATGGTTGCTGGCGGCTATGTTTTCGAATGAAATTCAAAAACATTTGATAGTTTCCATCTACTAGATCAATATCAAGATTAATATAAAGTTTGGTGATGATCGGCTGAGGGAAGTGGACTGTTGGGTGTGCCAAAGGATTTAGTCATGCAATGAGTAAAATCCAAGATGGCTGTCAGCGGCCGTGAAATGAAGGACGCCAAAATGACTCGTTCCCATCTATATGTAAATATTAACATCCATACAAATTTCATGATGATCAGGCGAACAGTTCGGCCTGTAGCCCATGCTAATTGAATTTTGAAATCCAAGATGACCACTGGCAGCCATGTTTTTTTGCCGAATGACCTCAAAATGACTCATTTCCCATCTACATGTCAATGTCAACAGCCATGAGAAATTTCATAATGATCCGACGAAAACTCCGGCCTGTAGCCCATGCTAATGGATTGAATTTTGAAATCCAAGATGGCCGCTGGTGGCCACGTTTTTTTGCAGAATGACCCCAAATTGACTCGTTCCCATCTACATGTCAATATTAACATCCATGACAAAATTCATGATGATCAGATGAAAACTCCAGCCTGTAGCCCATGCTAATGGATTGAATTTTGAAATCCAAGATGGCCACTGGTGGCCATGTTTTTTTGCCGAATGACCCCAAAATGACTCGTTCCCATCTACTGTCATTGTTAACAGCCATGACAAATTTCATGATGATCTGACGTAAGGTACGACCTGTAGCCCAGGCAAAAGGATTTAGTCATGCAAAGAGTAAAATCCAAGATGGCTGCTGGTGGCCATGTTTTATGGCCGAATGACGCCAAAAATGACTCGTTCCCATCTACATGTAAATATTAACATCCATACAAATTTCATGATGATCAGGCGAACAGTTCGTCCTGTAGCCCATGCTAATTGAATTTTGAAATCCAAAATGACCACTGGCAGTCATGTTTTTTTGTAAAATCCAAGATGGTTGCTGGCGGCTATGTTTTCGAATGAAATTCAAAAACATTTGATAGTTTCCATCTACTAGATCAATATCAAGATTAATATAAAGTTTGGTGATGATCGGCTGAGGGAAGTGGACTGTTGGGTGTGCAAAAGGATTTGGTCATGCAATGAGTAAAATCCAAGATGGCTGTCAGCGGCCATGAAACGAATGACGCCAAAATGACTCGTTCCCATCTACATGTAAATATTAACATCCATACAAATTTCATGATGATCAGGCGAACAGTTCGGCCTGTAGCCCATGTTAATTGAATTTTGAAATCCAAGATGACCACTGGCAGCCATGTTTTTTTGCCAAAAGACCCCAAAATGACTCGTTTCCCATCTACATGTCAATTTCAACAGCCATGAGAAATTTCATAATGATCCTACCAAAGGTACAACCTGTAGCTCATGCCAAAGGATTAAGTCATGCAAAGAGTAAAATACAAGATGGCTGCCGGAAGCCATGTTTTATGGCCGAATGACCTCAAAATGACTCGTTTCCATCTACATGAAATTGTTAACATTCATGACAAATTTAATTATGATTCGACCAAACGTACGACCTGTAGCCTGTGCCAAATGAATTAGTCATGCAAAGATTAAAATCCAAGATGGCTGCCAGTGGCCATGTTTTATGGCCAATCGACCCCAAAATGACTCGTTCCCATCTACATGTCAATATTAAAATCCATGCCAAATTTCATGATGATCAGACGAAAATTAGAACCTCATTCCCATCTACATGTCAATGTCAACAGCTATGACATAGCCCATGTAGTCCAAATCTTCTCTTACTAAAACCAGCTAAGATATTGGGTTGGCTAGATGCTGGATTTTAGTCCGAGATCGTCCCCGTATGGTCTCTTATGACACGACTTACGCCCAAGGTTTGTGGCGGGTATTTGTTGTGTATTTTACTCGATTTACCTAGCAAATCAATACGTGATGCTATATACATCGGAAAGAGTGACATCTTATGGTCATAATGGTGTATAATAATCTAACTTTAATGTTAAATTACACATAGAATATTCCGGTTGATTGCCACAAACATCGCTTTTTTTCTCTGTTTGTTTACGTTTTAACTGAAAGCCGAAGTGGTCCGAATAACTTCGGCATAATCCGGAGTTTGTTTTGGGTATACTAGTTTCCGTTTCTATATTTGAGAACAATTCCCGCACTAAAAACTTAATGACATAATGGAGGATCAGAACGGTAGTTTTGTTGACAATTTTCGCAAGCAACTTGTCAAAATTGGAGCAAATTAGAACTCTTGTGTCTGACTTGCCATGTATGTGATTTTCGTCCATGTGCATTTTGACTTTGGTGTTGATAAAATAATCGGAGAACCGAATCACACAGTTTCGAAATATAGTTCTTCCGTTTTAGTGGGACTTTTCAAACGTAAGGTTCAAAATTTATACAAATTTTGTTTGATTTTTTGTGTGCTTAACAAGAGCAGTATATTGCTCTGTTCGCTTAGTATATATCTTAATTTCGCGGAAGTCCACCAAATGTTGGTGAAATGTAGCGCCATATTTATTCTAATGCTAGTTGTGTTTACACTGTTTTAAACTTTGAGAGGGTTGTAATTCCCGTACTTTATTTAATGTATCACATTTATATCTTCAATGTTTACTTAATCTATTTATTTTTGATTTATTGACACACATAATTACGATTACAATGGAGAATTCATCATAATTTGCGTGGTTAGTCGAAAATCTACAACGGAAAATGCCGAACACAGCTCGCGAGGTCAACTGAGTTCGCATACTTTAAAAAATTTGTAAACAGTGCGGTAATTGTCTCTTTTCACATTAAATTATCGCTTTCAATTCACAACTGATGTGGGTTTCAAATCAAATAGCATTTCTTCTGTGGAAAATATCCGTTTATTGTCGCAATTGTGATATTTTATTTCATATAATTGTGGTTTTATTTGAGCGGGTCATTAACGCTTAACTCGTGTCATAAGAAGGCATAGGGCGCGATCTCGGACTAAAATCCAGCATCTCGCCATACCAATATCTTAGCTGGTTTTAGTACGAGAAGACTTGGACTATAGCCCATGCTGAAGGAAATTGTTGATGAATCAAACATGCACACACACACAGTGACGGATACCAAGCCATGGCAACAGCTCAAACTTTACAAAGTAAAGTTGAGCTAATAAGTTATTATCTGAACATTTCCCACCATAAAAAGGAATCCTTCTGCACATATTACGGATGGACGGAACGATGGACAGACGGACGGACGGAACCCATTACTATATACCCCGCAAATTTTAAATTTGGCGGGGGATAATGATGTATTTAGTTATAACCTAACTTTTTTGTTTATTAAATCAAAAAAGATGGCGCATAATTATAAGAAACCACACATTTTTGTTCCAGTTTGTTTGACGTTTACAAAAAGACACAATTTGTCTCGAAGTCTAGACAGCAACTTTCTCCAACAACAGTTTTGATATGGTGACAATCAAACACACCCAATAACGACTAATTGACAGACAGATGGATGCCCAATGGTAATCCAGTACACCCCGTCTTTTTCTTTGAAAAGTTGGGTATACCACTAGCGGTTATAATACATACCCTGTCAATATAATCTCAGGATAACTGCACGTTGTTGTTCCCCATTCACCACCATTGATCGGCCAATGCTAAATAAGAAAACAATGCATTTAACATCAAAGCAGTATTACATATGATTTAATGCTATTAACCCTTTGAGTGCCAGGGGCCGATATCATCGGCCCTAATTTACGGTCTGTAAAATTAGCCCTAAAAAAAATAAAAAATAATTTTGTTTTTTGTTTTTTTGTTTAGATTTTTTGTTTTGGGGTTTAATTTTTTTTGGGTATGCTTAACCCTTTGAGTGCCAGGTCCGATTTTTGTATCAACCCATATACCCTGTGCCAATGCATTCTCTTATATATGCGAGTCGACCATAGGTCGCCTCGCATATATTAGAGAATGCATTGGCCTAACAATTTTTCATCATTTGTTATTATTTTTTACAATTTTAATAATTTTTTCTTATATTCTTTAACAGACTTATTTTGTAAGTTTAGTGCCAGGAAATTTTACGTTTTTCATGGTCATCAAAATTATTACTATAAATACTTGGTGATAGTTTGGAATTATAACATGCCCCTAAGGTTTTATCCAGTTTGTTTTTAAATTCGCAATAGCATGCTTAACCCTTTGAGTGCCAGGGGCCGATATTATCGGCCCTAAACCTACACAATAAGTCTGTTAAAGAATATAATACAATTTTGTTTTTTGTTTTTTTGTTTAGATTTTTTGTTTTGGGGTTTAATTTTTTTTGGGTATGCTTAACCCTTTGAGTGCCAGGTCCGATTTTTGTATCAACCCATATACCCTGTGCCAATGCATTCTCTTATATATGCGAGTCGACCATAGGTCGCCTCGCATATATAAGAGAATGCATTGGCTTAACAATTTTTTTTTTTTTTTTTTTTTTTTTACAATATTTTACAATTTTAATATATTGTATTATATTCTTTAACAGACTTATTGTGTAGGTTTAGGGCCGATAATATCGGCCCCTGGCACTCAAAGGGTTAAGCATGCTATTGCGAATTTAAAAACAAACTGGATAAAACCTTAGGGGCATGTTATAATTCCAAACTATCACCAAGTATTTATAGTAATAATTTTGATGACCATGAAAAACGTAAAATTTCCTGGCACTAAACTTACAAAATAAGTCTGTTAAAGAATATAAGAAAAAATTATTAAAATTGTAAAAAATAATAACAAATGATGAAAAATTGTTAGGCCAATGCATTCTCTTATATATGCGAGGCGACCTATGGTCGACTCGCATATATAAGAGAATGCATTTTTTAACAGAGGTGAGGTGTATAAACTCTGTTGATACATCAATTAAGTTCACAAGATTTCCAGGGGGAAAACTTTCATTTCCATTTACAAAAAATCGAACCTGGCACTCAAAGGGTTAAAGTTGCATATAAGTGGTCAGTAACAGACAATTGATGGACAAAAAAGTCGGCATCTCTCACCTACTTTCAAAACTACCAGTCAATATATATCTGCCAAATAAGTTTTAAGCAGTCAGAAATGCAAATGATGTTGATGATAAAAACCTGATTGTTTATGCAACATATCAATATTGTCATCATTTATTCATATTTATGAAAGCTAATCCGGTACCTTTATCATAGGCGACGCAAAATGAAATAATATTGTTTAAATTATGGAAATGAAAGTTTTCCCCCTGGAAATCTTGTGAACTTAATTGATGTATCAACAGAGTTTATACACCTCACCAAGAAATAATTTCCATGACTTTTCCAAAACTTTTCCAGGATTTTCATAAAATTTCCAAGATGTTCCTCTGACAAAATTCCATAACTTTTCCAAACCTATCCCTAAAGTAGAAAATAGATTTATGAAAGAATTCACCCATTTTCTCCTCTTATAATTCAACTTCATTGTATGGGTAATTTTTTCAGTATTTAGTCGGAAATCCTGAAAAATTACCCATAATTCTGCTGTGGTTAAGGAGTCAATTATTTAGGGCATTACACTATTGGGCTTCATTAGGCATATTTTCTATGAGAGTTGACAGAAAAAATTCACATTTACAATACCAGTAAGTGATGAAATTCTCACTAGCGGACTTCAGTGTCGTGTTTTTTGTGAGGGACGGAGCCCAATTCCATGACTTTTCCAAACCTTATCTCAAGCTAGAGGTATTTTTCCATGACTTTTTCTATATTATCCTGTACTCCCCTGAAAAAGGTGCCATTTTATAGAATTTTTCAGACCTGGAATCGGAATTTCACAATTCCATGACTTTTCGCGGATTCCATACTAGCATATGAACCCTGATCTAAGAATTGGACTGGTCGAATATTTCATAAGTCCTTGCATCCGTGTTGAAATTTACTTTGCACTGGTAAACAAGAGATAACAACAAAAAATTCTATGAAACTTTTTGAACTTCAAAAAGTTCCATGGAAATTTTTGTGTTTTTAGGGAAGAATAATGCAGACATGTCTTGCAAGACATGTTTGCATTATTCGTCCCTAAAAACACAAGAAAAACATCTGAAGTTACACATTTTTACTTAAAAAAGTTTTAACACTTTCATGACATTAAAGATCCTGTGCCAGTGCATTTTCTTATATATGCGAGTCTCCCATAGGGAGCCTTGAATATATAAGAGAATGCACTGGCTTACAGGTCAAGGTAAATATTGTTAGGCCAATGAAATCTCTTATATATCCGAGGCACCCATATGGAGCCTCACATATAGAAGAGAAATGCATTGGTACAGGGTTTTTTCGCAAATTTTCAGGAAGCTCCAGTCATGGAAGGGTTAAAAGATAGATTTTTAATAAAAATTGTTGTAATGCTCTAAAAATAGCTACATTCCTGTCCAATTTTGTGGGAATAAATAATTTCATACCAACAAATTCTGGTTTCGCCGACTCAGTATTATTTTATACCTCCGAATCAATACAGAAAGCTCAGGAAACAGATACGCCGTCTTTAAATTGATAAAAAGTAGAAAAGTGACGGATACACTATCAGCTCACACCAGGAAACTCATTAAGACAGAATAATTTACGAGGGGAAACAAGGTAAATGTAAATTAAGATGAATGCCTTCGTGAGTCGACTCCATGAATCACAGAGATGAGTTTAGTACTAAAAGGCTACAGTGACAATCAATTCAGAGATTCAATAAATCTATATCAAATTAGAATGCTGTCATGTAACCTGGGAATATCTCATCTAGTGTCAAACCAATTTGTAGACACTAAAATATAATAATTGTGAGCACCAGATTTTAAAAATGGCAGTGACTTTTATGCACCCGAAGGCCCCTGATAACAGAAACGGAAGAGAAAGATATCTGGTTTGCTGGAAGAAATATGATTTATTACATGATCCTACCCTTATTCTATTCAATAAACCCGTTCTATACATTGTGATATCAAACGTTCGTTTAATAACAGGAAATAGTGCCAGGTTACCATTGACTTCCGGTTTGTCGTCTGTTTACATTCCGTACGCTAATTCCCAAAATACAATGGCTTCCCAATATTTTCCAACAAACTCTAATGAATGAAGAGTTTGAAAAGTTATGTCATTAAATATATGCCATTAAATATGCCAAAGAGTCTTTATTTATCTGGGACTATTTCTTTATGTGGGCAAACAACTCATAGTTA
Organism: Siphonodentalium dalli; assembly: GCA_032622095.1. Taxonomy (NCBI): domain Eukaryota; kingdom Metazoa; phylum Mollusca; class Scaphopoda; order Gadilida; family Siphonodentaliidae; genus Siphonodentalium; species Siphonodentalium dalli. The sequence continues at coordinate 126,684,327 of CP136061.1, read as the reverse complement.
CATGAAATGTCATCATCGCATGCCTTACAGAAGCCGATGTTAGTTTTGCATCCCATTTGTTGATTTAAGTATGTTTTGTCGAGGTTTTGGATCATAAAATAAATAGAATCTACAACTCATCCCCAGTTTATAGCGGAATTTACAAAACTCGTCCAGTAAATTAGGTCTGGACCTCGCCAAAGGCTCAGTCCAGACCTAATTAACTGGACTCGTTTTGTAAAATATGCTATAAACTGGGGACTCATTGCAGATCCTCTATTATATCAACTTTTATAGATGGAAGATAGTGCTCTCCTGAATTTAATATGATGGCAATGTTTATGATATGTTTAAATTAATGTGAGCATTGTTTCAAGTGACATGGACTCGGTTAACCCTTTACCCAACAAACCGGCCAAAACCGGCCAAATAAAGCTTCAACAGCCTAAATTATCTTGGGTCTGTCTCAATAAAACCATACAAATATGGATATCATTGGAACCGGATCCTTGACCACATTGTGATAGTTACAGTTATGCCCTGTGCCAATGCATTCTCTTATATATGCGAGTCGACCATAGGTCGCCTCGCATATATAAGAGAATGCATTGGCCTAAAAAAATTATAATTTTTAATGTGTTAAGCCAATGCATTCTCTTATATATGCGAGGCGACCTATGGTCGACTCGCATATATAAGAGAATGCATTGGCACAGGGCCCTTCTGTTGGGTAAAGGGTTAAACAAGGCTCTGGAGACCTCATTCTGCAAATGACCAGCAACATTTTTGCAGGTCTGCTACTCACACAGACCGAAACTAGAAAATATACAAATTGAATATGGTGACTAAAGCTCATCTGTGTATTGGCTCTCCTATTGTGGATTAGTAGGATCGGAGGCATTATGCTCAAAGGGGAATAAAAATGGATCTTATTAATTAATCAATGATTAGTTGTTAGTTGAGATCTATTTAAACTATAAACTGATTATCAGTTCAGTAATACCTAAATAATCGACTTCTTAACCACAGAAGAATTATGGGTCATTTTTCAGGATTTAGTCGGAAATATGGCTTGTTGCCATTCATCGGAAAGCTCTCACTGTCAGTGAGAGCTTATGAATGGCAACACGCCATATTTCCGACTAAATCCTGAAAAATTACCCATAATTCTGCTGTGGTTAAGGAGTCGATTATTTAGGGCATTACTGTAGGTGGTGGTACTAGGTGGTTAACTACAATGCATGTGAGTAGAATATAGCAGAAATTTTAATTCACATTTGGTATGCGATGGTCCTTAATTTAGTATGGTTCCAGTCGAGTTTCGTGGAAATTAATCAACAAAGGGATTACATTGAATGTTAATAGTATTGAAAATGTTCAGCTTGGAAATGAATTAATCAGGTCTATTTGTAAATTTTAACTAGCAAGTTTTTTGTGTGGAATTAATCGAAAACTAGTTATCAGGGGGTTTGTAATTCAATTGATGTCGTTTCAGTTTCATCTATTAGAAATGCTGTGTTATGTCTTGATAACGGGGCAATTACGATCTGAACAATTTCTATAAACTGAACACCTCTCTAAACCAGATAAAATGGTCGGTGTTTGGTTTGGACAGGTTTTACTTGAATAACAATACAACACAAGCTTCTAATCAACTAAAAATCTATTTAAAAATATTCCAGATTTATGTCACTCAAATTCTGAATTAAATTTGACATCAATAATATTAAAATTCCCATTCAACAACTGGTTACATGGAAATTCCTATTTATGATCACTCCCATCAAACCATTTGTTATGTAGTAGACTAGACTACATCGTTTTGATTGGTTGGCGAGCAGTCATCAGTTAAATTTTCAAGATCTGACTCGACAGACTCTGAAAATTTCACAGTACACATACTGCTATGTGAGTAATTTGATGGGGAAATTTATATTGTTGGATCAAAAGATGAGTCGTTAGTGGAAGGTTCACTACTGAAAGACTTGCTACATGCAATAAAATGCAACTTACTTCTGAACGCTAAAATAAATTGAAGCCTAATTTTTTATCAATTTTGAACAAATATCATCATAGGGGAGAGTCAAATGGTTATGACCATAGGCATTTAGCTATCTATTTTTTTTTCAAGACAACAGGATAAACCATGATCGCCTTCACATTTGGTAACAGATACTGATAAAGCCGATTGTAACATGAAATCATATCTGCCACAACAACACGTTTAAATCACCAAGTTCTCAATCACCTGGTGCAGCAGACCCATAAGAGGGCATCCACAAAACATTGGGCTTTTAAGAGCTTGCATCAGGGATATAGTGATTTACCCCTCGACTAGCAGTTTCCACTAATCGTGTCATTCCAGCACACTGTGTTTCACATCACCTGACATCTGACTCTTTGATTGGCTATTGAATGTATTTTTCTTTAAGTTATTCATGCGAAAGTGTGGATACAACAGTAACCATACTTGAGGTTGTAGGCCTATTGTGGGGACAGTCAATATTTTTACCAATATCATGGGATACATCGAGATTTGATACTTGTATGTCTCTTTTTGAACCCCTCGGCTCTGTCTCGGGTTCAAAATCAACATCTGAGTATCGGATCTTAATGTACCCCCGATGTTGCCACATTAAAATAACTAATATTATAACATTACAAATCTGTTGCATCACACACTAGTGACTTTGCAAACAAGCCTGGGTATAGTGTGTCAGACATTTGCAGCATGAGGTCCCCAGAGGTTGAATTTTGTGACATTATCCCGCACAGCGAGCTACCATCACTAATTTCACCCTCTAGGAACATCATTCTGCATAGACCTCAACTGCTATGGGAGACCTAGGATCTGATTGAAGTTGGTGATATTCACCCATTAATCACCTCAATTATGCAATTTATGGGAAATAGAAACTGAACAGAAGGGAAAAGTAACTAAAAGCAATGTTAATTTGAGACTATAGATACTTCCCAGTGTGGGATAGCATCACTAAATTCACACACTTGGGGACCTCATTCAGCAAATGTCAGACAGACGTCCAGGCTTTTTTGCAAAGATATTATATGATATTATATGATACCTTATCACTGAATCCAGCAGACTTCTTTTTAACTGATCCGACCGAGTAAAATGCTGGAATGAGGTCCGGAGAACAGTTAGCATAGTACTGGCAGGCCGTCACAGGCGACTCATGGATGTCCATAGGGTAAGGATTCTCAAAACACGGGTACCTGAAACATCATATATAGAACATTATTTATTTACAGTCCTTCCCATGAGGAAAACACAACGAGAGCACTTATTTGCTCCCAGCAATTCATAATACGGGTGTAATTGCACCCGTAATATATTGGTTGGTTTTTCTCATATAAAATGTTGTTGTCTGATAGACCTACGACAATATACCCTTTCACATTGAATCCACAGGTCCCCAGTACAAATATTTACCCTACCGCCAATGATACTTAATCATATATATCTAATAGGATTAAGTATTACTGGGGGTGGGGTAAATTTTCATTCTGGGGCCCTGTGATTTAATTAAAGTCACCATAAGCATTTTGACAAGAACGACGGGTGCAAATTTTAGCACCTGTGAATTGAAAATTGTGAGCGTGTATGGGTGCGAGAACAATTACTCCGGTCTCCAGAGAAGGACTGCCATCACAGACGACTCATGGATGTCCATAGGGGACGGATTCCCAAACACATTATTTAAAGGCATATTGTGTGATTGTTCACTACCTCAAACTCATATTTTACTATCTGGCCATTACACCAATTTGAAGAATTAACAATTAGACCAAATAATTAAAAATTCCATGTTCCCAGGTAACTACCACTGAAATGTTGTCTTAACTATTATTGCTGTAAGCTTTCGCATCCTAAAAAAAGACATATGAACTATGTAAAAAAAGTTAATATTTGGTCCTCCATTATCAAATCACTATATTAACTCTTTCAGTGCCAAGTCAGATTTTTTTTTAAGAGCTCTTTCCATCAATGTATCACATTATTATCTATTATATATTTTGGAAGATCTGTCTGTGTGTGTGTCTGTGTGTGTGTCTGTCTGTCTGTTTCCAATGAACTCGAAAACGGCCGAGCCGATTTCGATGAAACTTGGTACGTGGGGGTATTTTCGGCCGGTGAGTGACATAGGCCTATTAATTTGCCCGTGCGACGTGACCTTGTCCTTGAAATCGGGTCATTTCAAGGTCAAACGCACGAATATCACGGGATTTCGATGAAACTTGGTATGTGGGAGTATTTTCGGCCGGGCAGTGCCATAGGCCTATTAATTTGCCCGTGCGACGTGACCTTGACCTTGAAATCGGGTCATTTCAAGGTCAAACGCCCGAATATCGCGGGATTTTGATGAAACTTGGTATGTGTGGGTACTTTCATATGGGGAGTCTCATAAGCCTATTCATTTGCCCGTGCGACGTGACCTTGAAATCGGGTAAATTCAAGGTCAAATCGACAATTTTGATGGGATTTCGACGAAATTTGATAAAATGATCAATTCAAGGTCAAATCGGGTAAAACCGGATGGATTTCGACGGGCACGTTTGTCGGGTACTTTTGTTCGGGCAGTGTTTTCGACTGGTCAAATCGTGACCCCACTTGACCTTGACCTTCAAAATGGACAATTCAAGGTCAAAGCCCGGACGAAGTCCGGTCACCTTCTAGTCTATTATATATTTTGGAAGATCTGTTTGTTTGTTTGTTTGTGTGTAATCGATGAACTCGAAAACGGCCGACCCGATTTTGATGAAACTTGGTATGTGGGGGTATTTTCGGGCCAGGAGTAACATAGGCCTATTAATTTGTCCGTGCGACGTCACCTTGACCTTCAAAACTCATATCTCGGGATCCGCAGTGCCAATCACGCCATTTAGCACTGCGATGCAGGGAGGATAACTCTATATTCATACGTCGACGAACGTAAGCAATTTGCAGGCAATTACGCATCGTGTATTTTTCCCAAAGTTATAACATTTACAATATATATTTTCTATTTGCAGGCTATTAAAAATCGTGTATCTATCCCAAAATATATCATTTATTACAATTTCTGATATATAAATTTTGTTACAGCTAATATTCTTAGGTCTATTGTCGATAGATTTATTTTTTGTATATTCACACCACGCATAGGCTCAAGCCGTTTACATTTACCCCGCGGGTCTGGAATCTCATCCAAGAATCCATTTAGCTGAAATGCTATTTCGTTGTTGCGAAATGGAATCTACCGGTGGCCCCAAGCCGTCAATGTCAACAACATCGATATTGTTCAACTTTGACTGCGAGAAAATAATTAGTTAAAATTTACCACACAATGCTAATTTATCTTTACGTTGAAGCTTGATAATTAATGAGCGTGTGTATATGAGGCGCGTTTATATACTTTAGTGGAAATCAAATCGGGTAAAACTGGCGGATTTTGACGGACGAAATTTGATACATAGGGTATCTCGGTATCCGCTGGGCCGATTTCCCCCATTTTTAGGGTGTTGGTGTTGGAAAACGGCCAGACGGATTTTGACAAAATTTGATACTTAGTGGTAATTGTTTCCAGGGAGTGTTTTGAACGGGTCAAATCGTGACCCCACCTGACCTTGACCTTCAAAATGGTCAATTCAAGGTCAAAGCCCGGACGAAGTCGGGTCACCTTCTAGTAATCATAAATTTGAAAAATGTTCAAGGAAATATGGGTTGATACAAAAATCGTACTTGGCACTGAAAGGGTTAAACAGGAATATTTTCATCAATGAGAGTCAAGTGCTATATATAATTTATATTATACTAGCAGGTTAGCCCGCCACTGGCGGCAATCGTCAGAAACATGACAATTTTTCATTTTAATTTTTTGTTTTAAATTAATTTTTTAATTTAATTAATTTTTTCAATGAGTTAATTGTGCCTTTTAATTTTTTGTTTTTCAATTTTAACCGATTTGACCTTGAATTGATTATTTTCAAGGTCAAGGTCAGGTCGGGGTCAGAATTTAACCCGTCCATGACACTTCCCGTAGGTAGCAAGTTTGAGCTCAATCGGTTCGAGTCTATAATTTTTTAATTAAATTTTTAGTTTTTCAATGAGTTAATTGTGCCTTTTTAATTTAATTTTTTGTTTTTCAATTTTACCCGATTTGACCTTGAATTGATCATTTTCAAGGTCAGGTCGGGGTCACAATTTAACCCGTCCATGACAGGTAGTTTGAGCTCAATCGATTCGAGTCTATAAAGGACACACACATATATATCATTTGTGGGTACCCGTTTCAAGGTAAAGATCACTTCGGGCGAAAAAACTGACTCGATGAAAATCTCCCCCGTTCCTAGGAAGCCCTAAGTACGTAAGAATGACACAACACGCTCATGTCTGGATACAGTCACGCCCAGACCCAGACGTAAGAATCACATTACACGCATACGCTCTTTATCAACGACACTGCGGATACGAACGCTCTTTAACTATCAACGCGATTAACCCCACAGTGCCGTTTTTTGTGACTGAGAGTGGAGAACGGGTGCTCGGAGCCTCTCCAAAACGCTGCGACGACCATTCCCGTGGGTTTTTACCCTTAGATGGGAAGTTTGGTCACGATCATTGCAGCCGTTTTCGATTCTATAAAGTATATAACATTGTTGTACAAAACGACGTATTTTATCGCACCGGGTTATAGATGCGTAACCTTAAACCAAAAATTTGGTACAAACACAATCATGTTTGATCACGAGATCTTTCACTCGTATCTATCACTACACCATACCGCATGATAGTTCAGATAAGTAAGCTATACACTGATATTGCGGAGTACTTAGACGAAAATAAAACATAATTATAAAGTACAAGTATTTTTGGCAGTATTGCTATTTAGTTAGCGAACGGGGATAATTTGAAGAGCAGAATAATGGGAACTATATCTTTGGCCGGGGGATGCGCGCAGTTATACTGCGTTAAACATTCTTTCCAATAATGTATTTGCTGAGGACAGTCGCTTGTGTTGACAACCCTCCCTCCCTCCCTGTTTTTGTTTTGTTTTGGGACATACGCGTTCGATTGGCGTCTCCACCTTTTGGCTTACATCTGTATAGGCGGTTATTGTGCCTCAAAAAATTGTCACCCACTTGTTTGTATTGGTTACTACTACATTTATTGTATCGGCTTCCTGTAAATAATTATGATTTTCTGAACAGGTAGCTATAAACGCATTCCAGTTGTTGTCATTCACTGTAACCCTGTGGGATAAATATAGACACATATATATTTATATACGGAAGTCTCAAAATATATAGTAGACTAGCAGGTTAGCCCGCCACTGGCGGCGTTGGTCCGAAACATGACATTTGTTTCACTTTTCAATGAGTTAATTGTGCCTTTTTAAGAGAAATTATGGTACCCGTCCCTAAAAGATTTAAGGTACATCGGGCAGAAAGAACTGACCCGATGAAAAACATTTTAATCAAGAGGAATTATGATACCCGTCCCTAAAAGAGGTATGCCAACGATGTCGTTGTTGTTGGCATTCACGGCTTGGGGCCACCCGAAAATTCTCACATTGCCGTAAAGAGAAAATAGCATTGTGTGTTTTCTCGGCAACAAAGTCGTCGTTGTTGGCATTCACGGCTTGGCGAGTCCAACAATGTTGTTGTTGTTGGCATTCACGGCTTGAGGCAGTGGAAGTCCCGTCAGATTCTGGGACGTATCACAGTGCCTCGTATTTACTAAATTTTAGCAGCCATATAAGCTGCGTTCTCGCAAACGTCGTTGTTGTTGGCATTCACGGCTTGGTGAGTCCAACAATGTCGTTGTTGTTGGTATTCACGGCTTGAGGCAGTGGAAGTCCCATCAGATTCTGGGACGTATCACAGTGCCTTGTATTTACTAAATTTTAGCAGCCATATAAGGTGCGTGAGTTAGCACGAATTGAGGGGTGTAAGTTTAGAGCTTGTTTATATGAATGTATCGAAAATAGACTAAGATTTTCAGCCGTAACAAGAAATGTATATATGAGAAAATGTAAATTCTATATTTTGGAAGGTATTAGCAAGTTTTGGCTCAACGGGTTTAGCAGTTTGAAGTGAATATGGATATAAAAATATCGAAACCCATCGTATCGAAACGAATGTCGCACTTTAAGGGTCAAGGAGTGCTCAGAGCTTGTCCAAAATGCGATGTGGACGATCCCCGTGTGTTTTTACACTTATATACGAAATTTGAGCTCGATCCGTGTAGCTGTTTTCGATTCTATGAAGTACCCACATATATACACACATATATATATACACACATATATACGTAGTTCTCAAAATATATAGTAGATTGTGTATTTACAATTTCGATACAACATTCCTTAAAATATCTGCGCTGAGTAAGTTTACTCGCTAAGCGCATTTGAACACACATAATTTCCAATGCTTATGTCTATTGGGCATTTATTCCCATATATGCCCATTGTCCCCTCCCCCCTCCTATCATGGTACACCTTCAAGTACATCAGAGAAAGATATTGACACTGTCGCGAAATCACTTCTCCCGACGATAGCTGTGTGCTGCCTTTGATAGTGGTGACTACCGAGTAACGTTATGACCGGCCATGCATGAAGCATGTGCACATGGTGTATAAAAGTCTTTGACATGTGATGAATACATGTAAGTTGTGACTACAGAATGGTGATGATTATTAACTCAATTTAGATTCATGGATAATAATTGCTGTCATACATTTGACCGAGATTTCCCATTGGTCACGCCAATTGTGTTAGAGCAACTGTTGCTACATGTTTCAAAAACGAAAGTAGTTAAGTGTCAAATCATTTCTACTTTTAGCACGCACGACGTCACTGCATGACGCATGGTTATTTATAGCTTGGAGTACCGACTAGCCTCAGTAATGATTTCGAATGCGGAAGTAATTAGACGATTGAACGTATATATGTTCCAATCAGCTAGAGGGACACAGACTGTACAATGCATAGTTGCATTTTTGTGGTTAAAGTGAACAACAATAATACATGTAACAGCTATTTAGTCATTCATTGTCAGTTGCAGACAAGTGGTTTTGGTACCGGCTGTGTCAGACATTATATGAAAAGGATTTAATTCACACACATCAAGAAAACTCCTTCTACACTTGTACTAGTATTAGCTTTTGGTATGGCAGTCGTCTGATGCTTTTATTACCTGAACACCCCTCCAGATGAATAATAAACCCTCCATTGGCTTCCAATGTATAATTCTATAACTCAATGGGAGAATCCATTCAGTCAAGAGAGGGTTAACCCTTTACCCAACAGAACGGCCCTGTGCCAATGCATTCTTTTATATATGCGAGTCGACCATAGGTCGCCTCGCATATATAAGAGAATGCATTGGCTTAACACATTAAAAATTATAAAATTGTTAAAGATTGTAAGAAACGAGAGGCCGATCACGATCGGCAGATGTTTAACCCATACCTTGGCGACAGCGATGAGCTATTTTCATATATCCTTACCCCATCCTTTTCATGAGTGCAAAACTTTAAACAATTCACACCTTACTATTAATTCACAAGTGAAATCACACTTATTGGGCACCTTGCTCACATTAACACAATGTTAACAGACGTGGCTTTGATTTCAACCTATTAGTGACTCCAACACAGATACATGTATGTCTTATAGAGTTATAAGTCTAATTAAGCTCAATCCATAGTCGGAGAGAGGCACCATAGCTGTTAAATATCAAATAGTTAAGAAATTAGGTAGATAAACATCATAGCAACTCAATTTATCTATTTATTACATTGGAACATGAGACATTACATATTGTGTGGGTTTTTTTATTATCATTGCTATTTTTTTGTTCATAATATCTTGTGTCAGCTGCATATTAAAAAATCATAGCAACCTATTAATATTTCACCACTAAAAAACATTCAATACCTGATCAACTATAGAAGTGAGGGATGTATAGACCTGGATATAAAATATGATTGCTAATGATTGGATATAAATGTTAATTTTCTTGTAAGTTGATCATTAGAAAGATATGTTTGTGAACAGTTTAAATATAATTAAATTAAGGTTTATAATATTATCACAACCATTCGATCGATACCAAAATCTATACAGGTGAAGAATGTGTCATGATTATCACAGATGTGATTATTTATAGAGTAATCATGCAAAATATATTTAGCTATCACATTGTGTCAACAGGATTGGTGAAGGATGTTAATATATTTAAGCAAATAAACCAAATGACCCTCACTATGCAGGTTAGAGGTGTGTTATCATAAACTGTGCCAGAACTATAAACATAATCAATGGAAATATTTGAGTTATCAAATTGGATAGTAAGGGGTTAATCTTACCCAAACTAATGAACTGATAAACACAGAGTAGTCAACAAAATGCATGTCATTGGATTTAGAAACCCATACAATAAGTCAGTCTCAAGAATCCCAGCACTGTTAATATTATCCTGTAGCCCAAATGCAATTGAGGGAATTTCAAAATAAGACATATCCTCTAATGATGAATTTCAATTGGTCATTTCTTGAAACACTGACTGAACCTGGCTCAAAGTTAAAGTGATAATTTAATATATGTCTATCAGATAATATGAGTCAATCGAATGGGTTAATTTTAATCCCAAATTCATGCAAATTAAAAGTGGATCACCATCAACATGTACATAGAATAGGAGAATGATCAAATAAAAAACATCAGAAGACCATATGATGTGTGCAGAGGGTTAATCATTTTCAATGACATCATATGATGGAACTAAGGAATGCTGTATTAATTATTTTATAAGTTATAACAACAGTGTCTCTGTAAACAATAATGCCATGAACTGCATGGTTTCAACAGAGAACAGAACTGGAATAAAGAGTCTAACATCAATCAAAGTTTGACAGATGTTTATATTAAGTCTGCAGTCACCAGTGGAACTATCAGGTCACTGTGTCCAAAGCAATAAATTATCTCCTTCCAATAACACAGGTGTGTGTTGTGTCTTGTTCTATTCAAATTTAATAGTGCATGGAAAAGATGTATGAATTATAAAGGGCCATAACTCTATTAATATATACCGGTTCAAACCCATATTCGCACTTGATCTGTATTTAGGGGTCAGAAATTCATATACCAAAATTGGTGTCGATCAGATGAAAAATGTTTGAGTCATCCTGGCTTGGATGAATTCTATTTAAAAACAAGAGTGGAAAGGGTTAACTAAACAATACCAAAATCCATACAGATGAAGAACGTGCTAAGAAAGACCTAGGTAAGAAATATGAGGCAGATCAGAAGAAAATTGTTTGACTTTGATGTATCAGATAGCATTTGTGAGCAGGGTTAATTATTTTCTAAACCGATCAACCAATCGATACCAAAAACTATACAGGTGAGCCATGTGTCATCATAAACCTACGTACAAAATATGAACACAATGAGTCAAACAAGGAGCTAAATCTAAATAAAAATCTATTTTTTTTTATTTCTGGAAAAAGGGTCATAACTCCTTTAAAATTAATCGGATCACACCCATATTCGAACTCGGTCTGTATTTTCGGCTGTGAAACTCACATACCAAATTTGGTTCCAATCAGATAAAAAATGTTTGAGTTATGGCAGAATGCGTGAATTCTAAATTCTAAATTCGAACTCGATCTGTATTTTGGGCTGAGAAACCCATATACAAAATTTGGTTTCGATCGGATAGAAAATGTTTGAGTTATCGCATTACTCGTAAAGTGTCTACGGACAGACGGACGGACGGACAGACGGACGAACGACGAGTGGTCAATCCGGGCAACGACACTATGTTTACCATACTATGGTATGGGTAAACATAAAAATGGTAAAAAGTGTTTTTTTAGGCCAATGCATTCTCTTATATATGCGAGGCGACCTATGGTCGACTCGCATATATAAGAGATGCATTGGCACAGGGTATAACTGTAACTATCACAATGTGGTCAAGGAGCCGGTTCCAATGATATCCATATTTGTATGGTTCTATTGAGACAGACCGAAGATATTTTAGGCTGTTGAAGCTTTATTTGGCCGGTTTTGGCCGGTTTGTTGGGTAAAGGGTTAAAGCTTGGAGAAAGTTGCATCCATCGACAGACTGTCGGCAATGCGCATCCAGTAAACCCTTCTCCTCACTTCTAGAACTTTGTTGGAGATGAAAGGGGTAATAATAAGGAGACGTGAATCACACTCAGCTGTAGGGAATAGCACTCATAACATTTCCACTCTCAACAGTAATGATAAGAGATTAATTTGCTTAAAAAATCTCAAAAATCAATTGTGCTGCAGAGACATGCTGCCGGCAGCATGTTAATGGACATTACGCAATGTATACCCATAGAACTACGAAGCTCACATTTATAGAATATCAATGGAGTTTATCAAATCAGCGCTGACTAGACATACCAAAGCTGATGAAATCAAAAGCTGATTTTTTTTTCACAAATGCAGCTGAAATGATTCATTATATCTTTACTAAGGAATTTAACTGCCATTACGCAAATGACTGCATTAACACTGATTGATGTGTCGATAAGTGACTTTTCTAGAACTCTGCGTGTGGTTTGGTAGCTGTAGTTTATTAGCTATCACATTTCTCTTAGCAATTGACCGCCGACTAATGTGTGAAATATATACTGGAATAAATTGTTTTATTGTCAAGCAAAGATGATCTATGGAATCGAGAACTGCTTTGAAATTGTTAAGGAATCGCCATGGAGCCAACTAAAATGCTGAATCCATTCAATATATACTTTTTTGTTCTTTACCTTGAAGTCAATTCTACAATTCAATCGCCCAGGGGTCTTAGTGACTCAATTCAATAAGGTGCATAGCACATTAGGGCATCTTAACCCTTTCATGACGGGAGCTGCGATGGTGCAGCATTAAAGATCCTGTGCCAGTGCATTCTCTTATATATGCAAGTCTCCAATATGGAGAACCTGGCTTACAAGGTTAAGGTAAATATTGTTAGGGTAATGCATTCTCTTATATATGTGAGGCTCCCCATGGGAGACTCACATATATAAGAGAATGCACTGGCACAGGTTCTTTTAACTCTTTCACTGCCATGCAGCACCACAGACAGGTCTGCTACTGCCAAGTATACTATACATATACATGTAGCATATTGCTGCTAAATACATATGGATTGGGTATTTCTCAATAACTTTTGTATCTGCCGAACTATTTTCATGAAACTTGGTATGCATGTAGGTATTGGTCTGGGGAATCGAAAACACACCCCAGTCCACCATTGTCACGTGACAATGATCACGTGACCACAAACAAGATGGCCACCACCCCAAAATATAAGAAAATTTCAGTATTTCTCAATAACTTTTGTATTTCTAGAGATATTTTCATGAAAGTTGGTATGTAAGTAGGTATCAGTATTGGGAATAGAAAATATGTTCTAGTCCGCCAGTGTCATAATTCACGTGACCACGATCATGTGACCACAAAACAAGATGGCCACCATCCCGAAATATAAGATGTTAGTATATTGCTGCTAAATACATAATGATTGGGTATTTCTCAATAACTTTTTGTTTGTGAAACTTGGTGCACAGTTAGATATTGGACTGCGAATTGAAAGCACTTCCCAGTCTGCATGGGTCACGAGACTGTGACCACATGAGGGTCACGAGACCGTGACCACATGATCTCAAAACAAGATGGCGGCCACACCGAAATATAAGGAAAATTCATTATTTCTCAATAACTTTTGTATCTGCAGAGATATTTGACAAAATTTGGTATGTAAGTTGGTGTTAGTAACTTAGTATTGAGAACCGAAAACAAGTTAGTATATTTCTGCTAAATACATATATTATTGGGTATTTCGCAATAACTTTTGTATATGCAGAGGTATATTCCTGAAACTTGGTATGCAGGTAGGTATTGGTCTCTGTGGAATGGAAAATACCTCCCATACCAGGAGAGTCACGTGACCGCGACTACTTAATCTCAAAACAAGATGACCGACATCCCAAAATAAACCGGGAGTTTCTCGTTACAAAATTGATTACATCACATACACTGTTTTCACAGAATAATATAGAGTTACTTCCCATGGATTGATGTTACGGGCTGAAGGTGTCGGGATTCGACTCAAGTCGCGATCGGAAGTGTATGGGTAATTCGACTCAAGTCGCGATCGGCAGTGAAATAGTTAATGCTTCACCAGCACAGCTCCCATCATGAAAGGGTTAAGCTATTCAGCGATAGCAAAGATAGTTAGATTCCCATGCAGAGGGAAGGTTTAAAGACCTATTACATACCTATTTAACCTGTTACATGTATATGTTCAAGTTTGTGCTAAATGCATCCATTTCTGGGTTGGACACATTGACCAGATTAAACATTTTGTCAATAAGGAGATACCTTATTTGCCAGCCAACTAAATCGAGAGGTTAATTCTCTCTGTTACATATTTCAATACTTCACACAACAACAAAAATATCTAAGGAACTCCATTTGAAGACTCATTTGCTTCCAATCAATAACATTAAAATGATCGATAAATAGTAACACCATTGTCTCAGTGCATAGAAAAAATAGGGGGTAAAAATTAAACATCTATTTAACAGCGGAAACATGGTTCATGTATTTTCATTTATTTGAAAATCTGAGCATCCATCTGAATGATTTGATATATCGATATATATATAAGAGTAGGATCTGTCTTTCTGTCTGTTCGCGATTTTTCTCCCAGAACCCTGGACCGATTTGGTATAGTCATTCGGTGCACCCCGGAGGATGTTAACTTTTACGGTGTTAGCTTTTACAAAAGTTTGATTTAAAAATGTTATTATATTTTTATTTTTGAAAGATCAAAATGTGCTCGAGGTGCACAAAGGGGCCATTATATGCCACTGAATCTATAATAAGAATATGACTGCAATCACTTAAAAATCATGATGAATACTTGACAATGGTAAATACGTACCCGGGTGTCATCAGGTCGATGACCACCAGGTCATTCTGTAACAAAACAATGATAGCGTATGGGTCCTGAAAATCTGAAAAATACAAATAACAAGAGAATTAACTTAGATATTGAATGAACCAAATGACTGAATGCACTGAATTTGGTCCATGTGCAGCATGGACTTAAAGTACACAACATGACATATTACAATCGTACTACCGGTGAACATATCACTAAGAACATAACATCATTATTATTCAAAATAGGGGATTGCCCATCACAAAATGACGGGTATATAAATGTTCTTTACTTTTTTGTTACTTGTTGGTATCCTCGATCATGAACAAATTCTTATTTCTATATTAGAAATGGAATGGTCATGCTTCCCTTTTTTCTCACTGAAGGCGCATGGGAACATTTTATTTCCCCACCCCACATAGACGCATGTACATATGGAACGCAACAAAATCACCATATTACTTTATTACTGTATATATTCTAACTGAAACAGACTCAATTCAAGAGCCTTTATTCAGTGTCAGGAGAGGGCTTGTTGCCCATAATTTGTATGTGTGCGTTGCGCACATTTTTATCTTGGACAGACCCATTGGAAGCCTTTATTCAGCAGTGTAGGGACCACAGGCCCTGAGCTGCAGCCCATTTGTGGGAAGACTTTATTTCAGTAAAACTATATTTTCTCCCCAATTACATGCAATGCTTTACATGAGACTCATATTCAGGAATCATGGGGTCCTCATCATTTTGAAAAAATGAACAGGAAAATATACCAAGTTTCATAAAATATTATTCAAGTTATCATCTGGACAACAAAAGTTTCGGATGTATGGACGAACATCGCTACTTTCTGTGGTCCCAAATGTTTTTCTTTGGGGGGACAAAAAATAGACAATATTATATAATGTTCCATGGTTTATGGCAACAAGCATACATGTATTGTATGACCAATTATACAATCACATTGATACCCCATTTGTGCCGACATAATCAGAAATTTTCTCCAACATTCTTTCAATCGAAGGTTGTTTTGTTTGGAAAGTTAATTGGTTCCAAAAATGTTACTTGAGACGATTAGATTTGTCATATGGAATCAATTCCACGTTATATTTCCAATAGTGCACCATACTATATTTAATCAGTTTCTGACATCCAATCGGACCACTTCCAGGCCTGAAAATAGTGTGTCTGTAATTTGCTGAATGAGGTCCCCAGAGGGTGAAATTAGTGATACTATCCCGCACAATGGGCTAGCATCACCAAATTCACCCACTGGTAACCTCATTATGCTTAGGCCTCAACTGCTATGGGAGACCTATGATCAGATTGAGGTTCCCCATTTGAAGTTGATGATGTTCACCAATTAATCACCTCGATTACGCATTTTATCTTCTGCAAATTAGGGGATATAGAAACGGAATAGGTTGGAAAATGTAACCAAAAAACAATGTTCATTTGAGAATATAGATACTTCCCAGAAGATAAGGCCTAAGCAGTATGAGGTCCTCAGAGGGTGAAATTGGTGACGCTAGCCCACTGTGCAGTATAACATCACTAAATTCACCCTCTGGGGACCTCATTCTGTATATGACAGATACACTATTTGCAGACCTGACCACTTCACTCTTCAACAGAATCCGATATTGCCATCATACCAGAGCAACAATCACAACAAATTGATATTCTCATCGCGACCTTATAGCACTTGGCAAACAGAAATTATTTTCCCAATCAAATGTTACAGTTAAGATTTTCTTACGTATTATGATTTCTATCAAAGTCTGCCTGCGGAAACATGGGCGGCATGTAAAAATCAAATGTCAAATGTGATTTGATGTGAGTCGATGAGGAATGCACATTAACAAGCTGTCTGTACGATAGATGCCATG
The DNA here is from genome assembly GCA_032622095.1 of Siphonodentalium dalli. Classification (NCBI taxonomy): domain Eukaryota; kingdom Metazoa; phylum Mollusca; class Scaphopoda; order Gadilida; family Siphonodentaliidae; genus Siphonodentalium; species Siphonodentalium dalli. The sequence continues at coordinate 126,667,476 of CP136061.1, read as the reverse complement.
CAACTGAACACATCAATAAATGGATGCAAGAACACAATAATTGAATTACCGAAATCAATAGGGGTAAAAATAAAACGTGGTGTGGGTGTTGATTATTAGAGAAATCGGCCCGACTGCATCATCAAGTTGAGATGAGGGATTATTGGTTGTCATTAAGATGGATTATTTTTACTGATTCCAAATGTAGCTTCGTGCAATTCCAGGACAGACATGAATCTGTTCTCAACAATTTGACATAGAGTTCAAGTGTTTATCCCTTCCATGACTGGAGCTAGCTAAAATTTTGCGAAAATCCTGTACCAATGCATTCTCCTATATATGGGAGTCTCCCACAGGGAGCCTCACATATATAAGAGAATACATTGGCCTAACAATTTTTACCTTGACCTTGTAAGCCAGTGCATTCTCTTTATATATATGTGAGGCTCCCAATAGGAGACTCGCATATATAAGAGAATGCACTGGCACAGGGTTTTTAATGCCGCAACAGCGCAGTTCCCGTCATCAAAGGGTTAATGTAGTTAATGGGCATCTGTAGGGAATTGTGGAGTAAACGAGAAATTATTTGGGTTTCATGGACCGAAGCTTAGCTATCAAACTGAGATAATTAGTATTGTGAAAGTAAAAACAAGAGATGGACTGTCGTCCGGCGCATAACCCCTCGTGGCATACCGCCTAGTGTGGGCACATCTATAACTTAGGATGGCTATACTCAGACATATGGCCCCAGAAATCAGCATTTTCATATAAACAAAGATAACTATAGAACAAAAAACCAAAACAAACTTTTAAATGTGCCATTAAATGTCCTCATAGTGGTGAACATAAAACGTGGTGTGGGTGTTGATTATTAGAGAAATCGGCCCGACTGCATCATCAAGTTGAGATGAGGGATTATTGGTTGTCATTAAGATGGATTATTTTTACTGATTCCAAATGTAGCTTCGTGCAATTCCAGGACAGACATGAATCTGTTCTCAACAATTTGACATAGAGTTCAAGTGTTTATCCCTTCCATGACTGGAGCTAGCTAAAATTTTGCGAAAATCCTGTACCAATGCATTCTCCTATATATGGGAGTCTCCCACAGGGAGCCTCACATATATAAGAGAATACATTGGCCTAACAATTTTTACCTTGACCTTGTAAGCCAGTGCATTCTCTTTATATATATGTGAGGCTCCCAATAGGAGACTCGCATATATAAGAGAATGCACTGGCACAGGGTTTTTAATGCCGCAACAGCGCAGTTCCCATCATCAAAGGGTTAATGTAGTTAATGGGCATCTGTAGGGAATTGTGGAGTAAACGAGAAATTATTTGGGTTTCATGGACCGAAGCATAGCTATCAAACTGAGATAATTAGTATTGTGAAAGTAAAAACAAGAGATGGACTGTCGTCCGGCGCATAACCCCTCGTGGCATACCGCCTAGTGTGGGCACATCTATAACTTAGGATGGCTATACTCAGACATATGGCCCCAGAAATCAGCATTTTCATATAAACAAAGATAACTATAGAACAAAAAACCAAAACAAACTTTTAAATGTGCCATTAAATGTCCTCATAGTGGTGAACATCCATACAAAATTTCATTGAGTTCCGAGCATTACTGTTCAAGTTATGAGCTGAACAGACATCGGATGGACCAAACAACTAACATTTCCAGTTAAACAAAGATGAATAACTCTAGAATGGAAAAGCGGAACAGAACAATGGAACCCCATATTGAATGTCCTCATAGCAGTGAATATCCATACCAAATTCCATTGAGATCCCAGCACAATTGTTGAAGTTACAACATGAACAGACACCAAACGGACTAAAAAGCCAACATTTCCAGATGAATAACTCTAGGAAGGAACAGCGGTGCAAAACAATGGAACCCCCTATTGAATATCCTCATAGCATTGAACATCCATACCAAATTCCATTGAGATCCCAGCACAATTGTTGAAGTTACAACATGAACAGACACCAGACAGACCAAAAAGCCAACATTTCCAGATGAACAAAGATGTATAACTCTAGAATGGAATATCCAAACAAAACGATGGAACCCTCTTTTTGATTTCCTGATAGCAGTGAATATCCATACCAAATTCCATTGAGATCCCAGCACAATTGTTGAAATTACGACATGAACAGACACCAGAAAGACCAAAAAGCCAACATTTCCAGATAAACAAAGATGAATAACTCTAGAATGGAAAATCAAAACAAAACGATGGAACCCTCAATTGAATGCTCTCATAGTAGTCAACATCCCTATCAAATTTCATTGCGATACGAGCACTACTGTTCAAGTTATGACATGAACAGAAACCAGACGGACTAAAAATCCAACATTTCAAGATAAACAAAGATGAATAACTCTAGAATGGAAAATCCGAACAAAACGATGGAACCCTCTATTTAATGTCCTCATAGTTGTGAACATCCACACCACATTTGGTTGAGATCCCAGCCCAACTGTTGAAGTTACGACATGAACAGACACCAGACGGACCAAAAGCCACTATTTCCAGATAAACAAAAATGAATAACTCTAGAATGGAAAATCTGAACAAAACGATGGAAACCTCTATTTAATGTCCTCATAGTAGTGAACATCCATACCTAATTTCATTGAGATCCGAGCACTACTGTTCAAGTTATGACATGAACAGACATCGGACGGACGTACGGACGGTACGACGTACGGCCCGACGGACGCACGGACGGACAGGTGCAAAACAGTATACCCCCCTTTTTTTTTAAAAGGGGGTATAATAAATGTGAATTCCAGTGAATTATAGAAACTACATGTGAAGGTTGGACAATCAATGAAACTGTAGGGGACATCAAGGAGGACTTTCTAGAGGTCATGTGATTTCCCTATGGCAGACTCGCATATATAAGAGAATGCACTGGCACAGGATCTTTAATGCTGCACAGTGCAGCTCCTGCCATGAAAGGGTTTAAGGAGCTTTTTTAGCTAAACGACAGACATATGTTCTATATAAAATTCAGACCCATACAGGCTCTGTAACAAAGGCTCAAAATAAAAATAAATTTACTGCCTGTCAAAATGACAAAAATGGATGGAGCTGGTCATTTCAGAATGGTGCCTGTCAAATTTTAACAATGATGGGGCATGTGGCTTTCTGTCTCCAAATTCTTTATAATTTACAAATAACCAACAGTCAATGGTCCTTTATTATTTATGTAATCACAGGTCAATTCAATGTCAAATATCATATCATAATAATTAATTATTATATCAATGTTGACAGGACATTGGCTCCCAGGTGCCTGAGTATTACACAATAGCAGACAGATATTAAAGAGTCTCCCAAAATAATGATTAAGAAGTCACCTTGCCACTGATCTTAGAACAACTGTGTTAAATATTATAATCAATAGCCAGGAATGCTGTTATGTGATACTGGTGTGGTGTGATATAAGTGACTATTTAGAGTTCACTCACTTGAAGTGGTTATCCGATAAAAGCATACTGTATTAAAGCATGAGTTCCCTGTATGTGAACAATATTCAACCTGTTAAAAATATCCCCACCAACCAAGAGTTTTTACAAAAGCTCAATGTTTGAATCCATACTAGTGTTACACATTTTAATACCTACCCATCACTCACATATGACGACAGAATATAGAACTTGATCTTAGAATGAAACAATCACCTGTCATATATGTACAAACTCATTGAAATTGTATTAACCAACACCCATTCACATAACAGATTGAGTCAATAGAAGTATATGGGCTCAAACCTGGACATTAAGCCTAAAAGACTTCCTTTTATACTCGTTTAATGTTCCCTATTTTCGAGGTATAGTCAGTTAATTTAGCGATGTTATTCAGATTTTTCGATGTTTGTTGCCAATTGACTCCGGTTTGATGCCTTTTGTGAGCATAATTTTCACACTTAATTGGGATAATGACTCATTAAATTAAATTAAAAACTTCAACTAATAGAAAATGGAATATGATAAGCATATTTTGCGTCGGACAGATTGTCCGACAGATACAAAAATGCGCCAGACATAGGCCGTTTTTGTCCGGACATTGACCGTGACCGCGCACTTATTTTGAGCCTTGTCTGTAACAGAGTCCAGTCTAGAGGTTTCAAACTGGGAGAAGTCACTTCTCGCTCAGAAGTTCAATTTACACCCCAACATCACCCTTCTATGCTCAAATAAGTATTATGCAACACAAGAGCCCGTGTCTAAAACAATTATAGTGAGCAAGAACACCATTATAGTCAGTAAATATACTTGACTATTCTGTTGGGACATTGCATACTGGTATACAAGAGAAAAGTTTTAGGGAGTAGATGTCTCACAAGTCACCCTCTAGGCTGGTCCCTGCTCCGTCATATTATTAACCCTTCCATGACTGGATCTGCCTGAAATTTTCATAAAACCCTGTCCCAATGCATTCTCTTATATATGCGAGTCTCCCACAGTGAGCATTGCATATATAAGAGAATACGTTGGTCTAACAATATTTACCTTGACCAGGTCAGAGCATTTTCTTATATATGCGAGACTCCCTGAGGGAGACTCACATATATAAGAGAATGCACTGTCACAGGATCTGTAATGTTGCACCAGCGCAGCTCCCGTCATGTACCGGTTAAGAAACATGTGTATTTTTATGATACACGATTTTGATTTTTACAAAACACGAAGGCTGGTATGAAAATTTTATGACACTCCAGTCTGCAAATTAATGCAAATTTCAGGTCTTACATGGTTAGCAAACATTTTCTTTGTAACCACTATATACACAAATGATGATTAATGAGTGTGGGTGCCCACCATAAGGCAGCACAAGAATAAACCATCTACAGTTATTAAAAGCTATAAGTCCTGTTCTCCTGATAACAGAACAAATAATATCCAACAAATTACAAGAGATTTCCCCCATCATAGTTTAAGGACACCATCTGGTTGGAAGTTTCAATTCTGATTTCATTAGCAGCCAAGATCAGATCAAACAAACAGTTCAATAGGCCTGCAAATAGTGTATATGTCATTTGCAGAATGAGGTCCCCAGGGGGTGAATTTAGTGATGCTAGCATCATCAAATTCACTTTCTGGGGACCTAATTCTGCTTAGGCCTCATCTTCTGGGAAGTACCTAAAGTCCAAAAATTAACATTGTTTTAGTTACATTTTCCAACCTGTTTCTATATCCCCTAATTTGCAGAATATATATAAAATGTATAATCGAGGTGTCTAATGGGTGAATATCACCAACTTCAACTGGGGAACTTCAATCTGATTATAGGTCTCGCATAGCAGTTGACACCTAAGCATAATGAGGTTCCCAGAGGGTGAATTTGGTAATGCTAGCAAGTCGTGCGGGATAGCATCACTCAATTCATCACCCTCTGGGGACCTCATTCTTCAAATGACAGACACTATTTCTGGCTTGTCAGAACAACAGTGTACTCAAGTATTGCTGGGTGACATATCATCAGAATGATCTGCCATTCCAGTTTGCAAGATGGACAATTTTCCACTGTCAACGTGGATTTAGATTCAGTAACGCCCTAATTAATCGACTCCATAACCACAGCAGAATTATGGGTAACTTTTCAGGATTTAGTCGGAAATATGGCTTGTTGCCATTCATCGGAAAGCTCTCACCAAGTTACCCATAATTCTCCTGCGGTTAAGGAGTCGATTATTTAGGGCATTACTGTTTAGTACATTATTATCATCGATATACAGGGCCATATTCACAACATGCCTGAGAATATGGTACTTGTCATTTGCAGAATAAGGTCCCCAGAGTGTGAATTTAGTGGCGCTATCCCACATAGAACCAGAATCATAATATTTTTATTTCATGGCAAATCACAATGATCATAATACTGTTTTGGTTAATACAACGAGAGGCCGATCACGATGGGCAGATGTTTAACCCATCCCTTCGAGATTGTTAATTTGTATGATAAAAATCATAATCAAGAGTTTTGATGTGAAATTATAAGTATACTATTATGTACTAAAGTAGTACACATAAATGTACATACTAACACAACTTATTTGAATTTATGGGTCAAAAGAGAAGGGTTAATTGGAATTTATGGATCAATAGAGAAGGTTTAATATAACATCTATAAAGCCTGTCACCACTATCCTAGTGTTTGCCCATGGTATAGAACCTTTCTATACTGAATGGATTCTCCCACTCAGTTACAAAAGTATAAATTGGAATTGTCTATTAATCATTTTGAGGGGTGTTCAGGTAATGAAACCAGACGACAGACAGCAAAACAGATTAATACAAGAGCAGAATGTTTCATGTACATTGGTGGAAAATGTTCAGATAGTAAGTTGAACAAATGACCTAATATAGCCGTTTGTTGAACTGATCATCTAAATTCCTAAGGGAACTACTCATCAATGACAATTTAGTATAGAAAGGGTTAACGCAGGGTTAGCCATTGAACTAGCGTAATTATATTTTATTCCTTGTTGTACTCGTAGTAATGAATGTAAATTTGATTGATCTTCATATTGGGATAGTTGCAGCCTATTTGTTTTGAGCAGAGGTGTACACATTGATTGCTCATTTGATTTATTGAGAGAGAAAAAAAATTCCAAAACCAATCACATGACAAATAACCAATAGATATAAGGATTTTAATCTGAATTAGCTTTATGGTAATATTTTATGACAATTAAAATTAAAAATGGGCATGCCAAGGTTTTAAACCTTCAATATATCAGAAAGGAATATCTTTTGAGAAAATTTTATAAATTATAATTACCTGCCAAGTTTTACAACCTTCAGTATTTCAGCAAGAAATATTTTTTGAAGAATTTTTATAAATTACATATTTTGTTTAGAAAGTTTTAACCAGGGGTGGTGGAGAAGGGGGGCATGCAGGGTAGTCCAAGTCTTCTTGTACTAAAACCAGCTAAGATATTGGGATGGAGATGCTGGTATTTAGTCCGAGATCGTCTCGTATGGTCTCTTATGACACGACTTACGCCCAAGGTTTGTGGCGGGTATTTGTTGTGTATTTTACTCGATTTACCTAGCAAATCAATACGTGATGCTATATACATCGGAAAGAGTGACATCTTATGGTCATAATGGTGTATAATAATCTAACTTTAATGTTAAATTACACATAGAATATTCCGGTTGATTGCCACAAACATCTCTTTTTTTCTCTGTTTGTTTACGTTTTAACTGAAAGCCGAAGTGGTCCGAATAACTTCGGCATAATCCAGAGTTTGTTTTGGGTATACTAGTTTCCGTTTCTATATATAGCGCGGGGTTTTCCGAACAAAATGGCGAAAACCGATCGCCCCAAAGTCCAGTTTCATATGTGCTTTGAGAACAATTCCCGCACTAAAAACTTAATGACATAATGGAGGATCAGAACGGTAGTTTTGTTGACAATATTTGCAAGCAACTTGTCAAAATTGGAGCAAATTAGAACTCTTGTGTCTGACTTGCCATGTGTGTGATTTTCGTCCATGTGCATTTTAACTTTTGTGTTGATAAAATAATCGGAGAACCGAATCACACAGTTTCGAAATATAGTTCTTCCGTTTTAGTGGGACTTTTCAAACGTAAGGTTCAAATTTATACAAATTTTGTTTGATTTTTTGTGTGCTTAACAAGAGCAGTATATTGCTCTGTTCGCTTAGTATATATCTTAATTTCGCGGAAGTCCACCAAATGTTGGTGAAATGTAGCACCATATTTATTCTAATGCTCATTGTGTTTACACTGTTTTAACCCTTTCAGTGTCAGGGGCCGATCTCATCGCCCTAATTTACGGTCTGTAAAATCTGCCCTAAAAAAATTGTTTTTTTGTTTTTTTTTAGATTGTTTTATTTTTTATTTTTGTTGGAATTTTTGTTGGGTATGCTTAAGCATGCTATAGCGAATTTAAAAACAAACTGGATAAAACCTTAGGGGCATGTTATAACTCAAAACTATCACCAAGCATTCATAGTAATAATTTTGATGCCCATAAAAAACGTAAGATTCCCTGGCACTAAACCTACAAAATAAGTCTGTTAAAGAATATAAGAAAAAATTATTAAAATTGTAAAAAATTGTAAAAAATAATAACAAATGATGAATTTTTTTTAGGCCAATGCATTCTCTTATATATGCGAGGCGACCTATGGTCAACTTGCATATATAAGAGAATGCATTGGCACAGGGTATATGGGTTGATACAAAAATCGGACCTGGCACTCAAAGGGTTAAACTTTGAGAGGGTTGTAATTCCCGTAATCTATTTATTTTTTATTTATTGACACACATAATTACGATTACAATGGAGAATTCATCGTAATTTGCGTGATAAGTCGAAAATCTACGGAATATTTACAATGGAAAATGCCGAACACAGTTCGCGAGGTCAACTGAGTTCGCATACTTTTAAAAATTTGTAAACAGTGCGGTAATTGTCTCTTTTCACATTAAATTACCGCTTTCAATTCACAACTGATGTGAGTTTCAGATCAAATAGCATGTCTTCTGCGGAAAATATCCGTTTATTGTCGCAATTGTGATATTTTATTTCATATAATTGTGGTTTTATTTGAGCGGGTCATTAACGCTTAACTCGTGTCATAAGAAGGCATAGGGCGCAATCTCGGACTAAATACCAGCATCTCCATCCCAATATCTTAGCTGGTTTTAGTACGAGAAGACTTGGACTACATGCAGGGGTACCAGCCTACACTTTTCCCCTCGATCAATGTCTGTAAAAAAGCATAGTTTACATTGGGAAAAGTGTCTTTCTGAAGATTGTGTCCCTTGCGCTCCAGTGATTCTACAACCCACGATTTCAACTCAGAATTAGCCATTGAACAATAATGAATATTTTATGCATTGCAATTCACAAAGTGAAAATTTCCTGATTGATATCGATATTTGGATTACTGCATCTAGCATGACCTGATGTGCTGCCAATTTGTTTTGAGCGGAGGTGTACACATTGATTGCTCATTTGATTTAATAAGGAAACAAAATTTCCAAAACAAATCACATGACAAATAACCAATTGGAGCCAGTGGAACAGAGTCTGCGTCTATTGATCGGGAGGTCAATGCGATGTGACGGTGGGTCATATCGGGACACGAAGAGTCAGCGCCTAATTGATTTCTCACTGGAGTGTATAACATGCTCACTGTACTAACAACACTGATTTATCATCTCGGATTGCCTGTTAAAATTATAACACATGAAAACTATTAGCCAAACAATACATATGTGGTGCATTTAGGTTTGCATTAAAGTGATATGAAACACTCCGGTAGGGTGATCAAATAGATATGAAAGATAATCGTGCTCAAAGTAGTTATTTTTACAAATCTTAAATCCAAACTGACAACACACACTGCCATTATTATATATTATATCATCGCCGATAGTTGTGTCCCGAATTGAGAAGTAAATAATTACAATTGAGCATTTTCTATGGAGTGGTAATGTTGATTTGCTTGAGATTTTCGGCATTGTAGTAAAATGCTACATTCCTCCAGTTGGTATACTGCCTGAATACTAATTTAACAGTTTAATACACTGAACAAGTCCATAATATGTCTTTAAGCCTTCCATGACTGGAGCTTCCTGAAATTTGGGAAAACCCTTTGCCATTGCATTCCCTTATATATGCGAGTCTCCCATAGGGATCGAGCCTCACATATATAAGAGAAAACATTGGCCTAATACTATTTACCTTGACCTTGTATAAAGCCAGTGCATTTTCTTACTAGTATATATGCTAGGCTCCCTATGTAATTGTTCTGGGACTCAGCAAAGGACATTATTTGGACTTCGTCATTTATCAAATCGTTTACAAATGTTATACCATGGGTTGAAATTTACCCAAATTTTAATCATGTCATTGTTTGCTATCGAACAAGAATAGCAGTTTTCAACTTTCGTTGGTGCACACAATCCCCAGTATCATTCCAAATGGGTTTTCTAATGATTTTGCATATTTTAGTAGTGCGTCTGGACCATATGTAAACCATAATTATGAATATTTGATGAATTACTCAATACCGAGGCCCATTTATGACCACCACATAAAAATCGTCTAAGCCAAGATATTTTCATCGATTCCATAACTGCTTTTGGATTTATCATTTAACATCCTCCTTTTTCATGATTGTTGAATGTATTTTCTAGAAATATTTGTTTTAAGTTCCAAATAAAATTGTAACCTGCATATTATGGCTCTATGTTGACATAATAAGCTGAACATTTTCCACCAATGAATATGAATCGGTCTGCTGTACTTGTACTATATGTTCGTATGTCTGCTGTCTGCTTATATTTCCTGAACATCCCTCCAAATGAATAATAAACCATTCCATTGTATACCTGGGTGGGAGAAATCATTAACCCTTTCAGTGCCAAGTCCGATTTTTGTATCAACCCATATTTCCTTGATCATTTTTCAAATTTATTGATTATAATAATGTGATACATTGATGGAAAGAGCTCTAAGAGCTCTTTCCATCAATGTATCACATTATTATAATCAATAAATTTGAAGATCAAGGAAATATGGGTTGATACAAAAATCGGACTTGGCACTGGAAGGGTTAAGTAAAGAAAGGGACTATAGATAAGAGAATATGGGCGGTTGACAGACAGATGAGACATAACATATGTCTGGACGGAGATCTTGATAACTGTTTGGAATATGTATGACAGACAGAATTATGCAGATTGTATGATGGAGTTTAGTATAAGTTTATTGTGTCTGGACTCTGTCTGCAACAGCACACATATTCTGATTGCTTGCCAGAAATAGAATTATTTCAGAAAGCATTGACAATAATCAGCCTTGGATTTTCCTCAATCAAAGGCATGTCTGTACAAAGGTTCCACACCAGCTTACCATGGAGGTTCCCATGAGACCTGCTGATCACATACAATTCATACAACGCATGCTCATACCGCCCCACGGAGGATAGCGAGTGATTGTTCATAGACACGAGACTGCATAACACTTTATAATAGAGTGGGCAACAAGACACCTGGGACTTCAATATTTCTCGGCTTTCCATTTACAATATATTCCATATATCGTACTTTTTGCTCTCGAAGATGATAATTTTAGTATTAATTTACTTTGTATTTTCTAAATATGCATATCTATAGTGTCGGGAATTGGATGTTTGGTGAGAGGATACACTCTTCCATAAAAGGTACTACAGTAATGCCCTAAATAATCGACTCCTTAACCACAGCAGAATTATGGGTAACTTTTCAGGATTTAGTCGGAAATATGGTTTGAGCTTTCCGATGAATATTTTAACAGCATACCCACCACCAACGCCGCCCGTATCTTTAATGTTTTGGGGAAATCTATTTACACGTTTCAACTGAGTTGAAATGTTTGTAAAAATATAATAATAAAAGGTCGCTGACAAAAATGTGGCAGGTTTGAAGGATTTATGACTTTCAGATCCCTATACTACAAACTGTAGGAGGAATTGATTACACCAATATAATACAAAGTGCATATTCACTTAAATATGTTGCACATCTTCAATGTGTGGAGAAAAGGTCAATAACTCTAAAATCTATGTGGAAAATGGCAATAACCTTGCTAAAATGACTCCAAATGAGCTAGTTGAGATCTGTGCCAAGTTTAAAAGAAGTTGACTGGAAAATTACGAAATACAGGCTCGGACAAAAGATGCGTACCAGGATGTACAATTCTATGTCAAAAAAGGGCAATAACTCTGCCAACATGACTCCGACTGAACTCAAAATTGCAGGTGCGTAGGTTCCCATGCTGTTGATTTATGTGCAAAGTTTTTTTAAATTTGACCAGAAAATGACAGAATACAGGCTCGGACAAAGTTCCAGATGGACGAGCGCACACACGGATGGACGAAGGTCATTACTATAGTCCAACAGAATGTGGGGGGACAAAAATGTGTCTGAAAATAGATTTCATAGTCCAGTGTTCCAAATAAAACTGGTGCGATAATATGCAAGATTACAGTACATGCACCTTTCCAGCAGAAGAAGAAGAAATATGCATGATCACTAATTAATTTTGTTGAAAATATCCACCCTGCATGATGCTTATTTGGGTCTGTTAGTGCCGTGTATTCACTCGTTCCATAGTAAAATAGATTTGAGAGAAGTGCACTTGAACAGAAATAAATCAACATACATTTCATTACACTCCACTGGCAAACGAAAAGAATATTTAGAGCCAAATTGCATCATTATTTTGTTTGTTGTTGTAAGCTTCTTCCATACAATATGCAAGCAAGTTAGGATGTGGGTATGACATGAAGTAATTTCAAAAAAATATATGTTACGTGAAAAACAAAAAAATTGAAAAATACATTCATATTCCACAGCATGAATACATGCGTATAAATTTATACGATAAAAGCAATACCTTACTTGAATTTAAATTTGCACAGTTATATAATCGTGCACTTTCAATTTGCATACCTTGACGCGCAAATTCAAAACTGACAAAAATATTTCTGTAAAAGCCCTATATCAGATTGCAATTTCATTTCTTAATCGTTCCTGAATCGTGCGAAAAATAGTACTGGATTTAAATACGAGTAAGGTAGTTATAAATAGGTAAAGCACAACAAAATTGACAGAAAATTGTTTCTTACCGTGTTGCCATGGCGAGTCACATAAAACAGCGAAATCAACAATGTTATGCTCCATTTCTAGAACAGTTGTGCTCTTTCCATTTATCACAGTAATGATGGGAGTTCTACCTCCCCGATCATAAGACATGCCTCCCGAGAATATGATCAACGATTCGCTGAAAAATACAACATATCAGTCAGGTCAAATAAGGTTGAAAGACAATGCATGGAGAATGTTTATAACTTAAATAGCAGGGTTGCCTAGTGCAGCATGGGTTAAATCGTAACCAAAACTTTTAATATGTTTTCAATTGGTGAATTTGGTCCCAATTCCCCGACCTACAGTAATTCCCTAAATAATCAACCCCTTAACCACAGCAGAATTATGGGTAACTTTTCAGAGCTTTCCGACGAATGGCAACAAGCCATATTTCAAGACTAAATTCTGAAAAGTTACCCATAATTCTGCTGTGGTTAAGGGGTCGATTATTTAGGGAATTACTGTACATTCCTGTATTGGACAACACAATTTTGGGAACTATAAATCACACAATTTTATTCATCGCATCATGGAGATGCCTACATATAAGTAAGCAGGAAAATCAGCAACAAAAAAATAAGTTCATGAGATATATGCTGTTGATAGGCTACAATAATGCAAATTTATATTATACACTGCGATATGCCGAAAAGTTAGCTTTTTTCACCATTGCATTTTTTTAAACAGGAAAATTAAATTCTTGAAAATATCATTGAATCAAACTTTGAGTCCAACGAACTCAACCTATTGTTAACACACCAACCTGTAGTTTGCTTGATTAAAAGAAATCTGATAACTAAAATTATAAAGTTATCTTTTATCAGACTGGACACACTCAAACTTGACCTGAATATTCATGAGAGTAATCCTCATACTAAATTTGAAATCATTTGGATAACTATAACTTGAGTTATCATCTGGACACCAAAATAATCAGAAAATTATAAGTCTAAAGGCGGGCTAGCATCACTAAAATTACCCTTTGGTGACCTCATTAGGCCTCATCTTCTCTGCAAAGTTTCTTTATTATCAAATTTCTATGGAATTCTATTTCTTTTTTAGTTTAGTTTCTCTTTATACCCAAACTGGCAGACGACACATTGCATAATCGATGTTCCCAATGGGTGTACATCACAATATTCACCATTTGGGAACTTAAAAATCTGAGTCTATGTCTCCCATAGCAGATGAGGCCATGCAGAATGAGGTCCCAAGAGGGTGAATTTGGTGATGCTAGCCCACTGAGCGGGATAGCATCACTAAATTCACCCTCTGGGGACCTCATTCTGCAAATGACAGGCGCACTAAACTCAGGCTTGATTCACATAGTGCTCACATTCAGTAGCAAGGACTAGCCTAGATGGGACTTGGGAGACACCTTCTCCCAAAAATGTGCCACTTCTTCCTATTTTTATTATAGGGAGAAGTGACTTCTCTCTTATATACCAGTATGCATATTTCAAAACAGCATATTTAACCTTTTCATGATGGTAGCTGCGCTGGTTCAGCATTAAAGACCCTGTGCCAGTGCATTCTCTTATATCTGAGAGTCTCCCATAGGGAGCCTCGTATATATACTAGAATGTAATGGCTTACAATGACAAGGTAAATATGTTTAGGAAAATGGATTCTCTTATATATGCAAGGACCCTTATGGGAGACTCCCATATATTAGAGAATGCATTGGCACATAGTTTTTGAAAAATTTCACGAAGCTCCAGTCATGGAAGGGTTAAAGTGTATTCAATGATTATAATGGTGTACAGTAATGCTCTAAGTAATCGACTTATGGCTTGTTGCCATTCATCGGAAAGCTCTCCCCGAGAGCTTTCCGATGAATGGCAACAAGCCATATTTGCGCCTAAATCCTGAAAAGTTACCCATAATTCTGCTGTGGTTAAGGAGTCAATTACTTAGGGCATTACTGTACTTACTCATTATAATGGTATATAAATGAGCTCTTTTATTGCATAATACCTATGGATCACAAAAAGTTGAGGATGGAGAGTAAAGTGAACTTCAGAATTTATGACTTCTTCTTTATAATCTAATAGTGAGAAGAGACTTATCTCAATTTAAATTCTCTATGCTGGTCCCTATTAGTCGGTCTCACAACTGGGCTCTTTAGGGAATATCCAACCACTTTCTGTTTGATACTGATTCTAGAGTACTTTTCTATGAGGAATTCAGTGGTGCCGACCGATTTTTGATAAAAGGGGCCCAAATTCCATTTTTAAGGGCCTGAACCCCAATTTTGGGGTTCAGCACTTTTATCTCAAAGTTGAGACCCCAATTAGAATGTTATTGACCTATATGCATCAGTGCCACATAATGGTATCATTTCTGATATTTTATGTACCATTATCAGACGGGATTGACCTTCAAGGAGCTCTTGACCCTGAAAATCCAAAATGGCTGACTTAAAATTTGCAAAAATTTTGCAAAGTCAAGAATAATTAAAAATTGTGCTACCTATAGAATTTTTTCATCTTTAAAGGATCAGCACCTTTGTGCTTCCACTCATGAGTGCTTAGCAAGGTTTTTGGATGGAATATATTGGTCGTAGAATGAAAAACAGACATTTGCCGAATAACAAAGATGTTGAGGAAATCATCAATTATAGGGCATTTGATCAGAAACTAAAACTCCTGCAATAAGGTTACCTAGTGATATAATTTGAATGAATACATGTAATTGTGAGTAGTTCATCCTTTGCTATCTAGATTTCATGGCCTTTGGTGTGAGATGGCTGCCAAAATGGTTATAAATGGGATGACATATATCACATTATCATAATAAATGAGTTCAATGTGTTTTTTTCTTTAAATTTATGGGAGAAAAGAATGTATTTATGGTACTCTAATGTTGAATTGAATTATACTCAGCCCACAAGTAGGTTTAGTAAATGTTGAGTTACTACAATTTGATAAATCAGTGTGATTTGGTAGTCGAGCAGATTGTGTCTTTAACAGTCCCCCAGTAATTTTGATTGGCCACATGTCATCACTGCCATTTTGAATAAAGGTTCTACTATTTTCCTAACATGTACATTATTTTAGGACAGATAATGGCTAGCCCGGCATGATCGCCTATACTTATATTCTGATTGAGTGTTTTTTTATGAATTTGAACATATATGTATATGTACACGTACATGTAGATGTATATTTGCCCTAAATTGTTTCTGGTTCAAATTTGGGAGTTTGTAAGAAAACAAGTCATAAGAAAGAATGCATTTGCAGTAATATTAAAAGATATTGTCCTGTTCAAAACTAATAAATGTATGTCTATTGGTTATTGGTGTGATGTCCAGTAATAAAGATTGAAAATAATCCTTCAGATTATTGTATAAGGGCTTTAGTCCAGTCAAATCTACACATTAAAAATATAGGGCTTCCATACATACAGGATATTTTCCAACTTGACAATCGTTCCTTGTGTTCAACTGAGTGAGTTCATGTGAGGTTCCTGGAAACTTATTTGGCTAGCTTGATTCTAAAGTGTCTAGCTTTATGGGCTTGAAATTCAGAATGCAACCCTGTTGTATTGTGAGTTCAGAGTGAGTTAGAAGAAAAATACAAGCATCAGTTGATATGCAGATATTAATTCATACCAGACAAATCTACATTCTGCAGGTAGCCATGCTATGCAATACTCTCTCATATTTCAACTTATCAAGTGAAAATGATCACATTACCATTAACTATTTAATGCTGTTAAATTTGATAAAGTAGAGCCCATTTGAAACTGGTTTTCTGAAACAGAAAAACTTCATTTTATGATACCAGACTGGCCATGAGAAAAAAACACATACAAGACATGGAAGTCGGTGACTAATCACAAATAGTCATACACCATATTTTGTCAGATGTTTTTGTAGATCTGTGGATGTAATTGTAATGCAATATAGATCTCCATTATATTTGCTCAATTTTATTTTTCATTTTGTCCCTTTAAATTGACTTTGATTTTTGAAGTTCTGTAATCGGTTTGGTTTGATGTTACAGGCACAGGAGAGATATATATATATACTTTACATATCAAATATTGTGTACCATGCAAGTACATGTGTCAGTTGCTTTAGTTGTGTGATGTACATGCAGTAACTATATTCTAGTGAAATTTATGGTCTGCACTCTGTAGTCTTTCAAAAAACAAGCTATGGCCATGCCTACATATACATGTAGACTGATTCTAACACTATGATTGTCAGGTTATAATCTATGTTTGAGGAAAGTTACGATGTATTTTTCATTTGTGTTGCATTTGTCAATATTAATGGGTCCCAGGAACCCAGATGTTACTAGCGCAGAGCCCATTTAATTTTCTTGAGATGGTGGACTGCATGTCCATACTCCTAAATAAACATGACTCTTATCAGATCAAGACAGCATTGTGTAGGTTTTCAACAACCGTACTAGAATTATAGTTAAAAAAAGACTCAGCCATTATTTTCCACTGCCCTATATGTCACAATATATTCATATGGCAGTATTCATCCGAAGTTGAGTGATGATGCTAATAAATTTGCTATGATACTATGGTAGAGCAAAGTGATCTGAACAAATTGAGGATAAGCCACTACATGTAGAAAACATTAAAAAACATGTATATTTTAATAATGGCCGCTGGTTGTTACAAACTGGCCATAATTGAGATGACTATTCCTGTTGTTTACCAAACATCAACGTACACATTACTAAATTATTTTGAAATATATATTTCTTGAATGATTCATACAGACTCTGGCTTTTGCACAAATCGCTCGGATTAGCCAAACAATGAAAAAATTACCAACTTTAGGTAAAATAATGGTACTCTTTCTTAACACAATCGCTTTGACCTACAAACATCATAGCAATCCAGCAGTACCCATCAGCATGATATAAAATTAGCAGGACCACTTTATAACCTGGGGTGGTATTGAAAATGAAAATATCTTTAAAATGGTAAGTTATGAGGGCTATTAGCTATTATGAAGAACTATGTTAGTGAAATTATAGACCCTCGTCTTCTTCAACCTGCAAGTGCTGAAACTATCATGGCCAATCAAAATTAATTTGGGACTGACAAAGGCTCATTCTACTATTGATTGAATAGTGATGATTCCATCATTTCCTAAATCTTTTTGTGAGATGAGTTGTCATAGCCATTTTGGAAGAATTGATTACTTCTGAAATATATACTGGGATATATGATCATCTTTCGTCTGATTACAACATGTTTTTACTATGCACAGATAAAATACCCATTTTAAGATCGCAACTTGTGGTTGCTGCATGAAGCAAACAGCTGGTCTAAATTTTGAAAACCATGTTCAATCTGTACATTTCAGTTGATTAGAGCACAATCATTACCTGATTTTTGATAAAGCACACCAATTTCCAAGGAATGTTCAAAGTCTGGAAGGGCATATGTTGTGTGTCGGGGTCCACACATGCTCAGCAGCGATTTCCAGCTAATCCCATTGTGCATGGGCAATTGTGCTCTAAGTTGGTCAGAACACGTGGATAGTTCTTTACTAGAATAGATCTCGTCTTCGATGCAATTGATTCTGGTAAAGAACTATGTTCTACAAACCTTACTTATTAAAATAAATTTCAAACTAAAATGCAATTCAACATTAGAACCATAAAAGACATACTGTTCTCCTGTTAGCTATAGTTTAAATGAAATGCCACATTGCACTCATTTACAATGATAAAAATGTGATATGTCATCCAATCTATAGCCATTTTGGCAGCCATCTAATATCAAAGACCGTGAAATCAATATAAAAAGGATGAACTACTCATAAATACAAGTATTTATTCATATCATATCATTAGCTACCCGTGTTTTCAGCAGTGTTTGCACTGCTAATCAATTACCATAAAATTTATGATTTTGTCAAAATCTTGGTTATAGAGAAAATGTCAGTTTTTTATTCTACGGCCAATACATTCCATCCAAAACCTTGTTGAGCACTCATGAGTGGAAGCACAATGTACTGATACTTTAAAGATGAAAAAAAATTCTATATGTTGCACTATTTTAATTATTCTTGACTTTGCTAAATTTTTGCTAATTTTGAAGTCGGCCATTTTGGATTTTCATGGTCAAGAGCTCCTTGAAGGTCAATCCCATCTTATAATGCTATAGAAAATATCATAAATGATACCTCTATGTGGCATTAATGCATATAGGTCATTAAAATTCTAATTGGGGGCTCAACTTTGAGAAAAAAAGAGCTGAACCCCAAAATTGGGGTTCAGGCCCTTAAAAATGGAATTTGGGCCCCTTTCAGGGTAATTTCCAGGCCAGTTTTGGTACCTGTAACAGGTATGGGCGCCCAAACTTCAGGCGCCCAAAAAACAGTTAGAAAGAAGAAAAATTCCTCAGATAATTAGTTTTTTGACCATTATTACTAGAAAACAAACACAACTAACACTAAATCATCAAATAAAGCAATAAATTATCATTTTATGGCAGTATGTACATGTAGTTCAAGGGGGAAGCCACCCCATACCCTCCCATACTTAGGGCTGCGGCCTTCGGATATGACTTTTGGCATATAAACAGGTGTCCCCAAATAATTACTGGAAACTACACTGGCCCCTTTTATCAAAAATAAGGTCGGCACCACTGAATTCCTCATCGAAAAGTACTCTAGAAGCAGTATCAAACAGAAAGTGGTTGGATATTCCCTAAAGAGCCCAGTTGTGAGACCGACTATATTCCGCATTAATGAGCTTATTGCTCTTATAAACATTATAACTCAGAATCCAGAGCCAGATCACTCTGATGTCATTGACTGACATGTGACTGACATTCTGACAGTGAGAGCTTTCCGATGAATGGCAACAAGCCATATTTCCAACTAAATTCTGAAAAATTACACATAATTCTGCTGTGGTTAAGGAGTCGATTATTTAGGGCATTACTGTATCCCAGTGGAGACAAGCTCATGGTTGCTGAACTACATTTATGTTGATCTAAATATCTAGCTATTGTCACCAACAATTAATTATGAACTATTAAAGTGGTCTGACCAAGTGACCAATATGTTGGACAGATGGAGTACACTGTGACATGGCATTCACATCCTCACTCAATGCCAAGCGGACATATCAAATTGCCAACACAATGAAACTGGACACAGGGAAGCTCTAACCATTGTCACAGACCGAGCTATTATGAATCGTTAAAGCGCTCTGACCAAGTGACCAATATATGTTAGACAGATGGAGTACACTGTGACATGGCATTCATATCCTCACTCAATGCCAAGCAGAGATATCAAATTGCCAACACAATGAAACTGGACACAAGCTCTATGACACCCAGAATCCTTGGTGGTCACACATCCCAGTGGAGGCAAGGCTCGTGTTTGCTGAACTATGCTGATCTAAATATCTTCACAGCGCAGCTAGTGATTGTCACCAACAATTAATTATGAATCGTTAAAGCGCTCTGACCAAGTGACCAATATATGTTAGACAGATGGAGTACACTGTGACATGGCATTTGTATCCTCACTCAATGCCAAGCAGAGATATCAAATTGCCAACACAATGAAACTGGACACAAGCTCTATGACACCCAGAATCCTTGGTGGTCACACATCCCAGTGGAGGCAAGGCTCGTGTTTGCTGAACTATACTGATCTAAATATCTTCACAGCGCAGCTAGTGATTGTCACCAACAATTAATTATGAATCGTTAAAGTGCTCTGACCAAGTGACCAATATATGTTGGACAGATGGAGTACACTGTGACCAACAATGAAACTGGACACAGGGAAGCTCTAACCATTGTCACAGACCGAGCTATTATGAATCGTTAAAGCGCTCTGACCAAGTGACCAATATATGTTAGACAGATGGAGTACACTGTGACATGGCATTCATATCCTCACTCAATGCCAAGCGGAGATATCAAATTGCCAACACAATGAAACTGGACACAAGCTCTATGACACCCAGAATCCTTGGTGGTCACACATCCCAGTGGAGGCAAGGCTCGTGTTTGCTGAACTATGCTGATCTAAATATCTTCACAGCGCAGCTAGTGATTGTCACCAACAATTAATTATGAATCGTTAAAGCGCTCTGACCAAGTGACCAATATATGTTAGACAGATGGAGTACACTGTGACATGGCATTTGTATCCTCACTCAATGCCAAGCAGAGATATCAAATTGCCAACACAATGAAACTGGACACAAGCTCTATGACACCCAGAATCCTTGGTGGTCACACATCCCAAGGCTCGTGTTTGCTGAACTATACTGATCTAAATATCTTCACAGCGCAGCTAGTGATTGTCACCAACAATTAATTATGAATCGTTAAAGTGCTCTGACCAAGTGACCAATATATGTTGGACAGATGGAGTACACTGTGACCAACAATGAAACTGGACACAGGGAAGCTCTAACCATTGTCACAGACCGAGCTATTATGAATCGTTAAAGCGCTCTGACCAAGTGACCAATATATGTTAGACAGATGGAGTACACTGTGACATGGCATTCATATCCTCACTCAATGCCAAGCGGACATATCAAATTTCCAACACAATCAAATATCAGACAAGCTCTACGACAACCAGAATCCTTGGTGGTCACACATCCCAGTGGAGGCAAGGCTCGTGTTTGCTGAACTATACTGATCTAAATATCTTCACAGCGCAGCTAGTGATTGTCACCAACAATTAATTATGAATCGTTAAAGTGCTCTGACCAAGTGACCAATATATGTTGGACAGATGGAGTACACTGTGACCAACAATGAAACTGGACACAGGGAAGCTCTAACCATTGTCACAGACCGAGCTATTATGAATCGTTAAAGCGCTCTGACCAAGTGACCAATATATGTTAGACAGATGGAGTACACTGTGACATGGCATTCATATCCTCACTCAATGCCAAGCGGACATATCAAATTTCCAACACAATCAAATATCAGACAAGCTCTATAACAACCAGAATCCTTGGTGGTCACACATCCCAGTGGAGGCAAGGCTCGTGTTTGCTGAACTATGCTGATCTAAATATCTTCACAGCGCAGCTAGTGATTGTCACCAACAATTAATTATGAATCGTTAAAGTGCTCTGACCAAGTGACCAATATATGTTGGACAGGTGGAGTACACTGTGACATGGCATTCACATCCTCACTCAATGCCAAACGGACATATCAAATTGCGAACACAATGAAACTGAACACAAGCTCTATAACACCCAGAATCCTTGGTCACGTATCCCAGTGCAGACAAGGCTTGTCGTTGCTCGACTAAATTGATCGAACAATTGCCACAGTACAGATAACCATTGTCACCGACAATTAATCATCAATAAGTAGAAAATGAAACAATTTCACTCTGTTTCACTCTTATAACAATTATAGAGGGAACACCATTTCTGAAATAGAATCTTTCTCCGTGTTACATTACAAAATCAGCCAAATATCAATTCAATGTAATTCAGAAACATTGTTAACTAGCTGATGTGCAAGACTTCGTCCGGGCTATTTAGGGATTTCTGTCTGGACAGAATATACAGCGTCTGAACAAACTATTGTTTGATCAGTCCAGAAACATGACTAATTGAGCATATATGAGGTCAAGGTCACGGTCGCAAATTGGAATTGCCAATATTGTCCCCGGGATCAAAGTAGTCCTACATACCATATTTGAGTCGGATCGGTCAAGCAGTTTTCAAGTCTTTAACACACATACATACAGACCAGACCTGTTAAGTTTTGAAAATGTCAATCCGGGAGATTTTTGCGGTAGGTATGCCCAATTTTGTTCATGTTCCAAAAATCATTTTTATTTAAGTCGCATTATTAAGTCGCTCTAAATTAAACTATTGTTTATACTTTTACGACAGCTCGCACGGCTACGAAGGGGTGTGAACATTAATTAGTCTCAATTAGTACTGCTGATTAGTACTGAATAATGATGAATATGAAATTACTCTGATGTTACCGACGGCAACAGTACATCTGCACAATGCGGGAGAATTGGGTGGTCTTCAGTGTTTTGGAGATTTTGTCCATAGCAATCCGTGAGTCTCACGGACAATCCGTGAAACTTAACAGCTCTGATACAGACAGACAGAAGTTGCAAAATATATAATAGATAACATGGAACAAGCCTTGAAATAGTGTCTGTAATTTGCAGAATGAGGTCCCCAGAGGGAGAATTTAGTGATGCTACCCTGCACTAGCATACCAAATTCACCCTATGGGGACCTAATTCTGCATAAACCTCATCTTCTGGAAAGTATCTATGGTCTCAAATTAACATTGTTCCCTTTTGTGAAGTTTCTATATCCCCCAAATTGCAGAAGATAAATTGCATAATGAAGGTGACTAATGGGTGAACATCACCAACTTCAACTGCGGAACTTCAATCTGATGCTAGCTCCCCATAGCAGTTGAAGCCTAAGCAGAATGAAGTTCCCAAAGGGTGAGTTTATTGATGCTATCCCACCGTGCATGATAGAGTCACTAATTAACCCTCTGGGGACCTCATTCTGCTTACGTCAGACACACTATTTCAAGGCTTGACATGGAAGTTAAAACATTTTGACAAACAATGACTGCTGCTGAATGCAATTATTATGTTAACTGTCTTTTAACCCTTCCATGACTGGAGCTTCCTGAAATTTTGCGAAAACCAGGTGCCAATGCATTCTCTTATATATGCAAGACTCCATATATTAAGAGAATACATTGGCCTAACAATATAATATTTACCGTGACCATGTAAGCCAGTTCGTTTTTCTCTTATATATGCGAGGCTCCTTATGTGAGACTCGCATATATATAAAGAGAATGCACTGGCACAGGATCTTTAATGCTGAACCAGTGCAGCTCCCGTCATGAAAGGGTTAAACAATTTGACAAACAATGACTGCTGATGAATGCAATTACTATGCAAACTGTCTTTTATAGAAACTGACTTACCCATTTCTAAGTGACTTCCATGCAACCTTGGCTATAGGCTTACAGGGCTCCATCTTCCCATCTTTGCCTTGTTTGGCTGAAATAAGATACATGACACAGGATAAACAAAGACATAGACTTACTGGTTTCAGGCATGAGAATAAGGTGCCTGTCATTTGCAGAATGAGGACCCCAGAGGGTGAATTTAGTGACACTATCCTGCATAGCGGGCTAGCATATTAAATTCACCCTCTGGGGACATCATTCTGCTTAGGCCTCATCTTCTCTGGAAAGTTTCTTATTGTCAAATTTCAATAGAAACTTCTTCACATAGATTCTATTTCTTTTTTAGTTTAGTTTCTCTGTATCCCCAAATTGGCAGACGACACATTGCATAACCGAGGTTCCCAATGGGTGTACATCACAATATTCACCATTTGGGAACTTCAATCTGAGTCTATGTCTCGCATAGCAGATGAGGCCATGCAAAATGAGGTCCTAAGAGGGTGAATTTGGTGATGCTAACCCACTGTGTGGGATAGCATCACTCAATTCACCCTCTAGGGACCTCAAAAATTCTGCAAATGACACTGGCACACTAAACTCAGGCTTGACTGGTTTACTCTATCATTTCTAAGAATATAATCTGTTGATGTATATATTGTGTTGGTGGATATTGCGCAGGGACCAGTCCAGAGAGTGACTTTAGAGACATTTTCTGCCTAAAATGTGTCCTAGGGGAATGACTTCTCTCTCATATACCAGCATACATATGTCCCAACAGAATTTTTAAGGTATATTTATTGATTATAATGGTGTTCTTACTTACTAAAATGGTTTTATAAATGAGCAAAATACATATTGGATCATAGAAGGATGATGTTGAGGTGTAAATTGAACTTCAGCCATTGCTACTTCTCCCTGATAACACTCCACTCCAGAAGTGGCTTCTCTCGAATTGAAATCACTGGGCTGGTCGCTGATGTTGCGATATACAAATTTAAGTTTATACGAGACCCATTTACAAATTTATACACTTTCTAAGTCAAGGAATAGCATAATTATATACGGTAACGAGAGGCCGATCACAATCGGCAGATGTTTAACCCATACCTTGGTGCTAGCGATTAGCTATAACTGATAATTGGTCAAAGATATGATCACAGTAATACATATATCAGTACCTAACTTAAAATCAAAAGCTCAAATAATTTGTCTTAAGAAGGGGTTAAAGTAATTGGGGTGGGGGAAGGAGTCGTTTTAAATCTCATAACTCTGTCCCTATTCACACAAGGACCTCTCACTGTGAGATCCAATTGTTTAGCCATTAATCAATTTGACAGGAGTTATCCAGCCAGCAGGTTGTTCATCTTTACCTTCATACAACCACCCCCTAGAGCTATGTAACATATGTCATCACTCAATTAATAACAGATTTCGCTAGGAATGACATCTATTAAATGTATTCTCATATACTCTGGATATTGGATGTTCACATGGCAATTTATTGATATCATTATATTACAAGCAACTATTGCAATATAATCTTCACATTTTCAATACAGGACATCCCACCTAATTAATGGAATACAACTAAAACAAATTAGTGTCAATGACAAATATTGTTTTATGTTAAATTGAGCGAGGAAATTCAATCTAAAAAAATACGAAAAATCAAAATTTCAAATTTAACAAAAAAAAAGAAGGGTCATAACTCCTTTAAAATAAATCGGATCGAACCCATATTCAAACTCGAACTGTATTTTGGGATGAGAAACCTATATACAAAATTTGGTTCCGATCAAATAGAAAATGTTAGTTATCGCATTATGCCTAAAGTGTCTACAAACTGACAGACAGACAGATATAGACGGACGGACAGACGAGTGGTCAATCCGGACATTGACACTATGTGCACCATACTATGGTATAGGTACACATAAAAAGTTTTATCTCATGCAGAGTACAGGAAAAATACATCAAACCTGGTGTGCCCCTTTAATATTTCAATTCACATTTGTAATCAATTGAAATCAATGTCGAAAAAGCTTTCCATTAATATATAGATAAAACAAACCAGACCTACAGTTCTAAAAGTGTTATGAACAATTATTTTGTTCCCATAGACTGATACAGAGCTCTCAAGTTTTTAAAAGTTTGAAAACCAAAGTTGTCTTCCCATGCAACCAGCAAAATTCCAATGGTAATGCTATTAAACAATGAAACCAGATTATGCCTTTAAGATAAAATTTAAATAACCATGCATATAAAATATAATAGTATAATATGATATGGCCAGAGATACTTATAGAGTATAAAGTATATCTGATATAGCCAACACATCTCCTAGCAGTTAATTAACTCAATACAAGAGAGAGAAAACTTCATGGCATTGTAACTGGATACTATCTCTGTGTCTTCATAGCATTGTGAACCTGATTTATTAGATACTATCTGGACAGTGCCACCTGTGTATCTTTGATATATTTTAGCGATGAATAAAATAATCAAAGGGCCATAACTCCATTAAAAAGTACCGGATCAAACCCATATTCGAACTCGATCTGCATTTTGAGTTGAGAAACTCACATACAAAATTTGGTTCGTATCAGTTGAAAAATTGTTGATTTATCGAAGCATTCATGAATTATATGTCAAAGGGCCATAACTCAATTAAAAAATATCGGATCAAACCCATATTCGAACTCGATATGTATTTTGGGCTGAGCAACTCACATACCAAATTTGGTTACGGTCAGATAATTTTTTTTTGAGTTATGGCAGTATGCATGAATTCTAAGTTGAAAAAGGGCCATAACTCCGTAAAAAAAAACTCGGATCAAACCCATATTCGAACTCGATCTGTGTTTGGTGCTGAGAAATTCATATACAAAATTTCGTTCCGATCAGATAGAAAATATTTCAGTTATCGCACCATGCGTAAAGTGTCTACAGACAGACAGACGGACTGACGCCCGGGCTAACGACGAGTGGTCAATCCGGACAACGACACTATGTTTACCATACTATGGTATGGGTAAACATAAAAATCAGGTTATTTCTTTGAATAAAACAGAAATAATCATTCATATGATTCATCAGAAGGACAATTACACTCCTAGACAAATTGAGAGTTCTCCTTTCTACTCATGTGGCAAGATGCCAGTACACATGGTTATATGTGAGATACAGTAATGCCCTAAATAATTGACCCCTTGACAACAGCAGAATTATGGGTAACTTTTCCGGATTTAGTCGGAAATATGGCTTGTTGCCATTCATCGGAAAGCTCTCTCCAAACAGCATATTTGAAAGTGTATCTCCTGATTATAATGGTGTACAGTAATGCTCTAAGTAATCAACTTCTCCACGAGAGCTTTCCGATGAATGGCAACAAGCCATATTTCCGACTAAATCCTGAAAAGTTACCCATAATTCTGCTGTGGTTATATTAAAGTATTATGCCATATAATAGACCATTTATAAAACCATTATAATAAGTATATACAGTAATGCTCTAAGTAATACTTAGAGCATTACTGTATATACTTATTATAATGGTTTTATAAATGGTCTATTATATGGCATAATACTTTAATATTGGATCATAGAAGGGTGATGTTGGTGCGAAAATTGAACTTCAGATATTATGACTTCTACCTGATAACAGTCCCATTTCTCCCTAATAATCAAATAAGGAGAAGTGACTTCTCCCTATTTGAACCTTTTAGTCTGGTCCCTGTTTCTATTATCAACAATATGATGCAGCGGTAGCCTATACGAGTCCATTAATACTGAGTAATGTTATAAGCGAGTTTGCGATACCCGTCCGATGGGAACGGGTACGGGTAAATCGGTGAACATCGTCACGGTTTCTTGTGTATTTCAATGCAGCTCATAAAGCGATGGCGATTTGGAACGGGTAGATGCGTCCTGTTGACCGGTAACCTTTCACTACGATTTTCTCACTCAAAGGTTTATTAATTACATGAATTTCCAGTCAGCTATGCGTTAACCTATTTATTGCAAGATGTCATTCATGAGCAAACATCATTGATAAAGTTGTCATTTTAAGCCAGATTTTAAGTTCAAATTCTCGAGGCGGCTTCTAGCACTTAGATAAATACGGAAGGCCGATCATTTCACTGACAACTTTTTTCACACATTAATGACAAGTTGTCGTTAATAGAGTGGGTATATAGTGCTATCGATACAGTCTCGACCAACTGCTGGGACGTGACTATATATGGTCTCCGCGTAAGGAGGGGTGTCCACCTTAGAATTTCTTACTACACCCCTTGAACCATATCAAATTCACAAGTTTGACCGTAAATCCATTTGCACCCCCCGGGTTGGGCTTTGATTTTTCCCAACTGGTCCCTCACAACCGTCTGGATGGTAGCATATTCTAAATAAATCAGTAGTCTTTTTGTCACTAGTCGGGGGCATAATCCACTGGGTCGACCATGCAGTACAAGAAAATGTGCAGATCTGAGCCTGAAAAATCCTAATATCTAGTGATCTAACGCCATGCAAATTCACTCAGATTTGTATTTTCTTAAATTAATTATCAGTTTCTGACTGGCCACTGGGGAGGGACCGGGACACACCGGATCGACCATGGTTCGGTCCGGTGTGAGAAATTTTTGAAATCTGAACATGAAATTTGCTAAATCCTAGCATCCATGCAGACTGGCATCAAACTTTCCAATTGTTGTAAATTTTGAGACCTGACACCCCCCCCCCCCCCCCCCCCCCCCAAGGTTGGAAAATATCCAACAGTTTCTGATAACCATTTCAGTCCAATTTGTTTACTAATACTAGGAAATATGCAAATGTTGGTCTAAAAACTACAAATTCTCCAGTAATTATTTTTTGGAAAATCAAACTACGAGAACAATATCAACCTATTGTTTGTGTGAAATTTCCAACAAATGTTGTTTCAGATAATCACATTTCCAACAGTTGAACATTTTACCAAAGTTGGGGGGGGGGGGGGGGGTGGGGGAGACACCCCTGTCGTTACGTCCCTGTGTCAACCCTTTGTACAAGGAAATCAATATACCGTGGATTTATCTATGCATTGTGCATTTGAATACAATCGTTTAGTTACTGTATCGTATATAGGTGGGGTCTGATTTCTCATTTTAATATATATTTACCATCTGAACGGACATGACGCATTTGAACCACAACATACTTGTGTATATTGTAGCGGGGATAATATAGGTCGCTAAAGGCACGAAATACCTATACATACTCTACAAAATCTAAGCATAATCAGAACGAGTTTCAGCTGTTTTCTGAGTTTCGCAAACACTCTTTATTCAATACATGAAAATAAACAGACTACATTTTAACACCTCTTATGCTACCACGTTTAATTTTTCAAACCTACCACCGGGTTTATATCCCGACAAAAATCCCAATTCTTGGGATAAATATTCCCTTGCCCCGACCCTTCGATCTGTTGAGAGATTCCAAACCAAAGATTACTTAATATGACTAAATATTCCCTAACTAAAATAAAGGACAAAATCGGTCTTATATCTGACTGAAAGTAGATGCACGACATTATTAGACCCTGGTTCTAAAACAATACATTTTATACCGATTATTGGCTGGAAAATTTAACGTAATTGTATATTTGAGCTATCATAATCTATTTTCTAAGTCTGAAAATTCCAACCGATTTATAGTCAACACTCGATCGGTCTATGACTTGTATAATCCAATTGTTGAAAATGTTATCAAGATGAGTGAAAGAAAAGCACCAACCCCTTCCAACTGCCACCGCGTCCTTGATGAAAGCAACTGATTATCCTGAGGCCCGCCCATCTAATCTAAATACAAATTTCCAAAAATCCATAATGGTAAGTATAACGTCGGCCAATAAAGCGAATGCGAATAACTATCTATATTATAATATCCGTTTTGTTGCAGTTGGCTCACCATACATTACCAGTCGATTACAAAACGTGTACCGGTACGGGTAGCTATGGTACGCTATTGTCTTAAAAAGAAGAGGTTTAGGGCAGTATGATTGTAATAGGTTTAAACTAAACTGGAGGCGAGTCTGAATCAATGGAACAAATCAATGGGATGAGTCTAAGGATACCAAGATTAAAACAAAATGACTGGAAAACGTAGGAATACAAGTTCGGACAAAATTATGCATGTAGTGAAAGATGTCTAAATAAAAATAAGGGAGATAACTCAACTAAATAAAGTTACATAATCACAAGTGCACATGTTCTCATGGTACTAAATAACTGTGGCAAGTTTTAAAAAAAAAGACTGAAAAAACTGAGACTGAAGAAACACAAGCTCGGACAAATTTGCGTCCATGGACGGGACAGACAAGCTGATTCCAGTATACCCCCACCCATAACATCCTTATGTGGGTTATGAGTCCATTTAATATACTGTATATTGTTATGTACACTTAGTCTTATAAAGAAAAGGTAAAAGGTTACAGTGTGGTTGTAATAAGCTCAAACTGAATGAGTCCATTTCTACTGTATATTGTTATAAACATTAAAGAAAAGGAAAAGTTCTGTATGATTGTAAAAGGTTCAAATTAATCGTTGAGATTCCTCTGAGATATTAATCTCTATTAATATACTAGTTATTACGCGCCAGTGACGACGGAAATAAATAACTCTCTGATCCATGCTGATCAATGACAATGTATTGTATTATGATTCACTCAAATCAGTATTTCAGAATCAAAGACTTGACCCACATTGCACAAGAAGATTTTTTTATGCTTTGTGAATTCTATTATATGAGTGGAGAGGAGATGAACAAACAGGGGGAGAATTGATTTCCTATACGAGTTCTATAGACTACACATAGGATAATATACAAAAAAACCTTCCTCTCAATCACAAGAATGTACTGCGCTCTGGGATCAAAGATTCTTTGATTCTGTGTTTTAAATTTCCAATACTGGGCTGGGTTTGAGTAGAAAGGATCAGCATGATATTATTATGTAAAATCTAATTTTAAAATTAGCATTGGATTTGTACAGTTGAACAAAGTTAGAAGCCATTGACACATAACCTAGGTATAAATACCAAACAAAGTCATTTCTGTTGCCATAATTGTTAAGTGTCCATCTATATAGAATAAATGAGTTGGAAATTCATGCAGCTAAAATGATTTGAAGGGAGAAAGTAGATGAAAATCTGAAAGCATGAATAAGTGTTTATATTTATCAAGGACCAGCCTAAAGAATTTAAATTCGAAAAAACATTTTAGATTATTAGGGACTAATAGACTTGAGATCTGCTAATTGTAATTTATTTGATGTCCCTTTCACAAGAATCGCGTCCATATCAGTCCATGTGTTCAGTTATGCCGGACCCACTCTGTGGAATGCACAGCTGATAGAGGTGTTTGTCCATAACTTCAAGCGGCAACTAAAAACATATTTATTCATTAAACATTTTGGTGCAGAAGTGGCCAAGAAAGACCTGAAATAATTACTCATTTATAGCACTTGTTACTTAATCAAACTCATTTTAATCTTCAGTCTGCAATATCTGTTTTTTTCTTTTATTATTATTTTAATTTTATTTTAATCGGAGCAAGTTTAGATCTAAAAGTATACTCTGTAAATATGCAGATAGTAATGTTTTATCACCTGATCTTACTCATTTTAACGGCATTTTTTAATTTAGATTCTGTTGCTTGTATATATTTATTGTTTTACCATACTTCATGTTGTATTATAATTGTAAGCGTTTTAGAGCATGTCAATGTATTTACGCTATATAAAATAAATTATAATTATTATTATCAGATATGGACTGTTGTCAGGTAGAAGTCAATTTGTTCTCCATCCTCAACTTTCTGTGATCCAATAAGTATTATGCAATACAAGAACTCATTTATAATCTATCTCATATATATTTTGAAGACCTCTGTTTGTCTGTCTGTCTGTCTGTCTGTCATTTATACAAATCTACGATTCTCGACCGATCGGGACGAAACTTGGTACGTGTGTGTAGTTTGACCAGGCGGTCGTCGTTGTCGTATTGGTGACCCCGTGCGACGCATGCGCAGACGAGATCTCGGAAACGGGTGGAGCTATCGACTTGAAATTTGCTATGTGAATGTATCTTGCCACGGATACGAATTTTATCGGATCGCCGATCCCGTGCGACGCCAGCTTCGCGCATGCGCAGACGAGATCTCGGAAACGGGTGGAGCTATCGACTTGAAATTTGGTTTTTGAATAGCCCGGACAACGTCGGGCTGGGTAGAGCTATCGACTTGAAATTTGGTTTTTGAATAGGTCGGGCTCATCGGCTATCTCATATATATTTTGAAGACCTCTGTTTGTCTGTCTGTATGTTTTTCTGTATGTATGTCATTGATACAAATCTACAATTCTCGACCGATCGGGACGAAACTTGGTACGTGTGTGTAGTTTGACCAGGCGGTCGTCCTTGTATTGGCGAGCCCGTGCGATGCCCGTGCAGCGCATGCGCAGACGAGATCTCTGAAACGGGTGGAGCTATCGACTTGAAATTTGCTATGTGAATGTATCTTGCCCCGGATACAAATTTTATCGGGTCGCCAAGCCCGTGCGACGCCAGCTTCGCGCATTCGCAGACCAGATCTCTGAAACGGGTGGAGCTATCGACTTGAAATTTGCTATGTGAATGTATCTTGTCCCGGATACCAATTTTATCGGGACGCCGAGCCCGTGCGACGCCAGCTTCGCGCATTCGCATACAAGATCTCGGAAACGGGTGGAGCTATCGACTTGAAATTTGTTTTTTGAATAGCCCGGACAACGTCGGGCTCATCGGTTAGTCTACTATATAATTTGAGAACTACGTATATATATATTTGTGTATATATGTGTGTGTGTATGCGGGTACTTCATAGAATCGAAAATGCGTGTACAGATTGAGCTCAAACTTCTTATGTAAGTGTAAAATCCCACCGACACCGCCGTGGTCGCGTTTTGGAGAAGCTCAGAGCACCCGTTCTCCAATCTCAGTCACAAAAAATGGCACTGCGGTGGTTAAGACATCAACGATCTTTATATTGACCTTATACGGAGGTGTTAACAATTAACGCTCTTTATTGCAATGGATGTGGCTAAACGACTGACTCCATGCGTCCGAAATACGGATGCGGATTCCAATGGATGTGGCTAAACGACTGACCCCATGCGTCCGAAATACGGATGCGGACGAAATGCAATTATCTCGACTTTCACGACGGGATTAATTGACTGTCCGCTCTGAAGTTTAGGACGGGGAGGACGGGTACCATGAATTAACTCATTGAAAAACAAAGAATGCGTTATCTCGGAAACGGGTGGAGCTATCGACTTGAAATTTGGTATGTGAATGTATCTTGCCCAGGATACAAATTTTTTCGGGTCTCCGAGCCCATGCGACGCCAGCTTCGCGCATGCGCAGACGAGATCTCGGAAACGGGTGGAGCTATCGACTTGAAATTTGGTATGTGAATGTAACTTGCCCCGGGTACAAATTTTATCGGGTCGCCGAGCCTGTGCGACGCCCGTGCAGCGCGTGCGCAGACGAGATCTCGGAAATACACACAATCACGCTTATTGTGACCCATCACGTTTATTATTTTTTTGGGGGTAAATCCTTCACATAATGTGACATTTATTCTTTTTTGGGTGATAAACAAACGAATATAACAATGGAACGAATCACGAGTGCGCTAATGTCAATACTAGAAGTTACAAACCACTAAATAAAACTGTTTTTGGTTGGCTGAGATGCGACATCGCTTCGATATAAAACCTATTTTGAGAGTCACGGTTCGCCAAATCTTTTACTTCGTCTACTTTCGGTTTGTGATAAAGCTCAAAACGTGAACTGGGTCGAGTTCACGGGACCCGAAATGATAGAAAAGCTGATTAATTAGAGTACAAACACTACCTGTTGACCAATGAGGAATGTCGTCTCCGAAAATCTCAGCCAATGTCACGAGATTGACAGTTAAATGGGAGGGGCTTTATATTAATAACTCATGTCAAGTTGTCAACTTTATAACGGGAATTGGAGGAGATACATTGTCTGTTGACAAGTTTATTCCGGGAAGTTTAACAATTGCTCAGCAACCCACACAGGCCAGTGCACAGAGTGCAGTGTCCAGTGTTGACGTGACACGGGGAAAGACATACATGTAGATTAACAGTGAAATAAAATTGCAGCAATAGCAGTAAGACAGACATCAAAGGTTTGCCGCCGGTTCTAAACGACATGTCATTGACAAAGTAGGTCACTTGCTGCATGACGTGTACTATTGAAATAGGTCATTAAAATTGAGGTCACTCAGGTCAGGTCTGTGCTTTGATCAGTGGACCACTAGCGACTGATCTATTTATACAATGTGTTTCAAGAAGATGGCATCGTATTGTCCACACATGGTTACTCTGTGATAAATAGGGAATGCTTATCATTTTTATTACTTATTGTGGGGGATTACCTTAATTTTGTGTTAGATACTGATTGAACATTGATCGCTGCTTACTTAATACCTGAATTGGTAATAACAATATGCAGTTTGTGTATCGAGATACCTATCGTTTGAACGCCTGTATCGATGACCGTATCGTCAGTGCTGTATCGCAGTCGCATCAATGTATCGTTACACCCCTATGTAGAATACAACAATCAACATGTAACATAATCTATGCCAACTATATATCATATGAGTAATATGTAATTGCACGCATGGTCATACATAATGTATGAATGGGGTAAACAAGATAGTGAAGATACATGATGCATAATACCTAAATGTCACTTCCTCCGCACAGGCATGATTCCCTGTACTATATAAATGTACACATAAGCCTTCATGGCTCGAGTATTAAGCATACTACCATGAAAAGTAAAATCCGTAACCCAGCACATTTATTGTGCACCAGCACTATTATTCTTTTTTTGGTAAAAATGTCACCCAGCACTTTTATTTGGCCAGCACTTTTATTTGGCACCTGAGAGTACTCTTACAACATTTCTGCAATATAATTGCCTCAAAGTGTTCAGCATCATTGTTATAGTATGTATGACACTTAGGTCAGGGCTTAGGTGGGTAGTTAGTGTGGATATAGGCATAATGCTTCTCAGAAATCCCGGTTACAAACCAACACTCACAATTTCGTCTTTTGCATCAGATACCAACACCTCGACCGATCGGGACGAAACTTGGTACGTGTGTGTAGTTTGACCAAGTGGTCGTCGTTGTCGTATTGGCGAGCCCGTGCAGCGCATGCGCAGACGAGATCTCGGAAACGGGTGGAGCCATCGACTTGAAATTTGGTATGTGAATGTATCTTGCCCCGGATACGAATTTTATCGGGTCGCCGAGCCCGTGCGACGCCAGCTTCGCGCATGCGCAGACCAGATCTCGGAAACGGGTGGAGCTATCGACTTGAAATTTGGTATGTGAATGTATCTTGCCCCGGATACGAATTTTATCGGGTCGCCGAGTCTGTGCGATGCCAGCTTCACGCATGCGCAGACCAGATCTCGGAAACGGGTGGAGCTATCGACTTGAAATTTGGTTTTTGAATAGCCCGGACAACGTCGGGCTCATCGTGTCTCCTCACGTTTTCAGTTCTGTATTCTGACCATTCAGTTCAATTGACGAATCAATCATTAAAACATTTAAAAAAAAAATTAATAATTAAAAAAATGTCATGTTTCTGACGAACGCCGCCGGTGGCGGGCTAACCTGCTAGTACTATTATAAAGAGTAAGTACAACATTATAATAAGTAAATACACTTTAAATATGCTGTTTTGAAATATGCATATCTATATATATATATATAACAGAGTAGGATCTGTTTGTATGTCTGTACATCAGTCTGTCTGTTCATGATCTTTCTCCCAGACCCCCGGACCGATTGAACCAAGTTACGTGTGGTGACTCGGGGTACACTGGTAGATATATTAAAGGTGTTAGTTTTTTTTTAAATAATTTTTTTTTCCCTCTAAATATCAAAATGTCTAACAATTAAAAGGGGCTGCCACTGAATAAAGGCTCTGTCTAAGATCAAAATGTACACAGGCCCCTAACACAGGCTCCTCTAATGCTCAATAAATGCTCCAGGAGCCTATTTTAGTAATTGGTATATAAGAGAGAAGTTACTTCTCCCACAGGACAAAAATAGTCTCCCAACTTGGCTGGTTCCTGATATTTATCATGTCAATTGTTTTTGAGGTTATAAGTTGGGGTAGTCAGACAGATATGTAAGATAACATCTCCCCCATGAGTAACAAAAACCAGTTAATCACACTTTCACCCCAGCATGGATAAATGAGAAGAGCATGCAGCCAGGGGTATATCCTGTCTACCCGGCAGGCAGAGATTAACGACTTGGCCAGCGGAGATTATAGTCCATATCAAAACACCTGGGTCCAGTGTTGTCACAGTCCATAACTGTTGGTGGTGAATAACGTTTAATAGCGTGAGCCACATTCAGTTTATTTATTTTACACGTTTTATTATTTGTTTGTAAAGATGTATTATGAATTATTATCAGTGTTTTAAGTAGAGTTCACTACTGAATATATATACTGTTAGATTCCCTGGTCTGACATAAACACGATGGCAAGCACACAAGTGAACGTAAATTATATTCCAAATACTAGAGGTGGAAAGTATCTGGTATATGATGACTACAAATTCTCCGTTAAATCAAGGAGAAATGATCGAATTCATTGGCGATGTTGTAAGAAAGACTGCCGTGCAACCACCAACACTGAGAACGATATGGTGATATCCAACAGCGGCAACCATAACCACGAATCTGATTTCAACCAAGTAGCAGCAGATTCCTGGATTGCAGACCTCAAAAAGCTTGTTAAGACAAGTAACAAGCCAGTAACAACGCTATACCAGGAAGAAATAGGAAGTATGTACTGAGTAAATTTAATTTCGCATTCTCATTAATCTGGTAACGCTCTTTATATTAGTATTCAGAAAGAAAACTAAGCAAGTAATAACTAAAGTAAAACTGGTGTAATGTTATATTATATATATTATAATTATTATTAAAGAATAGAGAATACTAAGCAAGTAATAACTCTATAAATGTTTATAATTTAACCATGCTATTTTTTCTCTCCAACAGATCTTCGAGCAGACGAGACCGACCCTGAAATTATAGCGAAAATCCCGACATATTACAACGTCAAAACAGCATTGTATCATGCCAGAGCCGAAAACCATGCAGCCAAAGTTACCAATTCATCGTTCAGGAGTCGACCTTCCTGATGTATACAAAACAACAGCCAACAACCACAACTTCCTACTAGCCGATGACGGAGAGACTGAAAAGATTCTGATATTCGCGACCAGAGAAAATCTAGAAAATTTAGCTGTTGCCGGAACGATCTTCTGTGATGGAACGTTTGAGAAAAGCCCAACGATCTTCTTTCAACTGTATACGATACATGCATTCGTCGCCGGAAAGATGTGCCCTTTGGTGTATGGCTTACTTCCCAACAAGACCCAACACACATACCAACGTTTCTTCAGGTTGATAGATTTCCTGAAGAAAGAGCAACCTTACCAGGAAGCAACCATCATCCAATTGAGAGCGGGTGGAAGGATTGGCCCACGCAAGATGCGATATCGCAAAGTTGACAATTCCATCAGACATTTCAAGAGAGTTTTCGGCGCAGGCGAAATAGATATTCTCGAATACATGGATTCAGTATCAAACAGTATCAAACATTAATGTGCTATAATTCATGTTATGTTATATTGATAGTATTTGTTATATATATATCTTGAGTATTTAATAAATTTGTTGAAATATATCACATGTGCATTTCTTCGTTCATAATGCAACTTCCGGTGTCCGTTCAGTGGCGGGGTTAATATGTGTGTGGATAGGGCGAATATCGGCCTTTCGTTAGACACCAAAATGAGCCCTCTACGCGCTGTATTCCTCGAGATTTGAATTTTCCAAAAACCCCAATTATCCTCCGGCCGCTCATCGCCGTCGAAATTAGCCATCGCCACCAATTCCCAGTAACAATTATGATAAAAACTATAGTCGGCAGCTCTGTGATGTTGAGGATTATCACACCTGCCCCAACACCTACCCGAAACAATAGCCGCCGGGTGAACAGGACGACCCCGCAGCCAGTGGCCTGGTTTAACCCTTTGAGTGCCAGGTCCGATTTTTGTATCAACCCATATACCATGTGCCAATGCATTCTCTTATATATGCGAGTCGACCATAGGTCGCCTCGCATATATAAGAGAATGCATTGGCCTAACAATTTTTCATCATTTGTTATTATTTTTTTACAATTTTAATAATTTTTTAAAAATCTAAAAAAAAAAAATGTTTTTTATTTTTTTAGGGCCGATTTTACAGACCGTAAATTAGGGCCGATGAGATCGGCCCATGGCACTGAAAGGGTTAAAAAGATATATTCCCCTGAAAAATTATTCAAAGAGTTTGAATTTTAGATCAGCTAACTCAGAGAGGTACAAGAGCTTTTTATTCATGAGGATTTGCCCATCATGAGACAATATCACTTTGTGGCATTATAGATGCCTGTAGAGAAGTGTATTTTTCAAATAGACAGCCATGACCTGGGAATCTCATTCTGCATGGCCTCATCTGCTATGAGAGAGCTATAGACACAGGTTTCATTTCCCAGATGATGATGTGCACCCACTGGGTACCTCGATTATGCATTGTGTCATCTGAAAACCCCTCAGGTTTAATAATAAACCATACCACTATACTTTAATGGTGGGAGAATCCATTGAGTATAGAATTGGTTAATTTAGAAATCTCCAGGGCCATCTTGATTTCACCCAATGACCAGGCCTGTTGGCTAGAGGTGATCAAAAAGAGATGTGAGAAAACATACTGGGCAGATGTCAGGCATTTAAGGTCATTATAGAGATGGTTGGTCATATGACTGGTGGAGTAAATAATATAACCTGGTGATGATGATGGACTTTTATCCATGTAAATAACTGCATAACCATGTGATAGATTTCATTTGCCGACTAGAGAAGTAGGGAAAATCTTATCCACAACAGACAAGTGATAATATACTTAGTAGCTATGTACGCTTCATTGAGCTATAAAGATTGAAGAAAAACCTCTTAAGTACTA
Source organism: Siphonodentalium dalli (assembly GCA_032622095.1). Taxonomy (NCBI): domain Eukaryota; kingdom Metazoa; phylum Mollusca; class Scaphopoda; order Gadilida; family Siphonodentaliidae; genus Siphonodentalium; species Siphonodentalium dalli. The sequence continues at coordinate 126,628,705 of CP136061.1, read as the reverse complement.
TGTTTGATGACAACTATACACTTGAATAATTATCACCTAAATTTATTATAGCCACACTTTCCACGAAGGTCTATGCTGGGGAGCTAATTTAATATATAAGGATAGAGGCACCCGCCAATCACATTTTTTCTGGCCTGAACATTCTGAATAATCAACTGACACCAGCAGTGTTTCTGAGACAGCAAGCTGTGACTGGGAATTACAGAAGTACATGTGTACTCATACATAAATTAATAACTCAAGTAAACTGTCCTAATGAGACATCTCCCAACGTTTCCAGAAGAAAACTCTGATAGATCCATAGATATGTAGCAGACTGAAGCTGCGAAAGGTTAACCCTTTCAGTGCCAAGTCCGATTTTTGTATAATCGATAAATTTGAAAAATGATCAAGGAAATATGGGATGAGCTCTTTCTTTGAACTCTTGCCATCAATGTATCACATTATTATAATCATTAAATTTTAAAAATGATCAAGGAAATATGGGTTGATACAAAAATCGGACTTGGCACTGAAAGGGTTACAAGCAGTACAACTGGACTCTTACATGAATTACTGCTTCAGGGAAAACTATTGAAATCAGTCGTAATCTCCTCAAAAGTTTCTAGGAAAAATATAGCTAGAGATGTAAATGCCAGTGGCAGTTTTAATTCTCAAATAAAAGGATGCTCAAACTCAGTGTCCCCCAAATTGGTGGCTTCAGTTGGAGCGGGGGGGGGGGGGGGGGGGGGGGGGGGGGGGGGGGTTTGTAGAAATATATTACAGGGATAAAATACTTGTGCATTGTCTCATAACTGAGCTGCATACAATTAACCAAACCTGATAAACTCTTAAAGGCATGGATGGCCTTCGCAGTGGGTATTGCTGTCACAAAATAGTCACACCAATTAAAGCTGCCATAAACAGAAAGAATATTAAAATATAGACATATTTTGTTCTTATACCAATCATAAATATCACGTAAATAGTATGATATTGTCAAGTTTGTACGCTGTGCTATGTAAACAAAAGCCAGGTTCTGTAACTTTTTTGGCTTTTGTTTACATAACAAAGCACACTATAAAAGTGACAATAACATACTATTTATGCGATATTTAAGACTCTGTTTATGGCGGTTTTAATGGATATAACTATTTTAACAGCAATACACACCGCGAAGGCCATCCGAGACTTTAAAGTTGAAATATGACTTCAAATTGGAATAAAATTCTAAGTTGAAAAATTATAAGTCGACAGGGACCACAATTGCAGTACAAATGGTCAGACCGAACCTAAATTCGAACTTGATCTGTATTTTCATATAAGTAAGCTATATACAAAATTTGAAAACAAACATTTAACTATAACTATGCAGCTGTTGCACTAAACAATAAACTTACATACAATTTTTTTTCAAAATCCATCAATAAATGGCTATGTTATATTGTTTTGGGGCCAGGCCAACCTCCCCTTGCCATACCATAAGCTGAGTTTTGATAAAAAAAATAAAAAAAATTGAAAATAAAGTTTCCTTTTTCAAGGTTATGCACATCAGTATTGATAATCAATTGATTGCCATCGATCTGTATCATTGATCTGTGTGAGCACGAGTGATAAGAAATTGAGGTGGCTGTGCTCAGACACTCACTGACCCAACACACAAAACATACATTCTTCATGAGATCCTCCCAAGCAATCTCATTAATATTTCAAATTAAACTACTATTTATGACAGCACAGTGTCACTTTTCCTATTATTGTGACAGAAGCCAAGATCTGGACTTCGATTTGAGTCGACAGGACAATCTATCCGTATTCGATAATTAAGCCAGTACGGGTTTACCAGAAAGCCTCTAGTTTTTGAGACAATCTTCATGGCCTAGCCCTTGAATAAAACTTGTTCAAGTGGATAGAGGGGTCCCACAAAAGGCTAGGGTGGTCCTAAAGAATTTAGTCATGCAAAGAGTAAAATCAAAGATAGCTGCCAGTGGCCATGTTTTTAAATGAAAATTTGAAGGCTCCCATCTAGAGGTCACCCCGAAGATCCATATGAAGTTTGGTAATGATCGGATAAGAGATGTGGCCTGTAGGCTGTGCCAAAGGAAATTGTTGACAGGTGGATTCATGCAAGCACACCCACACGCAGCAGCACGGACAGATGCCAACCCATAGCAATAGCTCAAACATTACTTCAAAAGTTGAGCTAAAAAATCATAGCCATAGTCATAGAACAATACAGTAAGCTGGTTGTTCTTTATTTGGAATTGTATGATATAATATACGTAACATATATACCGCTTACATAAGTTATTCAAAGACCATTTCAAGATAATCTACTGTCCATTAGCATAGTTAAATTGAACTACTGTCTTTAAGATATTTAACACTTTCATGATGGAAGCTGCGCTGGTACAACATTAAAGATCCCTGTACAGGGTGCATTCTCTTACAAGTTCAAGGTAAATACTGTTAGGCCAATGCATTCTCTTAAATATGCGAGGCTCCCCATGGGAGCAAATGGTTTTCACAAAAAAATTCGGGAATCTCCAGTCATAGAAGGGTTAAAGCCCCATGGCAGTTTTTAACTACAGTAATGCTCTAAATAATTGACTCCTTAACCACAGCAGAATAATGGGTAATTTTTCAGGATTTAGTCGGAAATATGGCTTGTTGCCATTCATCGGAAAGCTCTGTGTGGTTAAGGAGTCGATTATTTAGGGCATTACTGTATATTTGCCAACAGGTGATATTTGCATTTCCCATTTTATTTGCTTTAACATTTGTTTTCCATTCAGCCCATTTTCAATTTATCACCTAGGGTATGCCAGCTAGCAGTCTAGTACCACTAGCACAATATCTTGTCGTCAAGACACCTTAAACTTGTGTGGACGAAATCTCTTGCAGTGACCATGATAAAAGAAAATAATGATTTTTTTTTTAAACCAACATTCCCCCCTCACATTCGAATATAAATTTTGTAGATGTGGTTTTGTGCAACACTTTTCTCATAACAAAACGGGACCTAAGCACTATTTCTTTTTCAATAAAACTATAACTGAATATCTGGTCTGCTTGACAACGTGGAGAATCAATAGAATTATGTTACATTTTGTTTTGAAATTTGTCAGCGTAGAAAAAATACACACCGTGAATGTATGACTACTGAGAACTGGATGTGACAATGAACCACATTCAAGTGATGTAATATAGCTCTGTGTTTAAATGAAATTACATCCTTTTTTTTTGTTTCTATATATTTTCAGATTCCGTCATTTTTATTTCCTGGTACTCATGAAATTGAAAGCAGGTGATACAGTAATGCCCTAAATAATAGACTCCTTAACCACAGCAGAATTATGGGTTATTTTTTTTCGAACCAACATTCCCCCCTCACATTCGAATATAAATTTAGTAGATGTCGGAAATATGGCTTGTTGCCATTCATTGGAAAGCTCTCAGTGAAAGCTTTCCGATGAATGGCAACAAGCCATATTTCCTACTAAGTCCTGAATAATTACCCATAATTCTGCTGTGGTTAAGGAATCGGTTATTTAGGGCATTACAGTACAGCGGTATCGGGTCACCACTCCTGACATTGCTCTCATCAGGAACAAGGTAATGTTGATATCATACCGACTGACTGGTCTGATATCACTGGTCTGATGTTACTCGATACAGACCAGTTGTAAGGTCATGGAAAACCCCAGGGAGATCATGTGATAATTATGTCACCTTCAATGTTCGCCTTATTGTCATTTTAATCTGCTCTTATTTTCTTAGCATGAAATTCCCAATGGGTTCAGGAATGGTAATATTTAATCGTGAAGCTACTATCAACTAATCTGGCTATGTAGTGTAATAAGGTCATTAATGTTTTACTGGTCCATACCAGTGCATATTTTTGGACTCGACTGCAGAATGTACAAAGTAAATATCGGACCTCATCTTCGACTCGGTCCGATATTGATTATTTACATTCTGCAGTCTCTTCCCAAAATAATCACCAGTACGGACAAGTAAAATGTTTAATAACCTCAAATTATAAACCTACATATCAAAAGGCTTGTTTAGCCAATTATCAAGTACCTGGTAGGTAACATTGCTGAAGAATGGTATCGAGAGAGTTATCTTACCATGTGGGAAGAGGATACTAATAGGCTTCTGTGGGGTTTTATTGCTCCAAGTCGTAAGACTTCCATCAGTGTGACTGCACATGAATGTCTTGCCCTCATGGTTCCACGACACCGACCGCAACGCCTGAAAATGTGCAATAATTATGCATACAGAATCGTTATACCAAACTCAGTGTCTGAAATACATAATGTGCTAATAAGAATTAAACATGACTTTAAATTTGAATAATTACATAGCCTGTGTGTATTACACTAAATCATGTCATGTGATTGGTCAACTGCTAATTGGGTCATGGGTTTCATATCCCAATAAAACACAACATAAAACCAACCAACGCCACATCTTATTGACCTAAATGATTAAAGATGTAGTTAGAGTAACTGGGCATGTTTCTTAAGTGCACGTTTAATATTATGTGGGTAGCAATTGCACTCAATGGAATTAAAAATTCTGTAATTTCAAACAAAAGCACCTTAATCTTAAGGCTGCACTATAACGATCAGGTGACATTTTCATGATGGTGTATTGGTCATTGTGACAAAACAAAACAACTAGCTCACCCTGATTGCAGAGCACATTTGATCTTCGAAGGGGTGAAATCTTGTTATACCTATTGTGCTTAATTGGTTAGAATAATAATAAGCGCAATTGAATTATGCTTAAGTGCGATTGTGCTTGACACACTCACTGCCGACCCCCATTCAATTACATGCAAAAAGTACGAGATAACTCGTAGTCTGCAGTGAACATGTTAAGCACAATTGAATTGCGCTTAGGCACTATTGTATTACACAAAAGAAGTCCAATTATTAATAAATGTGAAAATGGCCTTCAATAGAAAGTGAAGAGGCAACCTCAGTAAATTTCAAGGGTACAAATTTTACTGATTAAAAATACTTAACAATACTCCATCCAAGTTAATCAAATTTGAAAAAAAAGTTATTAAATTTGATGCAAAAGTTATCTAAAAACTTGCTTTAGTCACACATTTTCCAGAAGAACAGATATATTCAAATGAAAATCATACAGACTCAGAGAAAAAAGTTTGCAAATTATATTTCAAATGACTTCCACACCCCTCGCTTGCTGATTTCTCCGAGACAGTTCTCTTCCACCTTTCAATGAATGACACATTGTTTCATTTCAAACCAAAGTTGGGCATGATGTCCAATATCAGTTTCACACATGCGCATGCACCTTACCTATACTCAACCAAAGGGTGATGCCCTCAACATCATCAATCAATGAATCCTGTGCAATTAAATTTATCCAGATACTAGTACATAGGATTAGGCTAATTAAGCGACTGCCAGTTGTTTTACATTATATCATGAATTGGCAGCTAGTGATTAAATTATACATGGTTATAGGAAACAACTCTATAAGACTTTATTGATCATTCTCTGATCTTAAACTCATTCTATAAATAAGATAATCGACAAAAAAAATTGCATATCAACCAAGGTGATCCACCATTTAAGAACGCTGGAACTGACGAGTGCAAGGAAACTTTCTTAGCTTACATGTTACCAATACATAAATTTCCTATTTTATTGGCAGCATAATTGAAATCTTCTCATGCTTGGGTTCCCTAATGAGCCCTGATGTAACATTAGACCAATCTCCCGCCTGGTCATCAAATATAGTGAACATTAACCCTTTCTAAACTGAATGGATTCTCCCACTCAGTTGTAATATATATTGGAATTTGGAATGGTCTATTATTCATTTGGAGGGGTGTTAAGGAAACATGAGCTGACATCATACAGCCAAACAAAAAGATAATACAAAATGGAGGTTTATATTGTAAAACGGAAACTTCAAACTTGGTTCGCTATTAGCTATCAACGGTTTAATAGCTTTGCTAACGCATTTCCCCCAAATTTGATGGAGTCAAAATAAAGGATGCTGTTCACTTTTATTAGTAATCACATCAACCAAATCCATTGATGCAACATTTTAAGCATATAAATCATGATGGATTATTTTAGAAAAACAAAAATGTTAACTTTATAGAGGTTCTTTAAATAAAAAAAATTTAAATGCAAATTCAACAAACAAAATGTGCATATCTAAGAAAAAAATAACTGTGAAGAATGATGAACTATAAAACAACATTCATATTTCTTTGATAAAATTACTAAGAACCAATTGTTTACAAATGGTAGATTTTCTTGCTCAACATTGCTGGCTGGTATGTGACAGTTTAGTGTTAAGGATATCCTAAATGTGACAAATATGGCCGAATGAGTTTTTATACCCCTCACTCCGATGAATGCCAGTCATTGCAAGACTACGACGCCAATTTAGTGAAATTTTACAAGCACATAGAAATATGATGGAACATTTTTTTGGTATCACATACATATTTTTAAAAGATATATATTTGATTGAGAAAATTAACTGGAAAGTGAGCAAAAGTATGCCAAGTCATAACTAATAAAGTAAACAAATATAATTATTGTGGCATGGCATTGCGATTGCATTGGTACAGGGTTTTTCGCAAAATTTCAGGAAGCTCTCCAGTCATGGAAATGTTAACATATACGTATGTCGAGCATTCGCATGGGTGTCATGTGGAGTCTTTCGCTCCAAGAATATTTCTATATCAACCCAAGTTTGAAGTTTTATAATCTAAACTTCTCTGGGGAGTAAAGCTGTGATGATCAATCAATTTCTAGTGACCTACAGTAATGCCCTAAATAATCGACTCCTTAACCACAGCAGAATTATGGGTAATTTTTCAGGATTTAGTCGGAATGGCTTGTTGACATTCATCGGAAAGCTCTCACTACCCATAATTCTGCTGTGGTTAAGGAGTCGATTATTTAGGGCAGTACTGCAATGATTCACTAACACATCAATGTGAGAATGTCAACAAATAAGCAATCATCAGATATGGGCACTGGTTAATTACAGTCATTTTCAAGAGAAATTGATCATGCTGTGACACTGAATGTTGTGGGCCATGGCTCCCAGCAGCCTAAGTGGAGCACATACGTTGAGAGTTGAATCAGGGGCGCCATCCACAGGCACCTGTGGAGTTCACCCCTCTGCCCATACTTATAAAACATGGACAATGTTTTTATAGCCGTTTTGGTGCCATATTCGTTCCTCATTTAAAATGCTTATTTCTCAAATGTTTTTAAATAACTACTTAATCTAGCTTAATTCACACTTGGAATCACAATCCAGGCAACAGCCCATTTTTATATTTCATAAAATGTATTTCTCCACAAAACCAAAATAGTTTATCACCAAAGAGACTTATTGATCAGGCCAGATGAATAGCTCAAAATTTAATAAATTTGTGGCATTTTATAGTAAGCAAAGCTACTTGAGATTTCATTTAAGCTCTGTGTCAGTTTGCACATAGATAAAACAATTGATTCTCTTACACATCATTGTGAGAATTTCAACAGATAAGCAACAAGCAGCTATGGGCACTGGTTAATTAGTCATTTTCAAGAGAAATTGGTCATGCTATGACACAGTAATTTTGTGGGCCACGGATCCGAGAAGCATACAGTAATGCCCTAAATAATCGACTCCTTAACCACAGCAGAGCTTTCCGATGAATGGCAACAAGCCATATTTCCGACTTAATCCTGAAAAGTTACCCATAATTCTGATGTGGTTATTAGGCGTTGATTATTTAGGGCATTACTGTAGGTGGGGCACATATGTTCAGTGTTGAAGCATATCTGAAGCACTAATATTCCTGCATAAATATATGCTGAAACAAGAGTTATCCATCATAGCTTCAAGGGCCAAATTAACACAGGCACCTGGGAGTTCACCCCTTCCACAGATATCAACAAAACATGGACAAGGTTCTTAGCTCCTTAACCCTTTCAGTGCCAGGGGCCGATCTCATCGGCCCTAATTTACGGTCTGTAAAATCGGCCCTAAAAAAATAAAAAACATTTGTTTTTTTTAGATTTTAAAAAAATTATCAAAATTGTGAAAAATTGTAAAAAATAATAACAAATGATAAAAAATTGTTAGGCCAATGCATTCTCTTATATATGCGAGGCGACCATATATGGTCGACTCGCATCGCATATATAAGAGAATGCATTGGCACAGGCTATATGGGTTGATACAAAAATCAGACCTGGCACTCAAAGGGTTAAGTCTTGGTGCCACATGTGCACCTCAATTAAAATGCTTATTTCTCAAATGTCATTCAAGTTATGAAATAACTACTTGAAAGGTACTCACTCCAATTTGATGGTCCCCATGTCACCAGATTCCAACAACAACAACATTTTTTGAAATGCGTCTTCAGTTATCAGAATCGAGTACGGTAATTGCCCGAAAATAATGCTACCCACAGTCAACTGTAGTATAAAATTGCCCCAATACCTGTTATTTATCAACATTTTGTTCAACAAAATTTTAACGGTTTGTCAAATATCTGACACAAAAAAACACTTGATTTTAGAGTTATCCATCTTCATCTGCAATTTGGTCCAAGACCGTCTTCTCATTGGCTGTTTACTCGGCCACCAAAAATTATCGGTGGTGAAAAATAATAGATTTCAAAAATTGATATCTGATCACTCGACTCGAATCAAATATTTTTTACCCCCGAAGCCAAGGAAATAGTAATTTGCGAGCGTTAATTCGGATTATGCATCTTTAACTAGCTCAATTCATCTTTGAAATGTTGAATCACAACCCAGGCTACAGTAATGCCCTAAATATCGAGTCCTTAACAACAGCTTGTTGCCATTCATCAGAAAGCTCTCACCCATAATTCTGCTGTGGTTAAGGAGACTATTATTTAGGGCATTACTGTACTGCCTGTTATTATATTTTGTAAAATGTTTTTCTCCATAAAAGCTCACTAGTTTCTCGCCAAAGACACTTGTCTGGCCACATGAATAGCTCAAAATTATACATGTATAATGCTCCTAGTGATTTCATTCAAACTCTGTGTCAGTTCGCGATATCGATGAACCAATGATTCTCAAACACATCGATGTGAGAATGTCAACAAATAAGCAATCAACAGATATGGGCACTGGTTAATTACAGTCATTTTCATGTGAAATTGTTCAAGCTGTGACACAGGGGGTAATTTTGTGGGCCCTGGATCTGAGAAGCACATGGTGGCACACATATTTTAACAGATATGGTAATTGTTAAGAAATGCATGTAGTGGTGCTGTACCTGTTTTATTAAAAAATACGATGCTGTGACCATTGGGCACATTGTGTGCCCATGAACGTACCCAAGAGCCACAGTGCTATATTCCTCAATACATACACATTAACAGTATAATGAAGTGATATGGGCCTTAGTATCACGCCGAGTAGACGAGGTCAGATCGCTGAGTCAAACAAGGCAGCGAGTTTGATGCTGTGATCTGATCTCGTCAACGAGACGTGATACAATGCGAGTTAAATTTTGCAAAGAATTACTCAATTACCCATAAATATCCCATAGTGATATATCTATATTGGGACTATATTTTCTCACAAATTGTTGATGGGGAATTCCATTCGTAACCATGCGAGGAAGGATATGAGAAAGTGAATAACTGTGATTAGATTCAATATTCAAATTTTAATGAACAATTTCAATACGATTGTCTTCAAAAAAGTCTAATCACTCTCCTGATTGCTCTCAATAACAGGAAATCTCCTTCGCTTTGCCAGTACAGTATCTCCGTATTGTAATTGTTTATTGTGATGTTACACATAGTATACCAGCCTCGTTCTCATTTCAAAGTAGCATGATACGGAATAGGAAAACCACACTGTGGATTCCGATGATCCAGAAAAAATCAAAAACAATTTTAGCGAGAAAAACTACAGTCATATAATAAAACACAACACCCATACATTCATTTCTTATATTTATATGGCTTTTTTTATTATAGAATAAGCAGAAATATGTCTTATTTCTTTTCTAAAAACCTGTCCCAAGCTTTGAGATAAACGACACTACATGTATTAGCCAATTATTGATTTGATTTATAGTTGTGATTTATCAATCCATTTCTGTGTCCTGGTGATTTGGTCACATCATAATGGTTCGTTTTTTGTGTATGAATGTGTTTTATTAGGATATTGAACACATACGCAATTATCTATATATTGACCAATCAGCGAAATACACAAGCTATGCAATTATTGTAAACTAAAACCCTGTGCCTTATTTGTGAGGTAAAAGGAATTTCTAATGCACCGTTCAAAGTCAAACTGGTGCTCCCAAATTATAGCCTTATATGGAACTACTAGTAAACAAGCCTGGATATAGTGTGCCAAAGCGGAATGATGTCCCCAGAAGATGTATTTGGTGATGCCAGCCCGCTTTTGGCATAGCCTCACTAAATTCACCCTCTGGGGACCTCATTCTGCAAATGTCTATAACCAGACACATTAGTAAATCTCTTTAAAATTATATGGAACTAAATCTTTTTTAAATTTCAGCAGTACAAATAATTATAGGACAGCAAGTTTCACTTTTGTTTTAGCGTGCCTGCAACAAATTTTTAAACCTTCAATGACTGGAGCTTTCTGAAATTATGCGAGAACCCTGTGCTAATGCATTCTCTTATATATGTGATTCTCTCATAGGGAGCCTCGCATACATAAGAGAATGCATTGGCTTAACAATATTTACATTGACCTTGAAAGCCATTGGCCTAACAATATTTACACTGACCTTGAAAGCCAGTGCATTCTCTTATATATGTGAGGCTCCCTATGGGAGACACATATATAAGAGAATGCACAGGCACAGGATCTTTAATGCTGCACCAACGCAGCTCCCGTCATGAAAGGGTTAATATACAAAGCATGTTGGGTCTGTATGTAAAATAAATATAAACTGGATGCCAAATGAGTCAAGGCAATATCTTTGATGAAGATTAAAATAATGACATATCCCATTCAACTATTTGAAAATTCATAAATTAATGATTGGGAATATGTAGCTCCATCAAACCTCATCTAATTGTTAAAAGAGATGCTTGCAGATAAATATTTATGAACTTTATCATTGAAGGTGAAATAAAGAATGATTAGAGATCCACCTTTATAGCTTGAGTGTTGCAGTATATACCTAATAATTTAAACAGAGCTGTCAATTCATGGAATTATGTAAACAATGGCTGTTGCTATTAAATCAAATATATATCTTAATAAATTTAATCGTACTTAAAGGTGCATAATCCAAATTAATGCTCCTAAATTAATATTTCTTTGGCTTCGGGGGTAAAAAATATTTGATTAGAGTTGAGGAACCCACCCATCAAAGCTCTGAGTTAGCAGATATCAATTTTGTAAATCTATTATTTTTCACCACCTTGAATATTTGGCAGCCTAGCAAATATTCAATGAATGCCGACCGGCAGCATACTCTAGATACCAAATTTTGTTGAACAAAATGTTGATATATAACACTTTTTGGGCAATTTTATACTATAGTTGACAGTGGTTAGCATTAATTTTTGGTAATTAATCGAATCTGATAACTGAATCGGCATTTGAAGACATGTTGTTGTTGTTGGAATCTGATGATCTGGGGACCATCAAATCGGACTGTGATACTTTAATTGATGATGCTGGTCACTCTTCCAAAATACACAGGTGCGTGAACTAGTTTCAGCACAATTTAGCCACACTCATGTATGGAAAGATGCCAGTTGTGCTGCAGGCATTATATAATTTGTCAACATACTTTTCTGTTATACACTGCCTAGTTATTATTTAAATAAACATTTGAGGTGAGAGGAAAACCTTGACATTGAGGATGAGCACGCAGACTTGTTTACTTACCTCAGTAGTACTAAATCGTTGATCAGCCGTCTTACTCTTGAGATCCCACAAGACCACAACTCCCGAGTCATAACCAATCAGGATCTAATGTGAAAAGATACAAATTTTTTTTTTTAGTATAGAACAAATAAAGCATTTTATGGTTTGTGACATTTGCAGGGATGTACAGATAATAGATAAATAAATAAAAGTACAGAATGAGTTCTATTTATTGAGGGAAATGTTCAGATAATAAGTTCAACAAACGACCTATTATCTGAACATGGCGAGCGCTCAATATCAGTAGTTGAATAAGACTGGTTTCTGGTTCAAAACTGTGACAGTACGGTGCCAAACTAAGCAATGCCTTAAATAATACTCCTTAACCACAGCAGAATTATGGGTAATTTTTCAGAATTTAGTCGGAAATATGGCTTGTTGCCATTCATCGGAAATCTCTCAGTATTTAGAGCATTACTGTAAATTGAACTAAAGTAGGTGCAAAGAAAACCAGACAAATGAACTGGCTGACCTACTCTCCTGGTGCAGAAACCGGAGAAGAGAATATAATCTTGAGAGCCTATTGGTTTTTAGGTACAGTAGCTTTAAGAATACTATGGTCTGCACCTAGTGCTAATCAATACTGGTCTCCATACCCGAGTCTGCAGTCAAGCATGAGTTTAGAGTGTCTGTCATTTGCAGAATGAGGTCCCCAGAAGGCAGCCCTCATAATTGGCTACGGCAATCGGCAATGCCGAAGCCATTTGCTGAAGCAAACTGGGCCACGATAAAGGGTTGCTGTAGCAGATTGCCGAAGCCAAACAATCTGAATTAAAAGGGCTGCCAGAAGGTGAATTTAGTGACGTTATCCCTGGGAAGTTTCTATATCCCCTAATTTGTAGAAGATAAAATGCATATTAAATCGATGTGCCCAATGGATGAACATCACCAACTTCAATTGGGGAACTTCAATCTTATCCTAGGTCTACCATAGCAGTTGAGGGCCTAAGCAGGATGAGGTTCCCAGAGGGTGAATTTGGTGATGCTAGCCCACCATGCAGGATAGCATCACTAAATTCACCCTCTGTGGACCTCATTCTGCAAATGACAGACACGCTGTTTGCAGGCTGTACCTAGTCCGCAACGCTTTGTACCTTAACTCAGAAATCGTTGATTTAAGGAAGTGAAACAAAGTATGACGCGATTATAAAGGAAAAGTGGCTTTGAAATAGAGTAGTTTGTACTGCAAAGTACTTCTTGATATCGACGCTATAGAGGAAGTGCAGGGAATCTTGGGCAAATGTCAAGTGCTGAGACAAAGACAGATTGTGGTTAACCACAGCATTGAAAGGGAACATCAGAGAAAACAGGACATCCACGGAACACAAGGAACAATTGCTAAGACAAAGACAGATTGTGGTTAACCACAGCGTTGAAAGGGAACACCAAAGAATACAGCATTGAGCGGAATATTGTTGGAATATTGACGCTGTCAACAAGAGTTCAGTGCACGCCTCTGAGCTGAATTGGTCATTATCCAGTACTTTAATCAAGGATTTTAAAACTAAAGTAAAGTACCCAGATTGTCAAAATTGGTATTTTATTACCTACATTCAAGCCTGTATTCATTGTGCCTGTCATTTGCAGAATGAGGTCTCCAGAGGGTGAATTTAGTGATGCTATCCCGCATAGCGTGCTAGCATCACCAAATTCACCCTCTGTGAACCTCATTCTGCATGCCCTCATCTGCTATATGAGAGACAGAGACTCAGACTGAAGTTCTCAAATGGCGAATAATGTGATGTGCACCCATTGGGAACCCCAATTATGCAATGTGTTGTCTGCCAATTTGGGGATATAGAGAAACTATCTAAAAAAGAAATAGAATCTATGTGAAGAAGTTTCTATAGAAATTTGATAATAAAGAAACTTTCTAATGAAGATGAGGCCCAAGCAGAATGAGGTCCCCAGAGGGTGAATTTAGTGATGTTATCCCACTATGCGGGATAGAGTCACTAAATTCGCCCTCTGGGGACCTCATTCTGCAAATGACAGACACACTATAATCAGGCTTGCATACATTTGGTAAAATTGATAATAACATGATATTCAGGTTGGGCAAATATCGCTTAGTTGGCAAGATTTGAATGTTGTCTTAATTTGGTTCAATCAATTTGACACTTCACTGAAAATGTCATTAATTTTCTACGTATGAAATTATTTTCATCAGATGGGAACATGAAAATATCAAAGGGCAGCCATTTTGTTGATATTCTAGTGTCACATGTTGTATTGATGAGATTATAGCAACCTGGGTTACCTTGTACCAAGTTGAGTGAACGAAGGTAACAAAATGATAATTTAGCGAATTTGAGTACCCAAAACAATGTGATATTATAACTAAATACAGTCAAGCGGGGTCTCAAGCCCCAAAAGTAGACTGCCACTATCTTATTATGTTGAGCTTCAATTTGTGATGTGGACTCGTTCCCAGCACCTAATTAGTCAGCCTCATCTGAGCTAAGGCACAATGCTCTGGGTGGTAGCGACTAGTAAGTGCTACATGTACCATACCTTTACTGTGGATTACGTCATTGTTAAAAATAGCATCACCAAAATTCCCCTAGGTAGCCAGCGCCCACTGTACTGGAGTACAGAATGAGGTCACCCAGAGGGTGAATTTAGTGATGTTAGCCCACTATGTGGGATAGCGTCACTAAATTCACCCTCTGGGGACTCATTCTGCTTATAAAGCCTCATCTTCTCTGGAAAGTTTATTTCTTAAAAATTTTCTACAGAAACTTCTTCACATAGATTCTATTTCTTTTTTAGTTTAGTTTTTCTGTATCCCCAAATTGGCAGACGGCATATTGCATGATCGAGGTTCCCAATGGGTGTACATCACAATATTCACCATTTGGGAACTTCAATCTGAGTCTTTGTCTCCCATAGCAGATGAGGCCATGCAGAATGATGTCCCCAGAGGGTGAATTTGGTGATGCTAGCCTGCTATGCGGGATAGCATCACTAAATTCACCCTCTGGGGGATCTCATTCTGCAAATGACAGGCGCACTAAACTCAGGCATGAAATGTTTTACTCCTTTAATTCGGGCCGAATTATCAGCTGATAACGATTCCAGTGACTTAAAATTAGTGTCACTCAACAGTTATGCTCTAAATAATCGACTCCTTAACCACAGCAGAATTATGGGTAACTTTTCAGTGAGAGCTTTCTGATGAATGGGGAAAAGCCATATTTCTGACTAAATCCTGAAAAGTTACCCATAATTCTGCTGTGGTTAACCCTTTACCCAACATTAATATGACTACCGTCATTACCTTAACCCAATACTGATAGGAGAGAACGTCGCCACCCCAGCCAACAGAACTTTCTAGTGACGTCAATGTTATTGGAACTAAATTGTATTATTACTAAATTTTATGGTGGCTCTTGTTTTATGAAATTATGTTTATCTGCATGGATGGGAGTAATATTTTTTTTTCAGAGTTGTGAATCCCCCTCCCCTAGTATGAGATACTATAGTGATTATTTATTAGGTGTTATATTTATATTTTATAACAATAAATGTTATAAACAAACAAAAGGTAAGTTTTTTTACATTAAAATTTACATTAAAAATAGAAGCAATTTGTTGTGTTGAAATGCAATATTTTTGTTGTAAACTATGACGGGGAAAAAATGCAAAATCTGGGCTCTCTGGATGCTATGCGACAGGGCTCTCTATGGCTTACTGGACACTACGCGGCTAAAGGGTTTTGAGGAGTCGATTATTTAGGGCATTACTGTATATGATTCCGTAATAAAAATTATGCTACCTATTTGGATATAAAATTTATGAAAAGAATTACTTTTGACTCGATTATTCACCATTCTCTCAGGTCTGAAGATATGGTGCCAACATTTGCAGGTGATGTCTGCAGAGGGTTAATTTAGTGATGCTACCCTGCAATGGGCTAGCATCAGTAAATTCACCCTCTGTGAACCACATTCTGCTTTATAGTTCTCATCTTCTCTTGAAAGTACTTTAATTTAGTTTTTTAGTTTCTTTAGAAAAGTTCATTTTTAGTTTAGTTTAGTTTCTCTATATCACTAAATTGGCAGATGACACAATGCATAATCGAGATGACCAATCTTCAATATTTGTGAACTGGGTCTAGGTCTCCAATAGCAGATTAGGCCATAAATAATGAGATCCCCAGATGATGAATTTGGCGATGCTAGCCTGCTGTGTGGGGTAGCACCACTAAATTCACACTCTGGGGACCTCATTCTGTACCATATTTCCATGCCAGCATTCTCCAGCTGAGCGCCCCAACGGAGTGTTTCACAACACTATAGGTTGTTTTTGTTTAGAAATATTGGATTTGAGAACCAAACATATTGATCAAATCTGCAGGTATCAGGTGCAAAGTCAATATCAATAAAGTTTTTCTAAAGAAAGTCAGTTTCTTTTGTTGGTTCTCTGCGGGTGAGGAATGGTAGATTGTCAGTGTGGCCTAAAATATACCCTAATTAATTTGAATAGGATCTGCGGCATTCACTAAAGAGCCACTGACAACAACATGTTTTGTTGGCAAATTTTATATTAAGAACAGGTTGTTATTATCATGTATATTATAATGTTAACTATTATAGAGCCTGTGCCAACTCGAAAAGCCTTTAATATAATAATGCAATTATGATATCCAGTGATTTACTGGAGTCATGAGATGGGTGTAAGTGCAACTACATGTACCTGTCCACATCCATTATTTTCAATTTATGGGGTGCAAATTTAATATTAGCCAAAGTTGTGTACATATGTGATATGTGATTGAATAAAAATTGTAACACTATGGTAATATTCAACCATTTATAAAACAATCTCGATGTCAGCAAGAGCTCTGGTCGAGAATTATATAACTATGAATGATATTTACTGTCAGGTTATCATTTTATTCAAGAAGAAAAGAGAAATAAATTTATGAATTTCATTGCAGTATCTTACTCTATGTGATGCACAGGTGTAAAATAACTCACGGCTGTAAAATACACACCTCTGATTATTTACAAGTGCTAACGAGAGCATCAAATGGGCGTGGCAAAATACACCCTTGGTAATTCCAACAAAGGGCCATAACTCTGGTGAAAATTGGCAAGCGGAACTCAAATTTGAACTTGACCTGTATGTTGGGCTAGTTAATTCGCATACCAATTTCATTCCATTCAGTTTAGACATACTTAAGTTATCATCCAGAAATGAAAAAAGCGAAAGGTTGTACAGTCAAACGGATGGCTTGACAGATGGATGAACAGACAGACCATAACATAATATGTCCTTTTTTTTTTTTAGCTTTGAATACCATGGTCATAGATTTCAATAAACACATGGGCTCACTGATGGTGCTTTATTACAAGTCAAGTCTGTTAAAGCCAAGCTCACAGGTTGTGATATTTGTTGTATGATTCTTATCAGGCACAATTATGTTAAAAATAGTGATGAATGCTGTATGAAATCATTCAAAATTTTATCGCACAATCCATGTTGTAAGATATCAAATAATTTAGATTTTCTAGGATGATGTTGTATGATATTAATGTAAATTACATGTAACCTATCAGTGTCAAGTATTAATTTTATCAGGTGTTTTTCTCAACTACAACATTGGTAGCGAATGCAGCCAGATATCATGAGCACAGGCTATTTGATTAGGCTTTTAGAGGGCCCGACCAATGACAATCCTGTCAACCATATTGCGCTAAAAGAGCCATAGATACGTTCAGTGTTCAGGCTAATTTTTAGAACCAATCCATGACTGGAACTTCCTGAAATTTTGCGAAAAACCCTGTGCCAATGCATTCTCTTATATATGCGAGTCTCCCATATGGAGCCTCACATATATAAGAGAATACATTGGCCTAACAATATTTATTTGATCTTAAAAACCAGTGCATTATCTTATAGGGAGACTCACCAAGGACGCCAGAATCACCAAAGGGCAAGGGGGGCAAACCAGTCAGGAGGGCACTTTTCGGGTACCCACTGGACTACCCTGGGCCAGGGCAATGGGGGCAAGTGCCCCCGCATGCCCCCCCCTTCTCCGGCGTCCATGAGAGTTGCATTAATGCTGCACCAGTGCAGATCCTGTGATGAAAGTGTTAAGAAAACTTGCTGATGCCAGCGATCTTGTCTCCTTCCCATCAACTTGGCATGAACATGAAGGCCTTTTAGTCATGCTACTCATTATTATTAAACTCTTTGAAGTCTCTTGTTTTATGTAGTGTTTCACAAATAAAGGTATTGGGTTTGTTATTTGAATGTTCTGGTAAAAACAAACACAAATTATGGATTCAGTGTTTATATAAGTGCGACCCCAAGTGAGGTTTTATTTGCTGACACTGTTGAAAGGTTTCAGTGAATGCTTTATTGTGTTACTAACTCAATATCATTCAAATGTTATTAGCAGTATTTCACATGATCTATCTGAAATCTAAAAATTCCTCTGGGTTTATAGAAACGTTTGCAATGATAGTTTTTTCAGTTATTTTCATAGGGAACTCACTCCATTGCATCCCAAAAAAGCACCAACCAAATCTGAACTTATTGTGTCTGACAAAGGTCCCCAGAGGGTGAATTTAATATGATGCTATCCCGCACAGCAGGCTAGCATCAACAAATTCACCCTCTGTGTACCTCATTCTGCTTGGACCTCATCTTCTGGGAAGTATTTATAGTCTGAAATGAACATAGTTTTTAGTTGAGTTTCTATCCCCTAAATTTGCAGAAGATAAAATTCATAATCGAAGTAAGTAATGGGTGAACATCACCAACTTTAACTGGGGAACTTCAGTCTGATCCTAGGTCTCCCATAGCAGTTGAGGCCTAAGCAGAATGAGGTCCACAGAGGGTGAAGTTGATGATGCTAGCCCAGTGTGAGGGATATCTTCACTAAATTCACCCCCTGGGGACCACATTCTGCAAATGTCAGACACACTAAATTCAGGCTTGGCAACAACATGATTTGAACGAGCTATAATTTCCATCGCTGTACTGCTTATGTTGGCCTAATGTGTCATGTACCTTACAAACTGAACCACCAGGGCCCCCATTATATACTGTACATTTCAAACAAGAGCACGCCGTCGGGGCGTGGCATAATACTCCCATTTCTGGAGTAGAGTGGCCGGGCAATGTTTAATTCATTTGTTTGAAACATTTGACTTAAGATGAAATAATAACAAAAATAAAACACATAACTTCAACAACAGAAACCTCAAAATATAAACATTTTAAGTTGAAATAAAAGGTCGGTAGACCTCATGTCCGCCTCTAAGCGTAGGCTTGATACGACCGTTGTTTGCGCATAAAAACCTGTCTTTAGTGCTAGTAAACCTACATACCAAATTTAATTTCATTCAGTACACATTTACTAAAGTTATCATCCGGAAACTTCAAATTGGCAAAAAAAGTAAAAAAGGCAAAAAAAGTAAAAAAGGGACATAACTCTGGTGAAAATTGGCGGGCGGAACCCGAATTCGAACTTGACCTGTGTTTTGCTGGGAGAAAGACACATACCAACTTTGGTTCAGATCAAATAATCCAAACTGGAGTTATCGGTCGGAAACCAAAAATGTTAACAGACGGTCAAATTCTAAGTCGAAAAAGGGCCGTAACTCATGTAAAAATAATTGGACGGAACCCATATTCGAACTTGGCCTGTATCTTTAGCTCGGAAATACACATATAAGGTATTGGGATAGTTAGCACCTCTATTAAGATGCAGTTAATCTCATAGCATTAGTACTGATGGTTGGAGGGATTACTAATCCTCCTGTGATGTGCCCTTCTGATGGAGAAACCCTTCTACCATTGTATTGTTCGGTGATCGGCTTATTGTTGTGTGATAAACCACAATAGAGATGCGAGTATAATTAATTATTAACTACCTGAATTTCTATCGATATCAAAAGTCGTTCAAACCGCGAGTGTCGAAACATAAGACTTACGGTTGCCGAAAATGATAATATCGGGGATAGCATTTGGCAATTGCTAAAATAATTTGGCAAAATATATTTTCATTTGGCAAATTATTTGGCAAAAGTAAATTTCGATCCAGCGCGGACCCTGCTTCCGAAACACTGCAATGCACAGTTTCCTTGTTTGTAAAGATTAAGCCAATACATGAACCATAATCTGTAGTGGATTTCGATAAAATCTGATGAAATCCTTTGGCAACAAGACAGTTTTGTAGAGAATGTTTGTCAGCAGAATGTACATTCCAATCCACATCGAAATCACCAATAATCAGAAGCTCCTGTTTATTCTCATATTTGCATAGAAGCCTTTGCAGGTTTGCACGTGCAGCTTCCTACATGGCACTTTCGGTGGTTTATACAGGAAACCGCATATCAGGTAAAATCTAAGTCGAAAAAGGGGCATAACTCAGTCAAAATCATGCGGACGAAACCCATATTCGAACTTGATCTGTATTTTGGGGTGGTAAGCTAAAATACCAAATTTGGTTCAGTTCACTTGATTCAATCTAAAGTTATCATCCGGAAACAGCAAATCAGGTAAAATCTAAGTCAAATAAAAGGTCGGTAGACCTCATGTCTGCCTCTAAGCGTAGGCTTGATACAACCGTTGTTTGCGCATAAAAACCTGTCTTTAGTGCTAGTAAACCTACATACCAAATTTAATTTCATTCAGTACACATTTACTAAAGTTATCATCCGGAAACCTCAAATTGGCAAAAATTCTAAGTAAAAAAGGGACATAACTCTGGTTAAAATTGGCGGGCGGAACCCGAATTCGAACTTGACCTGTGTTTTGCTGGGAGAAAGACACACACCAACTTTGTTTCAGATCAAATAATCCAAACTGGAGTTATCGGTCGGAAACCAAAAATGTTAACAGACGGTTAAATTCTAAGTAAAAAAAGGGCCGTAAAAATAATTGAACGGAACCCATATTCGAACTTGGCCTGAATATTTAGCTGGGAAATACACATACCAACTTTGGTTCAGATCAAATAATCCAAACTGGAGTTATCAGTCGGAAACCAAAAATGTTAACAGACGGTCAAATTCTAAGTCGAAAAAGGGGCATAACTCTGGTGAAAATTGGCGGACGTAACCAGAATTCGAACTTGACCTGTCTTTTCTGCTAGTAAACCCACATCCAAATTTAATTTAATTTGGTTCACTCTAACTAAAGTTATCATCCGGAAACCTCGGACGGACGCACGGACGGACGCACACACAGGCTGATTATAATAGTCCTCCGAACCCGTTGGGTCGGCGGACAAAAAGGGGCATAACTCAGTCAAAATCATGCGGACAAAACCCATATTCGAACTTGATCTGTGTTTTGGTGTGGTAAACTAACATATCAAATTTGGTTCAGTTCACTAGATTCAATCTAATGTTATCATCCGGAAACCAAAAGCAGCGGGACGGACGGTAAACCCATTTACATAATACAACCATTTTTTCAAACGAGCATATAATTTCAAACGGGTGTATAAAAAGCTTTTCAATAATTTGATTCCTAGACTACATGCTAGTAACTAATAAAAGGCTGCCCAGCCTCAGTGTCCCCCTAAAGGTGGCTTCATTTGGGGCGGGGGCTTTTTAGAAATAAACAACAAGGACCATAACTCCGGTAAAAATAGGTGGAACTTAATTGACTTGTATTTTCATATGAGTAATCCACGCACTAAATTTGAAAACAATTAGATAACTAAAGTAACACCCTAATTAATCGACTCACATGTATATACAGTAATGCCTCAGGGAGAGCTTTCCGATAAATGGCAACAAGCCATATTTCTGACTAAATCCTGAAAAGTTACCGATAATTCTGCTGTGGTTAAGGAGTCGATTACTTAGGGCATTACTGTTTAACTAAAGCTATGACACAGAAACCAAAATAATAGTCAAATTACCCCAAAGTCGAACTTGACTTGTATTTTCATATGAGTAATAATCCATATACCAAATTTATTTTCATATGAGTTATCCATATACCAAATTTGAATACAATCAGACAACTAAAACTAATGTTATCACCAGGAAACCAAAATAATCAACAAATTCTAAGTCAACAAGAACCATAACTTCAGCAAAAATGGGCGGACCAGACCCAAATTCAAACTTGATCTGTATTTTCTTGTGAGTATAATCCACATATTAAATTTGAAAACAATCAGATAACTAAAACTAAAGTTATCATCCGGAAAAATTTTGGGGGACAAAAATACCCGGCAGTGTACCCCACTGATATTCTAGGTACCAAGTGATAAATTTATTAATTTAAAGCAGTCAATTTGCTTTATGATCTTAATTAATGAAAAGATTGAATTTTATTTTACATACATGTACTAGAGGCAAAATATTTAGGAAAGTGATCGAAATATTTACAGTAAAAAGGAGATGCTATGCACTTCAAACAATAAAGTATCAATGGTCACCAATGAGAGATGTATGTATTTACAGATGTGATACCACTTAATTATTGATGACTGATTTCAAGGCCGGGCAGTCAACTGAATATCACTCCAACTTATTAGCGTTCTGTTGAATTTTTTATAATCATTTCTTGTCCCTTTGTTGCACCAGATTTTTGCCTGAAGGCCGACTTTTCCAATGGCGATTGTAAAGATAGTGGTTTTATGTGATAAATTTAACATAGAGTCACCGCTTCACAGCATTCCGTCATAACATTGAGTTTAGTTCTCTTGTAGATGTATAAATTATGGTATTTGTGAACTAGATTACTAACAAATTGAGTCACTTTATAACCTGTTAACCATTTCCATACAAAACTCTCATTGATGAGTCGTTATCCCATAGGAAATGTTCAGATAATAAGTTAAACAGTGTTTTGAAGTTATTATCTGAACATTTCTCACCAATAAACAGAACTCCTTTATATGTACCTGTATTATCTGCCGTCTGCTTAAATATATTACCTGTACATGTATATCCCTTCAAGTCAGTAATAGACCAGTCCAATGTACAGTAATGCCTTAAATAACGACTCCTTAACCACAGCAGAATAATGGGTAATTTTTCAGGATTTAGTCGGAAATATGGCTTGTTGCCATTCATCGAAAAGCTCTCAGTAAGAGCTTTCCGATGAATGGCAACAAGCCATATTTCCGACTAAATCCTGAAAAATTACCCATAATTCTGCTGTGGTTAAGGAGTCGTTATTTAGGGCATTACCGTACACTGTTTTCACTTTGTTGGAGAATCCATTGGTATAGAAAGGGTTAAAATGAAGTGAAACACTTCGCTTGGTGTTCAAATGCGCATAGCAAATAAACTTACGAAGGTTATTGTAACAAAACTGGCAATACACAATCTCAGTCAATTATATAAAATACTCTCATAATTTTCAGTGATTTTAATTTGTGAAGAAGGAATGACTATTAACATATAAATTTTTGAATAATTCAGATGATATGTATTATGGAAGATCTTGGAACGATAACATCCATCTAAATGAGTAATAAATAGACCGTTAAAGTGAATACTTTCATAACTGCATGTATGCTTCAATTCAGTAATCAAGGGGTTGAATTTTATTTAAGGATATATATATCCCTGTGTAAATCACATGTCGTGTTTTACAAAAGGGTACAACTGGACAAACTTAAGTGTTGTCAAAGTCTTCTCAAATAAAATGTAGAATGTAATGTTCTTCAAGTAGGTGTTGATGACAGATCCAGCTCCACCAAGTGGGTCTTATACAAGCCTTGAAATAGTGTGTCTGTCATTTGCAGAATGAGGTCCCCAGAGGGTGAATTTGGTGATGCTAGCCCATTATGCGGGCTAGCATCACCAAATTAACCCTCTGGGAACCTCATTCTGCTGAGATGTAAGCAGAATGAGGTTCCCAGAGGGTGAATTTAGTGATGCTACCCCGCATAATGGGCTAGCATCACCAAATTCACCCTCTGGGGACCTCATTCTGCAAATGACAGACACACTATTTCAAGGCTTGGTCTTATAAGCAATAACTATAGACAATATTAAGTAGAGACAAATTTTAACCCTTTTTATTACATGAGCTGCACTGATGCAGCATTAAGATCATGTGTCAGTGCATTCTCTTATATATGGGAGTCTCCCATAGGGAGCCTCACATATACAAGAGAATGCACTGGCTTACAAGGTCAAGGTAAATATTATTAGACCAATGTATTTTCTTATATATGCGAGGTTCCCTATGGAGACTCGCATATATAAGAGAATGCATTAGCGCAGGGTTTTTGAAAACTTTCAGGAAGTTCCAGTCATGGGAGAGTTAATGGCAAGATATTCAAATAAAACTCCACATAAACACTAAAATGCAAAGAAAACTTGGAACACAAAGGCTCTCAAGAAAGAAAGTCTAAAAAATATGCCGGCTGTTGGATGAGCTACATTGTAATGTAGCATTCTAATGTTGCTATCAACCAATTAGACCCAACTGAGCAAAAGTACATGAAATATCATTAATTTCCACCAGCTCTTACCAATCCACCAAGTTACAATGTAAATTCATGTAAATCAATGATAATTTATGGCAACGAAATGGGGAAACCTATAACATTTTATGGAAATCCATTGCAAATCTCATGAATCTATAATAGCAACTAAACACGTTAGAGGAGAAAGGCAAATTTAAACAATGTACTTTCTGAGGCTGATAGTCACCTCAAAATATGGTGCCAGATATTTGCAGAATGAGGTCCCCAGAGGGTGAATTTAGTGCATCACTAAATTCACCTCTGGGGAACTCATTCTGCTAAGGCCTCATCTTCTCGGGAAAGTATCTTTACAATGTATTATCAAATTAACAAGTTTTTAGTTTCTTCTTCTAAAAGTTTTTTTTTTTTAATTTAATGTTCTTTAATATCTCCAAATTGGCAGATGACACAATGCATAATCAAGGTGCCCAAAGGGTGCACATCACCATCTGGGAACTTAAACCTGTATCTAGTTCTCCTATAGCAGAATGAGTTCCCCAGCTGATGAATTTGGTGATGCTAGCCCGCTGTATGTGATAGCATCACTAAATTCACCCTCTGGGGATCTCATTCTGCAAATGTCCAGCACCATATTTTGAGGTGTGGTTACCATGGACCCAGTGTGATAAATATCAAGACACCATCTCATTATATTCATCTACATGTACGTCTGAGGACACCGGCATTCTATCTGATTTCAGAGATGAACGGGGAATTCCCCTTTTTTGTGGTGAAAACTCAGTAAAATTCAAAAGGCAGTGTTTATCATTGTGATACACACACAGATCCACACAGGTGCGCCTGAGGTCATGTAAACATTTAAGAGGAGTCACTCTTCCTCTAACCAATTCCCGTGCAATATAATGCTCTCAAAGTTAATTGCTTCACTATACATGCAGAATAAAAGTTTCGCCATTCAAATGCTATATTATAAAGAACAATGTATTGAAAACATAGCGATAAGCAGGCTACGATAATCTTATTGAGCTGTACCGCTGTCATGTTGCGTCATCTCCATATTTGGAAATGTGCTTGGAATTTACTACGAAGTTGTAGTGATCCCTATTTGGCACGTGACGTAATATCCACAGGTTAGGAGAAAATACTAGTTTTTTGAATATCTTTGCAAATACAATTCTATTATGTATACTTGTTCTGTCTGATCATTCCCCAATTATGAATAAACGTACGTTAGTTCTGATTTTGAACATATGATGTTTTAATAGTCAGTTAAGATGTGACGCTAACGTGTAGTTTATACGATAACTTCATGAGATTGCAGTCAAATGCCGCAGGTGTGGCTTGTATGAATAAGTGAATATTAATTGAATTTGCAGGAAGCTATTCATTGGTCAAGCAAGGCATCGCCCGCTGCGAATTGGCTATATTTCTCTCGTTTGGAATAATTTTAACCATGAGAATCCTTAGACCGTAAGTTGAGTGAAATGAAACACGGTCTAATTTTATTAGATTGCCATGGACCTTGAAATGAGAATTGGAAATCTCAGCGATGTATCCATTAAAAAGTAAAAAGACTTGTCCATTTGTAAAAGTTAGTGAATGCAAACAATTGTTTCGGCATACATGTACGGCCCTTGTCTTGACCATCCATGTTAGAACCAAGCCTTAGCTTAAGAGGACAAGGATACCCGAGCATTTACAATTTTTCTACTTTTTGATCAATGTCAAGTTCATCCCATCCTTGACTTGTGAGAATCTGAATGTTGCCCTTTGCCCTCAGATGTATCTGACATAGGCAACATGGGGGGGGGGGGGGGTGTTCAACAGTCAGAAAACTTCATGACTGCCAAAACAATAGTAGAAAATTTCACACCAAAATTAAGTTGCAAATAGTATGCGTAGTTTGATTTTCCAATTAGTGGTTAGTTTGTTGTTGGTTATAGTAACCACAAGCGCGCATTGGTGCTTATACCTTAGGTGCAGGTGAATGATGACATCATATTATTTTTTGCTATATCTTCTATAGCGATGAGCCAACTTGAAATTGACACGTGACGTCCGGTTAGCAACTGTCTGGAGATTGTAAAATTGCAGAATCGGAACTGGGCCAACAAGATGAAAATAAAATTGTAAATTTCACAACTTCCGAAGAATTCCCATGTGATTTAGGCATAGGCCTATTAGTTTCATTTAGACCAATCTTGTTAGTTAGCTTAATGAAAACCCGAGAAGACGTCATGGCACTGTTCATGGCATCATTTACGCCATGTTGGCTGTGTGGGCCAGAATCCAGACAAGATTGCACAATCCATGTGTGGTTGCTCCACTACGTGTCACGTATGATTCATATTAGACCCAACAGTCACCAGTTGGAAAGCTTGAGGTACTAGTTGGAAAGTTCCAACCCAATGGTGCTGGATGGTGCATGGTGTTACCGTGTAGGTAAATAGAAGTGCAAATAGAATTTTGCATACCTGGGAGTTTGGTCTGGTTCAAGGAGGGGACACTCAGTACTGTTGGGAATTTAAATATGGACAACCCCTCAACAGGGATTCTCTAGCCACATCTCCTCACTCCAGGGATTTAATTACATAAACGTTTATACTCTGAGAAAGAACTTACATAAAGGAAGAACTGGAAAACAGACATAAATTTACCCAATTTTTGTCCAAAGATATTATAAAGCTCAGCGATCCTCTATTTCCATATGAGGAAAACAACTAGCCCCAGTTTATTCAAAAACAATTTTTGTTTCATTCCCATCCAATTTATATCTTTATGAACCTTATCAATACTAGCCATCCTGCCATATGTGGTTGTCAGAATGAACAAAATGGTAAATATATTTCATTGATCACATTCCGATAACATGGGGGATCTCGCCAGTAAATCGATGTGGGGGGAGAGAAGAGATTTCTGTTATCTCTGTTAATAACCAGCACTGATGAACTGACAGAATATCATTTGTCCTCAGAACACCTCCAGGCTGCAAGTGCACACAAATCCATTGTCTGTGAAAATGCAATTAGGGTTCTAAAGCATTCTACACCGATCATATTTGAATTGATTCGTACCCATGAACATCCAACTATTTCCTTTGTTGAGAGCCGTTTTGCGCGGGATAAATTTGATAGAAAATATAGACTTCCTACTGACTCGATAAGCAAGTGCAGAGATTTATGTCGTTGGAAGTATGGATTTTATACAGAAACAATATAGTCCTAGTATTCCGGTAGCCCTTCTGACCTAAAAGCATTGGCCACTCTTTATTGTGCGGAACATGTTCTCCAAGATGTCATACTGGTTGTCAGAGCTGATGCTGATATTCAGTGTCAGGGGGTGATATATCAGTGTCAAGGGGGGTGGATGTATTGAAGGGCAAGGGGGCAAATTCATTAATTTGTCCAGCCATCATTCGAGGTCAAAGGAGGTGGAATTTATCCACCTGCTCTGTGTCTACTGAGCTCTGGCTGTAAACTGGAATTATGAGTAGAATTCATGCACATGCTCATATATAATACAGATACCGTTCAATATCACTCTCATACTTCCTACTTTACTATCATGCATTTTTGCACATACTCCTACTGACTCGATAAGCAAGAGATTTATGTCATTGGAAGTATGGATTTTATACAGAATCAATATAGTCCTAGTATTCTGGCAGCCCTTCTGACCTAAAAGCATTGGCCACTCTTTATTGTGCGGAACATGTTCTCCAAGATGTCATACTGGTTGTCAGAGCTGATGCTGATATTCAGTGTCAGGGGGTGATATATCAGTGTCAAGGGGGGGGGGGGGGTGGATGTATTGAAGGGCAAGGGGGCAAATTCATTAATTTGTCCAGCCATCATTCGAGGTCAAAGGAGGTGGAATTTATCCACCTGCTCTGTGTCTACTGAGCTCTGGCTGTAAACTGGAATTATGAGTAGAATTCATGCATATGCTCATATATACTACAGATACCGTTCAATAACACTCTCATACTTCCTACTTTACTATCATGCATTTTTGCACATACTCCTACTGACTCGATAAGCAAGAGATTTATGTCGTTGGAAGTATGGATTTTATACAGAAACAATATAGTCCTAGTATTCTGGCAGCCCTTCTGACCTAAAAGCATTGGCCACTCTTTATTGTGCGGAACATGTTCTCCAAGATGTCATACTGGTTGTCAGAGCTGATGCTGATATTCAGTGTCAGGGGGTGATATATCAGTGTCAAGGGGGGTGGATGTATTGAAGGGCAAGGGGGCAAATTCATTAATTTGTCCAGCCATCATTCGAGGTCAAAGGAGGTGGAATTTATCCACCTGCTCTGTGTCTACTGAGCTCTGGCTGTAAACTGGAATTATGAGTAGAATTCATGCATATGCTCATATATACTACAGATACCGTTCAATATCACTCTCATACTTCCTACTTTACTATCATGCATTTTTGCACATACTCCTACTGACTCGATAAGCAAGAGATTTATGTCATTGGAAGTATGGATTTTATCCAGAAACAATATAGTCCTAGTATTCTGGCAGCCCTTCTGACCTAAAAGCATTGGCCACTCTTTCTTGTGCGGAACATGTTCTCCAAGATGTCATACTGGTTGTCAGAACTGATGCTGATATTCAGTGTCAGGGGTGATTTATCAGTGACAAGGATGGACGTATTGATGAGCAAGGGGGCAAATTCATTTATTTGTCCAGCCATCATTCGAGTTCAAAGGATGGGGGAATTTCGCTGCCTGCTCTGTCTACTGAGATCTGGCTGTAAACTGGAATTATAAGTAGAATGCACATGCTCATATATACTACAAATACCGTTCAATATTACTCCTACATAATTCCTACTTTACTATCATGCCTTTTTGCACATACTGTGTTTGCCACCCTGTCTGTATCTACATAGGCTTAACTATTGACTCGATAAGCAAGAGATTATGTCATTAGAAGTATGGATTTATCTAGAAGCAATATAGTCCAAGTATTCTGGCAGCCTGTCTGAACTAAAAGCATTGGCCACTATTTATTGTGTGGCACATGTTCTCACTGATGTCAAACTGGTTATCAGAGCTAATATTCAGTGTCAGGAGATGATATATCAGTATCAAGGGGGAGGGGTGGGGGATGCACAAAAAGGCAAGAGGGCAAAACTTTCAGAAGGTGGAGTTGCTCAGCCTGTTCTACTAGTATGTCTATTGAGATCTGGCTGTAAACTGTACTTATGAGTAGAATTCATGCACATGCTCATCTAATACAGATACCATTCAATATTACTCACATTATTCCTACTTTACAATCATGCATTTTTGCACATACTCTGTTTGCCACTCCGTCTGTATCCACAGTAATGCCCTAAACAATCGACTCCTTAACCACAGCAGAATTATGGGTAATTTTTAAGGATTTAGTTTGAAATATGACTAAATCCTGAAAAATTATTGTTGCCATTCTTTCCGATGAATGGCAAAAAGCCATATTTCCAACTAAATCCTGAAAAATTACCCATAATTCTGATGTGGTTAATGAGTCGATTCTTTATGGCATTACTATATATAAGCTTCACTACTATTCATATATTAAGTAAGGCCATTTTATGAATTTTCCTCAAGTGAACTACACTACAGGTTAGTGACCATCCAGTATTCAAAGGGTTAAAGGTGAAGTTAGATCTCCTGGTGCTTATAAATACTGAAAAAATATTATCCTCACTCCTAATGAAAGTGGGCTCCAGGAAATGGCTCAGACATCACACATCATTCACGGAAATCATAAATATTTCACACCTCTATTAGGCTTTAAGCTGTTTCCACGTCAAGGCCTCAGTTTTACAAACAAGTCAAGTGTACCCAAAAGAGCAATGCAGACAGGCCTCAATGAGTATGTCTTTTTAGGAACTTGTGTCTGTTCAATCTTTTCTAACTATTAACCCTTCCAAGACTGGAGGTTCCTGATATTTTGCGAAAACCCTGTACCAATGCATTCTCGTATATATGCAAGTCACCCATAGAGAGCCTCGCATATAAGAGAATACATTGGCCTAACAATATCTCCATTGACCCTATGGGATACTTGCATATATAAGAGAATGCACTGGCACAGGATCTTTAAAGCTGCACAAGCGCAGCTCCCATCATGAACCTCATGAAAGAGTTAATTTAAAATTATTGGTCCATAAAAGATGATTTATTATTTTTATAGTTAAAAATCTCTCAATATCATATTTAGATGCTCTATTTATGTTCACGCTGTGTAATAAAATTAATCCTTAGTTAAAAGGGTACCGTACTGATCATGTTTAGAATGTCATGTTTAGAATGTTGTAATCTCGGCACATCAGGGGGATCCATTGTTCAGCCTTTTAGGAGATTAATTTATAAATTTGCACCAAAAATCTTGAAATCATATCAGTGGTTTTCAATACTATATAAACATAGCTACCTTACTCGTATTTAAATTTATGCCATTCTATTTGTTGTGCTCCTATCGGTGCGAGAATTTACAACTGAGTAAAAAAATAGTACAACTCCCGAGTTTGTATGAAATCACAGAGAAAATATAAGATATTTGGACTGAATGTTGACATCTGTAGTTACGTGTGTGCAACCTATCTCAACACTATTATGCATATGTAAGAAACAGATCATGAAATCTTAAATGTTGCAATGCTTGTAAGAAATAAACATATTACAACCTGATGGTGCAAGAAAGTACATCTTCATATAACATCCACAACCCTGGAGTGACATCATTGTTACAAATTCAAAGTGTGCTATTAAATTCTAAACTGAGAGAAATATAGTACGCCGTGAATTTAAATGTATTCTCATCAATTCTTATGTTTATTTTGGGCGTATTTCTATATTTTGGTGCACATCGTTTACCGACTTGAATTTGGGGGAATGTGAAAGCCTGGTACTGATGGGTATTTACACAATTCCAATTCATTTATTTGAATGAATGTTCACATAATAAGATCAAAACACAGCATTAATAGATTTATTTAACTTATTATCTGAACATTTATAAGGTGAAAAACTAGAGGTTTTTTTTAATTCATTATACGAATATCCCTTACTTACTGGGAATATATACTTACATTATCAGAATGTCACTTCAAAAAAGAACAGATCAGTTTACACTTTTAGAATTGAATAGGCAAATCCAATTAGTAGTGAATAGGTTTAACTCAAATGACTTGGCTAACAAGGTTAAAGGTTAAAGTTTAACAAAGGTTAAAGAGTAATTATTTCTGTGGCGTATATATTCTGTATAAGAGTATTTAATATATTTATCGACATAATTTCATCCCTGTAAATGGACCAGGATGCAACAAAATGAACATAATTTCAGGCTTAAATCTGGGATGTGGCTTTAACTATTTTTTCAGGACATCAGCTCTGAACTAAATCATACAATTAAATTGCGCCACGATTTCCTGTCCTAACAATTGCTACTGTCGTCATCTCAGAATCATTTCCATAGCCCACCCACACTTGAGAAATTGCAGATGTCATCACCATGCATATATTATCATAAATTGATCTATTATATCAGTAAAAAATAACTTAGGATCTTCAGACAAATAAGTAAGATGGTCTGCTTTCCTGAAGATCTTCATCAGAATTCATTGACTACATCGGAAAACCATGAGTAGATTATCAATACAGGAGAATGTATTACCAAGTCATTGACAGCAGACTCACTTTATTTATTAGAATTATCAGCAAACAAACTTAGGCCATTTGTTGAACATTCTGAACATTTATCAAGTGAATTATGTCATTTTTTTCTCTAATTGATTATCTGAAAATCCCTATAAATAAATAATTGGGAATTGATATTCTGTTTCTCTGCCCAGCTTAGACTTTTAGAATTGAATATGAAAATCCAATTGCTTAACTAACTCAAATTACATTGCTGACAAGTCACAAAAGTCCACGACGTACCACAGCCTCAATTATTTTTAGGCAGTTGGAAATTTCCAAAGTGTGGATTTGAAACCAAAAATATTTCGTCAGAAAAGATGTTACAGTTAAATGTGGCTCAGACCTAACTACTCTTTTCAGGACATCGGTTCTTTCAACATGGATCTACTGTCCTCATCTCAGAATCATTTCCATAGCCCATACACACTTGAGAAATTTCAGACGTCATCACCATGAATGTATTATCATAAATAAATGTATTATATCAGTACAAATTTTTTACGGATCTTCAGACAAATCAGTAAGATGGTCTGCCTTCGTGAATGTCTTCATCAGTGCTCATTGTCTGCATCGGAAAACTGTGAGTAGATTATCGATACAGGAGGATGTATTACCAAGTCCTTGACAGCAGACTCGCTTCATCTATTAGAATTATCGGATGGGACCATACAGTATAGTCGTGGTGCCTCAAGGAATTCCCTTAACTCAATCCATCATTGGGCAGACGTAAGAAAACTGCAGGCCCGCAGATAATCAAATGGCGTTCCATATACACAGCCTATCAATAAGCTTAGAGTCCTTATTAGGGCGGTATATGCTATAGCTAGCTCATTCAACATGTGGTGTACTATAACCTACGTTCACATGCCTTCCACAACTATAACCTATGTTCACATGACTTCCACATATATAACCTACAGTAATGCCCTAAATAATCAACTTATTAACCACAGCAGAATTATGGGTAACTTTTCAGGATTTAGTCGGAAATATGGCTTGTTGCCATTCATCGAAAAGCTCTCAGTAAGAGCTTTCCGATGAATGGCAACAAGCCATATTTCCGACTAAATCCTGAAAAGTTACCAATAATTCTGCTGTGGTTTATAAGGAGTCCATTATTTAGGGCTTTACTGTAGATCTCATCGCAGTTAATTAACCCTCATCTGGTATGAGATGAGAAGGAGAATTCTCATGAAAGGATTTCCATGTTACGAGTGATGAGGTGCTGGTAGTATATACCTTCACACACGTCAATACTCAATGTTATTGATTTACTCATGGATTTGTCGACTTCAGACTCAAGGTCACTGCTACCTGCTGCCCGTTACAAAGTTAATTGAAACAAATCAATCGATGGGTGACCGAGTGATATGCTAGACAAGAAAAGGGTTGGAATGCCATAGATACTCATTGGGCATGTTGGGAATTAATGGTATAGTCTGTAGGATGGGGTGGCATATAGTGTCCAACCTCCTCTCTAAACCAGATATAGTACCACCATTCACCCACTTCCAAAATTTATTCAGCCAACACCAAGCATACTGCTTAACCCTTTTCAGGATGTTATTATCTGAACGTTTCCTAAGGGAATTACTTGTCAAGGAGTATTTAGTGAAGAAAGGGTTAAGAAACTTACATGATAATATGTAAAACAATATTTTCAAGGCTCAAGTGGCCTATAAGTTAAAAATATTCGATACATATTTAAATAGATATTTCTTGGCAGTAAATCATCTGCCTTGTAATAGAAATCGCTAGCTTGAACTAATATGACCATACGCTAGCGCAATAACGAACCAAAGTTAAACCACTCACATGAGGGTAGCTGTGGCTTTTAATTAATTTTTTTTTTTATCAAAATTAGTTGATAGATTCCCTAGTATTCCCACCAAATAAGATTCACATATATAGGCCTATATTTTGTGGGGGTGATTAGGCATATATATGTAATTATCTTCATACACAAAGGTTCGTCGAAAGAATTTACCTCAATCGTAATTTTGAGTATAAATTAGGCCAATCGTACTTCCGGGTAGTCTTGATTGACAGCTACACTATACATGACATAATCTACCAACATCAAAGTGAAAATAGCTTTACCTTGCCGAGAGGGGAATGGAAACATTTTTACTGAATTTAAGCAATATATTTTGTGACACTGGGTGAGCGCTGCGGCTGAGATACTATGTGGAAAAGCATGTCCATTTCATAGCTGTTCATTTCATGCATAAGATGTCATCGACAAACAACGTCATCGTGTAACTTTCACCATTGACTGAGTTAGCCTGAACCTGCATGAATTTATCTTCTGCTTTGTTCATAATAATGTGTTTCCCTTCGATTCCAGAAAATAATTTATGGATTATCACATGCAAGTATGTACTATATAGTCTTATGATAACAATTAATTCCATATTAAATATGTGTTATTTCATCTCGCACAGTACCATAGAGTACCAAGTGCTGTACATTAAAAGCCCAATTCGCACAGTAGATCGGTAAATTTGTGATGTCAATCTTATTATAGTTCACATCACGAATTTCGATCACTTTTCAATCGCCCCACAGTGTCGTTATTTATTGTGTCTTATTTTCGCAATAAAAGGTAAACTACTCGTTACTACCGCTATGAATAAACTTACGTTGTAATTCAATGTTCATAATTCTCATTTCCAATACCAGTATTAAAACGAAAGACACAGTAACAAGATTCTCCGATTACGACATTAATGCTTTAAGCCCACCGATCTACTGTGCGACAAAAGTGGTTGCACAAATTCAAAATCAAATATAGTCTAGTGATGTTACGATAATGAAAAAGGCCATCCGACCGATTTCCGATAACTGGAGGCACAATCGGCCGATTTACGATTCTGATGTTTATATATATTGTGCGTTTGTTCCCATAATGAACCTATATACACTCATTGCACTCCCTATCTCAAAGCCAAATACATCACAGAAATATATACACAGTCACAAAAGTATTTCCACTGATGTCAGTTGTGCGCTACCTTTGATGTATACCAGTAGTTGTTTGACAAAGAGATCAAAGGTACCGACTCAGAGTAACGTCATGACCGTTTAGGGAACATTTGAACGCAGTGTAAAAGTCTTGATTGAATACTTGTAAGTTGCGACAATGTATGGAATGGCGATGATTATTAATTAAATTTAGATTGTTGGATAATAATTGCTGTCAAATTAGTCTGAGATTTCCCAAATTCCCGTTGGTCACACCTTTTGTCTTTTAACAACTGAGAAGCTGTTATAGTTCCGCCTCAATTTTTGATTCGCGAGACTGCTTCCAAGTTCAAAGTGGAGCTAAGCATATTTCATTGCGTACACCGTAACTTGTAATGAGAGCATCACTATAACAATGGGGACTTGTGGAGCGGAAAAAAAAACAAGTGCAATTTGGGACTACTTCACCATATTGTCCCCTACAAACGAAAATGCCAATTTTGCCCCTCCTCAGGTTGGTCGTTATTGAAGACAGTTCTGATCACAACAGTACTAATTCATTCAGCGTGTGCTTCAAATTATTGACATACCGGTAGAATGTGACGTCACAGCATGGCACGTGCTCAACAGGAAATGTAAATAGGTCAGCTGTTTGAAACTTTCTTTGAATCTATTTCGTGTCAACGCAATTGAACCAATATGGCAATAACTTCATATTACACGGGATATGTCGGGCAGGTGTATTGCCATGATTATATATAATCATATCAGACTGTTTGGACGATGCCAATAGCTTCTTTTTAGGCTGTTACAACTGCGTTTTACATTCAATACTACGGTTGAATTGCGTACGTTTATTAAAGTGTGCATATTGCACTTAGATACCAGAATGTTTTTGTTTGTTTTGACAATCGGTAAAAGACGATGTTCAACTGCGAGGTACGATTAATATCCGATGGGCTATTATCGGCCGATTCCGATTATCGGAACATCACTAATATAGTCTATATACGACCCAAAGCGTCCGGCTTTGGTTCGTTATAAAAATAAAATCCCTACCTCCAAGCACCGGCCTAGGCCAGTATATGCTATGTATCTGGGAAAGGTTTTCTATTTTTGTAATCAAGATTGATTACTCTAAAAAATTATATTTATACAAATGGAAGGCCTTGTGAAATAAGGTTTTTTATAAACATTCTTGAAAAGCAATAAATTGAGTATTTTACCAAATTTTTACAAACTTATTCCACAAAATTCATCAATTTCGCCTTTCTTGATTCTTTTTTATTTTTAGTAAGTTGTTTGTGATGGGTTAATGTACTTATTCCCACTGAGAAACTTTGTGTTGCTATGAATTTGAGGTGAAACCATAAATGCACGGGACTATTAACCCTTTTGAGGAAGTTATGATCTGAATTTTTTTCCTAAGGGAATCAATGAGTATTTAGTAAAGAACGGTTAAGATACATGATAATATATACAACATTTTCAAGGCTCAAGCCACCTAAAAGTTAACAAATTATGACACATATTTAAATAGATATTTCTTTGCCATAAATTGTCTGCCTTGTAATAGAAATCGCTAGCTTCAACTATCAAAGATATATCCCCTTCCCCCCCCCCCCCCAAGTACTGACAAGGCCAGTTATACTATGATTAGCTCATTCACTGTGTGGTGTAGATGTCACCTCAATTAATTAACCCATCTGGTATGAGATGAAAGGAGAATTCCCATGAAAGGATTTCCATGTTATGAGTGATGAGGTGCTGTAGTATACAGTCACACATCAAATACTCAATGTTATTGATTTACTCATGGATTTGTTGACTTCAAACTCAAGGTCTCAGCTACCTGCTGCCCGTTACAAAGTTAATTGAAACAAATCAATCGATGGGTGACAGTGCTATACTAGACAGGAATAGGTTTGTAAGTCCATAGTATACTCATAAGGATATGCTAGGAAGTGGCGGCCAGTGGGGTGGGTGAGGTCTACAGTTCTCAGCCTTCTCCCCAAAGCAGATCTTGTACCGCATACTATCAAATACTATGTAAATTACATCAGCCAACACCCCAAAAACGACTAAGATACCAATATATATATATACTAGAATGAAACAGGCTCCCTTTGAAAGCCTTTATTCAGCATAGGAGGGGTCTGTGTGCATTGTGCATTTATTCACATAGGTTCATATTCGACTTGTTGGATGGAGCAGGCCACAGTGAAAAATGCTTGTTGAAATATATGCCAAGTTTTAAAATGAATGTGACAAGACACTGTAGCTCAACTTGTGAAGAAGTAATTTTTGCTGAGTAATGAATAGAATGATAAAGAAGAAGGAAAGTAAACTAGAGGTCACCCCGAAAATCCATATGAAGTTTGGTGATGATCAGATGAGAGATGTGGTCTGTACAGGGTTCATACAGGTTCCCAAAAACTAAATTTAAGCACTTTTAATCACCTTTTTAATGACTTTTCAAGCACCCTTTTAACACTATCACGGGCAAAACAAGGTAAGGTGTCACATCCTTTGATAATGTTACGAAAAAGTACAGTTTAGCGAGGAGAAGAGGGTCTTTGAGGTGGGTTTTCACTGTAGAAAAAGCTTTAGATGTTGGAGTTGTGTATTTTTTGTTCCATTCCACTTCGGTCACAAATGTTGAGACGTCATCGAGAATTTCAATCGCCCTCTCCGCCACACGAGTATTTTCCACCCAACGGTGGGGGCAGAATTTCAATGGGAATGTGTCGTGAGCAGTAATATCCTTATAGTCATCACGTCTTGCGGGCGAGTTTTTTAATAAGGAAAACAAACACTTCAGGAATGAATCTAGCTCCCACTCGGTTTCTTCCATTGCAGCGCGAAATGAGTTGTGCACGGTGTGGAGACTGCAAGTACCAATGTCGACCAAAGTTTTGTCAGTATGTTCCGTAAAGACCTTGGTTTTAAAATCTTTGAGGAATTTCAGATTTACGTTAGGGCCGTCCATTGAAATTTGCAGGAGCTAGGACAGATTTAACCCTTTGAACCCGACTGGTGGCAAAAGCGGCCAGCCAGAAAACTTTCATACACCCGACTGGCCGCAAAAGCGGCCAGCAGCATTCAGTGACATCATAAACCTATGTAGCATGTGTATACATGTTATAACCATAGGTATATCCACTTATATCTATGTAAATGATCCCAAGGAACTTCAGCAGTGCCATGGGTGCATGTGTATGAGTTTGTTGCCGACTAGTTGGGGTAGAAAAACATGCGCATGCGCACAGCGCAGAATTCAACACGTACATTATTTGAAGCGATTCGGGTAAAGCTCTACATTGTTGCGCGGTTCGCAGGATTGTAGAAAGACACCATTTCGATCACTCTTTTTGGTTTAAATTAGTATTGCATACATAATCAGTGTTCTGTCATATGTGAGGAAGGCGCACACAGTTTCTTATTTGAGTCGATTTGTTTCGCGTATGCGCATAGGATAAAATGATATATGTATGGATTTTTGATACAATCACATCAAGGATCTCCATAGTACATAAATTTGCGTTATACAGCTACACGTTTTTACATTGCACCAGAGTAGTACTGTGGAAATGGGTTGCATGGTCACAATACCATCTAGTCCAATCTACTTGCGCGTGCACATTACAAACACGTGGTCAAATCGTGCATTATTGAGCAATTATGTAAAGTTTAAGACTCGCGGCACCATTTGAACATGACCATCACCGTGCCCTATAGGCGATGTCTAAAATGGGACGTAATGCCATTGAATGCACAGGGAAGTGGTGTCATTCGATCACTTGGGCTATATGCTTAGCAACCATTGATACCGTTAAATACAAACTACATGTAGGTTCAATCTTCTGACCTGATGTATCTCCAGTTTCACAATAGGGTATTGACTGCATAGAAAATGACATTTCTTAGCGCGGAATTATATGACGCTATAAGCTATAATTGCATTATACTTTCAGTTCCGGGTAGTTGCTTAGAAACCGTTACCAGGGAGTGATCGTGTGGCAAAGTATACCGTTCTAAAAAAAAATACACAGTGGCCCATGGGAACACACCTGTAAAATTTCAGACCTGTAGCACCATTTGAACATAACCATCAGCATGCGCATGCCAAGAATGTCTAAATTGGGGCATAATACAATTGGATTCACAGGGCAATGGTGTCATTCGATCATTTGGGGTATTTGCTTAGCAACCGTTGCTACCCTTAAATACAAGTTAGGATCAGACTTCTGGCCAGATATATCTCAAATTTCACAATAGGGTGTTGACTGCATCAACAACGCCATTTCCTTGGGCTGAATTACGACCGTAAAAGCTATAATTGTATTTTACTTTCAATATCGGGTAGATGCATAGCAACCGTTGCCAGGGAGTGACCACGTGGCAATGTAACCAGATCGTAAAATAATCAGTGGTCCATGGGGAACATACATCTAAAGTTTCAGAAATGTGACACCATATGAACATAAACAACACCATACATCTAAACACTGGCCACAATATAAAAAATACCACTGGGAGCCCAGGGTCAGGGTGTCGATCGTTGTGGGGAGCCAGGGTTCAAAGGGTTAAGTTGTGTGTGATGTGTTCAAACTCTTTGAGGCAGTCATCCGCTCGCCCGTGTCCCATAAATGTGGAGTCGAAATAGCTACTAGACACTAGATTTGTAGAGGTATCCATGAATCTGATGTGTATGTCCATTTTTTGTTTTGTAGGTTTGAATTTAAACTTTCGTCAAACAGGAGG
Source organism: Siphonodentalium dalli (assembly GCA_032622095.1). NCBI lineage: Eukaryota > Metazoa > Mollusca > Scaphopoda > Gadilida > Siphonodentaliidae > Siphonodentalium > Siphonodentalium dalli. The sequence continues at coordinate 126,588,904 of CP136061.1, read as the reverse complement.
ACATATGTATCGGCGTCCTTCAGACGTGAAGTCATTTGCTATCTGAAATATGGCGCCAAACCATATTTGGTGAGATATGCCGTTTTGCGATCGCCACATGAAAACGATTTTGCTATGTTGGAGTCGGGAAACATCTTCGCAAACAGTTCTGCGGTGTGTGTCGAACTGTTGTAGCTATAATGTGACTCAACAACTTTCATCGTCCACAAGATTTCAGATTTGACCACTTCCTCTGTTCTCACAAATGGTGTCACTGTTGGGCCTCTGGATGTGGATGAAACTGATGTCGATGTGGAGTTTGTGGACGTTGTGGGCGTGCCATTCGTCGCATTGTTCATAAACACCGAAATGTCATTCGACTTTTGACTCCGGTCGATGCGTCTTTTCGACAAAATGTGGCTTATACTTTGTTTGTTTACACCAATCGACATTGAACTTGCACTTTCCTGGCATATTTATTTGTTCAGCCGGTTAAATTTTCTATTAACTTACATGATTGGCTGGTGTAAATTTTCCCTCCAATCAGAGCGAAGCTTACATATGCTTTGCGGAGAGCACACAGTTTCGTACTATTGAAAAATCGTACGTATCGGAAACGATGCTATTTTTAGCGATTATGCGATGTCTCCCTCACTTCTGCTGCAATGTTCCGTTCGATTTTTACGATCATATCGGCGATGTTAACAGTTTTCTAGGTATAAGACCGCCCATGCCTTGTTGTTTATTCCCCAGGCCTGGTCTTATACCAGAATTTAAGCACTTTTAATGACCTGAGTGGTATTAGGGTGAGAATTTAAGCAGTTTTAAGGGCCTTGAAAATAGAAAATCAAATTCAAGCACTTTTAATGACTTTAAGCACCTGTGCGAACCCTGTCTGTAGTGTGCGCCAAAGGATTTAGTCATACAAAGAGTAAATTCCAAGATGGATGCTGGTGGCCATGTTTTTCAATGAATAACGGTCAAAATAGGAGGCTCCCATCTAGAGGTCACCCCGAAGATCCATATGAAGTCTGGAGATGATCAGATGAGGGATGTGGTCTGTAGGGTGTGCCAAAGGATTTAGAAGGATTTAGTCATGCAAAGAGTAAAATCCAAGATGGGAGACTCACATATATAAGAGAATTCATTAGCATAGGGTTTTCACAAGGAAGCTTCAGTCACGGAAGGGTCAATATAATAAACTAAAAAGCTAGCTAGTTTCTTACCCTTGTTGCATCAATGGGATTATCAGCAAGACATATGACTTGCCCAGGATGGGTTTTTCGAGACCTGAAAAGATAAGATAATACACATGTACCTGGTTTACTCGGATTTAAATTATATTCCCAATGTAAAAAATGTGCCATCATCAAGTGATGGTCCATAAGGCACATATTGTATGATTACTGAGTGACATAATAAAAGGTTGCAGACCCCACGATCTCTGCATCGAGGTGGCTTTTTGGGACGTGGTCTTTTTTAAAGAACAAACGAGAGGCCAATTTTGATTGGCAGATGTTTAACTCATCCCTTGGGGATAGTAAATTACTATGATCGGAATCATAATTTAGAGTTTTAACATTGAATTATGGAGTACACTGTTATGTACTATTTAGACAAATGTACATATTAACATAGATTATCAGAATTTATGGGTCAAATAGGGAGACTCGCATAATTAAGGGAATGCACTGGCACAAGATCTGTAATGCTGAACTAGTGTAGCTCCAGTCATGAACAAACAAATTATATTGAGCAAGGAGTTCAATCTAAATTAAATAAAAAAAAAAAAAATTAAGAGTGAATTTTTTCGAATTCCATTCAAAATAATCGAATCAAACCCATATTAGAACTTTATCTGTATTTGGGCTGAGAAACTCATACACAAAATTTGGTTCCGATCGGATAGTTATTGCACCATGCGTATAGTGTCTACAGATGGATAGACAGATGGACAGACAGACAGATGGATGGAGGGACGACAATTGGTCAATCTGGACTTCGACATTATGTGTACCATGCCATGCAATGGTATGGGTACACATAAAAAGTCATATTCTGGCAAAATTTGACTCCAAATATTATTATTTCTCAGTCAAATAGAAGTGCCTGCGTCTTCTCAAATGTGAACCATGTACCAAATATCGAGAATTTTTTTTGAATATTGCTCAAATTTAATACCATCCGGATAACCAGAAAACTTGGCCTGCATCTTCTCAAATGTGGATCACATACCAAATATAACGAAATCATGTTGAATATTGCTCATGTTACCATCCAGGTAACCCAAAAACAGTGATTTCTAAGTTGAAAGGGGCATAACTCCATCAAAAATCATAAGACTTTGACCAGATTTCGAACTTGGCCTGTATCTTCTCAAATGTGAACCACATACTAAATATAAAGAATTATTGTTGAATATTGCTCAAGTTACCATCCAGACAAGGAATGAGACGGACACACAGATGGACGAACGGATGCAGCTGATTACAATACTCCTCACTTATTGGATGTCTTCACTATTTTGGCATCTGCTATGAGAGACCTAGTTCCCAGATGGTGAAGATGGTGATGTGCACACATTGGGCACTTCGATTATGCATTGTATCATCTGCCAATTAGCGGATATGGCGAACACTAAACTAAAAAATAAGTTTAAACTAAAAAATCTTATTAATTTGATAATAAAGATACTTTTCAGAGAAGATGAGATCTATTATAAAGCAGAATGAGGTCCCCAGAGAGTGAATTTAGTGATGCTAGCCTGCAAATCACTAAATTCACACTCTGGGGACCTCATTCTGCAAATGTCCAGCACTTTATCTTGAGGCCTGAAAGTGTGTATTTCTCAGGACATCAGTTCTCAACTAAATCATACATGTACATGTATATACAATAACTTTCAGCCTCGATATCTTGAATAACAATCTCGGACAATTGAGTACTCTCCCAGATAGCATGATGCACAGACAGATGGACATGATGATTCGAGTGTCTCTACTCCTATTTGTTGTTGAAGGGTAGGGTATAACAATTCACGCTGCGTATACAATAGTCTGCCGATTGCACTATACACTGAAGGTGAGACAGATTGTGCATGTATAAATCAGCCCAGTAGGATTTATTGATTACAACACTGTCTGAAGGGAGCTTTCAGCCGTCTGTGTTGCTTACATCCTTTTTCCCCCGAGAACCAAGCATTTCATTCATATTATAAAGTATAAATCTATAACTGAGATTAGTTCCTCTATTATTCCTGTACTATCACCTTAAAAATCTATACATAAATTCAAATTCAAGATATTATCTTTTTTAGCTGCGATCAATGATTTGAAAAGAGATTGGGACCGACATCACACCGAGTGAGGGACAGAAATCAATAGGTTTTGACTTGTTTTCAATCAGATACATGTAATCTTGTTGTTTAACACAACAAAATGGCAACATGTCAATATTGTACACCGCATGTAGGCCAAGTCCAGATGTTACATGAGTCTCACAAGATGGCAGCACCTGAGACCGTTTACTGTGTGAGGTCAACTTTATATATGACTCCCAGAACACAACAGTATATAGACAAAAATTAACTTTGAACATATTTTATTTGATCCCCTTAATGCAAGAATACATTATATAACAAGAGATCGACTGTCATCCGGTGCATACCCCCTTGTGGCATACTGCCTAGTGTGGGCATATCTACAGTAATGCGCTAATTAATCGACTCCTTAACCACATCAGAATTATGGGTAACTTTTCAGGATTTAGTCGGAAATATGGCTTGTCGCCATTCATTGGAAAGCTCTCAGTGAGCTTTCCAATGAATGGCAACAAGCCATATTTCCGACTAAATCCTGAAAAGTTACCCATAATTCTGCTGTGGTTAATGAGTCAATTAATGAGGGCATTACTGTATAACTCCCAAAAATCAGCATGTTCATATAAACAAAGATGAATAACTTAGGGTCCTGCGAATTGGAGATTTTGATCGAATCGAATATCGAATCGAATTCTGGAAATCGAATCGAATATCGAATCGAATCATATCTGTGTGTTGCATTCTCAATTGGGCATGTTTTGTCAACGATTAGACGATTTGTGAAACGTTCTATCAACTACATGCACGAAGTTCCACCATAACTTATGTGACGATGAACCGTCGTTTGCAATACTATTAACTTCAAATGATAATTGTCGAGAACAAAAGGCAGATTAAAAAAAAGCGTCTATGCGGCCGTCACGACGATAAATATATAACCACTAAACGGATTATCAGAACTAAAATCACGCGAAATTTGTACAGTTTGCATGTACATGCAAAATTTCAAATCGACATTCGAAATCACCCGTTGTTATAAACTTGAAGATGCAACAACAGTCGCAGGGTAGCCTGATTATGTAGTGCTGGATGCTTCTTGGACAGATGATTCCATAGATGGTCATTGTCCCAGATGCCTGCGATTTATACACCAGGTTGCATTCATCTCACGTTTAAGTCCCTGCACTACCTGCAGCTTTATCATGTTTAAAATAAACATGAATAACGACGACATTTTGTCAAGTGTCAAAGAACGCTCCGATGCCGGGAACACGTGTTGTTTAAATTCTCAGCTATACTACATAATGCAGAATATGAGACGGATAGACGGCAGATAACGCTATAGCGGTTGCTCAGTCTCATAGCTATTATTATTCACGCGCGTTGTCGGTCCATCGGTGATCTCCGAGCTTTTGGCTACCATGTTCAAAGTTAGAATTCAGGCGTATTTAGTAAGCCTATAGTGGCTAATTGCTGGTTATACTTATATTTAATATATATAATCGCGATGTACAATAAGAATTATAAGGTGCATATATACATCATTTTCTGTAATTAAGTGCCACAAAAACAGCTAAGATCGATGTGTGTACTTGTCCGTAAACAGCCTACTTTTCCATCAGTGTATATTCGAAATTTCGAGTTGGCAATTTCGACTCGAATTCGAATCGAATTTGACTTTCGAATCGAATCTCGAATCGAATATCGAATATTCGCAGGACCCTAGAATAACTATAGAACGAAAAACCTAAACAAAACGAATGAACACGCCATTGAATGTCCTCATAGGGTGAACATTCAAACCAAATTTCATTGATATCCGAGCATTACTGTTCATGTTATGGCCTGAACAGACATTGGATGGTCCAAAATTTCAAGATAAACAAAGATGAATATCTCTAGAATGGAAAAACCAAACAAAACGATTGAAACCTTTATTGAATGTCCTCATAGTAGTGAACATCCATACCAAATTTCATTGAGATCCGAGCACAACTTTGAAGTTATGAAATGAACAGACATCTGACAGACCAAAAAGAAAACATTTCCAGATAAACAAAGAAGAATAACTCTATAATGGAAAATTCGAACATAACGATGGAACCTCTATTCTCTATTGAATGTCCTCATAGTAGTGAACATCCATACCAAATTTCATTGAGATGCGAGCACTACTGTTCAAGTTATGACATTAACAGACATTGCCCGGAAGAACGTATGGACGTCCGCTCACACGGTTGCATGCATGGACAGGTTCAAAACAGTATATACCCTTCATTTTAAAAAGGGGGTATAATTAAGTGAATACAGTATAGCATATCATATAGGGTAATCAACAGGGATGGGAGCACAAGTTATTTAACTTAGAGCTTTGCTCCTCTCCAATATTTCAGTGTTCTGAGTGGCCTATGATTTTCCTCAAGTGAGATACAGAGAATGTACCTCGCAACTCACCAAAGCCTTGAAATACATTAATGCCCAAAGTATATGACCCTTTAACAACAGCAGAATTATGGGAAATTTTTCAGGATTTAGTCGGAAATATGGCTTGTTGCCATTCATCGGAAAGCTCTAACCAAGAGCTCACCGAGAGCTATCCGATGAATGACAGCAAGCCATAATTCTGACTAAATCCTGAAAAATTTCCCATAAATTCTGCTGTGGTTTAGGGGTCGATAATTTTGGACATTACTGTAACTTGCCTGTTATGGTAATTGACAGGTTGAAACCTCCCGAAAATTTTAATATGACAGGCTGAAATGCTTTTGTAACTGCCGTTGTGACAAGTCATAATTTAGTTGATGATAAATTGCACAAATGCCAAAAGCAACTAGTAATCTATGGAAACACTTAAGATTAATCTAGATATCTGAAATCCTATGAGAATAGCAATGAAAAACATTAAGAATTTATTGTGCTTACGGCAATTGAATTCATCAATGACTCAAAGTCTTGTAATATACAGGAATAAGTTAAGTTTCTTTGAAGAATAATGACAATTTCTTGCACATTGGGTATTTGCTTTGACATTTTGTTGACAGGCAGATAATATGAATTGACACTGACAATTTCAAGGATTGCATCTCACGAGAGGAGTAACATCATGTACAGTTAACTGTTGTGTTCATTAAAGTTTCCGCACAAGTTTGTTACGACCCTAACCACAATGACAAATACATATCGGTAGGCCTACCACTTACCCAACTTGCTACAGTAATGCCTTAAGTAATCAACTCCTTAACCACAGCAGAATTATGGGTAATTTTTCAGGATTTAGTTGGAAATATGGCTTGTTGCCATATTTCCGACTAAATCAGACTAAATCCTGAAAAATTACCCATAATTCTGCTGTGGTTAAGGAGTTGATTACTTAGAGCATTATTGTACACTTACTACAAGTTGATCAGCCTTTTCCATAAAATAAACCATAACGACAATCAAATGACGTCATAATGCAGTGCAGAGAGTGCAATAACAGCCTGGCAGTGTAATAACATGTCTTCTGAGACTGGAACTCTGATCAATATTTTGACGTAAGAAGTTGATGAAAATATAAGAAGTTATTATGTATTTCTTGCATGAGTAAAGGTAGTAGTGGAAATTAAAGTAACATAGGATGACTATGTTAGTAACCCTTTGCTACTCTTCCCACTTGACGTGTGTTGCATCAAATATGATGGATTTGTTTGGGGTAACAGTTTAGTCTTCCCAATGTATTATTTCCATTATTTCCAGATAAATAAAGAAAGATAATCCTGGAACAGAACGAGAGGCCGATCACGATCGGCAGATGTTAACCCATCCCTTGGCGATAGTAAATTATTATGATCAGAATCATAAATGAGAGTTTTGATGTTGAATTATAGAGTATACTGTTATGTACTATTATAGACAAATGTACATAACACAAATTATTGGAATTTATGGGTCACTCGCATTTATATAAGAAAATGCACTGGTACAGGATCTGTAATGCTGCACCACCACAGCCTTGGGTTAAATGTGCAAAAGGTGACCTGGACATGGAATACTTGGGTTAAGAGAGTCCAATTTAAGTTTACAATGATAATGTATCAAATTCTACCAACAACACCCATCAAGATAAAGACACCTCACTGCTGACCCATTAATATCAATTTTATAGCAGAGCTGTCAACAAATTACAGGCATTGTTTATATTATTGAAGTCTGGCATCTCTATTAAATAATGACCACAGACCATCTGTAGAGTGATATACTCAGCTGTGCAATGAAGCACAGATGTTCTAGTCTACTGTTAATATCATGTGATGTGTATTGTTGAAACTGTTGTTTAAATTAGATACCATAGCTTTCTTTATCTGCACATTGGCATAAGAGACATCAGAAAATAATATAGCCTTATCAATAATAAGTAGTCCAAAGGCATGGGATGAAATTGGTGAATTGGGTTTAAAGTCGCTCCAAACAAATTTACCAGGACATAACACAAGATTTTGGACAGATTTAAACCAAATCTGGTGTGGTGACTCGGGTTAACCCTTGGCAGAGTTATAATGGGGTCAGTTTTTCAAATTGTTTTAACTTTAAAAAAAAAATTGTTTTTAATTATTTTAAAAAATAAAATTATTATATATTATTTTTTATTTATTTATTTATAAATTATTTATTTAAATTGAGCAAGGAATTCAATCTATTTTTTTTTTTTTGAGAGTGAATATATTTTTTCGAAAAAGGGCCATAACACAGTTAAAAATAGTCCGATCAAACTTGGTTTTGATATCAGATAGAAAATGTTTCAGTTATCGCCTTATGCGTAAAGTGTCTACGGATGGACGGACAGACAGACGGACGAACGACGAGTGGTCAAACCAGACGTTGACACTATGTTTACCATACTATGGTATGGGTAAACATAAAAAGTGGGCCCTCATTTGAATGAGCACCTGATGACGAACATCCATACCAAATTGAATTCAGATTTGTCAACCCTTTCAATACTGAACACTCATTGATAAGCAGTTCCCTTCGGAAATGTTCAGATAATAAATTCAACAAATGACTATAGTTTGTTGAACTTATTACCTGAACATTTCCCACCAATGAATATGTATCATTCTGCTCTTGTATTATCTGTTTATCTGTCTGTCGTCTGCTTTTATTACCAAATGAAAAATTTACCATTCCAATGTATTCTTTCATAACTGGATGGGAGAATCCATTTAGAATAGAAAGGGTTAAACAATGGCTGTTTCAGGGTTCAGACACCCAGAGAGAAAAAGTCCATAATTTTTCCAAATCTTTTCTAGACTACATTGTATACGACAAATTTTCCAAGACTTAAATGCCATAACTTTTCTGTACAAAACCATACATTTCAAGGGAAAAGCATGCATGAATTTGTCGGGAACTTGCTCTATCCAACTTGCAAATGAAACATCTTTGACCCACTTCTCGCAATTATACAGTTATTGGGCATATTTTAATTTAAAGTTGAAACTAGGTCACATATATTTCGAGTAGTAATGCGTGCTTCCACAAGGGAGACAACTACGGGTGTCCCACACACTATATTAAAAATCATGCAATTACTAAACTATGAGTATGGAGATCAGAATGAAAACTAACGACGATGTTGGCTCGAAATGAATGTTTGTAGATATTCCATATCAATGGGGTAGCTTACTTTCAATGACTTTTCCACACCAGGAGAGAATTAGGTGCCATTTTTAAAGGGCATGGAAGTAAAATTTTCTAATTCCGTAACTTGTCCAGGATTTCAGATCCACATACAAACCCTGTGGGTAGATACATCTGCATGGACAAACAGAAAACCATCATTTCCAGAAAAACAAAGAAAGATAACTCTAGATTGGGAAACTCAAACATCATTGGGCCCTAGCTCTTTTGATCGGATGCCATACAAAATTTTATTCAGATCCACTAAGGCATGGCTGAGATATTATATGCACTGACTGACTGATAGATGGACAGACGGACAAAGTCAATGCAATATACCAACATTTTTATTCCAAAAGTGGGGGGCTGGGGGCATAATTACGTGAGTCAGTGAGTGATCGATAGCTGTGCACCAGAGAACAATTTATTGCACAGCCATTGGTTAATTTTTTTCGAAATGCAGAAAAATACAAATTTGTTCATGCACCTATTACTGAGTCAGTCCTGAACACATGTTTTTTTATTTTAAAATATTTTTAAAACAGTAGCACATGTACAGCTCTTAGAAGATTATTGAATTTTTGCTCATTGTCTCGCAAATCTTGAGGAATATTGAACACAACACACACATGATGGCCTGGATGCGATGGTAATTGCCTGTCAAGTCATGGAGACAATTTGGTTCAAATCGCATGTGAAGTGTAGCCTATTAGAGCCATTTCTGAGCTGCATAAGATGACAGTGGCCCAGCCAGCAGACTGCCTCAGGCAGAGTTCCATGCATTTGATTTAGCTAACTCATAGCAAGGAATATGGGACAGTCTGAGCTACAGTAACACCCTAAATAATTGACTCTTTAACCACGGCAGAATTATGGGTAATTTTTCAAGATTTAGTCGGAAATATGGCTTGTTGCCATTCATCGGAAAGCTCTCAGTGCATTGTGCTGTTTGAAATAATGGCAGATCTGTTCTGTGTCACAATTTGAACCTATGTTCAGGCTCATGCACATTTTAACTCTCGATGAAATGGCTTCCTTTTTAAGAATGTCCCCATGGTTAGGTCACATATACCATCATCGCAGTCTAGACTAGATGTGGGTTAGAACATTGACATGACATGAGTGAAAATCGGGAGTGATTTTCAACCTTGATCTGAGTTGAAGGACATCTCAATGTGTCATTCCGATCAATACATCACTATTTTGATGATGGCCTAATATGCTGAACACCAACTGAGCTACAAGGTAGTCCTTAACATACATGGAATTTATAAAACTAGGTGGAGATCAGACATGGGAATATGGTGCCAGACATTTGCAGAATGAGGTCCCCAGAGGGTAAATTCACCATCCTCTGGGTGAATTCACCGTGACTCTGGGGACCTCATTCTGCTTAGGCCTCATCTTCTCTGGAAATTATCATTATTATTAAATCAAAGATTCTTTTTCTTTTTTTTAGTTTATAACAGTTTCTCTATATCCACAAATTGGCAGACGACACATTGCATAATCTAGGTGCACATCACAATATTCACCATCTGGGAACTTAAATATGAGACTAGGTACCCCATAGCAGATGAGGTCCCGAGAGGATGAATTTTCCATTTTGGTAATGCTAGCCTGCTGTGCAGGAGAGCGTCACAAAACTCACCATCTGGCAAACCTCATTCTGGAAATGTCCAGTATTTATCAGTCGAACAAGGGAACCAGTATACACAATAGATTAATGGAATATGTAATCAGAACAGTCATGTGATTGTTCAGGAGAAACAAATATATGCCGAATCATGCTCAAGAACCACATACTCGCACAAGTAAAGATGTACTTTGATGCTGTTGACTCCATAATTAGGTCAGTACTCTGTACCTTCACCTCCTCTCAGGAATAACCATGTAAGTGCATAGGATACAATTAATCAATGAATGAATTGGGAACTATTTTCGGTAACCTTGCTTAGGCAGATGTTAATAGTACTCCAGAATTGTTTACAATGCTCATGCCTACGTGCAAAGGCCTACTACTAGCAAACTAGCGCTGATGGGTAGGCAGTACAGTAATGCCCTAAATAATCGACTCCTTAACCACAGCAGAATTATGGGTAATTTTTCAGAATTTAGTCGGAAATATGGCTTGTTGCCATCCATCGGAAAGCTGTAAGTGAGAGCTTTGCGATGAATGGCAACAAGCCATATTTCCAACTTAATCCTGAAAAATTACCCATAATTCTGCTGTGGTTAAGGAGTCGATTATTTAGGGCATTACTGTAGCTGATGCAGTGCATGGGGCCTGCTTCTTTAACCCTAAATGGTTTCTCCCATTCAGTTATAAAGATATACATTGGAACATCTATTATTCATTTGGAGGGGCGTTCAGGACGAAAAGATAATACATGTGCTGAAATGTTCATCACACACAACTTATGGCCATTTGTTTAACTTATTATCTGAACATTTCCAAAGGGAACTACTTGTCAACGAGTATTTAGTATAGAAAGGTTAATTCATGTGCCCGGTGGTCCAGTGGTTGGAACGCATTCACAAACTCAAGAATAGTTCAATTCAAGGTTATTCAAGGCTGTTTTGCAACATTTTGGAGAAATATTTAAGGTCTCATATGGTCCAAATTAAAGAATTTTCAAGGCCTGGGACTACATGTTGCAGTCAGGGAATGCCACCATAAAATATTGTGGAAGTGGAATTAATTACGCTCACTGAAAGTGCTTGTCTTCTTGCAGGAATTCAATGTCCCTGTGGGAATCCTGCAGTGCAATTTGAATTGTAGCACTGTCAACACAGCATTGTGAGTCGCATCCGCAGGTGGACTATTGAGATTCCCCCAAAAGAGGCTTGATCAAATAAAATTAAGAACATTGATAGAAACGACACGATCTATATACATGTACACAGAATCCATTCAAGCCAAGCATATAACATAGCTATCATAAGATGTGGAGATTCACTGAACAAACTGGACCACTCATATGATATGGAGATTCACCGCTCATATGATATGGAGATTCACTGCACAGACTGCACCGTTAATATGATGTGGAGATTCACTGCACAGACTGCACCACTCATATGATATGGAGATTCACTGCACAGACTGCACCGCTCATATGATGTGGAGATTAACTGCAGACTGCACCCTCATATGTGGAGAATCACTGCACCGCTCATATGATGTGGAGATTCACTGCACAGACTGCACCGTTAATATGATGTGGAGATTCACTGCACAGACTGCACCACTCATATGATATGGAGATTCACTGCACAGACTGCACCGCTCATATGATGTGGAGATTAACTGCAGACTGCACCCTCATATGTGGAGAATCACTGCACCGCTCATATGATGTGGAGATTCACTGCACAGACTGCACCGTTAATATGATGTGGAGATTCACTGCATGCACCACTCATATGATGTGGAGATTCACTGCACAGAAATGATGTGGAGAATCACAACAGGTGCTTTTTCAAACTGCCAGAACCGGGTTATATAAGGTCCCAATTTAGACGTCAGTCATAGACTCCGCTGTGTCCACAAGGACCAATTATGAATAAACAATATATTGATGAGGGGAATTTTTAACAAGTTTTCGTCACAAAAATCAATCCAGACAATGATAGTGATAATTATATTTATAAACAAATCAATAGTGTCTTGGCAGGAGACATAAACATAATAGAATACAGCTGATGAAAATAGATCGAAAGACACCCTGATCAACACAAAGCAAGGCCAAACTACTAATGAACCTCCAATAACAATAATCAAGTGCTGTCTTCTATAGTTCCATTCTATTTCATAATATATTGAGCCTTTCCTCATCATGTTGAGACAGTTCTGTGGTTTCCGCAGTCTGATTTATTCTGAGATGAACTTCCATGCATTCGGGCCCATGCATTTACGACAATTCCACAAATCAATGCGGCATACTTATAGACCTACTGAGTACTTATAGACCAGTACTTCTTACTTATAAACTACGCAGGTACCTTTTGACCGGCTCACTATTTATATAACATTACTGACTACTTATAGACCAGCTCATTAATTAGAAATTACTGAGTACTTGTAGACCAGCTCATTATTATAAATTACTGATTCCTCGTAGACTGGCTCACAACTTATAAATTAAGGACTAGACCTTCAAGACCTTCTATTCTGCCACCAAAGCAGATTCTCAGCAATTTTCAACTTTCAAGATTATCAATCATTATGCATTCGGTGAGTGAGGTGCATTTATTGTTGAAAATCAAGGATATTCAATGTCCTCTATGGCTACTATGGCGAGATAAAATCATATTCCAGGCCTTGATTGGTCATTCATCAGATTCATGGCTTTCGAGACAATGCAGGATCCCACTGGAATAGCTGCTGATAAAGCAGCACACACCAGCACACTACATATTAGTTAGTACAGAGCCAGCCAATACCCCTTACAATGCAGCATTTTAATCATTTTAGGCGTCTATCTTTTGAAAAAATCCATTTCTATGTTTGATTTGTGAGTTAATATTCAATGAGGGGAACTGTGACATGAGAAATTGTTCGCAACCGATAAATTCTACAGCTCCAGTATGAAAATGATATGGCTCAAAAGCCGAAAAAACAAAACAATTATGTAAACAAAAGCACCACATTTTTAACTATAGAACATGTGTATATAAAATAATGGTATGATGAACAATTCATAACTCAATGTATAAATTAAATTAGTACAGTTATGTAATAGCAAAGGGTAGCCAAGTTAATTATGATAGTTTTAGATAGTTTTGATCCCGAAGAAATTAGATGGGGCCTCTAACTGGCATACAACGGGGATCATTTCATTCTAAGTTGTCATCAGATTTCCCCCGACGGATGAACTTATAGTTGAACTAGCTGAAACAGGCTGCCTTCTGGAGCCTTTAATCAGCATCGGAGGGGCCTGCGTCCCCTGCACAAATGGGCTCTGAACACCATTGTGCTTTTGATCTTAGACAGAGGCAGCCCCTTTGTGCACTTTGTGCACATTTTGATAATTTAAAAAGTTTGATTTAAACAAAATTTAAATTAAATTTATTTTTAAATTGAGCTCCTTAATTAACAAACATTTTTTTTTATCCAAATTTTGAAAAAATAATGTCGTTATAACCTCCTCCAGGTGACCCGAGTAACCGCACCAAATTAGGTTGAAATGGGACCAGCTGTCCGGGAGAAAAATCCAGACAGACAGACATATCCTACTCTTTTATAGATGTATATATATAGATTACAAAAGAAATAAATATAGGAATCATAAGTCAGTAAGACTACTTAAAAGTGGTCTGATAAGCGATGATATATTGGATGGGCCTCTTTGAAATAGGATAGCACTTGCGATTGCTATAGGCCGCCATCTACAGAAGGTATTATGTTAATTCAATACGCCTAAGAATAGAAGAATCAATATTCAATATAAAAAAAACAGTCTCAGACAGTGAAATTTTAAGTTCATATCGACATGGAACCGTATTGAAAATATCGCAAGCCGTGGCGATTTTCATGTGGCCATTTCGGGACCAACCGACCGAGCTTTTATTGCAATATGAACTTTCTATCAGTAAATAATGAGCTTTCAAAGTTGTATTATTTCATAAAATGTTTAATTCCATGGGAGTATGAGCAGTTAACCCTTTACCCAACAAACCGGCCAAAACCGGCCAAATAAAGCTTCAACAGCCCAAAATATCTTCGGTCTGTCTCAATAGAACCATACAAATATGGATATCATTAGAACCGGCTCATTGACCACATTGTGATGGTTACAGTTATGCCCTGTGCCAATGCATTCTCTTATATATGCGAGTCGACCATAGGTCGCCTCGCATATATAAGAGAATGCATTGGCACAGGGCCGTTCTGTTGGGTAAAGGGTTAATTGCATGTATTTTATTACATGATAACCAATGGGGAAACAGTCATGACTTTATATTTCAGCTACAGTGCGCTCTCTGAGTATACAGTTATTCTATAATGGAAGTATTACTTTCAGTAGTCATCACCATTCAGTTTATCATCCTGTCTCCGAGTGTCTCGTGTTGGTTCTCTTTGTAAAATGGCAGACAAAAACTTATTTACCAGAACTGCATGCAGTTCCCGATCCAGTGATATTATTGAAATGAAATGGCAAGCAGATTCTAGGCAATTTTCAAGTCTTTTTCAAGATTGCAGTAAACCTATGCAGCATTTTAGTCATCTATGGTATGTGTCTGGAAATTCAGTTCCATGTTTGATTTGTGAGGTCATATTGATGAAATGAAATGGCAATGCCTGCCCGATGTGCAGGGTAGAGCCACTAATTTCACCCTCTGGGGACCTCATTCTGCAAATGACAGACACTATTTCAAGGCTTGATTTGTAGTATGTGTTGATTTATTGGAAGCTGGACTAGTAGGGTCTTGAAAAGGCAGACAAAGCCTTAAATAACCTGAAATCTGAACAATGACCATTCAAGGAATCAAATATGCTTAACCCTTTCTATACTGAATGGATTCTCCCATTCAGTTATAAAAGTATATATTAGAATGTTCTATTATTCATTTAAAGGGGTGATCAGGTAATACAAGCAGATAACAGATAGAGAAACAGATACAATGTAATACAAGAGCAGAATGATTCAAATTCATCGGTGGGAAATGATCAGATAATAAGTTCAACAAATGACTCACTGAACATTTCCTAAGGGAGCAATTCGTCAATGAGTATGTAGTAAAGAAAGAGTTAAATTGCCATAGATGGCTTTGAATATCCTTGATTTTCAGCAATACACTGACCACACTTATGGTACTCGATACATAATTGAAAATCTTGGAAAATGCCTGCCATTTCATTTCATTAATACAGTAATGCCCTAATTAATCGACTCACTGGGAGCTTTCCGATGAATGGCAACAAGCCATATTTCCGACTAAATCCTGAAAAATTACCCATAATTCTGCTGTGGTTATGGAGTCGATTAATTAGGGCATTACTGTATGACCTCACAAATCAAACATGGAACTCAAATTAACATTCTTTTTTGTTACGTTTTCCCTTTTGCTCATTTTCTATATCCCCTAATTTGCAGAAGATAAAATGCATGGCTTATGGGCGAACATCACCAACTTCAACTGGGGAACATGAATCTGATCCTAAGCCTCCCATAGCAGTTGAGGCCTAAGCAGAATGAGGTTTCCAGAGGGTGAATTTGGTGATGCTAGCCTGCCATGTGGGATAGCATCACAATATTCCCATTTTGTGGACCTCATACTGCAAATGACAGACAAACTATTTAACCCTTTACCCAACAAACCGGCCAAAACCGGCCAAATAAAGCTTCAACAGCCTAAAATATCTTCGGTCTGTCTCAATAGAACCATACAAATATGGATATCATTGGAACCGGCTCCTTGGCCACATTGTGATAGTTAGTTATACCCTGTGCCAATGCATTCTCTTATATATGCGAGTCGACCATAGGTCGCCTCGCATATATAAGAGAATGCATTGGCCTAAAAAAAAACTTTTTTTAACACTTTTTCTTACAATCTTTAACAATTTTATAATTTTTAATGTGTTAAGCCAATGCATTCTCTTATATATGCGAGGCGACCTATGGTCGACTCGCATATATAAGAGAATGCATTGGCACAGGGCCCTTCTGTTGGGTAAAGGGTTAATGGCTTGATACAAATTACTGGTGTAGACAGTATAGAGCGAACCAGAAACGATGCAGCATCTTAATCATCTATCTGTCTAGAAATTCATTTCCATGTTTGATTTGTGAGGTCATATTGATGAAATGAAATGGCAAGCAGCTGTAGCACTTATATCGGCGTTCACCGTGAGCAGTTAAAATATTGATATTGCCTTACACCATCACTAAGACTGGAGTTTATGCAACTGATCATCAATACTATTGTGACATGTGACAACGAATCTATGAACTTAAACCAACAAGTGCTTTACAAATTCAAACTAACAATATATCTTGGCAGCACATCCAAATATTCCTTATTTGGATAACATTAAGTCGTGTGAGGTGCACTCGATCGATCAATACCAGAAGCTCTGGGCCAATCCAGAAATCCATTACGATCACACCATGTGTAATCAACATCGCACAGTGTCTCCTAACATGGTATCAACTACCAGTCACAAATCTCACAACTGATTAGCACGAAGGAAACCCGCAGTTCTCGCTCACTTCTTCAAGTCTCCAAGTCACCAGGAGAGGAAGCAAGTCACCAGGAGAGGAAGCAGTCCTGGCCGAGTGCTAAAATGAGCAGACGCAGGGTTTCCACAGATCACAAATAATGGAATTCAAGGTCATTCTTCAACAATTTCAAATGGGTTTGCAAGGCGCTGTATTGTGAAATTCATAGCTATTGAAGGTTATTTCTTGGCAGCTTTGACATTTTTTCAAGACACTCAATTCCAAATAATTACACTGATTTATATCATTTACTGCTTTCCATACTAAATGGATTCTGCCATCCAGTTATAAAAGCATACATTGGAGTGTTCTATTATTCATTTAGAAAGGTGTTCAGGTAATAAAAGCAGATGACACACAGAGAAATAGATAATACAAGAGAAGAATGATGCAATGGTGGGAAATGTTCAGATAACAAGTTCAACATGGTCGTTTGTTGTACTTCTTTGTACTGAAACGGTTGACCTATATTAGTAGCCGGTTAACCACGATGTGTTATGTAACCAGAACATAACCGGATATCTACTATTTTCAACCTATGACTTTATACTCATTATTTACACCATAATATGTACCAATAGATCGTCATAATTTCATTTATTAACTGTATGGCGAACTCACGTAATATTTACACAGACAAAGCTTGTAATAAATGAATGTAATTCACCGAACACGAACAGTAAAAAGACATGTGTTGACAGCTTGACAGATGACACAATGAACTAAAACTCGCAGTGTTTATAAATAGACGTGTCATGCTTGACCTGTTTGTATTGCAGTTGTGACTACTACGCGACTTATTATTGTTCTTGTTTGGGAAGAATTTGTGTACATGAAAATTGCAGTAGCTTTTTAGGTAAACTAACTACTGGGTGTTCTTCAGCGATTTGAGATGCATAGGATGACTGACAACAGATAAACACAATTATGAAGTTTCATGAACTTTATGTACATAGTTAACAAATGAAAATTAAAAAATCAGCTGAAAACATGCTGAAACCAGTGTTTTCTGTTAGAACACAAACAAATGCTAAAAATTAGTATTAGATGCAAAAAAATTTGACAGCATGGAAACACCACTTCGATGTAAGTTCATTGGAACTTCATCCACTGAGGTTACTCAAACTCAGTGATATTAGAAGCATAGACCATGCGTTTGCACTCAGCAAATTTATTTTTGTTTTCTGCAATGTGCTCAGACATCTGCTTTACGAATTTCTTGAGTATCCATGATATCGTCTACTAGTAGTGAGTCCGAGAGTATATGTCAAATGACCAGGCCACACTGCATTGAAAACGATTGCATTGATCTTTGTTGATGACTCAGTGCACGTTTTTTAACGGATATCGGAACATCAAAGTCAACATCATGCATCTTTGATGTTAAGCTACCAAAGCCAGACTACATAACTTGCCATTCATGGAAGACTTTTGATCTCGCACCAGATTTTGACTTTTAATGCGCGTAATTACAGCTGTATACCCCTCTGAGTGATAAAGTTTGTAGCAAAATTGATAAAGTACACATGTTTAAAAGATAATGTTATCAGTCTCGTGCTGATTAAGGACCTGAATATGTTAGTTTTTGTCGTTGGCATCGCGTGTGTGTATTACATAGTGGTTACTGGTTGATCGTAGTTCAACCGGTTGCCAACGGTAGCTGGTTTCAACCAGATATCCAGATATCTGTTTCAGCATAGCACTTACTATCTGATATATAGAAGTATAAAATCAAACTATAATGGAACGAGAGGCCGATCACGATCGGCAGATGTTTAACCCATACCTTGACGATAGTGATCAGCTATTTTCAGTTCTGACACGAAAATCCATAAGCCATAACTCTGTTTAAAATATAAAAAAATGGATCAAACCCAAATTCGAAACCTATCTGTATTTTGGGCTGAGAAATTCACATACAAAATTTAAATACATCTCAATAAAATGAGATATATCAGATGAAAGGTATTTCTGCTAAGTATAAGGAATGTTGAGAATTAAGGGTTCATTTTAACCACAAAAATCCATACAAGTGAAAGGGATATAATAGGAGAATGATTACATGAAAAATATACAAAAGCATAAAATTGATGACAAGGGTTAACAATTTTAACTCAATAAAATTAGGTACAGGTATGTCACTGGAACACTGCATTGATATCCTAAACCAGAGAGCTGTATGGAAATACAATAAATAACAGTTACTGCTGAGAAGATTTTACACCTTGTGTAAAGGTGTCCAATTACACCTTCCACTGTGACAATATGATGGCTAAAAATAACTCTAATTTCCAATAATACAAGTTAATCTATTCTCTCTCTCAGTGCTAACTGATATCACAGGGGTTAGCTGCTATGGTTCTACATGATAAGCATAAAAATATCGAATCTGTTCAATCCTTAGTTAAAAAGGGCCAAAACTCTGGTATAAAAAACAGGATCTAACCCATATTCAAACTTGATCTGTATTTTGAGTTGAGAAACTCACATACCAAATTTGGTTCCTATCAGACGATAACTGGTTGAGCTATCAAAGCATGGATGAATTCTATATCAAAGGGCCATAACTCCATTAAAAATAATCTGATCAAACCCATATTCCAACTCGAATTGTATTTTAGATAGAGAAACTCACATACCAAATTTGGTTCTCATGAGATAATATTTTTTTTAGTTATCGTAGCATCCATGAATTCTAAGTCGAAAGAGGGCCATAACTCCGTAAAAAAAACTCGGATCAAACCCATATTCGAACTCGATCTGTATTTTGGGCTCTGAAACTCGCATACCAAATTTGGTTCCAATCAGATACAAAATGTTTGAGTTATGGCAGAATGCGTTAATTCTAAGTTGAAAAAGGGCCATAACTCTGTAACAAAATCTCGGATCAAACCCAAATTCGAACTCGATCTGTATTTTGGGTTGAGAAACCCATATACAAAATTTGGTTTCGATCGGATAGAAAATGTTTGAGTTATCGTATTACTCGTAAAGTGTCTACGGACAGACGGACAGACGGACAGACAGACGGACCAACGACGAGTGGTCAATCCGGGCAACGACACTATGTTTACCATACTATGGTATGGGTAAACATAAAAACCGATCTCATAGTAGTGAACATCCCTACAAAATTTCATTGAGATCCGAAGACTACTGTTCAAGTTATGACCTGAACAGACATCGGATGGACCAAAAAGCCAACATTTCCAGATAAACAAAGATGAATAACTCTATAATGGAAAATCCAAATAAAACGATTGAACCATCTATTGAAGATCCTCATAGTACTAGAGAACATCCATACCAAATTTCATTGCGATCCGAGCACAACTGTTGAAGTTATGACATGAACAGACATTAGATGGACCAAAAAGCCAACATTTCAGATAAACAAAGATGAATAACTCTAGAATGGAAAATCTGAACAAAACGATGGAACACTCTATTGAATGTCCTTATAAGTTATAGTAGTGAACATTCATACCAAATTTCATTGAGATCCGAGCAATAGTGTTCAAGTTATGACATGAAAAGATATCGGAGAGATGGACATACGTATGGAGAGACGGATGGATGCACGGATGGACAGAGAGGTGCATAACAGTATAATTACAGTAGCATGCAGACGCCATAGATTTTGTATTCTGAGTACAGAGATTAAATACACTGAAATATTGAAACAAGCACCGAAATGCATGACATTATATATCTGTTGGCCTTATTTCTTATATTGGCTGTGTAATTCTTCATTCAAAACTGATTGGAGGGGGAGGGCCCTTTTTGTTTCCAAAGTGGCAATTTCTTTGATTTCAATGTATTATTGATATATTTTTTTACCTACATGAACAGAACCAATATGACAAAAGCGACAATTACTAGGAATAATCTGAGGCTCTTAACTATTAACCCTTTACCCAACAAACCGGCCAAAACCGGCCAAATAAAGCTTCAACAGCCTAAAATATCTTCGGTCTGTCTCAATAGAACCATACAAATATGGATATCATTGGAACCGGCTAATTGACCACATTGTGATAGTTACAGTTATGCCCTGTGCCAATGCATTCTCTTATATATGCGAGTCGACCATAGGTCGCCTCGCATATATAAGAGAATGCATTGGCCTAAAAAAAATCTTTTTTTAACACTTTTTACCATTTTTTCTTACATTCTTTAACAATTTTAGAATTTTTAATGTGTTAAGCCAATGCATTCTCTTATATATGCGAGGCGACCTATGGTCGACTCGCATATATAAGAGAATGCATTGGCACAGGGCCCTTCTGTTGGGTAAAGGGTTAAGGGCCTTTAAAATAACAAATGGTCTCTGGTTTAGGTGGTACTAGAAGACAATTTTCACTGCTCTGAAACATAGAGCCAAATATCATGATATGCCACAGCTTCTCACGTGACAGACATTAGCTTCAATAATATCCAGGAAATCATAAGATCTACATTTATATACTTACAGTTCAATAGCTTTGTTCCAGTTGATACAGTAACCAGATAGCACAAACGATTCTATATTTACAACATGAACATTGCCGCGTTCCGTGCCAACATATAGCCATTTACTCTGGAATGGCAAATGACAGCAGGTAATCCTGAAAATAAAATAAAAACAATGATTAGAACAGAATTTATTTTTATTTTTCTACGGTTCGGGTATATATCACTACTTTATAGTTTGAAAATATTGCCAAGAAATAGACAGATACAACACGCATCTTAATCGGGAAACATTAGTCAAGTGAGTTGCTAACGGTGCAAGGATATATTTCATGAGAGCAGAGCCATCCACATCAAGTTCGATGAAAGATTTTGTGAAAGTCTTCAATGTTTTTCAATGATATTCCATGATTTCAAGGTCCCATGGAAATGCTGGATCAGCTTAATCCAATTTGTTATATCATTGAAGTACTTGGAATCTCTAACACTTTTTAACTGTGCACACTGAGTTTAACTTGCCTGCCATTTACAGAATGAAGTTCCCAGAGGGTGAATTTAGTGATGCTATCTTCCTATGTGGGATAGTCACTAAATTCACCTTCTGGGGACCTCATTCTGCATATGACACGCACCTTATTCTCAGGGCTGGAACACACCCACACCCACCAGCTTATAATGAAGAAAGTTGTCTATAACAATGAGCATATTTCATAAAAATCAACAAACATATTGATTTGGATATAGTAAATTAACAGTTATATCATTGATGGACATGTTATTTTCCGATACGCAGTTGTATGCAGTCTGTGTTAGTTCTAATCCCATGAGTTATATTGCAGGAAAAACTAATTGGCTTAGCAAGCAGAAAGCTATTGAAATCAGCTTTGCTTAGTGAAATACACGCCTTCAGGTCATGCACAATAGCAAGCCTTTACAAACAGAATACACCCACTCAAAATTGGAGGATTTAAATTTTAAAAATAATAATATGCTTTGTAATGTTCGCACAAATTTTCTGTCCAATTTAAAACCAATGTACCAACAGATGCGTGAATATATTTGATACATAAGTCATTGGATACAAATCCTATAGAACACCATTGCAGGTCTCTGATAGAATTAGTGGATTTCCTGTCAATGGTCTTTTGAGTCTGCAGAGACAGATTTAGACTGGTAGGGGGACAAATAATGATAGAAACACCCCCACCTCCGGAAAACCACCCACTGCAACCAGCTACAACCCATAAATAATGCTAACGTGATTCTGGGGATTGCTTGCATCACACTTTTTCAGAATTATTCATGATGGTAATTATGGTGGTGAGTCTGTCTCTGAATATTCATATTTGGAATTTTTACTGAAGTTGTGTGGGTGCCTCAGCTTTCAGTTGGAATGAGAAATTACTGTTTATTCACTACTACTGAGAAATGACAGTTCCTTGTGTAATCATTACACATTGAAAATTGTCAGTTGCTCCAATGAAACTCTTCAGAATATATCACTGAAAAGAATTGATACAGTTTTAAGAACGAAACATTTGGGTTTTCACTTGTTTTAGGCATCACTATAGCTGCCTTAGCAATTAATTTGATGAAGCATGGTCGGAAATGAAAAATTTCCTACATTTCATTCGCCAAATTTCTATATCATTTGTTGATATTTAATGTTCCCATTTGTAATTTTTATGGGAAAAAACATCTGTTCTTCAGCTAGCGACGAGAACATTCCAGCCAATTTTCAGGTTTCCTACATAACAGAACTAATAAAATTCAAGGCTTTTTAAGGCCTTCAAATTTAAATTTCAGGCCAATTCTTCAATTTTTTTCCCCAATACCTCCATTAAATATGGTTCAATGTAATTTGACATTATAGATACTTCCCAGAAGATGAGGCCTAAGCAGAATGAGGTCTCCAGAGGGTAAATTTTGTGATGCTAGCCCACTTTGTAAGATAATCACTGAATTCACCCTCTGGGGATCTGATTCTGCAAATGACAGACACGTTATTTGTAGGCTTGGGTTATTCCAGGTTTGTTTTCAAGGCCCTGCAAGAACTCTTGTTGATATTTTCGCTCTTAGAGATCAACATGAAGTAGAATACAGTAATGCCCTAATTAATCGACTCCATAACCACAGCAGAATTATGGGTAACTTTTCCTGAAAAGTTACCCATAATTCTGCTGTGGTTATGGAGTCGATTAATTAGGGCATTGCTGTAGCTTTTATTCTTAATATAGAAGATGCTGGTATTCAATGGTGGTAAATCAGTAGAATATCTATTATATATTTTGGAACTTCTGTGTGTATGTGTGTTATAGACTCGAAATCTGCTTGACCGATCCGACTCAAATTTGGTTCTACGTTGATCCCGGGAACAATATGGGCAGGTCCAATTTCACGCGCGACTGTGTCCTTGAACTTGATCTCGCTCATATACGCTCATATACATGTAGGCATGTTTCTGGACTGATCGAACTGCATATTCTGCCCAGACGGAGGCGATCACAAAGAATTCCCTAAATAGCCCGGACAAAGTCGGGCACATCAGCTAGTATATTATATGCTTGAAGTCATCCGCAGTCTGAAGATAGTCTTCGGTTTTTAACAACACAAAATGGCAGACATTGACTTAAATGTCAAGAAGAATCAGCAAGACAAGTAAGATTATAATTTCATATCAATTACCTCTCTCTCTGAAATTTTAAACTATGTACAACTTCAGGAAGTTTTTGTCGTAGACTCCACAAATGTAGTGTATCGTCTGAGCAACATGTGACAAGGGCACCCTGAAAAGAGAATAATTACATTAAGTTTGATATCATGTCGTGACATAACCATTTTCACACTGGAGTGCCATTCACTAATGTGCAAAAAATGTCAGACATTAAACTCAAGATTACAGTTGCAGCAAAATTCAGTCTGGTACATTTCTTACCATGTGACAGCAGAAACTCGAGAACACAGTATCTTGTATCGGTGAAAGTGGCATTTAACACTACCTTGTGCACACTTGGGCTGCAACGATTCACTGCAATTTTGATGGAACATGTGATACATCACTGTTTATGTCTACCATATTTTTCCACTCACAACTCACCAGTTTCTCGATTCAGTAATACCTCTCCAAACCGGACCCTCTATAAATCAAATTCCTCTCCATACCAAACAAATTGTCTGGTACCGAATTTACCCAAGTGCATTCTCACTACAAATTACCTGTGTAAACCAGAACTTCTCTATTCAGAACATCGGACGGCTTTTCTAGTCCATAGGTGAACAAATACATTAATTTTTACCCCCCGAAATCCGAATGTGGATAGCGATACCAACTGAACGCAAAATTTAGCATTTCCATGTTTCCTGTCTTATCTATAGATGTATGTCTTAATATAAATTTGTTTTTAATTCTTATTATACCATGTTTTATCTATTGTTATTTATATTTTATTTCGTACTTTATTGAATAAAGTATAATTAATCAATAATGAGTTGGTTGTGCTTTGACACCTCTTTAATAACAACGTCAATACATTCCAATCGTACTAAGTGTGATTTTCTATAAACTGAACACCTCTCTAAACTGAACAGAAGGGTTGGTCCGAAGGGTGTTCGGTTTGGAATTGTATTACATTACTAAGACAAAACTAGAGGTGTGACTGTCCCAATGGGACTACGGATACCCCCTGATTTTAAAATACCAAGATGTTTCACATGTCAGTAAACATTTAGTTAAAATAATAAAATAACAGTTCCCATTGCAGGTGTACCACCATAACCCTAATCTTAAACCTATTGACTGAAAAATGTTGGAATAAAAGCTTGGAAAAATCATGCATGTTGCGAAAAAATTTCTAAGTAAAAAAAGGGGAATAACTCCACACAAAAATGTCGGACAGACGTCATAATCGCAGGTGCACAGGTTCCCATGGTACTAAATATCAGTGCCAAGATTAAAAAACATTGGCCGAAAAATGTAGGAATAAAGGCTCGGACAAAATTATGCATGTTGCCAAAAACATTTCTAAGTCGAAAAAGGGGGATAACTCCACCAAAAAAGGTCCGACAGACGTCATAATCGCAGGTGCACAGGTTCCCATGGTGATTGATGTCTGTGCCAAGTTTCAAGAAAATTGATAAAAAAAACGACTGAGAAAAACTCCGGACAAATTTGTGTCCACCTACGGACGGACGACGGACGGACGGACAAGCTGATTCCAGTATACCCCCCCCTAACTTCGTTGCGGGGGGTATAATAATTAATTTATGAGAAAGATACATCCAGGGTCTGCACTGGCTCGGAATTTACTTTTGCAAAATATTTAGCAAAGCGAAATTAATTTTTGCCATTTTTTTTTATTTCCAAAGGCCTTCAGTTTCCGCAACATTCTATGATTCAATAAGTATTATGCAACGCATTTATAATCCCATTGTAAGTAGTAAGCACATCATTATAATAAGCAACTTTTTAAATACACCATTTGGAAATATGCATGCTGGATTAGCAGAGAGAAGTCACTTCTCCAAAGGACAAAAAGAGGGAGTTACAAATCAGGACTGCTGATCCCAGAAAAATTATTATACATAACCTATTTTTCGTTCGCCTGGTTTGTGCTAAAGTAACCCATAGGTTACCAGAAGATTCATACAAACTGTTATAAACACTACAAATGGTCTTACTAACTACAGTAATGCCCTAAATAATCGACTCCTTAACCACAGCAGAATTATGGGTAAATTTTCAGAGCTTTCCGATGAATGGCAACAAGCCATATTTCCGACTAAATCCTGAAAAATTATCCATAATTCTGCTGTGGTTAAGGAGTTGATTATTTAGGGCATAACTGTACTAATGTGCAACTCATTGAACTAATTATTAATTAAGGAAAGAATCAGTGATTGCAAGACCTACAGAAAATTTGATGCGCAACCTGGTTTTCGTTAGCGTCATTTTCAATTTAGGTAACTACCAGGCGAACTGAATGGTCGTTCGCCTCAAATTTGCAAATCAGTTCTGCAAATTGTAGGGAGAAAATATCTCCCACGTCTCCCTCTAGATTGGTCCCTGTGGTCAGCAGGCAGCTAGATTCCAGCAGTGATGGCTAAATTAATTCATTTTGACAATAATTGCCAATTCTGCATCCTACTGCACAATTGACAAAAAAATATCGTGACATGCCTCGCATAGCGAATTTCTGTGTTGATGCAACTCTCATTTGCTCAAGAATGAAAATCTGTTTTCATAATGAGGCTTCCCAAATTTAAGCCAGAAAATGCATTAAATATTTTTGACGAATAAGAAATTTATCTGACAACATGACCTAGAAAGCAATGAAGCAACCAGATATCAAATTGTGAAAGCAAAAATTAAATAGGTCACAGGAGGAATAAAACCTATTCTGACGCAATTGTATATAAATAGAGCTAAATGTTCGATCTAAAAAAATAAACCCATGGTACTGTTCCATCGAGAAGAACATGAAAATAGAGTTTTTGTTCTTATTTCACGTGTTGAAACCATTGTTATATAAACATTATCTGTTACAGTTTATCAACAATGATCACAAATAGCACTTGGGATTCAAATATTAGTTTGAACTGTTGAACATCTGTGTTTTGCAGAATATTTTTCGACCTTTTCTGATGCATACTTTCATGATTTAATCGACCTTTGAAAACGCTAGTGGTATTCTCAGTATAAAGTGTCAGGCCTGAGAATATGGTGTCAGACATTTGAAGAATGAGGTCCCCAGAGGGTGAATTTAGTGACATTACCCCACACAGAGGGCTAGCAACACTAAATTCACACTCTGGGGACCTCATTCTGCTTTAAGACAAATCTTATCTTTATTATCAAGTTAACAAGTTTTTAAGTTTCTTTAGAAACTTCTTAAAGAAACTTCTTCACAAAGATTCTTTTATAGTTTAGATTCCCAATATCCCCAATTGGTAGACCACACATTGCATAATCGAGGGGCCCAATTGGAGCACATCACAATATTCATGATCTGGGAACTTAAATCTGAGTCTAGGTAGTCCCATATCAGATGAGGAGGCCATGCATAATGAGGTCCCCAGAGGGAGAATGTAGTGTAGTGATGCTATAGTCCCTGTGTAGGATAGTTGTGTCACTTTCACCAAATTCACCCTCTGGGGACCTCATCCTGCAATGCCGAGCACTGTATTCTCAGGCCTGGTAAGTGTAGTAAAAACAATAAAGGTAACTGTAACAGCTGATGTTTACATAACAATGGCTTCAACAAATGACATCTTATTAGTGGAGGATTATTGACAATGATAATAAACACTAAGTATAATTTTCACGTTCTTCTTGATAATGTTAGACTTATATGTTATTTCACATGTACAGTAAATGCCCTAAATAATCGACTCCTTAACCACAGCAGAATTATGGGTAACTTTTCAGGATTTAGTCGGAAATATGGCTTCTTGCCATTCATCGGAAAGCTCTCACTGAATGTCAAAAATATTAACATATCAACAGAAACACAAATTATATTAGAGTTAACGATTTGTTTAAAGTTCATTCCAATTAGAATCCAGGGACATCGGTAATACATGGTTTGAGTAAATAAACACTCTTTAATTCTTCAAAAATAATTTAAATTATTCTACTGATTTGAAGAGTGTTATTAACTCAACCTACACATTATATTGCTTGAGAGCAAATTACACACAAGCTGATATCTAAATAAGAGCTTGTTCCTTGAAGTTCTGCAATATGCAGTTTGAGTAAGTCCTATCAACATGTTTTGCATTACATCTGACTAATACTGGTGTACCATATCATCCTCCTGCCCCCATAGGTGGGGTGGGAGGGGATATATCCAGGGTGAGGGAGGAAGATATCAGGGGATATCCTGTTACACCGGTACATGTAACGCTATGGAAGTTTCCCCCTTACCCTTCAAGCGCCACTGATCAGAAGATGAACTTCCAGCCCTGAAACTGTCCCAGCTATAAATATACCAGTAGATCAATGATCAATGCCCTATTTTACTCTGTGGGAACATGAGACCATCATGTATACATGTGCACTGAAGCTTATGATCGACTGGAATTACTAGAAGGAATGGCTGAACCATGATTGGACAAGAAGCCAACCATGATTTATTTCAATAATCATCACCTTCAGGCAACAATGGATTGGCCAGTTAAAAGTTTCATGAACCATATAAACAATCAGAATGAAGAACCTGGAACAACTTCAATGAACCAGTGCTGTAGACCACCCTATACAGTAATGCCCTAAGTTATCGACCCCTTAACCACAGCAGAATTATGGGTAACTTTTCAGGATTTAGTCGGAAATATGGCTTGTTGCCATTCATCGGCAAGCTCTGTGAGAGCTTTCCGATGAATGGCAACAAGCCATATTTCCAACTAAATCCTGAAAAGTTACCCATAATTCTGCTGTGGTTAAGGGGTCGATTACTTAGGGCATTACTGTACATCTCAGTTGTAATTATATAGCAATCAGCTAATCCAACTAGAGGTGTGACTGTCCCAATGGGACTACGGATACCCCCCCTGTTTTTAAAATACTAAGATGTTTCACATGTCAGTAAACATTTAGTTAAAATAATACAATAACAGTTCCCATTGCAGGTATACAACCATAACCCTAATCTTAAACCCATTGACCGAAAAATGTAGGAATAAAAGCTTGTACAAAATTATGTATGTTGCGAAAAAATTTCTAAGTAAAAAAAGGGGAATAACTCCACCAAAAAATGTCGGACAGGCGTCATAATCGTAGGTGCACAAGTTCCCATGGTACTAAATATCTGTGCCATGTTTTAAAAAAATTGACCGAAAAATGTAGGAATAAAAGCTCGGACAAAAGTATACATGTTGCGAAAATAAGTCGAAAAAGGGGGAATAACTCCACGAAAAAAAAGTCCAACAGACGTCATAATCGCAGGTGCACAGGTTCCCATGGTGGTTGATGTCTGTGCAAAGTTTCACATCAATTGATAAAAAAACGACTGAGAAAAACTCCGGACAAATTTGTGTCCACGGACGGACGACGGACGACAGACGATGGACGGACGGACGGACAAGCTGACTCCAGTATACCCCCCCCTAATTTCGTTGCGGGGGGGTATAATAATGTTTGCCAATTTATGCTGGATAATGCAATGACAATGCTATATATAGATGGTATTACAGAGCCTTGATACCCATCCAAGCAAGCCTATGGGAGACTCAGTAATGGCCTAAATAATCGACTCTTTAACCACAGCAGAATTATGGGTAATTTTTCAGGATTTAGTCGGAAATATGGCTTGTTGCCATTCATCGGAAAGCTCTCAGTGCATTGTGCTGTTTGAAATAATGGCAGATTATTTAGGGCATATTACTGTATATATAAGAGAATTACCTATATACGAGCACCTGTGGCGCATAAGATACTATGGGTGGCGGGATGGGATGATGGGTGGGTTCTACTTTATATACGAGTGCCTGCGGCGCATAAGATACTATGGGTGGCGGGATGGGGTGGTGGGTGGGTACTACCTATATACGAGAATTGCAATGGATCTTTAATGCTGCCCCACAGATCCCATCATGAAAGAGTTAACATATTTCTTTTTCGAAAAAAAACAAAAACAAAGAATACAAGCTCGGACAAAAATAGTCAAACTTACTCCATTAAAAAAAAGTTGTACAGACCTCATACCAGGTTCCCATGTAGGGCCCGACGAAGCTTCGAGATTCGATTTCGAATCTTACATTCCGATTTGATTCGAAAGCGGTCGGGTGATTCGGGATATTTCTAATCGTTATATACAAGTTCTTTATCACTGGGAATAGACTGCATTATCTATAAAAATTATTCATATTATCCCCAATACTTAACACAAGTCTCCTTCCGCGACCATGTGTGACCACCATGGTCCAATGTGTATAGGGTAAGTTGCCCAAAAGCTCACTGCTCGAATATATTGCCCCACCAGTCCCAGTGCTGGTTACTCATGGAAGCATGCAGGTATAGGTCTGTGATGGTTTGCGTGTTCATCGAGGTTGTACCATAATCGCAACGCACACAGTTTCCTCCACCACATAAAACCAGAAATGTCGCGATACTGAAGTTAGTGAATTTCTTGTGGGACATATTTGTATGTCGGTATCTGACATTCTTACCAGAAAAGACTATATTGCGTTACTCAGATCAATCAAATAATATCATATTTTTTTTAACTCAAAATTAAAACGATATAAATATATTAAATAAACATTTTGGGCTCCATCATGCCATCTCCAAATCCGACCAACATCTTTATCCGGGAAATGGAATATAATTTGTTAACCATTCAGCTTTCCGACAGACAGGCCCAAGTTGGGATACTATATATAGTTCTCTGTAATCCCGTTTGCATATGCGCTATTCCCAATTAAGTCACAATACGCAATTTTGATATCGCGCGTGCCTGCTGTGCGCGACAGGATGAAGCGTACATGCGCAGAAGAGTTCCCGTTTGCAATGACTCGAATCAGACTCCATTAACTCCAAAGTTCCAAACTGCTTTCTTTCGCGAACTTCACGCATACTGGCAGTGGCACAAAATATGAAATGGTGTCGTGCCATTCTCATATATTAAACTGTTTTAAACAGTGATTAAATATTGTATTTATATATATCATGTCATAGAAATTAAGTTCAATGAAGCTTCTTCGTAATCTGAGTTATCTCACTGATGTTATAAAATGATCTGACATTTGCACCCATTTTTGCTCGTACCTTCCACCGATCGGTACCCGCGAATCTACTAAAGTGTTTGAAAAAGATTCGATTCGAGATTCGATTCGATTTCGAATCATTATCCTGATTCGATTCGAGATTCGATTCGATGTTGAAATTGCCGATTCGTCAGGCCCTATTCCCATGGTACTAAATATTTGTGCCAAGTTTTAAAAAATTGACAGAAAAATGTAGGAATACAAGCTCGGACAAAATTGAGTCCACGGATAGACAGTAAGACAGATGGACAGACGGATGCACAAGCTGAATCTATATCCCCCACACCGCCATAACTTCATTAAAAAAATTCTAATAGGGTACATGTAAGTTCTTCTTAAAGATGCATTTGCCTTTTAATATTATCCCTATTAACCCTTTATTTACTAAATAGATTCTCCCATTCAGTTATAAATGTATACAGTAGAATAGTATATTATTCACCTGGAGGGATGTTCATAAACTATAAGCAGACAACAGATATACTATAAGAGCAGAATGAATCCTATAATATTAATTGGTGGAATTTATGTATGTTCAGATAATAAGTTCAACAAAATGGCCTGTTGTTGAACTTACTACTTGAACATTTCCTAAGGGAAATTAGTAACTTTTTTAGGAAGGGTTAATATAGCAGTGCACAATTTTCAGTATATTTGGTCAACTTGGGAGGGGATACTCTATTAAAAATCTACAGTAATGCCCTAAATAATCGACTCCTTAACCACAGCAGAATTATGAGTAATTTTTCCGGATTTAGTCGGAAATATGGCTTGTTGCCATTCATCTTACTGAGAGCTTTCCGATGAATGGTAACAAGCCATATTTCCGACTAAATCCTGAAAAATTACCCATAAATTACCCATAAATCTGCTGTACGATTACAGGAGTCGATTATCTAGGGCATTACTCTTATGTTGAGCAATTGCCTCTAGCATAGGCCCCATGAATAATTGTTTTTATTTTAGACATAAAAAGTTGGCATAAACAACTCAAACTCCAGGCAGAGTTATCTCCCGGCAGAGTTATCACCCATCGCTCCCCTGAGATACCACTGCCACAAGGACATTAGGTAAGGATTTCTGACATGATCTTAGTTCTTATTTTTTAGGATTAAAATTGTCTATATCTGGCTCAGTTCATATTGTTCTTGTCAATACCGAAAGAATTACCATTATTGCAAACTTTTGGTGGTAAAGATAAGATAATAAGTGACTAAATATAGTTCTGATGATATCATTAAAATAGATGTATCGGTCCCCAAAGTACCATCCTTCCGGCAGTGATATATCGCAGTGATAATGGAGAGGGTGCTGCATGGACTATGTAAACAACTGTCTACTTTGGTTTGTCACTGAGTTATTCCCCTTGGTTTTCGTACACAAAACACATGATTTTCACTAATATTTTCATTTTCAACCCCAACAAGAGCTACGCTGGGCGTGCAAAATACGCCCTCTCTTGGGTCGGCGGAAACTGGTAACAAGAGCTACGCTGGGCGTGCAATATACGCCCTCTCTTGGGTCGGCGGAAACTGGTAAAAAAGGGGCATAACTCTGGTAAAAATTGGCGGACGGAACTCAAATTTGAACTTGACCTGTGTTTTTGTGGGAGAAAGTAATATACCAAATTATCATTGAATCCGATAAGCTCTAGTAAAGTTATCATCCGGACAACAAATTTCAGGGATTTTCTAAGTCAAATTACGTCAAATAAGGGGCATAACTCCGGTGAAAATTGGCGGACGGAACCCAAATTCGAACTTGAGCTGTCTTTTCTCCTAATAAACCCACATACCAATTTGATTGAAATCGGTTTACTCTAACTAAAGTTATCATCCGGACAACAAATTTCAGGGATTTTCTAAGTCAAATTACGTCAAAAAAGGGGCCATAACTCTCGCAAAAATTATCGGATTAAAACGAAATTCGGACTTGAGCTGTATTTTTATATATGTAATCCACAAAAAAAACGGGTTTTGCGTATAAACATTCCAAAATCGAGTTATCATCCGGAAACCAAAAAACATAAGAAAAACTGAATTTTCTGAGTCGAAAAAGGGGCATAACTCTGCCAAAAATGGTCGGACAGAACCCAAGTTCGAACTTGACCTGTGTTTTGGTGGGAGAAAGTAATATACCAAATTTGGATTCATTCCGATAAACTATACTAAAGTTATCATCCGGACAACAAATTTCAAAGTCAAAAAACGTCAAATAAGGGGCATAACTCCGGTGAAAATTGGCGGGCGGAACCCAAATTCGTACTTGAACTTACTTTTCGGCTAATAAACCCACATACCAAATTTTATTAAATTTGGTTCACTCTAACTAAAGTTATCATCCGGACAACAGGTTAACGGACGGACGCCCGCCCGGACGGACGGACGGACGGACGGACGGACAGACCAATACTATAATACGGCCTTTTTTTCAAAAGGGCGTATAAAAAAGGGGCATAACTCTGGTAAAAATTGGCGGACGGAACTCAAATTTAAACTTGACCTGTGTTTTGGTGGGAGAAAGTAATATACCAAATTATCATTGAATCCGATAAGCTCTAGTAAAGTTATCATCCGGACAAAAAAATTCAGGAATTTTCTAAGTCAAATTACGTCAAATAAGGGGCACAACTTCGGTGAAAATTGGAGGACGGAACCCAAATTCGAACTTGAGCTGTCTTTTCTCCTAATAAACCCACATACCAAATTTGATTGAAATCGGTTCACTCTAACTAAAGTTATCATCTGGACAACAAATTTCAGGGATTTTCTAAGTCAAAATTACGTCAAAAAAGGGGCCATATTAACTCTCGCAAAAATTATCGGATTAAAACGAAATTCAGACTTGAGCTGTATTTCGATATATGTAATCCACAAAAAAACGTGTTTTGCGTATAAACATTCCAAAATCGAGTTATCATCCGGAAACCAAAAAACATAAGAAAAACTGAATTTTTTGAGTCGAAAAAGGGGCACAACTCTGCCAAAAATGGTCGGACAGAACCCAAGTTCGAACTTGACCTGTGTTTTGGTGGGAGAAAGTAATATACCAAATTTGGATTCATTCCGATAAATTATACTAAAGTTATCATCCGGACAACAAATTTCAAGGATTTTCTAAGTCAAAAAACGTCAAATAAGGGGCATAACTCCGGTAAAAAATTGGCGGGCGGAACCCAAATTCGAACTTGAACTTACTTTTCGGCTAATAAACCCACATACCAAATTTTACTAATTTTGGTTCACTCTAACTGAAGTTATCATCCGGACAACAGGTTAACGGACGGACGCCCGCCCGCCCGGACGGACAGACCAATACTATAATACGGCCTTTTTTTCAAAAGGGCGTATAAAAACAGACCATGACAAAGCGAATTTCAATAATTAAGCTTCTTATACCTGATAGACTAATAATAGAAGTGAGAAATATTTCAAATAGAAGTAAGAAATATTTGAAATTGAAAATATATAGTGTCCTGCAAGTGCAGATGACATAATTCAGGGGAGAGAAATCAGCTATTTTCCCCACATAGGCAAACATACAGAGTTTGCCTGCACTGAAATCATGTTATGCATCCAAATTTCTTAATTCTTTGTGGCCATGTCTCCCTATAGCGTCATCCCAAGGTAAGTTTAACTCTTCAGATTTAGGGGGACGGTTACAAATAAAATACTCTAGATTTAGAGGGATTTAGTATAAAAACAAACTATGTGTATAAGATTACTTTATATATGTATGCATTTTTTAACGGATATGGTATCGGGTATTTCAACCCTTTCTATACTAAATAATCATTGACGAGTATTTCCCTTAGGAAATGTTCAGAAAATAAGTTCAACAAATGACTGTCATTTGTTTAACCCTTTACCCAACAGAAGGGCCCTGTGCCAATGCATTCTCTTATATATACGAGTCGACCATAGGTCGCCTCGCATATATAAGAGAATGCATTGGCTAAATTAACACATTAAAAATTATAAAATTGTTAAAGAATGTAAGAAAAATTGGTAAAAAGTTTTAAAAAAAGATTTATTTTAGGCCAATGCATTCTCTTATATATGCGAGGCGACCTATGGTCGACTCGCATATATAAGAGAATGCATTGGCACAGGGCATAACTGTAACTATCAGAATGTGGTCAAGGAGCCGGTTCCAATGATATCCATATTTGTATGGTTCTATTGAGACAGACCGAAGATATTTTAGGCTGTTGAAGCTTTATTTGGCCGGTTTTGGCCGGTTTGTTGGGTAAAGGGTTAACTTATTAATATGAATATTTCCTTCCAATTAATAGGACTTCTTTAGTACATGTATTATCTTCTGTCGGCTTATTTTTCCTGAAACCCCCCCCCCCCCCCCCCAATGAATAATAGTCCATTCCAATGTATACTTTTATAACTGAGTGGGAAAATCCATCAACCATCTTAATTCAGATTGTTTGGCTTCGGCAATCTGCTATGGTAACTTTTTGCCACGGCCCAGTTTGCTTCAGCAAATGGCTTCAACCATGGTGATTGTCATTGCCAATTATGAGGGCTGAAGTTTTGACTATTTTGGGTAATTTGCTTGCAGTTTGGCATATTAACTCTTCCATGACTGGAGCTTCCTGAAATTTTACGAAAACCCTGTGCCAATGCATTCTCTTATATATGCGAGTTTCCCATAGGGAGCCTCACATCTATAAGAAAATACATTGGCCTAACAATATTTACCTTGATCTTGTAAGCCGGTGCATTCTCTTATATATGTGAGGCTCCATATGAGTGACTCGCATATATAAGACAAGGGGTACGCATCTAAGATGCTTTTGTCAATTGTTTTGGCAGTCGAACCAAACTTCTGCCAATAAGGTGCACAACTCCGGGTGATAAAATTGTGATTAAAATAGACAAACTAAGACCCATAACTCCGGAATAAAAATTCGGACAAACCAGGTTTTCGAACTCGTCCGAGATATTGTTGCAATATAGACTCATATACCAAATATTGTTTAAATCGGTTAATATTTCATTGAGTTATCGCGCTAATGGTGATAACATTGCTAAAAATAGACAAACTATATATAAGACCCATAACTCTGCAAAACAAAATTCGGATAAACCTGGTTTTCGAACTCGTCCGAGATATTGTTGCAGGAGACTCATGTACACCAAATATTGTTGAAATCGTTTAATATTTCATCGATTTATCGCGCTAACGGTGATAAAATTGCTAAAAATAGACAAACTAAGACCCATAACTCCGCGAACAAAATTCGGACAAACCTGATTTTCGAACTCGTCAGAGATATTGTTGCAGCAGACTCATATACCAAATATTGTTGAAATCAGTTAATATCTCATCGAGTTATCGTGCTAACGGTGATAAAATTGCTAAAAATAGACAAACTAAGACCCATAACTCCGCGAAAAAAAAAGAGGACAAACTTGGTTTTCGAACTCGTCCGAGATATTGTTGGAGAAGACTCATATAACAAATATTGTTGAAATCGGTTAATATTTCATTGAGTTATTGCGCTATTATTACGGTGATAAATTTGCTAAAAATAGACAAACTAAGACCCATAACTCCGGAATTTTTTTTTGGACAAACCTGTTTTTCGAACTCGTCCGAGATATTGTTGCAAGAGTCTCATATATCATATATTGTTGAAATTGGTTTATATTTGCGTGAGTTATCGCGCTATCGGTGAAAAACTTAACTAAAAACCATCTAAGATGGATAACTCTTGTAAACGAGAGGCCAATCACGATCGGCAGATGTTAACCCATCCCTTGGCGATAAAAATTTAATATGATCGGATAAATGAGAAGTTTGGTGTTGAATTATAGAGTATACTGTTATGTACTATTATAGACAAATTTACATAACACAAATTATTGGAATTTATGGGTCACTGGCATTTATATAAGAGAATGCACTGGTACAGGATCTGTAATGCTAAACCGCCACAGCCAGCAAGCCCATGGGTTAAATGTGTAGGTGTGACCTGGACATGGAATACTTGGGTTATTAAAGAGAGTCCAATTTAAGTTTACAATAATAATGTGTCCTAGTATACAGATAAGCAACCTCACCACTGACCCATTAATATCAATTATATAGCAGAGCTGTCAAAATATCTCTATTAAACCAATAACAACTAGAGGTCAGATTCCATGGAATCAGATATACTTCCATGGTATTCCATCCCATCCCAAAGAGAGTGTTATGCATATATGTGTGTTCCTCTTCGTGCGAATGCATATTGGTGCCTTACGATCCGATTGTGGACTTGCATTGACATTTCTAAATTTAATATATATTTTGGTACTTCTGTCTGTCTGTTTGTTTGTCTGTCAGCTATGGCCGGGAAAACTGCTGGACAGATTTTGACGAAATCTGATAAATGTGGGTACTTTTGTCCAGGGAGTGTTTTGGACGGGTCGAATCGTGACCCCCGACCTGACATTGGTCTTCAAAAAGGTCAATCGAAGGTCAAATCGGGTAAAACAGACGGATTTCCACAAAATTCGATACCTAGGGGTACTTTTGTCTGGGGAGTCTTTTGGGCGGGTCAAGTTGTGACCCCGACCTGACATTGACCTTCGAAATGATCAGTTCAAGGTCAAATCGGGTAATACGAATGGATTTCGACGAAATTTGATACCTAGGAAAACTTTTGTCCGGGGAGTGTTTTGGACAGGTCAAATCGTGACAATAGGTTACTTTTACAGTAGAGCGGACATACCTATATAGTATATCGATGAGCATATTCATGCATTTGCCTTGCTTCTTGATAAGTCAGTTTGAATTTGCGTCATGAATAGAGGGTTTGAATTTGAGTAATATATATCACGCGTTGCAACGTTATACGCTACCAGGGTTAAACAGTTCAATATAAATTATTAAGAAGTGTACTAATCTTGCATTTAGATACTACTTATCACATCCACTCAACGAAAACTTTTTATCTCATATCGAGTTGTGCATACGGTCCAATTTTCGATGCTCTGCTCCTTATAATTTCCGAGATAATAAAATGACATGTTTTCGTAGAATGGGAGATAACTCTGCGAAGAAAGCGCGGACAATATTTGTCATGCGTCTAAGGCACAGAACTCATTAACCCCTACATACTCCCCATATGTTCAGATATTAAGGCGTTGCAAAAGTGTCGAGTATAATAATAATAGTGAAAAATAATTTCTTTTTAAATTTCATTCCGTGGCGAAGCGTTCTGGCGACATCGCGATACCTTCATTTTCAGTATCCCTTAGATGCCTACGTTCCCTAGAGATTTCACGGTCCTCCTCCAATTAGTTTCTGAGTATTTTCAATAAAACGGAAAACGGCCCCAATAGAAAAACAATATACTTCCTTGGTTACACCATGGAAGTATAATTATAATGATATCAGACCCATCTGAAGATATAACTCTGCAACAGAGATGTCTACTGTTAATATCATGTGATGTTTATTGTTGAATCTTTATTTTAAATTAGATACCATAGCCTTCTTTATCAGATTATTTGCACATTGGCATAAGAGACATCAGAAAATAACATAGCCTTATCAATAGCTAAGTAGTCCAAAGGCAATTGGTGAATTGGATTTAATGTTGCTCCAAACAGATTTACCAGTACATAACACAAGATTTTGGACCGATTTAATCAAATTTGGTGTGGTGATTCGGGGTACCCTTGGCAGAGTTATAATGGTGTTAGTTTTTCAAATTTGTTTAACTTAAAAACTTTTTAATTATTTAAAAAGATTAAAGGGACACATTGGAAATCTTTTTATCAACTTTTATCATAATCATCAATATCTAAATGAAAACAAATGACAATGTCAATGACATTTTTTTTATTATTATTATAAAAGTTAAAAGTATTTTGTTTTTTAAATCGATTTTTTTCTTCGAAAAAAGGGTCATAACTCCTTTAAAATTAATCGGATCAAACCCATATTCAAACTCGATCTGTATTTTGGGCTGTGAAACTCACATACCAAATTTGGTTCCAATCAGATAAAAAATGTTTGAGTTATGGCAGAATGCGTGAATTCTAAGTTGAAAAAGGGCCATAACTCTGTAACAAAATCTCGGATCAAACCCAAATTCGAACTCGATCTGTATTTTGGGCTGAGAAACCCATATACAAAATTTGGTTTCGATTGGATAGAAAATGTTTGAGTTATCGCATTACTCGTAAAGTGTCTACGGACAGACAGACAGACAGACGGATGAACGACGAGTGGTCAATCCGGGCAACGACACTATGTTTACCATACTATGGTATGGGTAAACATAAAAAGTTCGGACGTGACCCATTTTCGACAGGCAGTAAATAGTCATTGGGAGCAATTGCCATACCAAACATTTTTTGAATCCGTTCACAAATGTCAAAGTTATAAGGCATTCTTTAGGTCCGCCAGCCCGCCCGCCCGCCCACCGTCCCTCGCCAAACCATAAGTCGAGTTTTTGAAAAACTCGACTAAAAATGCACAGGCACAGGATCTTTAATGCTGCACCAGCACCTGTAGCTCCCATCATGAAAGGGTTAATAACATTCCTGGCGCAATTATACTTAGAGTAGCATGTCCATATCACCTTATCAAATAATAAAACCTCCACCAGGTGATCTATAAGCAGCGTTTCTGCTAGGGGTCGGGGGAATGGGTCCGGTAGCTGCCAAGGAGAAAATCCAGTAAATAATTTCAATGTAGGAAGACCAATTTATCTACATATAGCCATATAGGTCTATAATCTAGAAATGTAAGATAGTGTAATTGGCAGATCGTTTTACATGCATATATTTTCTACCAAAGTTGTCAAGCTATCAAATATCAAAAGCAAAAGAAATTTATAGGGATTGCAAAAAAAATACAATGGAGTCTATAAATAAATAATCCGCATTTTGGACATACAGTCGCGAAGACAGTGAATAATGCCTTAATTTTAACACGTTGGAAACCCACCCTGAGATCTGAATTTAAACCTAAATTATGGTAGAACCTGTGCAAAAATGTAAAGTGGAATGTATTTTGAGGCAGAAAACATAGAGACATTTCCCAAGTAGCAGTACATGTACAATTACGATTTTTTGCAACCTAACTGAAACGTAACTACATGCAGCTCAAGAGATGTATTCTAGTGACGTGTAATGCATTCAGCATCTTTATTCTTGCAATAAAGTTGTCCTCTAAAATTCCTTATTGATATCCCAACAGGATATACTTGTATACACATGATATAAGTCCTAGGGTATGGTAGCAGGGTAAATCTGGGCTGGAGGAATGGGACCATAAAATTTAAATCAACTGGCGATTCAACAGGAGGGGAAAACTTGGCTAGGGGAACGGGGCTGTTGAGGGGATCCCATGCCGGTACAGCAGAAACCCTGCTATAAGTGACCTTAGCCTGGTACATCTAACAGCACAACATTTTTATTTTCAGCCGTTTTGGTCTAGAAAGGACACAGCTGTCTACAGTACAGGCATCTATACTATAGTACAGGTGTTTGACCAGGAACAGGATTAAGTGGTATATCTGAGTCAAAGAAATATTAAAGTAACTTCTATGACCAAAAATATAAAATACTCTACCTACACAGTATGTGATCATCTTCACATGTTATTAGTACTTATTACAATACACTTTATTACGGATATATCAAACTGACTCCTTCACGACAAGACAATGTAGTAGGGGAATATTTATGACCACGAAGTTATTCATATCCATGGCAAAAAAGGAGAAATGACACACTTCACCTGTAAATCAAGAATTATGTGAGTGATCTGGGCTTATCACGGATTACAGATTTAACCTTGTAAGGCTTATATTGAGTTGGCGGTATAGAAACCAGGGCAGCCTATTCTCCGAGACAACAATGAACACTAGTCAGATTAACTGAGACAGGTTTTTTTTTCATTGTATTCAGGATGTACATTGATTCCAAATAATGCTGAATTCAATTTCCTGGGAGTGAGGCCACCTTTACAGCTGAGCGGTATGTGAACAATAATTTCTGCCAGGTCGAACAATTTGCTTAAATCCTGATGATTAGGCCTAAAAAAAAAGAGATGTTTCCGGTAATTTGCCAGCCCCAAGTCCCGACATCCGCCCCTACTAATCAACTCCGTAAATAAACAAACAAAGAGTTAAGTTTATAGATCTCCGATCATAGTAAAAATGTGCTGATCAGTCACTGATCTGAATTATTTACATCATAAGTCAGTGTTTTAAGATGGCAGAGCCCATGTGTATATGGGCCAGTTCAACCATCGGTTGACATTGCAATCGTTTTTTTATTTAAAATACTACCAAAGCTTCATTAACCCTTTACCCAACAGAACGGCCCTGTGCCAATGCATTCTCTTATATATGCGAGTCGACCATAGGTCGCCTCGCATATATAAGAGAATGCATTGGCTTAACACATTAAAAATTATAAAATTGTTAAAGAATGTAAGAAAAAATAGTAAAAAGTGTTAAAAAAAGATTTTTTTAGGCCAATGCATTCTCTTATATATGCGAGGCGACCTATGGTCGACTCGCATATATAAGAGAATGCATTGGCACAGGGCATAACTGTAACTATCACAATGTGGTCAAGGAGCCGGTTCCAATGATATCCATATTTGTATGGTTCTATTGAGACAGACCGAAGATATTTTAGGCTGTTGAAGCTTTATTTGGCCGGTTTTGGCCGGTTTGTTGGGTAAAGGGTTAATCCCTCCCTTAACCTACAGTAATGTGTGCTCATTGTCTCCTGTTGTCGTTTGTGCTGCCAGGGGCATAATATTCAAAATTAATATATTCCATATATGAATGTTTAAAAAAACAAAAAATTAACCCTTTGATGACGGGAGCTGCACTGGCACAACATTAAAGACCCTGTGCCAATGCATTCTCTTATATATGCGAGTCGACCATAGGTTTTTATATATTTTTCTTATGATCTTTAATAATTTTATCATTTTTATCAATTTTTTCTTACATTCTTTAATTTTATCATTTTGTATAAGTTTTTTCTCACATTCTTTATCAATTTTAATCATTATTTCTTATATCCTTTAACAATTTTTATAATTTTTTATCATTATATCTTACATTCTTTAAAAAAAAATTATATTTAAAAAAAATTCTTACATTTTTAACATTTATAAAAAATAATATAAAATTTGTCAGGCCAATGCATTAATTCTCTTACATATGCGAGGCGACCTATGGTTGACTCCCATATATAAGAGAATGCATTGGCACAGGGTTTTTTGCAAACATTCAGTAAACTCCCATCATGAAAGGGTTAATACTATCCCGCCCGACTGCCCACACCTTTTTCCCTATTATACCGGAAACATCACAATTTTTGTGTAGGCCTTATCTATCTGGGGGTGCAGTCAATTTATAATTGTTATGTGCTCATTCAAATGAACTAGACCCGACAACAGAAGCTAATCAATTGTTAACATCCACAATGAGGTAGAAACAAGGAAATGGAAACGCCTTAAATCTATCTGCTCTGAATGACACCAATACCACATAATCAGTTGAATATGAGGAAAGTGATAGCCTTCTGAATTATTGAGTCACACATTTAAC
Source organism: Siphonodentalium dalli (assembly GCA_032622095.1). Taxonomy (NCBI): domain Eukaryota; kingdom Metazoa; phylum Mollusca; class Scaphopoda; order Gadilida; family Siphonodentaliidae; genus Siphonodentalium; species Siphonodentalium dalli. The sequence goes on along the minus strand of CP136061.1, from coordinate 126,545,919 downwards.
CCTTTAATGACGGGAACTGCACTGACCATGCAGTGCAGCATTATTAAAGATACTGTGTCAGTGCGTTCTCTTATATATGCAAGTCTCCCATAGGGAGCCTCGCATATATAAGAGAATGCACTGGCTTACAAGGTAAAGGTAAATAGTTACCAGGGTAGGCCAATGCATTCTCTTTATACATGCGAGGATCCCTATATAAGAGAATGCATTGGCACAGGGTTTTTCACAAAATTTCAAGAAGCTCCAGTCATGGAAGGGTTAAAACCGGGACAAAACCACTGACTATGTACAGTAATGCCCTAAATATAAATCGACTCCCTAACCAATTATTTAGGGCATTACTGTAATACTGATGGGGTCATTGTCACAAAACTCCGATCACATTGGTCACAAGTGTAATCAGCCATTCACTGGCGATTTTAAATCATAGTCATCTTCTCGCATAGAACAAGACCAGTTTCAGGGTTTCCGCTAGGGGTTGGGGGAATGTGGCCGTATTTGGGAAGCATAAACCCGGCGCCCTGTCGGGAGTTAATTTTGTTGTTTATCACGGAAAAGTAGCCATTTCCTTGCACTTGAGACAACAAGCAGGAACATTGAAGCTTGGTATAGAAACCAAATTAAAACAGATGTCTTTCTTTTATCTCAAGTTAATGAACTAAAAGCATGTAAGCACCACATCATATAGTGGATAGAATGACTTTTATAACAGTAGCAATATTAAAAGCCGACATCAAAGGAACTAAAGACACATTGTCACACTCAGTGTCATTTGTACTCTGTAACCAGTAAGGCAGTTACCAGTGTCAGGTGCTATGCATGCTTTCTTTGTATTCACAGTACCACTGAATCAAAACAATTTGGTGAAAATCAAAATTTCCTCAGACGGAGATAACCTCATGCTGGATTCGAATGATGGATAATTTTGTATTAATTGGACAGGGAATAAATACATTAATAATAACTATTAATATTTTAATTGTTTTATTTTGAATTAAACATTTCTTTGATACAGAACTTGTTTTGAGGCAATACAATCGGGAAGTCGGTAGCCGAGAGGTAGCGTACTGGTCTCTTGTGCTATCGGACCGAGGATCGCAACCTGGTCAGGGTATTCTGACAAAACTCAGAACTCGGTCAGATACCAAGTTTGTCAGGCTGAAAAGTCTCATTCGAGATCACTGAATCAAGATCCGAATGCAAAATGCCGACTTCCCCCCATTACAACACTTGTCCAGGTATGTTGTCGTGGGTGCAGTACGCTGTCCGATCGGGCGCGGACATTAATGGCTGACCCGTGTACACGCCTCGGTGTGTGCATGTTAAAGAACGCTACTGGAGTCACCACAGGGTTATAAAGTTACTCGGCCGTGGTAGCACCTGGACCTCCCATAATGCCTTTTGCCATAGATAATTTTGAGCGCTGTAGGTAGGCCTGAGAATAAAGTGCCTGTCATTTGCATAATGAGATTCCCAGAGGGTGAATTTAGTGATGCTATCCCGCATAAATTCACCCTCTGGGAACCTCATTCTGCTTAGGCCTCAACTGCTCTGGAAAGTTTCTTTATTATAAAATTACAATAGAAACTTCTTCACATTGATTCAATTTCTTTTTTAGTTTAGTTTCTCTATATCCCCAAATTGGCAGATGACACATTGCATAATCAAGGTTCCCAATGGGTGTACATCACTATATTCACCATCTGAGTCTATGTCTCCCATAGCAGATGAGGCCATGCAGAATGAGGTCCCCAGAGGGTGCATTTGGTGATGCTAGCCCACTATGGCATCACCAAATTCACCCTCTGGGGACCTCACAAATGACAGGAACACTAAACTCAGACTTGGCAGTAGGTTTATATTATATGCATACTCACTTCATTGACTAGGAACAGGATCTGGTTAACTGTGATCTCACTTCCATGGTGGGACTGAGAATCGACTCCAGGTCTGCCGAATCTGTGAGCTTGTCAAGGAATATTCATAAAGTATGTCTGATATCACAATAAATTCAAATTACATGACAGTGAAAACTGGTGGTATCATCCAAAAGGGAACATCTAAACATGTTTCCTGAATTGGGGTGACCATTTTAATGGTAAATAACTCAATCTAATATTGTGAGTAGGGACCAGTCTAGAGATTTAAAATGGAATAAAGTCACTTCTCCCTATTTGTTTACATTAACCCTTTCATGGCGGGAGCCGTGCTGGTGCAGCATTAAAGATCCTGTGCCAGTGCATTCACTTATATATGGGAGTCTCCCATAGGGAGCTTCGCATATATAAGAGAATGCACTGGCTTACAAGGTCAAGGTAAATATTGTTAGGCCAATATGTATTCTCTTATATATGCAAGGCTCCCTATGGGAGACCCGCATACATGTATATAAGAAAATGCATTGGCACTGGGTTTTCGCAACATTTCAGGAAACTCCAGTCATGGAAGGGTCAGAGGGAGGTGTGGACTACAGTGAGATGTCACAATTAGGGCTGCAATGATACACTTGGTCACGATACGATATGTATCACGATACATGATCAATGATACGATACATATCACGATACACTAAATTAGTGTTTCCAAATGAATACCGCCTGAATTATCAGAAACAACAAGTTTATAACTGGAGGTAGAGTTCATTGAGTAAAATATACATAGTATACATGTAAACTTGAGAGATAATTGCAAGTTACCCATAATTATGCTGTGGTTAAGGAGTCGATTATTTAGGGCATTACTGTATCTGCAATGTCTCGCTCTACGCTGGTCACAGACTCTTGACACTATCTCTCTTGTACCATGCACTGAATGTTTTACAATGTCAACTAGCTGCAGCCGAATGTTCACACATATTACATTGCTTTCACAGTTCCAAAATGAAATAGCATATTTGTTAATAGGAGATATATTGTACAAATCAAACAAGAAATACTGAATGAGTTCTATGCTTGTGTGTACAGTCATTTAACAGATAAAATATGTGTCAAGACAGTTATGTGGAAATCTTATAAGCAAAACACATTAAAGCATGTACACTAAACATAAATTATTGGTTATTGTATTATAGATCTGTGACTAGAGTATGATTTTAGCTACTAAAGCTAAGAATGGTTGTTCAAAATGTTCACTGAACTGAGTTTAGACAAGGGTGGAGTGTGCGGTGCATATGATGTACTGGGAAATTTTGCACTCTCCCCACCAAAAACAAAATAATCTGCTTATGTGATCTTTATAATTTTCTTTCATTTTCGTCCAAGATCAAAATGAGATTATGAATATGATTCATACTGCTGTGGGGCTTCACAACTAACACGAACAGTTGGTGCAAGTTTGACTGATATTTATAGCAAAAAAATGCATTTATAATTATATTAAATTCATTAGACACACTTACACAGTTACATTTATAAACACTGTTTCTTTACATGCCTAAAAATATGGTGCTGGCTATTTGCAGAATGAGGTCCCCAGATGGTGAATTTAATGATTAGTGATGCTACCCCACACAGTGGGCTAGCATCACCAAATTCATCTTCTGTGGACCTTATTCTGCAAGACCTCATCTGCTATGGGAGACCTAGACACAGATTAAAGTATCCAGATGGTGAAGATGGCAATTTGCACCCATTGGGCACCTTGGTCATGCATTGTGTCATCAGTCCATTTGGTGATGTAGAGAAAGTAATCTAAAAAAGAAACTAATTTTTTTTTGATAATAAAGATACTTTCCAAAGATGAGGCCACACAGAATTAGGCCACCAGAAGGTGAATTTAGTGATGCTAGCCTGCTGTGCAGGGTAGCATCACTAAATTCACCCTCTGGGGACCTCATTCTGCCATTGTCAGGCCTACATGTAGTTACATTTATAGGCATATGTAATGTTTCTTTTCTGACATATGCACAAGGAGAGAAATTAACACTTTCTTTGCTAAATACTCATTGATGAGTAGTTCCCTTTGGAAATGTTCAGATAATTAGTTCCATCGGTCATTTGTTGAACTTATTATACGAACATTTCCCACCAATGAATATAAATTCTTCTGCACGTGTATCATCTTTTCGTTTGTCTGTCGTCTGCTTTTGTCACCTGAACATCCATGAATACTGTTATATAACTGAATGGAAGAATCAAGATTGTGAATGACATAAAACATTTTAGCAACAAGATGTTAAGTTTTGGGGTTATATCAGTCAGCTATTTATTGCTTTGGGAAGCATTCAACAGCAACCCAAAAAGTCAGATGGTAACCAGGATGGTCTTTTCTGGTTGGTTCTGGATTTTTTTCTTGTGTGACATCATACCGGTATATATATAGAGCATCGCTAGGGCATGGCAAAATATGGCTTCCACTATGATAAAGCCAAATTTGAACTTGACCTGTATTTTGGTATAATAAACTCACATACTGAATTTCATTCCATTCAGTTGAGACTCACTAAAGTTATCATCTGTAAATTAAAATTTAGTACAACAAAAAGGGTCGTAACTCTGGTGAAATTTGGCAGGCGAAACCCAAATTCGAACTTAACCTGTATTTTGTGCTAGTAAACACACATACCAAATTAAATTCCATTCAGTTCAGACTTATTAAAGTTATCATCCAGAAATGAAAACAAGACAGTCAAAGACTGTGGGGTCGCTCACAAACTGCAAAGACTGATAAGACTGGGACTCTGGAGACCACAACAGTGAGAACTTTTCATAATCACTTTAAAAGAAGTAGATCTAAACAGGATATGTGGCTAGAGAGGCTTCATGTATGTAGATCGGTGAATATCTACCTTGAAATTACCAACTGTACACTACTGATCACCCCCCTCCTCCAGCTCAACAAGTCCCCTCCCGACCGGGCTCCAGACTCCCAAGTCTTAGGTTGGAATTTCACAACCGACATCTCAAACTTTCTCAATTATTGGAAATTTCCAATCTCACAAGCGCCTTTTTGTAAAACCTTTTATACATGTTTGAAGCCCAATTATCCATGGACCCAAAACACCATACATGTATGTCAGATTAATCAGTCAGGTAGTTCCAACTTAGATTTTTTTTAATGAATTTTGTATTATAATGATTTCATTAGACACAAAAGTGTTAAGTCCCCATAGCCCCGTCATTACTTAACAGGTTGACCTCATGTTAACAAATCTGAATCTCAGACACTAAAGGATCCTCCATACTATATGTAAGCTAAATAGTCCAACCTCTCTTGACAAGACATTTTAAGTATTACTATAGAGACATACAGTTATGTCCCTGGTCCCACCCTATTTAACCTGGTGACCCCATCTGAATAAATTTGAATCCCAGACACCAAAGAACCCTTCATACTAAATATCAGTAAAATAGACCTGATGGTCCTTGTGAAGGAAGCATATTAAGAGGGAAACTGTTCTTCGCTTGGCCCCTATTTGACAAGGTGACCCCCATTTTAAAAAAATCTTAATTTGCAGTCAAACAAGGACATTCCAAGCTAAATAAGCCAACTAGTTCTTGGCTCTTGCAAACATATTTTAAGAATTACTATATGTGGTGAAATAGTTATGTCTTGTGGCTCTGCCCTTATTCGACTTTGTGATCCCATTTTCACAAATCTGTCACCCAAGGTAATTTCATACACAATATAAGCAAAATAGGCCATTTGATTCTTGCATAGAAGACATATCATGAATTAATATGGAGAGAAAGAGTAATGTAGCTGGCCTTGCACCTACTTGATCTGGTGACCCTGATTGAACAAATCTGAATCACAACTAAATATGAGCTAAATAGAGCTGGTGGTTCTTTCAAAGAACACTTTTCAAGTGGATGTCGGAGTATTAAATGTCCTGTTGAAAGATTTGAACAATACATATGATAGATTGTTGTTGTAATTGGGAATTAATGACCTCTAGCAGATCTCCAGGGAATGTTTATAAAATGTCAGATTTCACTTGACATGTGTAGGCATACCCTGCATACAGTTAGAGCCAGAGTAAATGCTTCTTATTAATGATTCTCTGTCAAGAATTTGAGTCAATATTATTTTTGGGACCAGGGTGGCAGAAGCAGTGAACTTGAGTAAAGGGCCAGGGGGCACTAATATATATATATAATTGACCATGGAGTTAAATATATAAAAAACAATTTTAATATTTTTTGGAGTTTTGTCCCTGGCCCGCCAACATTTGATCCAATGGCCTCATTTGCACAAATCTGAACCCCAGTCACCCAAGGATCCTTCATACCAAATATGAACCCATTTTGCCTGATGGTAATTGAGAAGAAGATGTTTAAAAGAATTACTATGGAGGGAAAGAAATATGGCCCTGGCTTCGCAACTATTTGACCCAGTAACCTCATTTGAACAAATCTGAATGAGAGTCATCTAGGGAACAAATATGAACCCATTCGGTCTTATGGTACCAGAGGAGAAGATGTTCAAAGAATTGTTGACGGATGGACAGACGACGAGTGATGACTATAGCTCCACCGGAGACTTTGTCTCAGGTGAGCTAAAAAGCGAATGGACAGATGGACATTGAACCAATAACATAATATGTTCCGGTTTTTTTTTCAAAATGAAAAGGGTGCGTATATATATAAAGACGGATTGGTTGTACTGGTCTCTCATGATGGCAAACAAAGAAAAGCATTGGATCATCATAGAGCCAGTGTCAAGTCTAGCAGGAACAGTGCAAATAAAAATTTCCCAGTCTTTATTGATGCTAGTCCCAAAAGTCAATCACAATCTGCACAATCACAATTATATAACCCTGTATGTGCACATCATGTTAATTATAACAACATACATTAATCAATGTTTATTAGTTGTTTTATATTCGCAGGAAACAAATTTCTTGTTAAACTTTCAGAAAGTAAACTTCCTGTTACACAACAGCAAAATGTCATGACATGACATTATTGTAGCGTCGAAGTATTCATACGTGGAACCTTTGAGCATATGCAGGACAGTAGGCAAATACATGCAGCCAATCACCCTGTGAGTAACTGCAATATTGATTAGAAATAACGCAGGCAATTAACAGGGACTATTAGCGAATAAAGATGTTTGTTATACGAACAGGTTCAGACAAACAGCCCAATGCACACTGTTAACAGTCAGTTTAGTGCCCTGTGGGACCTAGATAATACTGTGAGCAGTTATGTCAACACAACATGGTGCATAAAAGAACAAAGTGTAACATCTCATGAACAGAATCTATTAACCCTTTCAGTGCCAGGGGCCGATCTCATCGGCCCTAATTTACGGTCTGTAAAATCGGCCCTAAAAAAATGAAAAAATATAAAAACAATTGGGGTTGAATTTATTTTGGGTATGCTTAAGCATGCTATAGCGAATTTAAAAACAAACTGGATAAAACCTTAGTAATAATGTAATAATTTTGATGCCCATGAAAAACGTAAGATTCCCTGGCACTAAACCTACAAAATAAGTCTGTTAAAGAATATAAGTAAAAATTATTAAAATTGTAAAAAATTGTAAAAAATAATAACAAATGATGAAAAATGGTTAGGCCAATGCATTCTCTTATATATGTGAGGCGACCTATGGTCGACTCGCATACATAAGAGAATGCATTGGCACAGGGTATATGGGTTGATACAAAAATCGGACCTGGCACTGAAAGAGTTAATGAGCGGAATATGGATTCATAGTGCTAAGAATGCCCAGCAGACACTGTCAGCATGTCAAATTAAATCAACGTAACCAACAGTCAAGTTATATAATATCATTTTTCAATGAAAATTATAGCAACCAACAGGTGGTTGTTTATACCTTAGGCGCAGGTGAATGACGTCATATTTTTTTTTCTATATCCATCAGTGATTTTTCAAAGATCGCGTGAATGGATTTTGGAGAAATTGTCACATGACTTCCAGTTAGCAACCGTGTGGAGATTGCAAAAAACGCAGAATTGGGAATGAAGCATCGCGATAAAAATGAAAATAACTACTTCACAACTTATGAAGAATTCACATGTGATTTAGGTCTATTAGACCAATTTCGTTGGTTAGCTTAATGAAAACGAAAAATGAAGAAGTCATGACGAGAATCCAGACAAGATTTTACAATCCACGACACGTCTTGTCTTGTCAAGTTGGCATGTCGTCTCCGTCGTGACCACTGCATGATGTTACATAAGTTATTCTTAGTGTTATGTCGCCGAAAAAAGGCAAATATGAGCCACACCATGTGTGGTTGCTCCACTACATGTCACGTATGATTCATATTACGTTCTGGATATATCATTAGTAAGATTAAGCAAGGGAAATTATAACAAAGTTGCTAATGTACAGATTATTAATTACTGAATCCTATGCTGATCAAAGTAACCTGAAATCTGAGTTGCTCCAATAGAAAAACATTCTACTCTGGTTCATCTTGTTAAAATCAACTAATAGTTTGAAAAGGCAGTGACTTGTGCGCTGATAAAAATCATTAGAGCCTGAAAATCTATCCTGCCACTGTTTGAATTTCAAAACCTAGTTCCTTGTTTAAGATCTCAAAATTTCTCAAATATAAAAGCCTGTTGAGATAATTATAAAACAAAATAGTCTAGGGCTGTTTGTTAAACTTATTAAATCTTCCAGGACTGGAGGTTCCTAAAAATTTTGCGAAAACCCTGTGCCAATGCATTCTCTTATTTATGCGAGTCTCCCGTAGGGAGCCTCGCATATATAAATGAATACTGTGGCCTGACAAACAATCTACTTTGACCTTGTAAGTGTAAGCCAGTGCATTCTCTTATATGGGAGACTTGAATATACATGTACCGGTATTTAAGAGAATGCACTGGCACAGGATCTTTAATGCTGCACCAGCTCCAGTCATGTACCTCATGAAAGGGTTAACTGTACATCCTATAATTGAATCAAAAGGAATCAAGTAACCATTCAGTAAGTTCATTCAAATGGTTAATTCTTTCTATCCTGAATAGATTCTCCCACCCAGTTATAGACGTATATATTGCAATGGTCTATTATTAATTTGGAGGGTTGTCCAGGAAAAACGAGGTGACGACAGACAGACGAATAGTTAATACAAAATGCAGGATTCATTTTCCAGCTAATTAACAGTCATTTTATGGCACCAGTAGATTTCTCTACACAAGCCTGCAAATAGTGTCTGTCATTTGCTTAATGAGGTCCCCTGAGGGTGAATTTAGTGACGCTGTTCCAGACGGTGGGCTAGCATCACCAAATTCACCCTCTGGGAACCTCATTCTGCTTAGGCATAAACTGCTATCGGAAACCTAGGATCAGATTGACATTTCCCAGTTGAAGTTGGTGATGTTCACCAATAAGTCACCTCGATTATGCATTTTATCTTCAGCAAATTAGAGGATATAGAAACTTGAGGTCCAAGAGGGTGAATTTGGTGATGCTAGCCTGCTGTGCGGGATAGCATCAATAAATTCACCATCTGGGGACCTCATTCTGCAAATGACAGTCACGCTATTTGCAGGCTTGTCTCTTCAATGCCTTGTTAGTGTGCATGAACTCACAATTTATAGCATAATACGTTATAATTATAGCTACTTCAGGGTCGGAGAAATGCACAACTCATGTCAATGAAGCTGAGAGAAAATCTATAAGGCAAACAAAACAGTCACACTGAAAGGTAAATCATGGCTGCCAGATCGCTTCCAACAGAATTAAATCTCAGTGAATGCTCAATAAATGTTCATTGGCACCACTAGGATCTTCAATCTATTTTAAATGTACTACCGTCACATACTGTGGGTTCCATATTATGCAGTAATAGTTTGTTACCTGAAATTAGTTACTATAATTGAAACAATCACAGCAATCGGACACCTTTTATAAATAAATCTGAGATCCTGTCCCTTAATCTGTTCAATAACCCTTTCATGACGGGGGCTGTGCTGGTGCAGCATTAAATATGCTGTGCCAGTCCATTCTCTTATATATGAGAGGCTTCTGTCACAATTGGCTTTTATCTACTGATTGTTTAACCCTTTACCCAACAAACCGGCCAAAACCGGCCAAATAAAGCTTCAACAGCCTAAAATATCTTCGGTCTGTCTCAATAGAACCATACAAATATGGATATCATTGGAACCGGCTCCTTGACCACATTGTGATAGTTACAGTTATGCCCTGTGCCAATGCATTCTCTTATATAAGAGAATGCATTGGCCTAAAAAAAATCTTTTTTTAACACTTTTTACCATTTTTTCTTACATTCTTTAACAATTTTATAATTTTTAATGTGTTAAGCCAATGCATTCTCTTATATTTGCGAGTCGACCTATGGTCGACTCGCATATATAAGAGAATGCATTGGCACAGGGCCGTTCTGTTGGGTAAAGGGTTAAACAGAAATAGCTCGACCCTCGGAACTGAATATGGGTAATTTGACCCAGGGAACCTTATTAGATGGGTCACGTTGACAACCATTTTGGGTATAAATTAATTATTAGTGCCCCTTTAAGACATCTGATGTCAACGGGACCTATCTAATAAGAGAACCTCCGGGTCAAATTATCCATATATACAAATTTTCAGCTCCATGGGTCTAGTCATTTCTGTATAAACAATAAGTAGATAAAAGCCAATTGCCAGAGCCTTTTAAGTTGTGTGTCACTAGTAGTCGCTCATATGACATAACATGAAGGAAGATTAACAATTCAGACTGTATAATCCATCATGGAATAGCCAATTGTATGGATCGGCATAACTTATGAGCAGCCAGTCACAACAATATTTTGGGCAACGTGCTCAGTCGATCAGCGTATATCATATCTGACTGGGAAAAGCTAGACCAATGTAATCCTTTAATGCTGCACCAGCGAAGCTTCCATCATGAAAGGGTTTAATTGTTGTATATTGTCATCCAGTAACACATGTATGTTCTGTATTTATTGCATACCATTGCATATCATACATACTCCTATCTGATGTTGTTCGAAGATTTCTACACATTAAATCTTCAGCTGATCATGTTTAAGATGTTTTCTATTTAAAGATTCTGATTCGTTATATTAAAAGTCATTTACATCATATATCCCCAACATGGAAATGGAAACTGAAAATTTATTTTGACACTGCCTGTATTGTGAGCGCATTAGTTTTTAGATTTTGGTCCGGAATAGAAAATGTCAAGAGAACATCAATCAACTAGCTATGCATTTTGGAACCATCTGTATTCATACCACCATTCTAGGATTAAGATTAGGGACCTGCGTATATTCGAGATTCGATTCGGTGTCGATATCGGGCAGCCGAATCGAGATCGACACCGAATCGGTCCGCTGATTCGGATATTTTCGAATCGGTATTACTTTGGTGTAGTCTCGTTTTTTGCGTCTAAATAATCCATGCCAAATGACCTGAACTCACACAAATTGGAGCACAATTAATGTTGCCAAGTTAGCCAACGTAAGTAATTTTGAATGTATGCCGTTCAGAATAGACGTCCATTATGCAAATTATGTGTTTCGATCATTCGCAGCATATATTTTCGACACAATGTAAATTGTCTACACGGTGCGTGATCGCTAGATGTGGAACTAAATTGATTACCTTATGTTTAGAACTTCATATATCCAATTCAGATTATATAAATAAAATTCAATGTCGGTCGCTATTATGAGCGACAAAACATAGATTGGAATGAACAGAAACGGTGTGAAACCTTATACCAATCAGTCTATTACGTTCTTAAATGGACGTCATCATGTGCGACCAGTTACCTTCGACACTGCCGGCAGAATTCCTATAAATTTCATACTTTTAGTTTCTGTTTCCCGAGAAATCGAGCGCGTTACACCAAGTTTAGATCCATTGAATCTTGTTGATAACATTTAACACTTGTAACTTGTGTCTGTTTTCTGAGACCCCTATGTGAAGAAAACTACTGCGAATATGTGATATAAGTGTTTGAACTACTGTGGTGTGAACAGATAACTACCATTGGTATCGGTCTACAACAATTATATAGCTGAACGGTGTACCCATGTCCACTTGTGTCAAATCTTTATTATCTTTATTAAATAATGTAGACAAGTGACTTCCATTGCATGGGGTTTGTGATACGTTGATTGAACTGTCTTTAAGTTAAGTGTCTTATATACTGTCACTTCTTGTGTCATGTGACTTCCATTGCATGGGGTTTGTGATACGTTGATTAAACTGTCTTTACAGGGACAAGGTAAATATTGTTAGGCCAATGCAATCTCTTATATATGTGAGGCTCCCTATGGGAGACTCGCATATCTAAGAGACTGCACTGGCACATGGTTTTTAATGCTGCACCAGCGCAGCTCCCATCATGAAAGGCACTTCTTGTGTCATGTTCGCCATGACATTGTGCCAGATAGAAATTCAATTCAACATATCCAAAACCCTCCATGAGACTGAGAGTGACTTGCCTATGTCATGATTTTCCTTTAAAAAAAGTTCCAATGTTTAAGGAGATTAACATTGTAATATAGTGTCTAGTGGATTTTGCAGTTTTTTGTCATGAGACACCGAAATACACAATGGAAGACAATGTCAATCACTAGCTGATTCGATTCGAGATTCGATTCGATGTCGATAACAGGATGGAGATTCGATATCGAGATTCGATTCGATGCAAAATCCCAGATTCGCAGATCCCTAATTAAGATCCAATGTAATATAAGGTGATGTTGACATCGCATCAATCAACCAGTTATGTGAATTGCTACCATCAGTGTTCAGTCCACAATTTTTGGATTAACCCTTTACCCAACAAACCGGCCAAATAAAGCTTCAACAGCCTAAAATATCTTCGGTCTGTCTCAATAGAACCATACAAATATGGATATCATTGGAACCGGCTCCTTGACCACATTGTGATAGTTACAGTTATGCCCTGTACCAATGCATTCTCTTATATATGCGAGTCGACCATAGGTCGCCTCGCATATATAAGAGAATGCATTGGCCTCAACAAAACAAAAATTAACACTTTTTACCATTTTTTCTTACATTCTTTAACAATTTTATAATTTTTAATGTGTTAAGCCAATGCATTCTCTTATATATGCGAGGCGACCTATGGTCGACTCGCATATATAAGAGAATGCATTGGCACAGGGCCGTTCTGTTGGGTAAAGGGTTAAGGTTGAAGTTGGGGGCTGTGGATCGTGCATCAATCAGATGAATGACATATTCTAAGATATACAATAACTTAGCACAATTCAAGATTTAACCAACTTAAATTTTCAACTGATCATATTTTAACATACCTTCATTATAAAATTTCAGTCTCATTTTCAGACATTACGTAGAACAATTTAAAGGGGTTCTGTACATTAAATCAGGTCATTTATGGGACCATCTCGTTTTATACTCAACAGAATATATGCAACTCCCATCATAAATTCATTTTTATTATAATTATATGTTGTTTGCATTGTTAATATGGCACATGAGTGTATTTTGCACTAATACAAGGCTCAAATTCATTCATTTTCTGTATATATTCTGTTGAGTATAAAAGGAGATGATACCATAAATAGCCGGATTTAGTGTACAATACACCTTTAATCATTATTCAAGTCTGACAACTGGGACTTTTATATTAACTGACACAATAATGCTGACCATTTATAATTATTTTGCGATTCATTTTGAGTAATGATAATGTCAAAACAAAGTTCAATAGAGAAATGAAGTTGCCAAATTTGTTTTATAATTCATGAGTTTTGAATAATAGTTTTTTCGGAAATGGAAACTGAAAATCTATATCTAGCATTTGATTTTGACCGTGGCTGTATTCTGACCGGATTAGTTTTTAGATTTAGGTACCAAATAGGATCTGTCAAGCGAACATCAATCATCTTGCTGTGTGTTTTGGTATCATCTGTATTCAAACCACCATTCTAGGATTAAGATCCAATGTAAGGTGATGTCGACATCGCATCAATCAACAAGTTATACAATTTGCTACCATCTGTATTCAGTCCACAATTTTTGGATTACGGTCGATGTAGGGGCTGTGGATTGGGCATCAATCAGGCGAATGACATATTCCAAGGTATATCTTAGCACAATTAGACTGTAATGGAGGCGGCTAGTATTCAGTCGGATAATGTAATACCCAATTTGCTAAGTAACCAAGGAAAAATTCATACCACATAACATAGTGATGCTATCGAAATCTGTAGCGGGGACTCGGCTTAACCAATCAATATCATTAGAAGAAGTAGTACAATCATCAGGAATATATTGCAATGTGCCTGACACTGTTGTCTTTCAACGAGTTCCACATTCCATTGAAGCTATATTATTCTGTATTGAAATATTGAGACAGCATTCTCAATGCACCATTAGCTATTATCTGCAGAATCTGTGCAGATTAGAATGAGAGTCCGTTATTCATGCCCGTCATTGTCGATGATGGTGAAGAGGAAGTGCTTTGTCATACTTACCTGAGTACAAACTTTTGTTCACACTTTGTAAACAAAATGTGTAAACAATATGTATTCCTTCCACAAAAACAAGAAAATTCCAAGCATTTTCAATGATAGTGTATATAGCGTATGACTGGGTGGAGAGAGGACAAGAGCTTTTGTAAGTCTTTTTCTCTGATCATGTGATCATTGTGTTAAACAATTTGTGTAGAATCAGTTTATCAAGCATTTTCAAGGATACAGTATATACAGTAATACCCTAAGTAATCGACTTCTTAACCACAGCAGAATTATGGGTAACTTTTCAGGATTTAGTCGGAAATATGGCTTATTGCCATTCATCGGAAAGCTCTCACTGAGAGCTTTCCGATGAATGGCAACAAGCCATATTTCCGACTAAATCCTGAAAAGTTACCAATAATTCTGCTATGGTTAAGAAGTCGATTACTTAGAGCATTACTGTATACTATACTGTATGTTCACATTTCCACAATTTGACATCAAATTAATGCCTGCAGCAATTTGTTTAAATTTTGTACAAAATATTGTTCTTCTGAAATTTTCCTCATCTGAAAAATTGCAAACAAACTATTATTCTGCCTCGCCCTCGGCTCTGCTAATAACTGGTGCTCATCAGCATAACCACCATTATGGTGATCGACCACCAGACCGATACAGTCACACAAAGGGGCTGATGTCAGATACAATGGGTTGAACCCAAATGTGTCATAGCATACAAATTTGGCATTGTCAGGGAATGTCTATCGTCGAGTCAAAAACGAGGCGAAACCTTTCGCTAACAAGAGCAATAAACTGAGAATAGAGATTTCCATATTATTTTGTACATGAAATTAGACTGAGCATCCGATGAAGCAGAACACTGGAAGCGATAATGAACAATCAGGATAGAATGCCACAAAATAATTGGAAATTCTCATCCTAGGAAGAAGAGATAATTTTGTTATGTAAATTCAGATTGTGTATGCCAATAGTGAAACCATTACAACACTATTACCCTGGTCTTCTATAAACTGTCTGGGTCTATTATAGGCCATAATTGCACACAGACTGAGGGAAAACCATGACTAGAATAGTTAAGGGTGCTAAAAGCTGAATGCCAACATCATACACCCATTGGTAATGGTCTGTCAAATGCATACGGTGAGACTATCGAGTACCTTAGTGGGGTGGGGTGGCTCAGTTAGTAAGGTGCTAGGCAACATAAGCCATCCAGCTATGGTGAAGCTGGATAAAATCCCAATAATTAGATTTGTGATTCACACATAAGGAGGTAACCTGATTCATGTATCGGAGCACTTTTGTCAGTTGTTTTCCCGGTAGTCGGTGGTTTCTACAGTAATGCCCTACGGTAAGTAATCGACTCCTTAACCACAGCGGAATTATGGGTAACTGTTCAGGATTTAGTCGGAAATATGGCTTGTTGCCATTCATTGGAAAGCTCTCATTGAGAGATTTCCGATGAATGGCAATAAGCCATATTTCCAACTAAATCCTGAAAAGTTACCCATAATTCTGCTGTGGTTATGGAGTCGATTATTTAGAGAATTACTGTATCTGAGCACTTTTGTCAGTTGTTTTCCCAGGGTCGATGGTTTTTACATGCAGGAGAGTTTTCTTGCTGAAATTAATCATCTGCAAGGTCTTTCCTCCACCCATGAAATTGACACCATGGTCCCAGCAACTGAAATGACAATATTCCCATATTTGTGGCTATACCCCCATTAGACTCTGAGGAAATAAAACAAGTGCTGATCAGTGCTGATTGCAAATATTACAAACCGTTCAAACCAACAAAAATAAAAATAAATGGCATAAGGACAACTACGATAATGCCCTCTCGAGAGCTTTCCGATGAATGGCAACAAGCCATATTTCCAACTTAATCCTGAAAATTACCCATAATTCTGCTGTGATTATAAAGGAGTCGATTACTTAGGGCATTACTGTACTTGGGCTCTAAAAGAGTTAAATCCATAAAGGCAATCACGTAGTTCTTTTGGCAAATGCTACCATGAAATGACAAGACGATGATATATGTATGGAGGTTTCTTATTGTATGAAAGAACAAGACAATGATAGATGTGCAGAACAGCTAAAAGCAACTAGTTCATCATCCTACCAACTCCCAACAGCCAAAAGGCACAGACTGGTCAACTTATCAATGGAAGCAGTTTGATTTATAGGAGGTAGGACCATATCCACAGAAGATCAATCAATACCTGCAGGGCTAGGTCAGTTAAATAATACATTACAAAGATACACACAGCCAGAATGCTATCAGTTGTGATGCTTCATTACCAATATCATTCCAGACAACTCATCAAACATTCTTCAGACCTCATGTACAGTAATGCTCTAAATAATCAACTCCTTAACTACAGCAGAATTATGGGTAACTTTTCAGGATTTAGTCGGAAATATGGCTTGTTGCCATTCATCGGAAAGCTCTCCCCGAGAGCTTTCCGATGAATGGCAATAATCCATATTTCCGAATAAATCCTGAAAAGTTACCCATAATTCTGCTGTGGTTAAGGAGTCGATTACTTAGGGCATTACTGTAGCTTACTAGCAGTTCTTAAAATTAATGAGTTTTCACTACACTAAATTACCACTGAAAGATTTTTAAATTGGAATTTTGTGTTTCTTTTGTACTCAGCTTAACCCCTTTCTATACCAAATGCTCATTGATGAGTAGTTACCTTGGGAAATGTTCAGATAATAAGTTCAACAGAGGTCATTTGTTGAATTGAACTTATTATCTGAACATTTCTCACTAATGGATATGAATCCTTCTGCACTTATGTTATCTTTTCATTTGTCGGTTGACTGCTTTCATTACCTGAACACTCCTAAAATTGAATAATAGGCTGTTCAAATATATATAGTACTTTTGTAAGGGAATTCGAGAGTCAATTCAGCAAAGATAGGGTTAATTACACTATATACAAAGTGGTTTGCACCAAGCCTGAGTTTTGTGTGCCTGTCATTTGCAGAATGAGGTCCCCAGAGGGTGAATTTAGTGACACTGTCTCACATAGTGGGCTAGCATCACTAAATTCACCATCTGGGAACCTCGTGCTGCATGGCCTCATCTGCTTTGGGAGACAGACTTACACCCATTAGGAACCTCGATTATGCAATGTGTCATCTTCCAATTTTGAGAAACTAAACTAAAATGGTAATAGAATCTATGTGAAGAAATTTCTATAGAAATTTGATAATAAAGAAACTTTTGTGAGAAGATGAGGCCTAAGCAGAATGAGGTCTCCAGAGGGTGAATTTAGTGATGCTAGCCCACTATGCGAGATAGCATCACTATATTCACCCACTGGGGACCTCATTCTGAAAATGACAGGCACATTAAACTCAGGTTTATTAATAATGAAACTAAAGTTATCACTCGGAAATGAAAATAATCAACTAATTCTACCGGTAAGTCAACAAGGACCACAAGTCCGGCAATAAAAGTGTCAATAACACAGTAGCTCAACTTGAGGAGGGGATTATTTCATGTGTTAGTCAATGGAGCGATTAGGAATGACGAAAGTTGAAATGTCTAAGTAATACTAGATGTCAACATGAAGAGATACTGTATATATATATATACCGCAATTTAAAATTCAACAAAATTCAGAATAATTTGATGGCTCCCATCTAATGGTCACTCATGGAGTTTGATGACAAGTGGTTGAAGGATGTGGTCTGTGGGGCGTGCCAAAGGATTTAGTCATTAAAAAAGTAAAATCAAAGATGGCTGCCGGCGGCTATGTTTTTCATCGAATATTTTTCAAATAAGACAGCTAACATCTAGAGGGGATCCTAAATATACCTGTAAATTTTCAAAACAATTCTCCAATAATTGCGGGCTGCATAGTGAGCCAATGGATTCAAATTTGAAATCCAATATGGATGCTGGCAGCCATGTTTTGGTGATGAAGTTTGGTGATGATCGGATGAGGGATGTGGTCTGTAAAGTGTGTTAAAGGTTTTACTGAAGCAAAGAATAAAATACAAGACGGCTGCCGGCAGTCATGTTTTTTCACCAAAAATCTTTCAAATTCGATAGCTCCCATCCAGAGGTGATCCAAAAGAAGCCTGTAAAGTTTCAAAAATATTCTCCAATAAATGTAGACTGCAGTGTGTGCTGATACACATTTGAAATCAAAGATGGCTGCTGTCGGCCATGTTTTTAACAAATTTTGGGAAAAAGGGAGGCTCCAATCCAGAGGTCAACCTGAAGATCAATATGAAATTTGGTGAAAATCGGATGAGAGATGTGACCTGTAGGGTGAGCTAACAGAAATTGCTGATGGACACACGGGCAGAGGACGGACCATCAACTCATGGCAATAGCTCAAATTTGATTTTGTCAAGTTGAACTAAAAATGCCCAACGACATATTAAATGCTGTGGAATGTTAGATTCCACATGTTATCAAGGCATTTACCACAGCATTGCTTATTGCTGTTGCCAATTTCAAGGACTGTATATCATCCAAAGAGTGAAAGGAACTATGTGCATTTCAACTTTATTGTACCGGTAGCAACCACTTGCAAGATGTCAACATTCAATGTGAGTTTTCACAGATAAAAGAATGTCAACACAGACAGAACCATAAGAATGATATCATACTGTAACCTCAGGCGAAGTGGGTAAGCCATGCTATAGAATATAAACATACAAAATAGGCAGCTATTGAATGTCAAGATGAAACGGGGAAGGAAGCACTTGAGTCAAGAGTTAGACAAAATGAAGGAACCAGGACACAAGAGAGTGACGTGGTTCTCACAAGGTCAAAGCTGCAGTCAATACATATGATAGCTGCACATCCACTAGAAATAATCTTCCTACACATACTTGTTATCACTATGGTGAAATAATATGGGTCTCCAGTAAGATCCCATATCAGACTTGCACAGATCTCAAAATATGGTGCTGAACATTTGCAGAATGAGGTCCCAGGGGGTGAATTTAGTGATGCTACCGCACGCAGTGGGCTAGCATCACTAAAATCACCCTCTGGGGACCTCATTCTGCTTAGGCTTCATCTTCTCTGGAAAGTATCTTTATTGTCAAATTAATAAGTTGTTTAGAACTTTATATTCTAGGTCTCCCATAGCAGATGAGGCCATGCAGAATGAGTTCC
Source organism: Siphonodentalium dalli (assembly GCA_032622095.1). Classification (NCBI taxonomy): domain Eukaryota; kingdom Metazoa; phylum Mollusca; class Scaphopoda; order Gadilida; family Siphonodentaliidae; genus Siphonodentalium; species Siphonodentalium dalli. The sequence goes on along the minus strand of CP136061.1, from coordinate 126,526,342 downwards.
CCAGCTCTAGGATGAATTTGGTGACACTACCCACACAGAGGGCTAGCATCACTAAAATCACCCTCTGGGGACCTCATTCTGCTTCGGCTTCATCTTCTCTGGAAAGTATCTTTATTATAAAAAGTATCTTTATTGTCAAATTAATATGTTGTTTAGAACTTAATATCCTAGGTCTCCCATAGCAGATGCGGCCATGCAGAATGAGGTCCACAGAGGATGAATTTGATGATGCCAGCCTGCTCTACTTTACTTCACTAAATTCACCATCTGGGGAACTCATTCTGAAAATGTTCAGCACCATATTTTCAGGTCTGGACTTGCAGTCCATGAAGCAATGAGTTGCACTCAAGATTCCATCGCCATCATTTCACTCTAATGATAAAAGGTTTATTTATGACCTACATATATTCAATGTTTACAACCCTGTTTTTGAAATATACCAGTATTTTCGGATTCAGATGATAGTATTTTGTAGAAGAAAGCAGTATGTACATGTTTTCAATACCCAAAATTGTGGTACATGACTATAGGTATTTCACACAATAATCCTTTGAATCAGAATGAGGCTTAAATTTTTTAGTGTGATTATTCAGTCTGGAGACCAAGGACCAGCCTACAGGACGACTTGGGAGCCATTTTCTCCCTAAAATATGCCACTTCTCCCTATTTTTTACCCAGGGAGAAGTGACTTCTCTCTCATATACCAGTATGCATATGTCCCAACAACACACTTCAAGTCTATTTATGAATGATATTAGTGGTGTTCTTACTCACTGTAATGGTTTTATATAGTGTTCAAACGACTCTGGGATTCTGGAGTCGACTAGTCGAACACCAAAAGTCGAGTCGACGTCGACTATTCGGCCAAATACATCACCAACCTTATACTAATGAAACATATGTGAAAGAAAATTACAAATTCCGTGCCATCATCACAATATTTACACTCTACTGTAATCGGAGAATTGGATCACGTGACACGTCACGTGGTTTTGTTGCAAATGAACCGGTGCTCTAGAAACCCACCGATCGCAAATAAGTTCCCTACGAATCTACGATGATAATGAGAATAAATAATTGAGGAAATAATTGAGGGATTTTCTGTTTAATCATGAAATCAAATAAATACTTCCCTGCCAGGGTATAGAAAATAAACGATACTCAGTCTCAGAGTCAGCTCAAAATAAAAAAAACAAAAGAAAACACACACACTGTGTGACACACATTATAATGATTTTTGTGGAAGCCCCTCCCTCTTTTTAGAAGTCAAATATAGAGTTACTGCTCTTGTATTGAAAATGAGTAGTGGTTAACTTGAATTATCGCATTGGCGAATTTCGGCGTAGTTCTATGTCAAGATCGACATTATTACATATGTTCTGACTTTGGAAAGCTTCTTGAACATAGACTAGCTATCTTTACTGCTTTTATGACCCAATTTAGTGAAACCATGCATTGTCAAGGCCAGCTGATGAGATTACATACTGTATTCCGACTAGTCGACTGTGGAAGTTAAAATCGATTTTCCGACAAACCAACGTCGACGATTATTTGTCAACTAATCGTTTGAACACTAGTTGTATAGTTGGGCTCTTGTGTTGCATATTACTTATTGATTCATAGAAGTGTGATGCTGGGGTGTAAATTGAAAGTCAGCCATTGTTACTTCTCCCTGATAACAGTCCACTTCTCCCTAATAAACAATCACGGAGAAGAGACTTCTCCCAATTTGAAACCTCCAGGCTGGTTGGTGCCTGCATGAGACCCTGAATGACATAGTAAAAGCTGGAACTTATGTCCATTGTCCACTGTATTTCAGGCCGTGGGCACATTAGGTTTCTTCAACAACATGTACATAATAAATCAGATATAGTAATACATGGAACAGCCTACGATGATAGGCTAGCGCCAACCTGCACACAACACTAGACGGAGACATTCCCACATCAAACGGTCATATGTCTAGACATAACAAACTAAGTTGTGCAACTCAAGAGCAGGCTTAACTCAAGCGGAAATTATCAGGGAGATCTTTCCACTTCACTTTGTCTTTTCTCCAGTCGGCATGTTGCTTAACCAACTGCACTAATGCAGCTCCAATTTAGATCGTGAAACTCTTGTATTCTTGTCGATCGGAAAGCCTTGCAAAATTATAAGGGCATTTTGGTGAGAATGATGAAGTTATAAAATCATGTTTTTAACCTGATACTCACTTTTTCAAGACCTTCCTCTGACAAAACTTTTCCATACCTATGATCCCGAAATTTGAAACTACCTGTAGCTTATAACAAAATTGTTTACCTTGAGCAAGGACAACTTTGAACTATCCAGTTGCACCAGATTCGTGCAACAAAAATTAATGCTCTTCATGTCCAGTGGGAAGGGCAATATATACAGTAATGCTCTAAGTAATCGACTTCTTAACCACAGCAGAATTATGGGTAACTTTTCAGGATTTAGTTGGAAATATGGCTTGTTGCCATTCATCAGAAAGCTCGGAAATATGGCTTGTTGCCATTCATCGGAAAGCTCTCCCCGAGAGCTTTCCGATGAATGGCAACAAGCCATATTTCCGACCAAATCCTGAAAAGTTACCCATAATTCTGCTGTGGTTAAGAAGTCGATTACTTAGAGCATTACTGTATATACCTCACTATCCATTCATTTGGTTTGATTGATAGAATGGACAATTTTTATTGCAATTAACCAAATTAAAGCTCTTGGGGGTAGGGGGTGTAACAATGCATGTACATCAAACATGCAGTCCTCGAAATTGGCTACACCAATAAGCAATGCCACATTTGGAATCTAACATGCCAGTATGATGCCACGTCATTAAATTTGCCATGGAAATTTTTTCCTAATTTCGAGAGCTGATACATGAATGTATATATATACATTATATATCTTACTGCCAGCAATTTGTTTTGGTTTGATTATATTGGGTTCATGTGCATGTAAATCAGCTTGGGTCTTTTTACAGTAAATATTTCCGTGATTGAATGAACCAGTGATGTTATCTAGATGTGATACTGGTAAACATAAAATTGATGGATTCTATAGAAATTGGGTTCCAGTTGTTCCTCGTTTCTTAGCAGAGAAATTGATGGAAACACTATCGATAATATATATGTGCTGACTTACAGTTCTGATTTGATTCAAGCCTGTGTTTATTGTGCCTGTCAATTTCAGAATGAGGTCCCCAGAAGGTGAATTTAGTGACGCTATCCCACTATAACAGGCTACGATCACCAAATTCACTCTATGGGGACCTCATTCTGCTTAGGCCTAATCTTCCCTGGAAAGTTTCTTTATTATCAAATTTCTATAGATTAGAAGCTTCTTCACATAGATTCTGTTTCTTTTTTAGTTTAGTTTCTCTATATATCCCCAAATTGGCAGACGACACATTGCATAATCGAGGTTCCCAATGGGTGTACATCATAATATTCACCATTTGAAAAATAAATGTGAGTCTAGATGAGCAGATGAGGCCATGCAGAATGAGGTCCCCAGAGTGTGAATTTGGTGACACTATGGAACAAGCTACGCATTCTATAGTCTGAAACATTTCAATGCTCTTGCCATTACCGCTGCTATAAATAGCTTCCCCTGGCAATCCACGCAGTATGACGTCACCATACATATTTAAAATAGTTTTAAGATTGACAGATATCTGCTTTCTGTATCGTTTTCACGAATAACAAATACGGTGCCAACTGTTGAAATTCTGGCACACATCGTGTAAAAAAACTTATTTTGATACAGGGCGTGAACTCAAACACTCACTGATTATGCAATAAAAATAATGAGTATCTGGGACTATTACTATTATTAGGAACATAATATAACATTTATTTGATACATTTGCCTGAAAACTTACATTACTGAAAACATTACTTCATACTCAGCAGACAGCCAAATAATGGAAATCTGGTTACCTTATTAAACGAAGCAGAGAATATAGAAACAATTTGAGTAGTCTCCCTTTAACCCTTCCATGACTGCAGCTTCCTGAAATTTTGCAAAAGCCCTGTGCCAATGCATTCTCTTATATATGCGAATCTCCCATAGGGAGCCACGAATATATAAGAGAAAACATTGGCCTAACAATATTTAATCTTTAACTTTTAAGCCAGTGCATTTTCTTATATGAGCGAGCTCCCTATGGGAAACTCACATATATAAAAGAATGCCCTGGCACAGGATCTTTAATGCTGCACCAGTGCAGCTCCCGTCATGAAAGGGTTAAAATAGTACATTATTATCCGATAGGAAATGTTCAGATAATAAATTCAATAAACTACCATACAGGTACCAGTAGGTCATTGGTTGAACTTATTATTTGAACATTTCCCTCAATAAATAGGACTCCTTCAGAGCGCTTCTGTTGTCTGCTTTTATCACCTTAACATCCCTCCAAATGAATAATAGACCATTTAATTCCTGTGTACACTTTTTAACTGACTTGGAAAATCCATTTAGTATAGAAAGGGTTAACATGATATTGTCAAACCTTATTGCTGCCAGACTAAATACAGTGCAGAGGCCTACTAGAGGGTTCAAACCACTCTGCTGCACATGCAACCACCATCAAGTTGCTCTCCCTTTACACATCAGCCCTGTAAATTAGGACAAATGTCCAACAGCAATGCTGTGGCATGTTAGATTCAACATGTGGCTACGGCATTTACCATGGCCTTGCTTTATATACAGTAATGCTCTAATTAATCGATTCCTTAACCACAGCAGAATTATGGGTAACTTTTCAGGATTTAGTCGGAAATATGGCTTGTTGCCATTCATCGGAAAGCTCTCGGGGAGAGCTTTCCGATGAATGGCAACAAGCCATATTTCCGACTAAATCCTGAAAAGTTACCCATAATTCTGCTGCACATGGTTAAGGAGACGATTAATTAGAGCATTACTGTACATGTATTGCCATAGCCAATTTCGAGGACTGCTTTACATGCCTGTTGGGAATAAATTTACTTTCACCATCATGGATGGCTAAGGATGCCTATGCACTTTAGTACTGAGCCACCAGGGGACTGTCCCTTTTTGTACTAGGGACACAGACATCCATCATGATAATGAATAGCACAGAAATCCAGTCTTTTTCAACATACAGTAATGCCCTAAGTAATCGACTCCTTAACCACAGCAGAATTATGGGTAACTTTTCAGGATTTAGTCGGAAATATGGCTTGTTGCCATTCATCGGAAGCTCTCACTGATGGATGGATGGATGGTATCGGTCGGAACAACCATATTTCCGACTAAATCCTGAAAAGTTACCCATAATTCTGCTGTGGTTAAGGAGTCGATTAGTTAGGGCATTACTGTATATATAGAAGAAGATCAATCAACCTATTACATTCATCTGAGTCAAAGCTAGTGATCTCACACATGAATCCATGAGAACTCATTTACTCTAAAGCCACCAGCAGCTCATCAATCATCAGCAAAATTAGAGTTAATACAATGAAAGTGTTGGAGGTGTTTTGAGATTTGCTATTGGTTAACAAGGCAGGGAAGACATTAAGATGTCCCAGGATCCAGATCAATAACACCATGGTAAATAAAGTGCAATAATCGGTGCTACTAAGAATGGTCGCTTTAAAACATCGCCAGCCAACATTCTTCTTTAATGGAGTTTTGAAATATGTGATTTATTAAATGTCATTGTTGGGGAATACAGGTAGTAAGGTATCATACATTTATACTACCAGTAGGCAGGTCACAGTTTCCTATAATTTATCTGAGAACGATCACTTCAAAATGTTGAAATTTGTAATGCAACTGGAACCTTCATAAATGTGAATTTTTTTAACACCATTGTGAAGTTTTTAAATGTCATTGTGCATTGAACGACAGGGTCCATACATGTATACTACCAGTATGCAGTTCAGTTTCCAAAAATTGTAATCTTGAAATATGTGATAGAATTGCCCTACATGTACGCTATGCAATTTGTAGTCTTGAATAATGTATCTTTACTGAGAAAGGTTACTACAAACTGTTGTCAAACAACAATATGCAATAATGGAATGAGGTGTATTGAAATATGTGAATTTTTTTTTTAAGTCATTGTGGGTCGATTGAAATTCATGAATGTTACCAGTATGTAGGTGAGTTTCCTACAATTTATCAGGGAAAATTCTCTTTAAAATGTTGCAAGCCAACAATCTTCTGGAATTAAAATGGAGTCTTCAAAAACCTTACTATTTAAAATCTCATTGTGGATAGAACAAAAGTGCTTATGCATGTATGCTATGCAGTTGGTTGTCTCACATTATGTTGAAATTTTACTGAGAATGGTTGACTTAAATTATTGCTAGCCAACAATATGCAATAATAGAATAATTGCACAGGATGGTGGAAAAGGGCCCATGCATGCATCATGATGTATGCTATGCAGTTGGGAGGGGATTCACCATTCAGGGAAAGACAATGGAAATATTGGAAACAGAATTGGCAATTATTCATATGTATGAATGTTCAGTCATATAATCAGAAAACAAGCAGATAAACACCTACAGTAATGCCCTAAATAATCGACTCCTTAACCACAGCAGAATTATGGTTAATTTTTCAGGATTTAGTCGGAAATATGGCTTGTTGCCATTCATCGGAAGCTCTCACTGAGAGCTTTCCGATGAATGGCAGTGAGAGCTTTTTCTATTCACTACGGTTTGTCTATTATAAATTATTGGACACCAATAAGGACTGGCTTATTCTCCTAGTGCGATATGGGTTCTTGTAAACCTAAGATATAGTTTGTTCCACTCTTAACCTCCGCAGAGACATTTTAAAACCCTGGCAGACAACAAAACTCCATGAATTACAGCAATTATTATACAGTGAAGATATTCAATAGAATTAGATTAAAACGATACGAACATCATTCGCCGAAAAAGTTCGAGCAATCAGATTGCTGTAATGTGCCCCAGACATTATAATCATATTCTTCATCTGCGATTCGGACAGATGAAATTGATTTTTCAATTGCAATGCAGCTTGTGTCATTGTACTGCTACTGTAGGAGTGCATGGTAACGTAAGGGTAAGCTGATAATTATAGGGGTCAGAATTCGTTGCTGAAAATCTTTGAACTACACAATATGCTGAATGCATTCCCAAGTGTATCGTACAGTTGATGAATGTAGATTGAACACCAAACTCCGATAGAATATTGATTTCGATAGAGATTACTAATCTATAGAGTAAACGGACTGACGGATGTATTGGAAAACAGCGAGATACCAAGGACAGTGCGTTCTACATGGTAAGTCAGGCAGATGAGATTTGAACCAAATAACGGAGATATTAAATGGGAGATGAGAGTTCAGTTAAAACAAGCGCACAGCGACATGTATCCCCCGCAAAGGTGGCTTTTTGCAGAGGTCTCTAAGGGCCATAACTGCAGAGGAAATAAATGGACCAAACCTGTTGCATGTGAATACTGTCCCCCCATGCTGCCTCATGAGTACACTAAAGATCACTCAATCATGACTTGTGATAACAGCGATAGAAAGATCAAAATTTGGCACAGATACACTTTCACTCTAAAAGCCAATACTCTGCCAAAAATGAAATGATGATACCCAATCCATATCAATTCTGAGTTTAGTGTGCCTGTCATTTGCAGAATGAGGTTCCCAGAGGGTGAATTTAGTGATGCTATCCTGCATAGCGGGCTTGCATCACCAAATTAACCCTCTGGGGACCTCATTCTGCATGGTCTCATCTGCTATAGGAGACATGTAGACTCAGATTGAAGTTCCCATATGGTGAATATTGTGATGAACACTAATTGGGAACCTCGATTATGCAATTTGGGGATGTAGAGAAACTAAACTAAAAAAGAAATAGAAGAAATTTCAATAGAAATTTGATAATAAAGAAACTTTCCAGAGAAGATGTGGCCTAAACTATACAGGATAGCGTCACTAAATTCACCCTCTGGGGACCTCATTCTGAAAATGACAGGCACTTTATTCTCAGACCTGATACATATGGTTATCCTTTGCCTCCATCATGGTCCGTGACCATACCAAAGTTCATACAAATCGGACCTATGATGACTGAAATAGTGATCGCCAAAGTTGTTTGACGGATTGAAGATGGAACACATTTTATTCCCCCGCCAGACTTTGTTTGCAGTTGGATAATAACGGAGATATGAATTGATGCAGTATTAAATTATATAGAGTGAAATTATGCAGTGTTAAATTATGAAGTGTTAAATTATGAAGTGTTAAATAATAGTGTTAAATTATACAGTGTTAAATTATGCAGTGTTAAATGATGCAATGTTAAATGATGAAGTGTTAAGTGATGCAATGTTAAATGATGTAGTGTTAAATTATGCAGTGTTAAATTATACAGTGTTAAATTATACAGTGTTAAATTATGCAGTGTTAAATTATGCAGTGTTAAATGAAGCAGTGTCAAATGATGCAATGTTAAATGATGTAGTGTTAAATGATGACATTTTTATTTGTGGGGATACGACTACACAGTGAGTTGATTTACCGGGCAATCAGCCCACTGCAAATAGAAGCCACAAGGGTTCACTCTGGCCGGAAAATTCTGTTGGCCAATTTTTAGTCATTTCTGAATTTTGTTGGTAATTTTTCAGAAACTTTGGCCAAATGGAAAATCAAAATACGGGATCATCGAAACTAAAACAAAAATATAAAGAAACACGCACAAAAATAACTGATAAATATTGAGTTGGAGAAAAGTGATGATGGAAATGTGAATGGATGGGAACCTTATAAAAACTGAAATAAGTCTTGCCGGCAACATACATGTATGTTAAACTAAATGAGCACTGATTCGCTACATGTGCCTTATTTTGAAACCACAATACAGTAAAGTATTGTCACTTGATTAATAAAGTACACCATTCTAGAAGCTAATCATCATTGTTTTGATAAGTAAGCATGTGTGACTTTTGATAAATTGTTATCCATACACAGGCGAGTAACTGCTGATTACCTGTTAACGGATTAAGTGTTTCATGCTGATCTGATGATAATTTGAGAGGTTTGAGAAGTTCGGCCAAATGAAATTTTTATTGCCCATTTTCCAATTTGGCCACCAGTAATGTCACCCATCGAAGTCGCATGCTCTACACATCTAACTTCAGTTTAACAATTTGAACTTGTGCCATTATCATGGCAAACTTCGGTTTGATTTGACCGAAGATGTCTGATTATCAACATGGTACTTGTTATCTTAGTAGTCCTTGGCATTCAACAATTAATTTTTTGTTGTCTGCAGACTTCCACAGTGTGACACTAAAGACAATGTCTGCGGAAAATTGTTTCAATTTTGCACGAAACATTTGCAGGCTCTGAAATTTGCCTCGTCTAAAAGAGAATAGCCGACAAAATTTATTTTTGCTTTGGCATTTGATTCAGCTCAGCCAATAGCAGAAGCTAATTAACAGGGTTGCTACCAGGTAACAGATATTACAAGATCTGCTAATTAATTCAAAATCTTTGAGCTGCTGCTCCTGAAGAGCTAATTACAAAGTAGAATGACCCCATCTCTTTTGACTCAATGTCAAGGCACAACAGGCTCTAAGTGACATTTTTTCAGTCGACTGCACCTTAAAGGTGTAATCAGCTACTACTAGCTAACAACTATATGATATCGGAATATATCAAGTAACTGATTTCACTGGAAAATCAGCCTTCCTTTTGTGTGTATAGATCACAGATCCCTGATTGATTATCAGGTATTGAACCAGCTTCATTATAATTGCATGGATGGCTTACATGTTTGATGTCCTAATGCACTATGTACCTTACCAATTAGCGAGATCACTGGGTTGTGGCCATATTGGATTCATCCAGCTCCGTTCCGTGGTTTCAGAAATTCTTCCAGCCCCGGTTCTGTGGATTAGTGCTACTGGTCTTGAAAAGTTTTGGAGTAGCATTTCCATATACATGTATGGAGCTTTTGAATTATTCATGACTTCCATATATGGGTGTAGCACTAAAACCACGGAACCGGACCTGGTGGATCCAATATGGTCACAAGGTAGTGACAGGGCATATTAGGGACCTCTTAGAACCACCCAAAACACAGGATGTAATATTAGTTACCGGTATGAGTTTCCAAAGTGTTTGCCTACATAAAGTTTTACTTTGCTCCATCGGTACATTGTTTTACAACAGTGATCTAATTTAGGACCGTGTGCAATATGCTGCCAGGTAACAGAAATTACAAGCTCTGCTAATTAGTTCAACATCTTTGAGCTGCAACTTCTGATGAGCTAATTACAAAGTAGAATGAGCCCAACTCTTTGACTCAATATCAAGGCACAACAGGCACACGGTGACATTAAAGGTGTAATCAGGTGCTGCCAGCTAACCACAATATGATATGGGAACATATCCAGTAACTAATTAACTTCTACTCATAAACGTCATTATTATTGATCATGGGAAACCAGTGGTGTCAAATGAAGTCTGCACATCTTTGTTTCTGGGTTAAGGTTGGTTTGCCTTTCAAAATTACTACCATGTCAGAAGCAGGCCTAAACATATGGTGCTGGTCATTTGCAGAATGAGCTCCCCAGAGGGTGAAATTAGTGATGGTCACCAAATTCATCCTCGGGGGACCCCATTCTGCATGGCCTCATTTCCTATGGAAGACCTAGACACAGATTTAAGTTCCCAGATGGTGAAGTGCTCTCATTAGTCTGTAGTCTGCCAATTTATGGATAATTAGAGAAACTAAACTAACAAAGAAAAAAAAACTTTCTAAAGAAATTTCTAAAGAAACTTAAAAAAACTTTTTATAATAAAAATACATTCCAGAAAAGATTAGGCCTAAACAGAATGAGGTCCCAAGAGGGTGAATTTAGTGATGCTAATCTGTGTGCTGGGGACCTCATTCTGCAAATGACCAACAACATACAGTAATGCCCTAAGTTATCGACTCCTTAACCACAGCAGAATTATGGGTAACTTTTCAGGATTTAGTCGGAAATATGGCTTGTTGCCATTCATCGGAAAGCTGTGGGTAACTTTTCAGGATTTAGTCGGAAATATGGATTGTTGCCATTCATCGGAAAGCTCTCGGGGAGAGCTTTCCGATGAATGGCAACAAGCCATATTTGCGACTAAATCCTGAAAAGTTACCTATAATTCTGCTGTGGTTAAGGAGTCGATTATTTAAGGCTTTACTGTATGTTGAGGCATGGCAAGAAATTCTCACATGAATGTGAGTGACATTCATTGTGTGGCACAGGAATACATTACTATATTGGTAAGTTCATCGATTCTCATTGAAATGTCACAGAAACCTGCTATATTTTCCACCGGATTCAAGCAAGTCAAAAAACGACTGCAATCTTCAGTTTACATTTTTTTTCCAAAAATCCATTAAATAGTACTTACATGTACAGATTTAGGTTTACAGTTTAGGGTTAAAATCAGGTTAGTGAATGTAAGAGAGTTATTAAAGTGTAACACCCATCATTAGTATTGCCATATGTTACATATATAATCATCATCATCATAAACCGACATAATGATTTATAAATCATATGACCCGTTGTCCACCAAGCCTGGATATAATGTGTCTGACATTTACAGAAAGAGGTCCTCAGAAGGTGAATTTAGTGATGCTACCCCGCACAGCAGGCTAGCACCACCAAATTCACCCTCTGGAGACCTCATTCTGCATGGGCCTCATCTACTTGGAAGTATCTATAGTCTCAAATTAACATTAGAGTGACTAATGGGAGGTCCTTTTCACATTTATTATTTATTTGCGCTTAAGCACAATATTTGCGCTTAAGCGTAAATCATTTGCACTTAAGCACAAATATGTGTCTATCAATATATTTGCGCTTGAGCACAAATCATTTGCGCTTAAGCGTTTACAAATTATTTGCGCTTAAGTGCAAATACCTAACACTCCCTTACTTCCCTCCGATTGTAAATGATTGGGTCCCTCATATGGTGTACTTATTGACTTAAAATAGGGGAAAAAACAGCATCCCTGCCCCCAAGAATTTGTGTCTCCATCCCCGAGATCTTGTACATTTTATAAAAGAGACATATCCTGCACAGATCTATACCATTTCCATGGTCATAAAAGGTAAATAGGGGTTACTGGGGGATTGCTTCCCTCACATGTGGGCTTATATAGACTTGAGTGATGTGTTTAGGCCTGTGCCATTTAAAATCAATTCAAGTGGAATCAATGCATATGAATTTTTATTTGCGCTTAAGCCTAAATATTTGCGCTTAAGCACAAATGACAGAAGTTGTTTGTGCTTAAGCGCAAATATTTACCACCCAGATGGCACAAAAGGGGTCTAATAGGGGTAACTTTTTACGAGAAAGATAATGGCGAGGGTTAGAATTTTCTAAAGTGACGCCGTTGTTGTCAGGGACAGAAAGAAAAGGGGCAGAACAAAAATTTGTCGCCGATTGCCACCAAACTTATATATAATCATCCCCATAATATGAAGAATCTAATTCTGTGGTTTAAATATGTCAAAAGTTCATGTCAGGGATGCCCGGAAGGGGAGAGGGGCACCAAAATTGATCAAAATAATTTTAGCGCCGAATTCCACCAAATTGATGCACATTCTTCTGAGATCTTCTCCATGATACAAGAAATCTTATTGTGTGATTTAAAGACGCCAAATTGGTGTCGTTGGGATGAGAGATTGGGGGGGGCAGTGGGTGGGTACTAAATCTGATAAGAATTGGTTTAGTCGCCGATTGCCATGAAACTTATACAGATTCATCCCCATGGTATGAGGTGTCTAATGGCGTGGCTTAAAGCTGTCAAAAGTGGCATCATTCGAGTCAGGGGTGCACTGAAAGGGAGAGCGGCACCAAAATTGATACACAATATTTTTAGCGCCAATTTCCACCAAATTGATAAACATTCTTATCCATGATATGAGGAATCTAATCGTGTGATTTTAAAGACGTCATATAGGTCAGGGACCAGCCTAGACCAGATTTTCAGGGCGAAAAAATAAGGCGAAGTGGCCGTTCTATAGGGCGAAGTGAGTCTACAAAATTTAAATTGATCAGTACTACGACAGGAATAGCTATAGAACGAAAATAGGAGAGATGACATATGTCAATTAAACTTATGAAACAATGGTTGAAATACAGTGTATGGAGTCATTATGTTCACTTCATGACCCTAATAACTATTAATAATACCCAAACATAATTGTGAGAGGGTAGCAGCATTTTATATCGTAATTGTGGGAGAATGACAGGATTTTATTTCATATTATTCGGGTTTTTAAAAATGCCAACAATATATCAAACCGAAACGAAACGAAATCATGAACACTTTTACTGTGCTCTGTTAGTAATCCCGTTTGAAAATTTAATATGCTTCACAAATGAATTTGTTTTAAAATTTCTTTAACCAAACTCCGTAGAGGGAGTGATGAATTGACACATTGTGAGAGGTGTGAGTTGTAATCTTCATTGTAAGGTGTGGTAATCACGGTAATCTAAAAATAACAACAACAAGATTAACACTTGAGGTCCGACGATGTTTTCACAGGTGCCAGTAATCAGACTCCTTTGTCAACATGCTTCCAGATTGGAGCAATACAGGTGTTAATTGTTTTATAACACCCTGATACACCCTGATAGTGGAGTATTGTGTGCAATCACAGTTGACAGTTGTAAATTATCATAAATTATTTGGGGCATTTTGCCGATTTTCGTCAGTCAACTTTGGAATTTTCAGGGCGACTTGAACTTCGCCCGACTGCAAAAATAAGGCGAAGTGGACGGCGCTAGGGCGAAGAAGTCGCCCACGTCGCCCTCTCGGCTGGTCCCTGATATAGGTGCTGCTTTGGTGAGAGATGGGGGTGGGGTGGGGTGGGCACTAAATTTAATAAAAATTTGTTTAGTCATGGATTAGCACCAAACTTACAAATAATAATCTCCATGATATCAGGAGTTTAATTGTGTGGTTTAAAGATGTCAAAAGTGGGGCCATTCGAGTCAGGGGTGCCTAGAGGGTGAGAGGGACACAAACATTGATAAACAATATGTTTAGCGCAGATTTCCACCTGATTGATACATATTCTTCTCCGTGATACGAATAATCTAATCGTGTGGTTTAAGTGCGCCAAATTGGTGCCTTTTGGGTGAGAGATATGCAATGGTGGCCCTAAATTTGATACGAATTTGTATACTCGCCAATTTTCATAAATTTTATATATATTCAGCTCTATAATGAGTCTAAATGCACCCCATGCATCCGGATATGCTCGTAGCGGAAGACATGCTCGTAGCGGAATAACCACATGGCCCGCTATTTGCACACCGTTCACGGTTAGACACATGTTGCACCGAAACCAGCACATACCAGTGGTTGACGGTGGTGGTACTATTTGTGGCTATAATTTACCCAACTGTACATCAAACTTCTTTAAACATGGACGCAGTTTAATCCTATTTTACCGGGAAGTTAGGCCAAAAATTGTGGCAAAATTTGCATTTCTTACATAAAATTACGATTTCCGTGGTAACAGCCCAGACAATATTATCTTTGCATACATTGCTATTTCCGCGCATATTCCCTTAATATAATAGACAACATTTTCAGTCATGTTTCTACATTTTACGTAGTAAAAAATAACCATATATGCAGGTCATAGCAAGAATATATGGCATGTCTATAGCAGTGGTTTTACGTTTGCTATAGACATGCCCCAAAATCAAGTGAGTGCCTCCATGGAAACTAATTTTTCGGGCACTAATATGATTGACATCGCAAACATGTCCAGTTCATTTTGAAGCTAAGATATCATACTTTGAGAGACTGTATGTTATATAATGTGTCAATGCAAAGATTCATTAATATTTGATAAAACTTATATCGAGTAAGTATTTCAGGTCTTAATTTTCGTATAAAACCCGATTATCGAACAGTAATATGCAAATTGCGGAAACCACAACCGCTCATTGCTGTAGACCGATTATCGCTCTTAACGTTTAAAAAAAATCAAGGTAAACTAATCCGTGTTTTTATGAAATAACTTAAGACAACTAAAGACGATGTGCAACTCGCGGGCCATGTGGTTATTCCGCTACGAGCATGTCTTCCGCTACGAGCATATCCGGATGCATGGGGTGAAATGTGTGGTTTAATGATGTCAAAGTGGCGCCGCTTGAGTCCGAAATAGGGACGGGAGGGTCACCAAAAAACTAATAAAAATATGTTTAGTGCCAATTACCATCAAACTATTTTTAGCGCAGATTTCGACCAAATTGATATATTATTCTTCTCTGTGATACGAGGAATATAAACGTGTGATTTAAAGACGCGAAATTGGTGCCGTTTGGGTGAGAGATGAGGGGGGGGTAATAACTATGATAAGAATTTGTTTAGTTGCTGATTATCACCAAACTTATATATAATCATCTCCATTATATAATGCATGCATGAGTCTAATAGACGTGGTTTAAATATGACAAAAGTGGCACGGTTCAAGTCATGCATGAGGGGAGTTGCACCAAAGTTGATACAAATATATTTAGCACTGATTCCACCAAATTCATGAACGTTCTTCTCTAGTGATATGATGAATTAAATCACATTTGGGGTCATTTGGGTCATGGAGGAGATTCACTAGCATTTATAGCGCCGGAAGCGAAGCGACCTAGGGTATACGTATGCGGATATGAGATATACTAATCGACTTTTTCAGCCCACTCTAAAAATAGATTGAACTTACCTAAAATAAAATAATTTATTCATAACTCAAGGGTCAGCCGAGTCCAAAATATTATTGTTAGCGACGGCCGCCGTTTTGTATTGATTAATACCACCTCGAAATGTGTAATTGGGCAAAATGCTCCAGGGCAGAAATAAAAAAACATTGTTCCAGTAAATGTTAGCAATATGTAGGAACATCACGCTCCTAAAGCCAAAGATATTTAAAAAATTGAATGTAAATTAAACCAAAGCTCTGGTTAACAATAGGTGAAATTGCATGAACAAGTTTTGTTTACATATTTTATAAAATTATTAAAAATATTTGCCCTAGGGGCCTTACTGGCCATTTATATTTTATCTTCCATTTTCTAACGGTATTTCCGCCTAAAAGATTGAAGAAATATTCCCAAAGTGCAAGGCCGACAAACGGAAACTATAAGTTCTGATTGAAAGATCGCAGAGTCCATTTAAGATTGCTTCTTGGGAAACCAGTAAAGGCGTCATGACATCAAGACGTACATCATGACGTCACAACCTACATCGGCGCGCAAAATTCCAGACAGGACTGCGTCGTATTACACAGGCAGGATGATCATCCACATTTACGTTATATGTGATTATTTATATATATATGATTTTCTTGTGTTCCATTACAGTTTATCATCAAATCGTTCTAAAGATAAAAATTCATCCGATAATACCATGAACAGTAACAAGCGGGTGCAAATTACGTTTACGTATGCAGGGTTTCCCACGGACCCATTCCCCCCGTCGGCCGTTGCATGAAATCCCCCTCATACACAAATAAATGACGTTATTAAAAACTTTTTCAGTCTTGTCTCAGCAGAGGCGGACTGGGCCAAAAAACCGGCCTGGGAAATGAATATGAATATAATACCGGCCCATCTGCCAAAGGCACATTCCGTTTGCAACCCCCCCCCCCCCCCCCCCCACCCTTGAATCAAAATCAGACCAAATACATGTTTTTGCATAATTTACCTGAAAAATTGCATAAATTCTAACATCTAGCGGTCTAACCCCAGACAAATGCACACGGCTACGGACAAGAGACCATGCACACACCGGGCTGTCCATGGTTGTTCAGCCCGGGGTGAGAAAATTTTGAAAACTATACAAGAAAATCGCTAATCCTAGCATCTAGACTGGCCTCCACTGAAGCGTTCCTATTGTGTTGGAAATTTCAATTGGGGGGAGGGTCCGGGAGGGGTGCGTGAGAAATTATATGGGATTTACAGCTGGGAGTTACAGTTAAAATCTTAAGATTAACAGGGTCTTTATGTGGTGTTATATGATGCTGACAAGTTCATTTAATGACAAAATTACGAGCAGCCAATTAGGCTGGTTAAACAACACATATGGCGGCCCACGTCCGGCCTCCGGCCCATCGGGAATTTTCCCGGTCTCCCGATGGGCCAGTCCGCATCTGCTTGTCTGTGTCAACAGGCTATATATCTACACTTATTTTCATTAATATTGACAAAATGAAATCGACAGTCCATTTCCCGAAAAAACAATAAGAAAGAGCATGTCAAATAGTGACATTAGATACAGCGTAATACATGTCGCGGTAACATCAAAGAATGCCGGACTGTTGAGTGCGGATATTTTTGTGCACGGGATTCCATGGATGATACTATTCATGCTCGAAGACCCAGTGCTATCGTACGATTACGAACCCGTGCTATCGTACGATTACATAATTGGATCAAAGAAGACCCAATTGCTGAGTCGGGGATATTTTTATGCACGGGATTTTCGTGGATGAAACTACTCAATGTTGATCATTTATCTTATTGCTGTATTACCATTTGTTTTTTAGTTCGATGTACCGGTAAGCGAAGTTCCTGAAAAATACATGTGATTCTCTACGTGTGTTGATTATTATGCGTATATTTGACATGCATACTTAACAAAATCCCAAAGTGATTTATTTCACAATAATACGGAACCTGTCCCAAATCAGTCATTATAGCGGGAATTCATAGTGCATGAGAACACCATTCATTTGAGCCATATTACATGCATGGAGAATAAACACGAACACATACCCCCACCCCACCCCCAGTATGGAGATAAAGTCAAAGTAAGGTCAATAATAGTTTCGTTGTCCCCCAAGCACAATAATCAACGACGCATATGTTCACATTTCCCGCCAAAAACTCAATTATATTTTTTATAACACGTTGGCTAAAACTATGTTCTATAGCTGCGGTCATGAGTTGTTGGACTAATACAGACTATTGAACAAGCGACGCGTTCCGGGTGAAAGATTTCGCTACCATTCGTATTTCGCCGCTATAAATATCTCCTGCAGACAAACCCTGCAGTATGACGTCACCGCGCACAAATAGTTTTACGATTGACAGAATATATAATCCTGTCAGTTTCATTTTCACTGACGCTACTTGAAATTCTAAGAAATACTTTATTCAATTCTCCTTGCTAGGTATTATTGGTCAATGCGTAGATGCTTTTTAGTGTTTAGATTCATTATACATGTATATACCTGTTGGAATCTTATTGTAAGTTATAAATTTGTAAACACTTTATTAAACTCGTAGCTCGTTCATTTACGGTATATAGTCTTCAATCAGACGGCAGTCTTACGTACGTAATTAAATGACTAACTATTTGGATACCATCAACAGAATTAATGCACCCACGGAAATCATCGACTTGCATAATATACGTAGCTTTGGATTGCTTTGTGGGACACTCAGGTGCAAGGAAATGGCTTCTTTTCAGTGTCAAATAACAAAATTTTCACCCGACGGGGCGAACCATGTCGTCCCGTCGCGCTATGTGTTTCCCCAATACGGACTCATAAATTCCCCCCGGCGGAAACCCTGGTATGATCATATTAAGATTGTTCAATTCACCGATATCTAACAAAGTTATATATAATCATCTCCCAGGCCATCTCCATGTCGTTCTAAGGAGTTTTTGGCATTCCAATTTCACAATCTCGACAAATGGTGACCGAATTAAGTCACTTGAACAATTATATCTTCTCAACTGTCATATTTATATGGGGATGGAAATCAGGGCATTCCAAAATGATCTAGCAACACAGATACATAGAAGAAAGCATTAAAAGTATATTTATATCAATCTATTTAAGAGATACATATATTCATTCAAACTGATGGACCTTGAATCGTCATAGGATTGCATATTAGAATGGCTCATGTATATATTATAACACGATTGAGTCTGTCCCATTCAATATAGTTTCCACAAAAAAAAGTTACAATTGCCAAGAGATATGGAAATGTAGAGCAGGCCTGTTCAAAAATAGTGGTCACAGTGTGCAGTCAAATATGGTTACTTCTGAGATAAAGGAAAACTCAGTCCGTAGCACATGACTTTTCAGGATCCTCCAATAGTGACATCTGACAAGGGTATATCTGCCCGATACAGAGGATTTATTTCATTTTTTAGAACAGACTCATCGCCTAACATATATAAACAACTCAAAATCTCGATGTGTCGGGCACATGGTACATGTACAGTAGCTGCTATACTTGCATAACATCATTTCTTTTAAACTGAAAATGATTAGCCAGTATATAGCACCAGAACAGAGGAGCACCTGGACATATCTTTAAAACATCTCTATATATCTTCATGAAGATATGATAAACTAGATTGATTGATTGATTGATACATCTCTATGTAAAACACAATTGTCGTCTTTTATTTTTTCGAACTAATGTGTTTATGATGTTCATGTTTCATGCTATAACTATAACGTCTGAAGTATACGCAGTTGTAAATAAATAAATACTTCTTTATTAGTGGGACGGATTAAACGCTATAAACAAAATGATAATCGCTCCGACATGACAAGGTGAGCCACTTACTTATATTCCACGTGTAAGAATCATGTTTTGTGATGCCATTTGGATATACAATTTATGAGAATACGTGTAACACTTTGAGAGCAAGAGTATTCTCTATTCCCACCAAATATCCACAGAGGGTTTCACATCACTTTAACCTGGGCAATGCCGGGTAACCCTGCTACTACCAGTAAGAAATAAATGTGAAAAGGGCCTCCCATAAACATCATCAACTTCAACTGTTTGGAGAACTTCAATCTGATCCTTGTAATTTGAGACTTTACATACCGGAACATCCCAGAAGATGAGGCCTAAGCATATATCTTTTCACAACTTGATTTAATTATTAGTTAAATTAGTATTATCTTCTAAAAACGTCCTGTGATATTGACATTTAACACAACAGGCTTCAACTTAAAGGATAATTGTGAAATTCCATGACATTTCCAGAACAGCGGGCTAGCATCACTAAATTCACCCTCTGGGGACCTCATTCTGCTTAGGCCTCATCTTCTGGGATGTTCCGGTATGTAAAGCCTCATCTTCTGGGATGTTCCGGTATGTAAAGTCTCAAATTAACATTGTTTTTAGTTGCACTTTCCCTTCTGTTCAGTTTCTATATCCCCTAATTTGCAGTTCTAAGATAAAATGCATAATCAAGGTGACTAATGGGTGAACATCAACTGGGGCACTTAAATCTGATCCTACATGTAGGTCTCCCATAGCAGTTGAGGCCTCAGCAGAATGAGGTTTCCAGAGGGTCAATTTGGTGATGTTAGCCCACCGTGCAGGATATCGTCTCTACATTCACCCTCTGTGGACCTCATTCTGCAAATGACAGACACACTATTTCAAAGCTAGCCAGATCTTATTTGTTTTGGCCATACTCTGCATGGGTAAGAGATGACACGAGTCATGTACACCAGGAAAGCCTCAGGCTACACCAAGTGTACTGAAGTGGTTGAGTGGCTACAAAGGGTTGATAAGGTACAATCATGCACAATAACTCAAGCCTTTTGATGAGATTGCTTGTGCATGCATGTCAATCATTTCTACCATGCATCCAGGCCGCTCATCAAGCTTGCAAAGTTGCCTTTATTTTTCCCATGAGGGCAGGCAATTGTTTTCATAGGAAATTCTCAGACAAGGCTCACCACAAGCAGTCAATAAAATATGCTGTATACAAGGATAGGCATATTGATGATTTGAGCACTTCTTTTCATCAGAAGAAAGGAATGGTGATGTGATTAACCAATAAATGCCAGCTAAACAAGGTGCATCATATGGGAGTTATTTCCTTCAATAAAATCAATCAGTTAGTATCCAAAGTTTCAAACGCTATCCCCATTGGAAGAATGTTGCAATGAACTAAGATTGTCGAAAATTCCAACCACATTGATTCTACAATTTCAGAGAATTCAACTATGCACAAATATAATATTTACTACTTTATTTTGGACACATTATTGTGCATAAACACTACGACAATGATTGGGACAAAATAGTCACTGCGTGTAATTTGTTTATAATAATAACACCGTTTTCTGACTATTTGGATATCATATTTAGGAAAATAACTTACATTGCCATGATTATTTGTTATTGCATTCGGAAAACATCAGTGGAGTGTTTCATGTCACTTTAAAGAGTAAAGAGACTATTGTAATTAACCCATCTGTCTCCAAGTAAATCTGATTTTAGGAACGCTGATTGGTTGATTGCTTAGAAGAGAACAAGCCTATGTATAGTAAAATACTAACCCTTTCTATACTAAATACTCATTGATGAGTAGTTATCCCATAGGAACTATTATCTGAACATTTCCCACCAATGAATATGAATAATTCTGCTCTTTAATTAACTGTTTTTCTGTGTTTCATCTGCTTTTGTTACCATAACACCCAGTAACACCCATCTAAATGAATAATAGACAATTCCAATGTATACTTTTATAACTGAATGGGAGAATCCATTTAGTATAGAAAGGGACCAAGGGTCAATTCACAAATAATTAATCATTACGCAGTTCCCTATATTTAATTTGATTTATGCTCCCAGCTGATAAAAAGCATGTTACTATAAATTCTTATGCTCTGAAACGAAATTAGATGCCAGTTCAAAAAAGTTATTGCATTTGTCAAAATAAAGTTGTTGACGGGTTCGGAAACTGGCTTGACATCACCCAGTCTTTGTAAACATACACTCAGATTCATACAGCTACTGAGTCTATCGTATTCCCACCAACTTTTCATATCTCGGAAGGCTTGTGACATTCCCCCGAATTACGTTACATCGCGCTACATTAATTAATAATTTTGATTGGACATTTATCTTGGAACTACTAATAGTGAGTTCTGATAGGTGCTACTGACGTGGAATCCGGGAAATGGGAAATGAAAACTCTACGAAAGGTCATTTTAACCACTATTCTAAATCTGGGTATGTAGTTTACTCCAGATTGAACATCAGCTTACTGTTGAAAAAGGAGAGAATCTATCTCATTGAAGGACTAGCATGTTACTGGATAACTTCTGTTGGCCTAATATGCCTTGCGCTTAACCATCTAAGCCATTGGGAAGCCCCCATTGAAGTACTGTAATGGTCCGGTATGCTATCAGAGACACCTTCACAGATTGGAACGTCTTTGACAAGGTCTATCCCTGTGTCATTTCCACTCCCTACACTGTATACACAGCAGGGGTAGCATCTGGTCTCCATGCAAAATGTAGTGCTAGTCAGCAAGGAATCATTTGTGTGATCAAGAACTATAGGCAGTATATTATACCATGCTCCAAAATTTTATTTGATCATTGAAGTGATTCTTCATTCTCACAGGAAAATGACTTTCATAATTTATCGCACATTCCTTGTGTCTCTGTTTATGCGTGGCTGGGATATTATGCATTCTGCTCGAAACCTGGAACTCCCGTGTACCCGGTAGGTCTGACAGCAAACTTTATAAACAAAATGATCTCATGAGACATTATTAACCAATCAGAGAGGTTGAATTGAATGCATCACGTGAGCTTGTGAACTCTAAACATAAACAATCATTTCACGCGACCCCTATTGATTTCATCACAACACCCCACATGCTTGTGTTGATATCAATTAAACTTGCTATGATTAAAGTACTAAACATTGATTGTTGAATATCTTATGATACGGATGTACAGTAATGCCCTAAATAATAGACTCCTTAACCACAGCAGAATTATGGGTAATTTTTCAGGATTTAGTCGGAAATATGACTTGTTGCCATTCATCAGAAAGCTCTGTAGAGCTTTCCAGATGAATGGCAACAAGTCCATATTTCCGACTAAATCCTGAAAAATTACCCATAATTATGCTGTTGTTAAGGAGTCGATTATTTGGGGCATTACTGTATATTTGGCTATTATAAACTTATATAGATTGTGTTACTGTCACTGAGGAATTGAAAAGACATTTACAATGAATCGTAGACAACATTATTGCAGGGGCGACTCAACCGCATCGATCATAAGTGAGTGTCTATCCCAACCAATACCAGAAAGAACCAAGGTCAAAATTGTCTACACACTGGTATACCTTGATCTGCCCTTAAAAACTTTTGTACTTGCACACTGGTGAATTAGTATGGTTATCACATGAAGGTTCAACACTTGTTTTGTCCCTCTGGGTATTAAGCTGAGATATCTAGTAAAATTGGATTTTCTGTCGGCATTGGCTTGTTCGTAAAGGTTATTTCATCCTGTGACCTTCCTTTGTGTCAGCCCTAGAGAGTTGTGTCATCTTTTGGCAGCTGTGGCTTTCTGAATGTCAATTATTGCAGTCACAGACAGACATATAGTCGGTCTCAGAAACACGCTCTTTAGGGAAATGGTGCTCACTTTACAAATGGTTTGGAGGGTACTTTTTTGTGATGAATATCATGGTGCTAGCAGATTATTGAAAAAAGGAGCCCAAGTTAGGGTTTTGGGAGCCTGAACCCAAATTTTGGGTATCAGCCCATATTCCCCAGATGTCACCCCAATAAATAATAGTTTTCAGTTCAATTCACTTAAATGTAGTAAGTAGACACTCATCATTTTCTAGTGAATTTTTTGTAATAATGAACCTAAAATAGGGTTTTAGCAGCCTGAACCCAAATTTTGGAGTTCAGCCCATTTTCCCTGATTGTACTCCCAAAAATAATGTTTTTCTTCCCGATAACTTTCATTTACTATGCAATAATATTGTGTCATTGTTCCATGTGTTTAAAACAGATTTAAATGCTAAAATAACCGATTTAGGGGCCTGAACCCTCAAATTATGTGATGCAAATCCTTTGGTCAAAATTTGACTGCCTAAATAAGTAATTATTCTTTCTCATTCACTTCAATTTGGTACCGGTAGTACATGTAATTATCATTTCAAGTTCTGGTACTGATAGGATATTGGACAAATTGTCAAAAAATTGGAGTCACCCCGAAGATACATATGAAGTTTAGTGATGATCAGATGAGGGAGGTGGCCTGGAGGAAGTGCCAAAGGACTTAGTCATACAAAGATTTAAAATCCAAGATGGCCGCTGGAGGCCATGTTTTTCAACAAATTTGGAAAAAATCGATGGCTCCCATCTAGAGGCCACCCCAAAGATCCATATGAAGTTTAGATGAGAAATGTAAAAGAAATTTTTGAGGGGCGGAAGAATGGATGCACACACAGGCAGATGATGGACACCAACCCATAGCAATAGCTCAAACTTGACTTTATCAAATTGATCTACAAATGGAGCGTATTTCAAAATAAATGGAGCATAGATGCCATGTCGTGGCATTTATAAAAGAATTGAGCATTTAATAATATTTCAGTAAAATGAAAATGTCAATGACACTGTAGCTCAACTTCGAAAGGGAATAATTTCATGTGTTACAATCAATGGAGTGATAGGAATGCGGAAAATTGAAATGTATAAGTAATACATTATACTAGATTATCAACATGAAGAGATATACTGTATATAAAATATAATCCAAGATGGCCACTGGTGGCTATGTTTTCCAATGAATATCAAAAACATTTGATAGCTCCATTCTAGTAGATCAATATCAAGATCAAGATGAAGTTTGGTGATGATCAGATGAGGGAAGTTGACTGTAGGGTGTGCCAAAGGATTTAGTCATGCAAAGAGTAAAATCCCAGATGGCTGCCATCAGCCATGTTTTATGGCCCAATGACCCCAAAATGACTCATTCCATCTACACGTCAATATTAACATCCATGACAAATTTCATGATGATCAGACAAAAAGTTCAGCCTGTAGCCAATGCTATAATGGATTGAATATTGAATTCCAAGATGGCCACTGGTGGCCATGTTTGTTTGCCGAATGACCCCAAAATGACTCGCTTCCCATCTACATGTCAATATCAACAGCCATGACAAATTTCATAATGATCCGACTAAACGTACCGGTACGACTTGTAGCCTGATCCAAAGGATTTAGTCATGCAAAGAGTAAAATCCAAGATGGCTTCCAGCGGCCATGTTTTATGGCCAAATGACCCCAAGATGACTCGTTCTCATCTAAACGTCAATGCTCACATCCATGACAAATTTCATGATGATCCGACCAAAGGTACGACCTGTAGCCCATGCCAAATGATTTAGTCATGCAAAGAGTAAAATCCAAGATGGCTGTCGGTGGCCCCATTTAAGGCCAAATGACCCAAAAATAAATCGTTCCCATCTACATGTCAATGTTAACAGCCATGATAAATTTCATAATGATCCGACCAAAGTTACGACTTGTAGCCAGTGACAAAGGATTTAGTCATGCCAAGAGCAAAATCCAAGATGGCTGCTGGTGGCCAAGTTTTAAGGCTGAATGACCCCAAAATGACTCGTTCCCATCTACATGTCATCAATGACAAATTTCATGATGATCAGAAGAAGATTACGACCTGTAGCCGATTCTAATGGATTGAATTTTGAATTTCAAGATGGCCACTGGCAGCCTTGTTTTTTTGCCGAATGATCCCAAAATGACTCGTTCCCATCTACATGTCTATTGACTAATTTGATAATGATCCGTCCAAAGGTACGACCTGTAGCTCTTTCTAAAGAAAATTGTTGACAGATACGCACACACACGGACGATGGATACCAAGTCATGGCAATAGCTCAAACTTTACAAAGTAAAGTTGAGCTAAAAATTACAATTCCGGATATGGAATGTTCACAACAGTAGTGACTTCGAGACACAAATAGACACTCAAAACTACTTTTATGTGTTTGATGATGAATTGTGTAAGCATGGTTAATGCTACCCAACAATAAAAGAAGTGAAACCTATTGCGATGAAATGAAACTTTGTCCAGTGTTCAAATAGAAATTTTGCAGAGGTGGACTTTTGTGCAACAGTTTTCTTATAACAACACGACATCTACGTTCCATTTCTAATTTTCTATACGATAACGATATGAGTTAATATCTGGCCTAATTGGTAACATGGGAAAATAATAAAATTACTTTAAAGTATGCTCCATTTGTGTAGAACGGGATATATAATTACCCAGAACGGGACGTAGCATGATTACAGAGTGTGATGCCTCTTTCTCTTATCCCCTCCCCCTCACTCCAACACATTCGAACTTGTTGCAAAGTAGGTGCATCTCTTCTGACGATTTTTCCTCCACCATCGAGTAAACAGATAAACAACCACTGTTCAATGATCACTGCTTCTCCCCACCCTACCTATATCCTACCATAGAGTCAGTATTGTTTTAGGAACGTCGAATATTAAAACAACGGCCATGATATATGTATGAGAAGTCCCATTCCAAATGCCACTGTCACTACGGGTATGAGGCACATGCAGAGTAATTGAGAATACAGAGAAAACATTTGATCTGTAAGACTAAGTTTCACAAAGTTTAACAAAACATCTGACTCAAGGCATCCACTCCCTCCCCTGTGGCAATGTCAACCAATAGGTTTTTGCCCAATGTTTAACCGACTTTCACCAGATCAAGTGTCCATGGTGTCTCAGGTAAAGTGCATGACTGCATGCACATTGTTAAGCAATCATAGGCAGTCCAGAAGTACATGTAGTTACAGTTGGGTGAACGGACAGGGAAATAATGTGTCAAAAAACTCATCCCACGTCATACAACCTCAAACAATTCTAATTTTAGATCAAGTAGTTTGCCAATATTAAATGGGTTGGGAAATGGCTTTCTATTAGCGTGCAATGCTGAGTAAATGTACTAGCTAGTAAACCTACAGGTACTCATGAGTGCAAAATAACAGTACAGAGTGGAATTACACTACAGGGTGGGAAATTTTTGCAAAGCTAAATAACAGTATCACTATGGGCCGTACAAATAAACGTACAGGGTGGCCGGAACTGCTTTGGAATTTTCATTCGCAACATTGTCAAATTTGCAAACTGTTTGACTCTGTACATGTACTAGTATCCAGATGAATTTAAAAGCTCATTGTTTTTGTTTTAGTTATTATGTCCATGTACGTACCGTTGTATGTAGAGCAAATGGTTTAAACTCACAATTCAAGATTGTATGTAACTGCAATCAGCCAAAATTAATTTTAGATAAAAAATGGAGAATGATAGAATGCCTAGTATTTAAATGTACTGCTGAGATGACCGAAAGTTTTTGAATCAAAATTTCACATAGAATTTGAATTGAATATCAAGACCGATATTAATATTAACGAATCGAACATTGAATTTTAAAATTATTTTGTCCATACGATGGGGGCACTATGAGTCTGACCAGCTATGTTGGCAAGTAAATCTATGAATTGATGGTCCCAGAAATAAATACTACATTCAGTCCTTCCATCGAGGAAAACACTGCGAGAGCATTTATTTGCTCCCGTAATTCAGAAGACGGGTGTCATATTGCACCCATACTATAATTGTCAGTTGGGTTTTTCTTAAACAAAAAGTCATTGTGGAATAGACCTATGTCTAGTTACACTTTAATATGCCATAGTTGTACTGAGATGGTAAAGGATCTCAATAAACCTTAAACTAGTTCACTATTGAACCAACAATTACAGTCTCCATTAATATTTTGAGATGAGGGACGGGTGCAAATTTTAGCACCCGTGATTTGAACATTACGAGTGCATACGGGTGCGAAAGCAATCACTCCCGTCTCCTGGGAAGGACTGTACATTTATATATCGAACAATACTTAGAAATCATTCATGGTTCATGACCCTACACCACAGCCAGAATTTTTTTTCCAAAAGACAATTTTGGTATTGGTTTAACTTTATACTTATAGCCAACCAACATTATAATAATATATGATATCACTCTAGGACTAGTTATGTAACTGTCCATGGGGTTAACGTTGAATGAGTTAATAGTACTAGCCTATAATTAGTAATAATAGGCCATACTAACCCTTATACTTATAGTAGAACTAGTAGTACTAATATAACTGCTACTGAGTATGAATCCATATGCTAATGAACCTAAATATTGGTGAATGTCAATGACTTATTGGTCATATCTTTATTTTAGCAATATGTTAAAACATACCATCAGACAAACAGGATGTGAAATCTTAACATATATAATATACATACAACTTGGTAGGCCTACAGGTCATTCAGATGCCCAATCTATATAAGTTTCCATATACATGGTGATCGAAGGATACATCCGCAGTGATCCTGTTTTCGTTCCGATAGCCAAAATATGCTGCACTGGATCGAATGCTAAAGCAGTCGGTTGGAATGGAAATCCGTGGCGAACAGTCTGAAATGAAGAAGGGAAAATGAACGATTTGTCATCTAAAATATTTTATACTGTGTATGTGATGCGTCGATACGAAAACTTGTTGATTCGGCGTCCATACCTTGCAAGCCTGGAAATGATCCGATCGGAGTGTCTCCAAAATTTCCACTTCCTGCTTCGGCGGAGAAGTGACAGATGATCTTAATCCGTCTAAAACACCTTTAATTGTGAACTTTTTCATTTTACTATCAGCTCTTGAGCCAAATGTCCATTTGGAATTTCAGTCGTACCATATTTTACACTACTATACTCCACGGAAACATAAACGACAACATTACTATTGCATTTGCCAAATAGGCTTTCTGGGAAATGTCAACTGCCCGGATAAAATATCCCACAATTCTATAAGGCACCATTCGGAAATCGTCGTCTGCGCTGCTGTAATTTTGGGCTAATGTTAACAAGGACTGGTCTCGTTTTAATGTAAAACAGGTTGATTCGACTGTATAATTTAACGTCAATAACCAGTGGATCAATGGAACTCCGCATTAAACGCAACGTTACGTGAACAACGCGCACCTGTACAAGCATGGGGGGTATGACGTCAAATTTGAGTCTTTATAAATCATAAATGCATGCACGTAATTAAAGCATGCTTCCCCTTAATTCAATCTTAGCCCAAAAGTACAGTGCATAATGTGCAACTCCCCGTACTATAGCACCGGATCCGATGTGCCATTTCAATAATACAGGGAACTTCAGTCTGTTTAATCCCTTGCAAAGGAAGACAAGAAAACCATAGTCAGAAATGGTAGTTAACGCCCTTAAGATCATATTATTAGGCATATATATGATATATGACATATATAAAATATACTAATTTCATCAATGGACCACCTCAAAATTCCGTAAAAACAACCAATCCTTCAAATTATTACAACAACTACGGCTTTTCACTGAAGGTTTCTCATTTACCAGACCAACCAGAAAGCCTCTAAATGCGGCCAACAATCTACTAATCGGATTAAATGCGCCCGATACTTCGCAATACGACATTATTAAATTTAGTCTACATTCCAATTTCCAACTGACATATGCTTCATCCGCTCAATGTTAGCTGTTATATTATGCATTGTGTTCCGCAATAAAGTCTTCATGAGTGCCTGAGCCGTTGCATGTTCACACAGATACTGAAAGGAATTAAAGCGGTCATAAAAGTTACATACTGCAAAATGAGACATCCGCGAATAAATTAATACATCCTGCAAAAAGTCTAACTGGTACGGTACGCAATATATAGCGAGTACGTTATTAATCAACGTTACCCCATATCTCATATGACATCGCCAGATCAGCATCGCAGTATACACCCTAGGTAGAGGGCGTAATTATAAATTGTTTCACGTCCGTCCATGCAACCGTGTGTGTGTCCGTCCGTATAATATTCGACTTTGAACTCTCATCGTGATATATGGGTCATTCTACAGAAATGGGGTCCATTTGGTATGTGGTTTATACCTGCATGACTTGATAGAGCGATAGGAACCAATGTCACTTCATAATTAATAAACACATATATAGTGTATGCATTTGTTCAATATATAATGGTGTTCGGTCGAATTCTTTAGATTCTCAGAAAATACACATGTCTCTCATGAATGTCACTGGTGTCACGCATCCCAAGCAAGCTATATAGAATAAACCAGATAATATATGTTCCTCTCTTGCCATTGCAGATGAACCATAAATTTATGCATATGTTGAATTCCGAAACAAATACTCTAATATGTTTAGGCTACAGCTGACGCGTGTGAGGCATTCTAACTAACAACTGTCTTTAGTAAATTATGTTTGAAACCATGTCCGTAATTTTTATGTCACTGGTGTAACAATTAGATAGCCTACACCAAGTGGGCTGACGATGAACGATCCAGGGCTGTTCTTTCCTAAATTCCCTTAAATCAGAAGAAAAAATAATATAAAAACAGTCCGAACTCAAACAGACGAGCAGTTACATATATAGTATTGTAAACCAATCATCTCATACATGTGTGTGCGGAATTGAAGTTTTAGGTTTATTCAATGTCACTAGTGTAACGAGATATTTGGTAAACATAAGGTGTGTCAGCGAAATGTTACATCACATGTGTGTTGATTACTCTTTGGACGTACCGTACTCCATAAACCGAACATGGTCCTTGACATGTGAGTGACAGATCCGGTAATAAATAAGAAATTGTTCCATATTTTGTCACTGGTATAACGTTACTGGTGTATGTAATACTCTGAGCGTTACACCAGTGACAGTTGCTACTAGCACTAAGTACTGGTAACATGCATGTCACCAATATTCTGATACATTCACAATTATTAGAAGTTCGTCTTCAAAATAAGATCAAATAATTGGTATGATATCCACCCTGGCTGGCATATATGAATATGGAAGTGATTCACATTATTGAATATACATTAAAGGTACTAAAGGAAGCCACACATCAAAGCTCAGATTTTTTAAATATCGATTTTAGAAATCTATTATTTTTCATTATCGGGAATACTTTCTGTCCCAGAACACAGTCAAAATTGCGTTATTATTACCACTTGATTTTAGAGTTATCCATCCTTGTCTGTTTGAATAGTGTTTTGGTGTACATATCTCGAGCAGATTGCAAAGTTGAATGCAATTATTAGTACTCATCTCGAGAAAATAACAAATTTCAAAAATCAATATCTAATACTGAACTCTGAGCTTTGTTTGATGGGTTCCTCGACTCGAATCAAATATTTTTTACCCTAAAATCCAAAGAAATAGTAATATAGGACCCTCGAGATCTGATCGGAATGTTGTTGTTGGAATCTGTTGAGATGGGGACCCTCTGATCGGATTGAGTACCTTTAATGTACCGACGCGGTACTAGTATATATCTCAAAATATGGGGTGACTTTTGCTACATGTGGTGTTTTTATGATGTAAACATGTACAATATTTGGAAGTTATGTCATAGACATATATTTATATTATTATGGCCGTTGTGGTACATTCTATCAGAGAATTGCGTTTCCTCACATAAAATACATATAGGCCTACATGTTCATGTACTCTGAAACCAAACCAGAAATTGTCATTGGTCCCTCCCATTTTCCACCAAATTACTATTCTATTACTAATTACATATGTATAGGCGTCTTCGCACAAATCCATATCTGCAGTCACGTGTTCTCTGCAACTTCCCTCAGCTCACCCCACACCTTGGTATCATAATTCCCATCTCCATTTTTCTATATACCGGTAGGCGATGGTTGTTGTACACGGGAATGCAACGGCAATAACTAATTCCATTTCACATGCAGTTATAAGAGTTTCAAGTCGAAAATGCACACCTGTCCTGAAATCTCAGATTCACACAAGGGGGCCAAGACATCCCCCTTTATTTACCCAGAATACACCATAATTCACAACTAAGATATAGCGTTATACATCCACCATTCATTGAGAATAATAGACTTGCAGTACAGCCCAGATCGAACAAGAGGTTGCACCACGGGCGCTGTGATATACCACGTATATATGGTGAAAATTGAAATATGGGCAGGTCGGATATCAAGTTGTGAAAAAAAATTGTGATGAACGAACAAATTACTGGACAATTATAACGAACACGGATGGAAATCCAACATGTTATATATATATGAGCAGATGGACACGCGGACTGACGGACGCATGCATGTAATCCAGTATCCCACCCCCATCTTTTGGGATGTGGTATAATTACGTACATCATACATGTCGGTACCTTGACAAAACAACATATGTTCACAGTTAATTCGACCGCATAAGTTGATAATACAATGTGTCGGAGCTTCCTCTTACAAATGGTATATGATATGGAATATGTTGTGTATAATGTGATCTGGGGATTCGAAAATTAAGTGGGCCTTTAATTGACATGAAATTCTGATTCCCGTTAAATGTAACAGCTAGGATAACTCTAGCATGCAGGCACCATGCAGATGCGAGTTAAAATGTCGAAATCTAGTGCGATATAGGCTACTATATATATAGTAATTTTATTAAAGTTCTCTATATTTTTTAAAGCAATATATACCATTTGGAAGAGGACGCTCCAAAACATTGTATTATACCAACTGATCCAGTCAAATAAAATGGGAAAATGTTGTTTTGTCCAGGTGTACCGATGTGTGTTCTGTGCTTAATTTTGATCGGACTGTACTGTAAAGTATATTATTCTCAATGGAAGGGGTATAACTCTATCTCTTTGTTTGAATTATGGTGCATTCTGGGTTGACAACGGGGGAAGTCTCTGAATGAATCTGAGAATCTGTCACTTAGAGGACACTCCTAGGCCACAGCTGTTCCGTATTGTAGTGGAATATATATCATTTTTGTTCCTCTTCCAAATGGTATATAAATAAGGAATATATTTGTTGTGTATAATGTTATCTGGGCTTTCCAAAACTAAGTGGGCATTTAAGTTTGTTTGTTGAAAAATGGCCTAGCTTTCTCTTGGAAAAAAAACAGGAAATGTCTTCGCTTGACAAAGTGTAAAATAGTATTCAAAATCTCATATTCCCCATTTCTATTCCCCAAATAAAACTGAAGTGGGGAAAACTTTAATGGAAAATAGTTTGTGAAGTTCTATTCTTGAAAAGAAAATCCATGACCATGACGGAACAATTCAATATATAAAATGATGAACGCAATGATAAGGACGTATTATCAATGGACGCTTAAAAACAAACAAAATAAAACGAAACGCGACACAGAAGAAAGCACAGCACATTCTTTTGTGACATAATTTTATTGGCACGCATATATTGCATTTCACAAAAGTGCTATATACTAAACTTTAAACGGGCATGTATATACCGGCTTCTATATGCTATGAAAAATACTTCCCAATGCAAAAGTTATTGTCTAGCTGTAGCTATTTTCTAGTTGTTTTAATTTTGTTCGCACAGAAGTGATTCAAACGCTCTTTCCTCTACCAGGATTAGACTAACAAGAAACGCCCTTTATTGTTCCATGCTGACCCAAACTTTCTGAATTCGATCACTTGAATCATATGTGGCACAAAGTGGCGCGTATAAGACTATTTAACGCATTTATCGACCTATGTTGATCCATTGAACCGGACCGCTATACATAATTTGGACACTCAAACCGCCAAGTGCCTTCAATATTTGATTTTTAAAGTTGATCGATTACTTTAGATCTATATACGACGTGAAATTATAACAGTGTGGCTGACGTTCATAGGAACAATTGATGTCATTTTCCTATGCGGGTCTTCGTATCTCTATTATAGAAGCAAAAGTATTACGGTAATGTCTTTGGATCCCTGTGGGGAATGACGAGCGCAGTCCGGAAACTCATGCAATATTGAGAGTGATCATGATCAGAGATTGTGGACGATCGATCTAGGCGACCTAACTGCTGTATATATCGGGCAAGACAATGTTTCTAAGTCTGATAGACTACGCGGTGAATACGCAAACAGATCAGCCATGCGGTATACTGAGCAGTGTATATTATTATGGAGTGACGCATGGCTCCAGACTGTACCGCCA
Organism: Siphonodentalium dalli; assembly: GCA_032622095.1. Lineage (NCBI taxonomy): Eukaryota > Metazoa > Mollusca > Scaphopoda > Gadilida > Siphonodentaliidae > Siphonodentalium > Siphonodentalium dalli. The sequence continues at coordinate 126,492,416 of CP136061.1, read as the reverse complement.
GGAGTATTGAGTATCTACTATCTTTCCCCGCCCTTGGCTGAGAGTCTGAGGAACTTATCCAGCATATTGATGAACTGTTCTCAGCCAACAAATATGGGAATAATTGGGTCAAATCTTACAATGTCACAAAGAAATCAGTCTAGCGAAAGTTATTCCACGTAGTAAAATCAATAGGCGAATAGACTTTTATCCATATGATAGCGGTGGGTGATATCACTGATATGTCGATGATGGTGCCAAAACAAGGCGCCCACTTGTTAACCTCGTCACTACGCGCTCAAATAGGATTTGTATCAGCTAGAGACCGACTAATTGATATTGGTGTGTTCGGGAATCTTCCTCGACGAGCCCCCAATTGGTTGTGACAATGAGAATGGAAGACAATGATCGTGAGCCGAGGTGATCTTGGATTCTGGAAACCGTATTCTCAACAGTATTGCTGTCTAGTTATTGAAAACCAAATAAAATGCGATATTCGTCGCTGGAATCGATCGAGTCACGATCAGAAATAAATTGGCATATGTATCGCGTATATACCTATAAATAACAATCATATGTGTAGTAGCTATATACAAAGCGGTATACAACATGGCCCGTGTATAAACACGCACCGCAGTTTGGCTAGATTTTCCTGTAACAATCATGTTTCGCGTTACTTCGTGGATTAGCCGAAGGCCGTCTGAACAATTTAAAGTCATGCAATCTTTGACGGCGTCGAGGAACCGATGTACTCCGTCCAAATAGGACTTGGTGCAGATGAGAACAGAGTAAACATGGATTTTGTTTACCACAAAACAAACACCAAATACACCGATGTATTCCCCCAAAAGCATTACTGAAAAGTCACGTTCATCTCTACATACCCACCGGACAAGAGATATCATCTTTCACGACTGGACCACCAGATCTTGACATGGCAGGGATGACATATCTAAAGGAAATGTTCCTGAACCTTGGTTATGTTTCCATTTTATTGACATTTTTACCTGGCTCATTTGAGACCGAAATAAAGGAAGCCACGGCTATTGGTTGGGACTACTGCAAAGCGAAATCTGATCTCGATCTATCCATTATCACGTCGCGTGGGGTTTATATATACGACACATTCGAAGACATTAAACATGGTCGCCACTGCAGAGGACCGCTTCCTATGGCGGATGTATTTACTGGATATGATGACCTGCCGGACGCAAGTCACGTGGACGCTGCTGTTCTGTATAATTTCTACGATTTGGAGATATATTCTGGTGAGTCTCAGACAGATACACTCGCTCATACTCCGCACGGCAACTCACAACGGTGACATGCATCAGTCAAGAATAAAAACAAAAAAAACTTGTCAAATTTTGAGACGATGTATTGTCATAAAATATATCAGAATGGATGGACGCACTGGCTGATGTGTCCAAAGACCATCAAATTACAGTATCGTTGCTTATATCGAAATAACAATGTTACAATCGGAACGACACGTTAGACGTCCCTCAACGCGTAGATCAAGCTTAAAGGAACGTACGGGCGGCGTTCGTTGCAGAAATATTCATATTTGTTCAAATCGCCATCAACAGAAGGAATATTAAACGAGAGGCCGATCACGATCGACAGATGTTAACCCATCCCTTGACGATAGTAAATTACTATGGTCGGAATCATAAATGAGAGTTTTGACGTTGAATTATCGAGTATACTGTTATGTACTATTATAGACAAATGTACATAACACAAATTATTGGAATTTATGGGTCACTCGCATGTATATAAGAGAATGCACTGGTACATGATCTGTAATGCTGCACCACCACTGCCTTGGGTTAAATGTGAAAAAGGTGACCTGGACATGGAATACTTGTGTTAAGAGAGTCAAATTTAAGTTTACAAGGATAGTGTATCAAATTCTACCAACACCCATCAAGATAAAGACACATCACTGCTGACCCATTAATATCAATTATATAGCAGAGCTGTCAACAAATCACATACATTGTTTATATTGATGCTGGGATCTCTGTTAAACCAATAACATTTATAATGACCTCAGGCCATCTGTCGAGTGATATACATAGCTTTCTTTATTTGCACATTGGCATAAGAGACATCAGAAAATAAAATCGCCTTATCAATAGCTAAGTAGTCCAAAGGCATGGGATGGAATTGGTGAATTGGGTTTAAAGTCGCTCCAATTTAAATGTCTGTTAACAGTGGAGGATTCGATGAGAACCCATGGCATAGTTTGCCAGAGAACACTGTTGCCATCATGCATGCTGAGAACTACATGGACTATGTAGTAATAACACAATAATCACACAAATAATTGTTCACCACGGTGCACCAGATGAACTTGTCGCCGACAGAGGAACTAATTTTGTATCCCAGATCATAGCTCCCATCGTTCACTGAACTGCTTATATCGAGAATTGCTATAATAATAAACCCATTCCGTGATAAAATGTGTGTGCAGTATGGGGGGGGGGGGGGGGGGGGGGTGGTGGGGGTAAACAAATATTTGAATCGAGTCGTGGAACCCACCCATCAAAGCTCAGTGATCAGATATCGATTTTTGAAGTTTGTTATTTCTCGAGATGTGTAATAATGTGGCCCAGAAACACGTGGTCAAATGGAGGGCCTCTGACAAAATTGCATATGAAGATGGGATAACTCTAAAATCAAGGTGGTAATACGGTCAAATTTTGTGATACTGCCGTATTTTGTTGAACAAAATGTTGATAAATAACCAGTTTTGGGAAATTGCCAAAAAAGCCAATAATAAGATTATATGATAATTATTTTTCAGGTGGAAAAGTTTGGTCATGGTATGGAGGAAGTAATTACATGACCCCGATGTCAGATGGTCCACAATCACTCCTGGAACTTTATGGTCAAAACACACCTTCTAAAATCAACTGGGCAGCTTCACGAACAAGATGGGCCGAAGAGAAACATCTCTATGGAGGCGGCAAGTGCAGTCTCTTTGTGCGCGACAAATTTCAGAAATCATTTGCGCTGGACAAAGTGTCTGTTAACAGTGGAGGATTCGATGAGAACCCATGGCATAGTTTGCCAGAGAACACTGTTGCCATCATGCATGCCTGAGAACTACATGGACTATGTAGTAATAACTGCAGACAATAGCCTTTATTACTATGAGCTTCTCTATAATGATGATTCCTTCCAGCCTCCTTCAAAAGTCACATATCATGGAAAAGTTAAATTTGATTAAATGCATATGTGTGAGCATGATTACCTTGACAAGTTCTTGATGATTATTGAAGGGAACCATATATGGAAAATAGTGTATATTGAGTTACTATTGAGTATTGTACTTCACATATGTGTGCATGTACAATTAAAGCTACAAGTGAGCTTTTGCACAACAATTTGACACATACATGCAATATGGAAAAGGTGAAAGATAATGTATTAATTACTAAGTTTGAAATATCAACCTTTTACCTCATGATTAATTAATATAAAGCTGCTCTGCCCAAACCTCTTCTGACAAACCTCAGTCCCAGCTAAATTATTAACCCTTTCATGACGGGAGCTGTGTTGGTGCAGCATTTAAGATATTATATTCTATTATATATGCGAATCTCCCATAGTGAGCCTTGCATATATAAGATAATGCATGGCTTACAAGGTCAAGGGAACTAAGTTGGGCCAATGCATTCTCTTAAATATGCAAGGCTCCCTATGGGAGACTCACATATATAAGAGAATGCATTGGCCCAGGGTTTTCACAAAATTTCAGGAAGCTCCAGTCATAAAAGGGTTATCTACAAATCGGCAAAAATTGCCAGACAAATCCCAAATTAAAACATTTCTTATAATCGAACCACAGCCCATATTTTATGGTCTGATATAGTTAAAACTGAGACAAACTACACACCAGATATCAGAGAATCACAAAACTAGAGACATCATTGTCCAAATGGGACCAAGTACTTTTAATACGAGTTGATAACAATTATATCTATGGAGAACAGAACTTTGAAATCACAGGTTTTTATGTTGGAGCATTGCAAGCAGTGCAGGCCATAACTAGTCAAGGGACAATAACTCTATGTTTTAATTCTGGTATAATCTCCATTTTCACTAACCATGACAGCACAGAAATTTGAAAAATTTACTCCACCTGTACATGTAGATAATGAAAGTGACAATGACACTGTAGTTCAACTTGGAGGGAGGTAATTTCATGTTTTACAGTCAATGGAACAATTAGGAAAGTTGAAATGTCTAGGTAATACTAGATTTCAACATGAAGAGAGATATATATATATATATATATATATATAGAATGGCAGATCAAGAATTTCGAAGGTAGTGGGTTTGAACCCATGTTCAGACTGATACGCTTCCTAACTCTCGGTGAAAGGGCTTCCTTTTTAAGGATGTCCCCGTAGCCGAGGTGGTTAGGTCGTGGATACGATCATCACAGTCTGGGCTAGACGAGGTTGGCGCGGGTTCGAACTCCGGCATGGATGAAAATCGGGACCGGTTTTCAAGCTTGATTTGGTTTGGGGAACATCTCGATGTACCATTCCGATCGACACATGGCTATTTCGATAAGAAATGAGAATTTGTTCACGCAAATATGAAGCAATGAACACTCATACTGAGTCCGTGCCTCCATAACTCTGACATATATATATATATATATATAGAGAGTAAAATCTAAGATGGCTGCTGACGGCCTTGTTTTTCAATGAAATTCAAATAAGTTGATTGCTCCCATCTGTTTTTTCAATGAAATTCAAAAAAGTTGATTGCTCCCATCTAGTGGTCACCTTGAAGATCAATATGAAGTTTGGTGACAATCAGATGAAGGATGTGTTTGATAGCTCCCATCTAGAGGTGATTGTAAACATGCCTGTATATTTTCTAAACAATTCTCTAATAAATGAAGGCTGCAGGGTGTGCCGATGGATTCAAATTTGAAATCCAAGATGGCTGCTGGCATCTAAATGACAGTTAAGAAATTTGGATCAGGAACACCGAAACTCCCCCAATGTTGTTACATTTAAAAAACAATGAAAGTGTCAATGACAATGTAGCTCAAGTTGGATGGTGGATAATTTAATGTGTTATAAGCAATAGAGCAATTAGGAATGCGGAAAATTTAAAGGTCTAAGTAATACTAAATGTCAACATGAAGAGAGATATATATATAAAGTAAAATCAAAGATGGCTGTTGGCGGCCATGTTTTCTCAATAAAATTTGGATAAATTTGATGGCTCCCATCTAGAGGTCACCCAAAAGATCCATATGAAGTTTGGTGACATTCAGATGAGGGATGTGGTCTGTAGGGTGTGCCAAAGGATTTAGTCATGCAAAGAGTAAAATCCAAGATGGCTGCCAGAAGCCACGTTTTTAATCAAAAACAATTCTCCAATAAATGATGGCTGCAGATTGTGTCGATGGATTCAAATTTTAAATCCAAGATGGCTGCTGGCAGCCATGTTTTTTTAACGAATTTCGGTCAAAATAAAATAGGAGGCTCCCATCTAGAGGTCACCCCAAAGATTGGTAATTCGTACTTTCGGTTTTGTGCACATTCACTTGTATCCTGTATCTTTTTGGTGCATTTCTACAAAGTTTAATTAACCAAAATTTCTACTTCTTTCTTCAATAATAGATGGGGGTGGTCTCTCAAAGCAGCTGAAATTCATGTTTTGAACCAACATTTGGTGGTCGAGGACGTGTTTGACAGGTGGTCACACATTGAAGGTAATATAATAAACCAGTAGGTAACAGGGAATGCAATCAGAAATGGCAGGTGGTCGCTGTAGATAGTGGTCTCTCAAGACAGGTTTACTGTATGTATAAATTTGTAAGCTTTACTTTGTTAATATGACTAGCAGTCACTTTTGTTGAAAGTAAACTAAACATGACCCATGTTTATTACTAATTACGAATACGATCTAAATAAAAAAAACAAAGATATTTATTACCATATAATACACTCAAAAGAAGTAAACCTAATATGACACATGGCTCCAGCTAAAAATCTCTCTGATTTCAATTTTCAAAACTTCGCTTGTCTGAAACTCACATACCAAATTTAATACCATTCAGTTCAGACTTACTAAAGTTATCACCTGCAAATGAAAACGGAGTTCAAATTCAAATAAAAAGGGCTGCAACTCTTGTGAAAATGGGCGGGCGGAACCCAAATTTGATCTTGTATTTCGATCTCTGTATTTTGTGCTAGTAAACCCAAATTTAATTCCATTCAGTTCAGACCAATAACATAATATGTCCCATTTAAAAAAAAAGGGCATGTAGAAATAATGAAGAAATACCAACGCAGAGAAAATTAAGTGCATGCATGGACAGAATGCAGAGAAAATTAAGTGCATGCATGGCCATATATGGATGAAGAGACAGGCCAATTCTAGAATACCCTCATAACTTTGTTAAAGAGCGATAATGAGATTTCTAGTGATAAATTAAGACTAATTTCGGACATTCAAATCGGCCTGCTCCTTTATTGCCAGGGATGGTAAGATGAGGTATTAAAATATACCATTTGACAGGTTTTTGGTTTTATTTGTTTATCAAAACTAGATGTTAATCCTCAGCAAAAATATTCAGAAATTGACCTCACACCAGTGGAACCTATGTTCTAATCAAAATTTTTGTCGTGCCTGACACTGAAATAGCAAATAACTTTATGATTAAGGGTTTGCATGGGTCCTTGAAGTCCAGGAAAAGTGGATATGACCTGTATACGTTAATTATGGAGATTTAAACCACATATATCATGAATAAATACATGGTTGATCTATATATAAATAAAAGGCCGCTCGGCCACAGTGTCCCCCGAACCGGTGGCTTCATTTGGAGCGGATGCTTTGTAGAAGTATACTATATGGATAAGACACTTGTGCATTGTCTCATTACTGTCATGCATACAAATAACCAAATCTTAAAAAAACTCTTAAAGTCAAAATATAACCTCAAATTGGCACAAAATGAAGAAAATTACATAATTACATAAGTCGAAAAGCCCATAACTCTGAGCAAAATCATCGGTTCAAACTCAAATTCGTCGAACTTGATCTGTCTTTTGTGCTAGTAAACCTACATATACCAAATTTAATTTCATTCAGTACACATTTACTAAAGATTTCATCTGGAAACCTCAAATTGGCAAAAATTCTAAGTAAAAAATGGACATAACTCTGGTGAAAATTGGCGGGCGGAACCCGAATTTGAATTTGACCTGTGTTTTGCTGGGAGAAAGAGACATACCATATTTGATTTAAATCTGATTAACTCTACTAAAGTTATCATCCGGACACCAACTTTTGGGGTTTTATATGTCCGGTCGGCGGACAAAAAAGGGCCATAACTCTCGCAAAAATTATCGGATTAAACCGAAATTCGAACTTGAGCTGTATTTTGATATAAGTAATCCACAAAAAAACGGGTTTTGCATATAAACAATCCAAAATCAAGTTATCATCCGGAAACCAAAAAAAAGAAGAAAATGAATTTTCTATGTCGAAAAAGGGGCATAACTCTGCCAAAACTGGTCGGGCAGAACCCAAGTTCGAACTTGACCTGTGTTTTGCTGGGAGAAAGTAATATACCAAATTTGGTTTGAATCCGATTAACTCTGCTAAAGTTATCATCCGGAAACCAACTTTCAGGGGTTTTTCCCCCCCCCCCCAAGTCAAAAAAGGGCCATAACTCTCGCAAAAATGGGCGGAGCAAACCCATATTCGAACTTGACCTTTATTTTGGTCTGATAAACTCACCTATGAAATTTGCTTTTGATCTAATAACCGAAACTAAAGTTATCATCCGGAAACCAATTCCAGATGCACGGACGGACGGACACCGGCTATTTTAATAGTCCCCCGAATTTTTTTTTTCGGGGGACAACAAGAGGGTCGCACCTCGAATGCTGGCATACCCCAGTGGTGCCAAATTGAAACATGGGCAGGATGGAGCCCAAATTTAATATAAACAAAGAAGGATAAGTCTAGAACAGAAAATCCAAACAATGTCATTTTTCACTCTTTTGAACGTAATCATAGTGGCAAATGTCCATACCCAATTTCATTCAGATCAGATAAACCATCGCTGAGATATTTGTGTGGATGGAAAAAAAAGGATTACTATATAAAAAGAAAACTCTAGAATGGAAAACGCAAATGTGTCATTTTGCCTCTCATTTGAAAGCAGTCATAATGGCGAACATCCATACAAAATTATTAGTGTAGGTAGTTAGCAACAAAAAATGCTCGGATCGATACAAGTCGGATAAAAGCGCCATTTTTTAGTATCTTGTAGGACAGCATCTCTAGTCTAGGAATTTTCTCAAGAACCAACTTTTTGGCCAACGTAGAGCCGAAAATTCAAGATGGCGTCCAAGATGGCCGCCGATTTGACGGTGGCACACCTAATAGATTTGCCTCTCGATTTGACATGGTAAACATAACGAATTCCCCACATTATCTAATACTGGTGTTTATAGAATAAAAACCGCGACATTTAGTTGAAAAATGGCCACAATTATTCAAGATGGATGCCAAAATGGTGGCCGAAACATGATAAATTTGTTTTTTTCCTTATTTAAAAAAAAAATACTTTACAATTTTCGAGATAATATAAGAGAAGATATCAACTATGTGTTCATTATTCGATAGGATAACTTATGTTGAAGAGTTCTGGTAGAAATGTGAGGTAGAATTTGTGCTATATAAAATGAATGAAATTATTCTCAGACTGGTTTCATTCTGTAAATGCTTAATAACCAGCCGCGAATGACACTGATGTCATCAATTCTATTTGCGACATTACTATATTGTTGGATCAATTGAAAACAACTTTGTATGTCGAGAAGTTTACAAATAAAAAATCAATTTAGTAGTGGATTTACTATGAACATAGGAAACGCTAAACAACAGACCCCATATTCATCAAACTCAATTTGGTTCTAAAAAAACAAGAACATATGGAAGGTATTCTGCAACATATCTTCATCACCAGGCCTCGTATTCAAATTACCAATACTTAAAGACATATTATGGACTTGTTCGGTGTGTGTGAAACTGATTAATTACTATAGTAATCAGGCGCATTCTACTAACATCGCCCAAAAGCTCAAAGAACATACAACTCCATAGAAAACAGAGTCTGAATTACGCTCAATTGTAAATATTTACATCTCGATTCGGGACGCAACAATCGGCGATAAAATAACGCAACTGATGGTGTGTGTTGTATATTTAGGTTGTTATTCATAACAATAACTACGTTGAGCAAGATTATTCTCCATTTCTAGTGGTCACCCAACCGGAGTGTTTCACATCACTTTAAATTCAGTGTTTTTATGTCCAATTATACACAAAATGATTGAACCGTATACTCGAAAGTATATTTGAGTTCGGAATAAGAACAAATGTTATTTCCTTGTATCATATAGTGTCCTCAATTATTCCAGCAACAGAACATGAAATAATCATGCGAATAGCCCAGAATCAATACTATATACGTTAGTGCAATGTATTGCATATATATGCATATGTAAAATTGTGTATGTTATATTGTTGCTGGGATATATTCCAGGGGGCCATGTGGTGTGAAGATGGGATCAGTTAATACGAAATACACTTTGTTTAATAAATTGAATTGAACAATTCACTACTCACAACCACATCTGCACAACTACGTACATGAAAGTTTGCTTTTTGAACATTTGCACATGGAACAAACCAATTTGCAAACATATTTAATCAATTCGGTGCACACTCTAGCCACTTCTGTTGTTGTCATCCATACAGGAACAAAAGAATCGTTAATAAATATCCACCAGAAGGAGTCACATTGGGGGGAAACTGTTTCACCAGAATCAATTCTATCACCCTTCCGGCCCCTTCTCCATCAAATTAAGTTCCGACTCTTCCGCGATTTGTTAAAAATATTCGAAGTTTTGATAGGCTGTTTATACACTGAATGTCAATACAGAAAGTATTCTCCAATAACAATCGACAGATTAGGTCTTTGTGTGTGCAAAATCGGCTGAGTGTGGTGCACATTTAGAGACGTTCATTTGTGGGTATTTCCCACGAGATTAAGCAGCAGTATGATGCTCAGATTTTATCACATTTAAATTGGGCTGGAACTTGTCAGGTTTTATGATCGAAAATGTGGTTATTATAGTGATCATACAGTGATACATGTTCCAGCCCAACTAAAAGTGTCAAGACCGATAAACTTATCAAATTGCTGCTTAATTTAAATAGGAAATGCACAAAAACGCATCATGCCTCTAAGTGTGCACAAAAATAGCTGATTTCGCATTATTATCAACAATAAGCACGAGCAAAGATCTAATCTACGGATATGTGTTTAGAAAATAGTTCTGTTTTGACATTTAGTGTATAAATGGCGGTAAAAACTTTGAAATATTTGTTTTAAATCGCGAAAGAGTCGGGACTTAGTTCGATAGAGACAGAACCGGAAAGGCAATAGAATCGATTCTTATGAAACAGTTTTCCCCCAGTGAGTCAGATGCTGGAAACTTTGCATCTATCTTACTATGTAAGTCAAAATACCAACCTGATATATACTAGTAGCACGATTTCTTTGGTGGTAACTGTTCATGTGCGCGGCATTTGCTGAACATTTCATGTCTATCTTCATTAACTGAGGTCAGGTTCGCAGATTTGTCATAAACAATCACGACGAAATGCTAAATACACTCAAATAGTGGTGATGGAACATCAAGTACCACAAAAGGATTCCTCGTAATTGACATCAAGCATTCTGTTAGCTCTGGGTAAGCTTTTCAAGTATCCCAAAATGTGCGCTTACCCTTACCAAAGAAAAAGTTGAGTTGCATCATGATATCGCATGGAAATGATGGAATATTGGAAGCACAGTTGAATTTTCTGAGCCCAATTGAATTCTACATATAAACTATGTTGCGGATAACATGGGATTTAGACTTGCCGAAAGACATTCATTGACCAATGCAAACAATTCTTGCCTGTTGATGGTGTTTCATTCAAATTCGGTGGAACTTTTGTGGTAAGCCCCAACCTTACATCGAATGCCGCTACCACGTTTCTCTCATGTTCCTGTTTTGATACTACCCTCTATTTACCTGTCCAAAACCAAGTCAATTCTTCTACAATCTGCGAGCTGCATCATAACATATGGAATAAACGTTGTGCCGATATACATTGAATAGGCAAGCCCGACGTCAGGTGTCAGTAAGTGTATCATATGCTACAAACCGATAATTCATCAATTATTGTTCACACTTTTGACACATATATTATCGTGATCATGTTGGGACATCTGCATGCTATGCTTCTTCAATGCAAATATTTGAAACTGTTAGTCTTTCGAGAAGTCTAAATACCATGTAACCTACAACATAGTTGATATGTGCAATGGGCTAAAAAAATTCAACTGTACTTCCAATATTCCATCCAATATCAGGATGCGACTCAACTTTTTCCTTGGTAAGGGTAAGCGCAATTTTGGGATGCTTGGAAAGCTTAGCTCACATAATGCTTGATGCCAATTACGAGGAATCCGTGTGTGGTTCTTGATGTTTCATCACCACTATTTGAGTGTATTTAGCATTTCGTTGTGATTGTTTATTACAAATATGTGAACCTGACCTCAGTTCATGAAGCTAGACATGAAATGTTCAGCGCTTGAACATTTATCACCAACGAGGTACACAAATGAAAATCGTGCTATATATATCAGGCTGGTATCTGGACTGTACGCCCCACAGTAGATGCAAAGTTTCCAGCACCTGACTTCTCTGGATGGAATTGATCGATTGTTTTTTTGTTACTGTATGAATGACAACACAGAAGCAGCTAGAGAGTGCACAGTGTTGATTAAATGTGTTTGCAAATCGATTTGTTCCAGGTGAAAATGTTCAAGAAGCAAACTTCCATGTACGAAGTTGTGCAGATGTGGTTGTGAGAAGTGAATTGTTCAATTCAGTTTATTAAAACAAAGTGCATTTTCAAATTTTCAAAGTATTTGTAATTTGTATTTGAGGCCGGATGATGAAGATGTGTTGCAGAATACATTCCATGTGTTCCCGTTTTGAGAACCAAATTGAGTTTGACGATTATGGCGTTTCCTAATGTCGTAGTAAATCCTCTACTAAATTAATATTTTATTTGTAAAGATCTCGATATTCAAATTTTTATTCAATTGATCCAACCATATAGTAGTGTCGCAAATAGAAATGAAGACATCAGAGCCATTCATGGTTCATTTCTAAGCATTTACAGAATGAAACCCTGTCTGAGAATAATTTTGCTCACATATTCTACCTCACATTTCTACAAGAACAAACTATACTACTTCGCCTTTAGTGTGCATGACTCTTCCACAGAGGTTATTCCATCGAATAATCAACACATTGTTGATATCTTCTCTTATATTATCTCGAAAATTGTAAAGTATTTAAACAAAAATAAGGAAAAAAACAAACATTTCCATGTTTTGGCCGCCATTTTGGCATCCATCTTGAATAATTGTGGCCATTTATCAACTAAAAGTGGGATCTGTTATTCGATAAGCACGATTCTTATATGAAAGTGTCAATGACACTGTAGCTCAACTTGGAAAGGGAATAATTTAATGTATTACAGTCAATGGAGCGATTAGGAATGTGGAAAGTTGAATGTCTAATACTAGTTTATAGACATGAAGAGAAAAGTAAAATCCAAGATGGCTGCTGGCGGCCATGTTTTAGGCCGAATGACCCCAAATTGAGTCGTTCCCATCTACATGTCATCGTTAATATCCATGACAAATTTTGTGATGATCAGACTAAAGGTACGACCTGCAGCCCGTGCTAAAGAATTTAGTCATACAAAGAGTAAAATCCAAGATGGCTGCTGGCGGCCATGTTTTTTGACCGAATGACCCCAAAATGACTAGTTCCCATCGTATACATGTCAATATTAACATTCATGCCAAATTTTATGATGATCAGAGTAAAGGTACGAGCTGTAGCCCGTGCTAAAGAATTTAGTCATACAAAGAGTAAAATCCAAGATGGCTGCTGGCGGCCATGTTTTTTGGCCGAATGACCCCAAAATTACTCGTTCCCATCTATATGTCAATATTAATATCCATGACAAATTTCATGATGATCAGACGAACAGTACGACATGTGGCCTGTGATAATGGATTAAATTTTGAAATCCAAGATGGCCGCTGGCGGCCATGTTTTTTATTCAAATGACCCCAAAATGACTCGTTCCCATCTATATTCCAATTTCAACAGCCATGACAAATTTTATGATGATCAGACTAAAGGTACGACATGTAGCCCGTGCTAAAGGATTTAGTCATACAAAGAGTAAAATCAAAGATGGCTGCTGGCGGCCATATTTTTTGGCCGAATGACCCCAAAACGACTCGTTCCGATCTAAATGTCATTATTAACATTCATGACAAATTTTATGATGATCAGACTAAAGGTACAACCTGTAGCCCGTGCTAAAGGATTTAGTCATACAAAGAGTAAAATCCAAGATGGCTGCTGGAGGCCATGTTTTTTGGCCGAATAACCCCATAATTACTCGTTCCCATCTACATTTCAATATTATCATCCATGACAAATTTCATGATGATCAGACGAACAGTACGACCTGTGGCCCGTGCTAATGGATTAAATTTTGAAATCCAAGATGGCCACTGGCGGCCATGTTTTTTGTCCGAGTGACCCCAAAATGACTCGTTCCCATCTACATTCCAATTTCAACAGCCATGACAAATTTTATGATGATCAGACTAAAGGTACGACCTGTAGCCCGTGCTAAAGGATTTAGTCATACAAAGAGTAAAATTCAAGATGGCTGCTGGCGGCCATGTTTTTTGGCCGAATGACCCCCAAAATGACTCGTTCCCATCTACATGTCATTATTAACATTCTTGACAAATTTTATGATGATCAGAATAAAAATACGACCTGTAGCCCGTGCTAAAGAATTTAGTCATACAAAGAGTAAAATCCAAGATGGCTGCTGGCGGCCATGTTTTTGGACCGAATGACCCCAAAATTACTCGTTCCAATCTGCATGTCATTGTTAATATCCATGACAAATTTTGTGATGATCAGACTAAAGGTACGACCTGCAGCCCGTGCTAAAGAATTTAGTCATACAAAGAGTAAAATCCAAGATGGCTGCTGGCGGCCATGATTTTTGGCCGAATGACCCCAAAATTACTCGTTCCCATCTACATGTCAATATTATCATCCATGACAAATTTCATGATGATCAGACGAATAGTACGACCTGTGGCCCGTGCTAATGGATTAAATTTTGAAATCCAAGATGGCCGCTGGCGGCCATGTTTTTTGTCCGAGTGCCCCCAAAATGACTCGTTCCCATCTACATTCCAATTTCAACAGCCATGACAAATTTTATGATGATCAGACTAAAGGTACGACCTGTAGCCCGTGCTAAAGGATTTAGTCATACAAAGAGTAAAATTCAAGATGGCTGCTGGCGGCCATGTTTTTTGGCCGAATGACCCCAATGACCCCAAAATTACTCGTTCCGATCTGCATGTCATTGTTAATATCCATGACAAATTTTGTGATGATCAGACTAAAGGTACGACCTGCAGCCCGTGCTAAAGAATTTAGTCATACAAAGAGTAAAATCCAAGATGGCTGCTGGCGGCCATGATTTTTGGCCGAATAACCCCAAAATTACTCGTTCCCATCTACATGTCAATATTATCATCCATGACAAATTTCGTGATGATCAGACGAATAGTACGACCTGTGGCCCGTGCTAATGGATTAAATTTTGAAATCCAAGATGGCCGCTGGCGGCCATGTTTTTTGTCCGAGTGCCCCCAAAATGACTCGTTCCCATCTACATTCCAATTTCAACAGCCATGACAAATTTTATGATGATCAGACTAAAGGTACGACCTGTAGCCCGTGCTAAAGGATTTAGTCATACAAAGAGTAAAATTCAAGATGGCTGCTGGCGGCCATGTTTTTTGGCCGAATAACCCCAAAATGACTCGTTCCCATCTACATGTCATTATTAACATTCTTGACAAATTTTATGATGATCAGAATAAAAATACGACCTGTAGCCCGTGCTAAAGAATTTAGTCATACAAAGAGTAAAATCCAAGATGGCTGCTGGCGGCCATGTTTTTGGACCGAATGACCCCAAAATTACTCGTTCCCATCTACATGTCAATATTAACATCCATGACAAATTTCATGATGATCAGACAAACAGTACGGCCTGTAGCCCGTGCTAATGGATTGAATTTTGAAATCAAAGATGGCTGCTGGCGGCCATGTTTTTTTTCCGTATGACCCCAAAATTAATCATTCTGGTCTAAATGTTGATGTCAACAGCTATGACAAATTTCATAATGATCCGACCAAAGGTACGACCTGTAGCCTGCATTGTTGACGCCTTACGTACACACGTACACACGCGCACACGTACACACGGACGACGGACGACAAAGCCATGGCAATAGCTCAAACTTTACAAAGTAAAGTTGAGCTAATAATAGGGTGGAATTCGTTATGTTTAATATATAAAATTGAGAAGCAAAGCTATTAGGTGTACCACCGTCAAACCGGTGGCCATCTTGGACGCCATCTTGAATTTCCGGCTCTACGTCGGTCAAAAAGTTGGTTCTTGAGAAAATTCCTAGACTAGAAATGCTGTCCAACAAGATATTAAAAAATGGCGCTTTTATCCGACTTGTATTGATCAAAACGCTAACTACCTACACTATATACCTTATAGGGTACAATATTGCAGCAAAATGATTGTTCTATTTATGTATTCTATTTTTCTGATATTTCCCCTTTCTTGTCTGTGACTGGACAGTCATGTTCAATTAATTTTTTCGTGGTCTCTTATGGTAACAGGGAAGGTATTTGCACTGTATAAGGTTGACCCATGTATCAAAATGAAGGGCATTATTCCATGAATACTATTCTTCTGTCATTATATTTTATTATTCTAAAATAACTTCATTTGTTGGCAAGTTAAATTCCCCATTCTGGGAGTTAAAAACTGTATGTTATATTTAGGTAATTGTTGATTTTCTCAGCAAAGTTTCCATGAAGTGTGTTGATTCACCAAGTGACAAGAGACACTCTTTATATTTAGCTCAGCCGTGAATAGTGTGTCTGTCATAGTGGGTTAGCATCACCAAATTCATCATCTGGGTACCTCATTAGGCTTAGAATAGACCTCAACTGCTATGGGAGACCAAGGATCATATTGAAGTTCCCAAGTTAAAGTTGGTGATATTCAACCATTAGTTTTTATCTTCTGAAAATTAGGGGAAATAAAAACAGAACACAATGGAAAAAGTTACTAAATATAATGTTAATTTCAGAATATAGATACTTCCCAGAAGATGAGGACTAAGCAGAATGAGGTCCCCAGAGGATGAATTTGGTGATGCTAGCCCACTGTGTGGGGTAGCATCACTAAATTCACATTCTGGGGACATTATTCTGCAAATGTCAGACACACTATTTCAAGGCTTGATGGCCAATTGCATGGTGATTGAGCAAAAAAGAGCATCAACAATAATAATTGCAAGGGAACATTTTCACCCTGCACCAAAACTGCTAATAACATATTGTTCCTGAAGCAAGCATGATTTACACACAAGACATCCAGTGTCCCAAACGTAAGAAGCCATGAAATAATATGATGGAAAACGTCCTGAGATGCTGTAGGAAAATGTGGTTATATATTATTCTGTCCATCAGAACAGTCACACTCCTGAAGAATTCTCAATCCTGTCACAATGCGATTAATCTTGCAACTTAGATCAGGAGCGAATCACTTCTTGGAAGCAACACAGTAGTAACATCTATCTGCCTTGTCACGCTCACACAACAGTAACATCTATCTGCCTTGTCGTGAAGCAACAACACAGTAGTAACATCTATCTGCCTTGTCGCGCTCACACAACAGTAACATCTATCTGCCTTGTCGTGCTCACAGTTTTCGGTCGGCAGAAATCTGTCGTCTAGTGATAATTGTGTCTGATTTGCAAGCCTGAATTTAGTGTGTCTGTCATTTGCAGAAGGAGGTCCCACAGGGTGAATTTAGTGATGCTATCCCGCATAGTGGGCAAGCATCACCAAATATAACTTTTGGGAACCTCATTCTGCTTAGGCCTCAACTGCTATGGGAAACCTAGGATCAAATTGAAGTTACCCAATTGCAGGGTTCACGCTGCCCATTGCCAATTTAGCAAATTGCTATAAAAAAAATGAAATGGCTCCAAAAAAATCCAGATTGGCTACAAAAAGTGGCACCTTGCTTTTTGGCATTTGGCAATTGGTACCCATCGGGCATATAATAAAGCTTGCAGTGAATCGGTTGGAAACAAAACACACATCGATATCCGGTCGCGACATAGCTAAATGGGTCACAATTGAAAGGGTATAATAGATTCGCGGCTTATGTCAGATTGACTTATTTTATCGCTGTGGTGAAAGAGTTTCGAATTTCTACTCGGCAATAACACTAAGTACGGCTATCGACTCTAATTTGACAAACATTAGCCAAACAAAGGGCTTCCTGGAGTCTACATCGTAAGGAAGCTGTGTATTGATAGTAGGTGTTAGATAAATTATCATAAATATGTCCTTCGTAACTCAGCTTTCACAAACTGTGACATAGTGCAAATATGAATCGTAAGCGCAAGTTAGATTTCAGCAACAATGCATCAGATACGCAACATCCTTCTAAAATGAAGAAAGTTACTGATTTCTTCGGACATTCAGACATTACCGATAGTCCAAATCCAAATTCAAAAGTGGCACCAAAAAATATTGGTCGGAAAAAAGTGGCAACAGAAAGTATAAAGTGGCTATAAAAATAATGCAATTGGCACCTGGGAATTTTGGGCCAGCGCGAACCCTGCCCAATTGAAGTGATGTTCACCCATCAGTCATCTCGATTACCTTACTCGTATTTAAATTTTGCGCAGTACTATTTTTCGGGCATCCATCGGTGCGCGAATTTAAAACTGAGCGAAAAATAGTACTACTCCTCAATTTATACCAATCCGTGTGGGAAAATAGGAGGGTTATATGTTCGTGAGTTACATATACATGTATTACGGAAGATTGGAGTGATAACATTCATATTCGGACAACCAATCTGAATACCACTTAAAGCATATAAAGCGTTAAATAATTGTATAATCTTCTACGTTTGAATGCTTGGAAAAATACACATATTTCAGAGTGAAGGTGCGCGAATGCATGTCTGCATACACACAACCCTGCGTGGAGTGGCGCCGTGGTCATATAACATTCTTGTGTTATTTAATATGTGAACCCAACTATTTAAAATACAAGCAACCATATTTTTTTTCGAAAGTCAGCAGCCTACTCGGTTTTGGTTTTACTTTCAAGCACAATTCAATGATCCACATAACTGCTTAAATATCAGAATAATGTCTTGGATCATATACACCCATCTTCACCACAAACTTATAATGCTGTCATGTTCTACTTGATGTAAATTTCCGTCGTGATGGTCTTACTACACACACGTATCTGTATGAGCCATTAAGAACTGACACTGTCATTAAATACCGGGCCTTTTCTAAAAATAATTTTATCAGTTTTGAATTCGCGCAACATGGTGCGCGAATTCAAAGTGCGTGAATTTAAAACTGAGCGAAAAATAGTACTGCGCGAATTTAAATACGAGTAAGGTATGCTATTTATCTTCTGCAAATTAGGAGATCTAGAAACTGAACAGTAGTGAAAAAGTAACTAAAAACAATGTTAATTTGAGATAACAGACACTTCCCAGAAGATGAGGCCTAGTCAGAATGAGATCCCCAGAGGGTGAATTTGGTGATGCTAGCCTGCTGTGCGGGATAGATTAACTAAATTCACCCTCTGGGGACCTCATTCTGCAAATGTCACGACACACTAAATTCAGGCTTGCTGGCTTGCAGACTAACATCAGGTTGCATTGAGTGTACTTTGATGAGCTGATGATGTATCCTCATCTAATATCTCTCTGAGGGCCATTGTTGCATAGCAGGATGATGGAAGAGTAAAATGTAGCTTCAATGCATTGTGTTTTCCTTCTGGAAGATAAAATAAAATAATCCGATGTCACATGATATTTACAATTTAAAGGCTAACTTAATTTTGGAACCTCCAGAACAAATTATATAAAATATATGTCATATTATATACCAATTAAAAGAGGAAGCTCCAAAACATTGTATTATCAACTTATCCGATCAAATAAACTGTGAACATGTTGTTTTTGTTGAGGTACCATAGTGTTTTCTGTGCTTAAGTTTCATCTGGACTATACTGCAAAGTCTATTATTTTCAACGAAAGGCGAATAACTTTATATCTTAGTTCTGAATTCTGGAAGCGAAACAAGGGGGAATGTTTCTATGATATCAGGTATTTTCTATTACTCTATAGGCACCTTCTGAGACCCAGACATTCCAAACAGTGATAAATTATTGTATTTTAATCATATTTTATGTCAGAGATTGTTATTAAAACTGCATATCAATTCACTTTATAAACCAAGGTCTTCGTGATCCAATATTAATTATTTGTTTCTCAAGCAATCCCTCACTGATTTTTGAGCGCCTCATTGATCTTTTTTATTGTAAGAAATTTGTGCAAGATGCCATTCCAAGGCCATTGTTAGCATTATCATAACTGGTTCAGTGTTGTGAAATGCTAGACTAGCATATTGACCTCATTAGTAGACAAAAAGTAATACAATTGCATGTATAATACATAGCACTAGGGAGCCTGTCTATTCTATAGGGTAACCCTGTCAGTTATATAGATGAAAGTCACTTAACAGGCATCCCATAATCATACCAAGTTCTTAAACAATGATGAAGATAAACCCTTAATAGAAGAATCTTGGTCATGGGATTGTATGGTTGTATATTCTCACAAACATCACTCTAACATTATTTAACAGGAAAGTGAATTAAATACTTTTTATAACTTGAGTTAGATACTTGTTCATCGTCCTTCTCATAGGTTTTTTTCCTTCATTTATTGATTTGTTTTGGGTAAGTAAACTCAATTATATAAATTTCAGATCCCATTCAAGCATACAATATCTACCAGAGCGCACCAATCATAATTCCTTTCTGACTCTGTATGCCGTTTCTATATTTAGCGCGGGATTTTCCAAACAAAATGGAGAAAACCGATCGACCCAGAGTAAAATTTCCTATGTGCTTTGAGAACAATTCCCGCACTAAAAACTTAATGACAGAATGGAGTATCACGGCGGTAGTTTTGTTGATGATTTTCGCAAGCAACTTATCAAAATTGTACAAAATAGAACTCTTGTGTTTGACTTTCCATGCGTGTTGTCGGGACGTTGTCGTCCATGTGCGTTTAGACTTTTGTGTTGATAAAATAATCTGAGAACCAAATCACAATGTTTTGAAATATAGTTCTTCGGTTCTGGTGGGACTTTCCAAACTTAAGGTACAAAACCACACAAATTTTGTTCGATATTTTGTGTGCTTAAAAAGGGCAGCATTTTGCTTTGCTCCCTTAGTATATATTTTAATATCGCGGAAATCCACCAAATGTGGGTGAAATGTCGCCGGTAGCAGCGGTCTTACCGAGTCATCAAGGGAGGTAAACCTTGCATGGAGTTTGTCATGCATATTCAAGCCACAACCATCCTGACAGGTGGGGTAAAAAATAATAACAAAAATCATCCTCCCTCACTGATATGAAAAATAAATTGCATGAGAAACAATTAACTCTGGATGGCCTAAATTGTCAAATGCTGTCATTTTTAAAGGATTTTAAATACATATAGGTTATCACCACCATGTGTGTTTCCGAGATCCATATTCAACTCAAGCTGCCTTTTCTGGGCGGTATATTGTCGAGTCTGTAAGTACAAGGTGATATGCGGCCCAGAGAAGGTATCTGAATACTTGAGACTTGAATACCTATCTCGGTAACACACAAGTGGTGATAACCAGCTTTTCTTACAATTCATGTAACAGACTATTGTCTAAAAGGTATGGTATCTTATGATATATTATGTTGTTGTGAGTATAGATAATGCACCCCATCGTTGATGTTGTGGCATGTCACCATCAAGACTGACGTCATCAACGATTCAGTGTGTCAAAATAGATCCGAATAATCATATGCACTTTATCAAAACAATACTTATTTGTGAAATGCAACCAATATTATTTTGTATTTTCGACATTGTCATCCCAAACGACTCAATTGAATGGATATAATAGATGTTTTAGCCCAATATTGCGAAAATAATAGGACTAATTTATGCCAATTGGCCCTTAATCATATTTTGTTTACAAATGAAGCGAGTCTCTGCACAGCTCATGTGCAGTCACTGTTGCCATCCAGGATACGACTTGTTGCCATACAGGATACAAGATAGGAAACTAGGCGTTTCGCGTCTATTTGAGGAAAATTAGCTAAATTGTAAAATAAAAGATATTATGATAGTATTCATGTATGTTCAAAGAATTATCATTTCTTAAGATATTTGTGTGGGTGGATTCTGCAAAATCCCTGGTTGCTTTATGTCATACATCAGAAAAGTTATAGGGTGACAAACACTTCATTAAACTAAACTAGTTGATCTTAAGGGTGTTCAGTCAAGACAGGTTTTACTTATAAGAACCCTGTCATGATAGGAACCCAACGCAGGCAACACAATGTGATTGCACCTTAATAACCCTTTCATGAAAGGAGCTTCCTGAATTTTTGCGAAAACCCTGTGCCAATGCATTCTATTATATATGCGAGTCGATTACAGGTCGCCTCACATATCTAAGAGAATGCATTGGCCTAACAAATTTATATATATATATATATATTTCTTATTTTTTATAATTGTTAAAAATGTAAGAAAAAATGAAAACAAAATTGTTAACTCTTTCGCTGCCACCCGCCACCACAGACGTACCCCCCAGTGCCACGCATCCTGTACATATATCCATGTATTTCATGCATATATGGGTAATACATTATATCTCAAGCAGTTTCTAATATAATTAGTTGAAACTGCACATGTATATAAACATAGGTATACCCTGTCGAATGCCGCCGTGGACACGCACACCAAGGCCACGTGACATTGGCGGCCATTTTGGATTAGTGGCTATTTGCCGGTATATGTACAGTTTGTGTGGGTATGAATGGGTGTGTTGTTTGTTTTCTAATTTTCAACCCAATTATACGATGTCCAACAGTAAGGTACACGGGTGTAACCTATATGAACCCACTTTGGACATAAAATAGGTCACGTGACCTTGGCATCCATCTTGGATTTATGCATGTTGCCACCTATTTGTAGCAAAATGGGATACAATGGCGCACTTTGTTGAGTTCGTGCTTTTGTTGCTTGAATATTCCCTGAGAGGTACAATTCCAAACATAGATATATATAATATAACCATACCCATATGTATATATAACTGCAGGGGGACATATGACCCTGCTCCGCCCCTTATAAGTCACGTGATCTTGACGGCCATCTTGAATTTCAGGAAAATAGGGTTTTATGTGAATTATATGGGTCACGCGGGCGTACGCATGGTCAACTCACCAGCATAATTAATTTAGTTGCCTGTTATCACCACTGGAAAACGATACAATAGACAAGGGTTGTTTAAAACCAGTAAATGTGTATTATAAATAATAGGTATAGGTATCTTATGCGCCGCAGGCGCCCCTCGATCATTAGAGTATAGAGGTTAGTTACCCACCCGCCACCCATAGTATCTTATGCGCCGCAGGCGCCCCTATAGAGGCTACTGCCCACATAAATAATAGGTATAATTATCTTATGCACCGCAGGCGCCCCTCGATCATTAGAGTATAGAGTTTAGTTACCCACCCACCTCCCCATCCCGCCACCCATAATATCGTATGCGCCGCAGGCGCCCCTATAGAGGCTACTGCCACATAAATAATAGGTATAAGTATCTTATGCGCCGCAGGCGCCACTCGATCATTAGAGTGTAGAGGTTAGTTACCCACCCACCTCCCCATCCCGTCACCAATAGTATCTTATGCGCCGCAGGCGCCCCCATAGAGGCTACTTCCACATAAATAATAGGTATAAGTATCTTATGCGCCGCAGGCGCCCCTCGATTATTAGAGTATAGATGTTAGTTACCCACCCACCACCCCATCCCGCCACCCATAGTATCTTATGCGCCGCAGGCGCCCCTATAGAGGCTACTGCCCACATAAATAATAGGTATAAGTATCTTATAGGCGCCACTCGATCATTAGAGTATAGAGGTTAGTTACTGACCCACCACCCCATCCCACCACCCATAGTATCTTATGCGCCGCAGGCGCCCCTATAGAGGCTACTGCCCACATAAATAATAGGTATAAGTAACTTATGCGCCACAGGCGCCCCTCGATCATTAGAGTATAGAGGTAATAACAATAACTTCTTCAGTCCTGAGTCTTTTGCGAGCAGCCATTTTCGACTGATAACCACGTGCTAACAACAATGACGCAATATTCCGGCTCTGACTGTAACGTCAGAAATAGCATGACCTTGAGGACATTGTCGCTTTAAATTGTTCGCGCGTAACAGTACTACAGATAAATACATTGTACACTGTCAAACATGCCGGAAAGAATAGAGTTATATCCCATACATTAGACTACATACCAAATTCGCAAAAATGTGCGATTGGCAGCGTCTACGAAGTTCGCATTTATGCGCGTTTGGCAGCGAAGGAGTTAAAGAATGTAAGAAATAGTGATAAAAAATGATAAAAATTGTTAAAGAATGTAAGAAAAAATGATAAAAGTTGATAAAGAATGTAAGAAAAAAATAATACAAAATGATAAATTTGTTATAGAATGTATGAAAAAAATGATAAAAATGATAAAATTGTTAAAGAAAATAAGAAAAAATGATAAAAATTGTTAAAGAACGTAAGAAAGAATTATAAAAAATGATGAAAATTGTGAAAATAATGTAAGAAAAAATGATAAAAGGTGATAAAGAATGTAAGAAAAAATAATAAAATTGTTAAAGAATGAAAGAAAAAATGATAAAATTGATAAATTGTTAAAGAATATAAAACATATTATAAAAATTGTTATAGAATGTAAGAAAGAATTATAAAAAATGCTAAAAATTGTTAAAGAATGTAAGAAAAAATTGTTAAAGAATGTAAGAATAATTGATAAAAAATTGTTAGGCCAATGCATTCTCTTATTTATGTGAGGATCTATAGTCGACTCACATATATAAGAGAATGCATTGGCACAGGGGCTTTAATTTGTGCCAGCACAACTCCAACCATGAAAGGGTTAAGAACACATTACCAACATGGTAACCAGCAACAGTTTACTGCCTTTTTAAGTATAGTGCATGACATAAGAGGAGCTAGTTAGATAACTATGTAATACCAGAGACAGGGGAAGGCAACTCTTCTTTTCTCAGGATGTCAAGGTCACTTTGTATTAGTGGAATAGTGTTGTCATCATAGCTCACAGTTTCCGAGGTGACATCTTCAGGTCTGATGAGTACTTTCCGGTAAGAGCCAGGTAGTGAGAAATCTCTGTAATTAGTAAAGTTACGGAATCAGTGAAGATCATATTTTCCATCATGACCTGGGACGTGGGATGGTAAAATCTCACCAGATATTGCGGCCGGACACGAGGCTTGCCAAATATCTGGCCCCGAGGGTGAGTTTTTCCATGCCCACATCTCAGGTCATGATGGATAATTTTTCTCCCAACCCAAGAGCCTAGCTCATTCTGATTTTTTTGTTTTATACCAATCCTTGGCACATTTCAGTAGGTTCACAACCGTACATTTGGGGAGAAATCTGATGTCTGAGAAATGGATGATTTCGGTATACACCATAAGTATATGTTGGAAAAACAAAGCCTGAGCGAGCAGGTCTAATATGTTTGAGTGAAATCAACATGGCTTGTGAATACAACATTTCTAAGTCACATCACTGCACCTGGCATTGCATGAATTCCGAGAAGCACACATATTGATATGAAGACTTTACAACTAGACTAACTGTGTTTTGCCATGGGAAATGTCCCTGCCGGAATCATTAGAAAAGTGAACATGTTTATATGACAGAAACATGTTAGTTCAACGATTTATTCCAACGATGAACATTTTTCAGAGAGTGGAATTATTTCATTCGTCATTTGAGACATGTCTGATCAATTACATGTTACAAAATGTACAAGTACTGCTCATTTCGCTTTGGGGAATTGGCCTTTCATTTGCATTTTCAAGTGGGCTTTTACTGAAGGTTCTCTTGAGTTTAAAGTGATGTGAAACACTCCAGTAGGGTGATCAAATATAAATTGAGAATAATCTTGTTCAAAGTAGTTATGTTTTACGAATATTTATCCAAATTGACACAAACACCGTCATTCTTATATATTAATTAAATGCAATGACTCTCGACGGCGAAATCATTTGTGTCAGTTTATCACCGATAGTTGCGTCCCGAATCAAGATGTAAATATTTACAATTGAGCTTTGTTCAGACGATGTTTTCTATGGAGCGGTATGGTCGATTTCTTTGAAATTGTCTGCGATTTTAGTAGAATTCTACATTCCTCCAGTTAACATGGTGCCTGAGTACTAACATATCAAGTTCACACACCTGAACAAGTCCATAATATGTCTTTAACCAGTTGGAGGCAGATTTCCATTTTCATTAGCGTCCACGAATTTGTGCTTATTCTATTGACATGAAACGTGAAGTGTTACTGATGGTCACCATTGTTGTAGCTTACACAAGACTTGCTGATGGCTCGTTAAAATACTTCCGGCTCTTCATTATGTATGTAAATCAGCCATGTGGGTGGGATGAGACAACAGTCATGTGTGGTGTGAGATATGAAAATCACACATAGCTATCTCACATGGGCTGCCTCTGATAAAATATTCGGTCATATGCACTTTGGCCAAAAATGGACTAGATATATTAGAAGAATGTTGGGCACAAAATGTACAGACACAGAAAAATAGAGTTCAGAAAGGACAATATATCAGCAAATACATGTCAAATTAATCCCAATTTTCTGTTGGCTGATCGCCAGAGAAAACTTACTTGTAATAAATGTCTTAACAGTTTCATGATGGGAGCTATGCTGGTGCATTAAAGATCACTGTCCAGATAGTATTTACAAACTTGAAAGTCAAAGATTGATCTCACAATTGCGGGTGTAAAATTTCTCAAGTGAATATCTGCCAACTAAAAAAATTTAGCCACATAACATAACCTTGGACAAACTTTATAAAGTGTGTTTCATGTTTGTGTATGCAGAATGTTGGTTCCCATTTTCGATGAAATGATTCCAGTAAATCATAAACATTGCCAAAAACAGTGCACAAACATTTAAGAATAGTGACCAGGATTTAGGCAAATTGGGTTGCCAAGGTTGAATTCATTAATTATAGTGTGGTCGTGGTACGCAAAAAAAGGGGTCAACCCAGAAGAAATTGGTATAGAAGCGATCTCGGTGTCATTCAACGCGGGAGAATCTCTGCTACAACATATCCAAAATCCGCTAAAATCCGCTTTGGGCAAAATCCAGGATCCAAGATGGCGTCCAACATGGCCGCCTTTAGTCAAAAGAGATTCTGACTGAGATTAATTTGACATAATGAGAACAAATGTTGCCATATTAATACAAATGTATACAGTTTTGCGAAGGTAAAGTATTATGCCACATATCTATAGAAAAAATGGAACCCCTCGCCCCAGATGGCTGCCAAAATGGTGGCCTAAACTCGAAAATTTGAAATTTTTGCCTAATATCTTAAAGATCAATTCCTGTTGTTTGATAATGGTTCAGACTGGCGACATTGATTAGTCATATTCATGTTAATTCATCATTGGAGCAATGAAAGATACCATAAATGGGGTCCCAGCCTCATATACACCCTCAAAAATTTGATTTTACAGAACGCAGTATAAAATTCCACAAAAATCGCCATTGGGATTCCAGTCGTATATCAACAAGAAATGGACAGAACTGTACAATGTAAGTTGGGCATACCATTATCTATAATTACTTCAATTCAATGAAACCCAAATTGGCACTTTGTCTTAAAATGGCTGCCAAAATGGCGGTCAAAATATGGAAAATGGCAGATATTTAGAATGGTCGTCAGAGGGTTAGACCCAGAAGGAATTGGTAAAGAAACGGTTTTGTTGTCATTCGACACGGGAGAATCTCGTGTATAACATATCCAAAATCCGCTAAAATCCGCTTTGGGGAAAATACAGAATTCAAGATGGCGTCCAACATGGTCGCCAATAATAATGAAAATGGCAAATATGTAGTTATTCACGAAAACCCATTCGACAAAACGCCAATTCGGCACCAAAACACATCATTGATTGAAATCAATGTTTTTTGTGGGTATGAGTAGCCAATCACGATTCAAAATGCTAAGATGGCTACCAAAATGGCCACCGAAAATTGTCGAAATTTAAGTTCTGCTCAGAGGAAAGCCGAAACAACACTTCGGTTGTGAGCTAACAATGACAGACCTATTAAACATGTTGCCAATAATCTACTACCACAATCAGTTCAGCCCGAAATGTTCCAACTAAGCAGTATCTACTGCAGGATCCAACACGATGTCCACTTATTACAAGGGACTATCTGGAAATTAATTAAAAAGAAATTAAATTGCTACGAATCTGGATTATTTGAAAACACAGTGTCAACATTTCTACTTATAACGACTATTCGGAACATCAAATATATGGGCATCGGTGGTCTAAGTCCGGAAGCATCAGGCTATAATAGGTTTTCCAGTGCTGGCGAAAGTGAAAAGGACAGGAGGGTAAAGCGAATAATCTGGGGTTTACTTAATTGGTGGGCAAGTTGGTTATCGGAGCTGGGGAGTTTCAAAGTAAAATTATTTTCTTCAATATCAAGAGGAAAAATGAAAATTCGCACGTACATTGTATACCCTTCAAACTTTATGTGACAATTCCGTGTCATGCGATTGTGGGTATATACATGTGGATAGAAACATTCTAGTACATATATAGACGCACCTATATCTTCTACACATTTAGTGAATTTCATCAATGATATGTGACACAATGTGCGTCACGGCTGGATCTGACCCGTAGGCGTAAAGGTATCAACCATTTAGCTTGATTAACTGGCATTTCAAGGTTGTCATTGGATAGAAATGCCACATGAACATGGTGATTAACAACATGTTTGTCTAAGAACTGTGAACAATGAACATGTTATTTTCCGGATGTTAGACAATCAAACTGCCACATAAGGCGTTCATCCATGCTCATCAGAGCACGAAATATGTGCAAATTAATGACACGAAAACTATTTCATGCGGACGACGTACTCTAGACCTACATCCAACGTCATTTCCTATTAACTTTTATTGTTTGTACGGACGGTTTCGAGGTTTGAAAATCCCGCTTGTCCAAGAAAACCTCCACATACTTACGGAGTCGATGTGTAAACAATGTATGGGGATAGTTTCTTCATACATATATGTATTTGGCATACGTATTTTCTAGAACATAAGAGATCACCATTTACCGGAGAGTTGATATCTGGGAAGAGATCAGAGTAAAACTACTTTTCTTACATGTCGAAATGGGGAATCCATGGGCTACATTTAGTTCCAGCTTGAAACTTGAAAATGATGGCCGAGCCCGAATAGTTCATATTTCGTCGCATCAGTGCTATAATGTAACCCACATTTTCAACTTTGAAGGTTGAAGTTTTTAGACAACATTTCTCCTAATGTTGACAAAGCATGACGTATTGTTGTATTTATCCCAATGAAAACTGACATTAGCTGTTCATTGAACCACATATTGTTTTCTGTTTATTCCCTCGTTTTCTTTTAAAAAACAATAGCTTTTTTGGAGATATGACATTTTGCGTATGCCAGCGACGATTCGTTTCCGTGCTATAATGAAGATGTGCTAATAAATGCAGATTAAGCTAAATATGGTGGCAATCGCATGTGTCTATGAACTAAAAAGTGCCTATTCTACACTATGAAAATTCACCCATGTGCATCATCATACAGAAATGTGTGGAACAATCACAAAATTTAAATCACCAAATGATCACGTGACTAACATGGAGATACTGCCATATAGCACACATTTTAGAATTCACAAACACAAAACAGAAGTCACGTGGACAACATGAAGCGTCCGATTGGCTGCTGTTGGACATATGACCTCATAGCACGAATAATTGTAAAGATAGCTGGAGATACGACATTTGCTTCACTGGTTTGTGCGAATATTTGTCATCCAATGCAAGGACAGTTTGGCCCATCGGATTGGATTTTTTCTCACGATTCGAATGGTATCAAATACTCATTTCCCGCCATAATGGATATACGACATTATAGCACTGATGAGTCGAGATTTTGTCAACCCGCGGGAAGCCACCAAAAGATTGAAAATAAATAGTTTTGATGTATATGAGCCAACTATCAACTG
Organism: Siphonodentalium dalli; assembly: GCA_032622095.1. Classification (NCBI taxonomy): domain Eukaryota; kingdom Metazoa; phylum Mollusca; class Scaphopoda; order Gadilida; family Siphonodentaliidae; genus Siphonodentalium; species Siphonodentalium dalli. Next base: position 126,462,861 of record CP136061.1, on the reverse strand, counting down.
CATCCACCACTCACAACTTCCATTATATGATAAGCTGGGCAGCGTCTACCATTTTCGTTTTGGAAGCCATATTAGATAAAATTTATTGTTTCTTTTGGTCTATTTGAGATGGAATGTTCACAAATAAAAGAAACGATCAATTATTTTGTAGACAAGATCTGCTCATCCCTAAATATCAAATGTGACCAGAACCCCAAAGTCGATTTTGGTTAAATTTCATACCGCATTCGTTATAACTTATTAGTGAAGGACCGGAGTAAACTATGATCTAATCTATTAGAAATGTCATTGCTGTAATGATCATTGAAAGAATATACCCATTGTTTCCCAGTTCAGAGAGCAACAAGTGATAAACAGAAGTGATAGAAAATAGTATTTTTCACATCGGGTGGCCATTTCTGGTACTGATTTTTAAGTTTTTACATAGAGCTAGCATAATGGCATCATAAAGAGGTATACATTCGTATTTATTTAGTCAATTTTATTCATCAACCACTACTTATAATGGATTGAATGACACTGTGATCAATATCCGCCATTTTCCATATTTTGACCGCCATTTTGGCAGCCATTTTGAGACAAAGCGCCAATTTGGGTTTCATTGAATTGGAGTATTTATAGATATTGGTATGCCCAACTTACATTGTACAGTTCTGTCCATTTCTTGTTGATGTATGACTGTAATCACAATGGAGAGTTTTGTGGAATTTTATACCGCGTTCTGTAAAATCGAATTTTTGAGGGTGTAGATGAGTCTGGGACCCCATTTATGGTATCTTTCATTGCTCCAATGATGAATTAACATGAATATGACTAATCAATGTCGCCAGTCTGAACCATTATCAAACAACAGGAATTGATCTTTAAGATATTAGGCAAAAACTTCAAATGTTCGAGTTTAGGCCGCCATTTTGGCGGCCATCTGGGACGATGGGTTCCATTTTTGCCATAAACAGGTGGCACAACATTTTACCTTTGCAAAAATGTATACATTTGTATACATATGACAACATTTGTTCTCACTGTTATCGAATTAATCTCAGTCAGAGTATCTTTTGACTAACGGCAGCCATGTTGGACGCCATCTTGGATCCTGAATTTTGCCCAAAGCGTATTTTAGCGGATTTTGGATATGTTATACACGAGATTCTCCCACGTCGAATGACACCAAAACCGCTTCTATACCAATTTCTTCCGGGTCGAACCCTCTGACGACCACACTATTAACTTTCAGCAGTATTTTCAATTGGTTCAAATAAGCTAAACCAATGGAAAATACTGCTGAAACAAAATTAATGATTATTAGAAAAGATTATTGACATCTCAAATGAATTATATGCATTGCTGTATTTAAAAAAATAATATATCTTATTGTTCCAACATAGCGATGCATACAATTAATTTGGGATGTCAATAATCTTTTTAGTAAGTGAGCACATATAGAGCGAATTATACATACTTGATACTATGCCTCATATTATCGATATCCAGGCCATCAGCTTTGAGCAGTTCTGCATACCATTCTCTAACTAGGGAAACAGAAGTCAATCAGGTCACTATAGGAAGAATTGAATAGAATATAAAAACTGATAAACCTACAGCAAAAACTTCTGGTAAAAAATTCATACATGAAGAGAGGCCAATGTAGGATTCATGGTTAGAAATGCTTTATATCTGCCCGGCAAGACCGAAAATTTCTTTGAAACTCATTTTGAAATTTGAAGACACATTATGATTCCCAAAAAGAAAAAGAAAACACGAAAGAAATATTTCACTTAAAAGTGTTTTAACACATTCACTGCCAACAACTACTGGGTGATTCCATCCTGTATGCCACAATTGTATTGCATGTTTGCCGAGAGTAGTTGATATATTATGTATGTAGGAGCGATGGTTCCACGGATAGCGGGTTATATGATGCTGAAACGTAACATAATACTACTACGAGATAACTCGTAGTCGGCAACTGGCATGGAATTTACCAGTGTGTCATCGCTGGTTCCAGCTTCGAGTTATCTCGTAGGTAAATAAATATTACACTTTTGATGGCTTAGATAATGTAGAGAGCTATGCGAGTGCAAGAGTATCGTGTATATGACACAGTAAATGCATTTATGTATAAACCCTGGTACAATCTACATCATCTAAGACGTTGAAAACATAATATTTATTTACCTACGAGATAACTCGTAGCTGGCACCAGCGATGAGTACTGGTAAATTTTGTCCCAGGTGCCAATTACAAGATATCTCGTAGTAGCTTTATAACATGTTTCAGCATTGTATATATGCCACAAAATCAACTAAAATTATGTTAGACACGATAAATAAATTTATATATAAACACTTGTACACTCATTGCCAAGGAACTGAACTTGCATGCATGGGTAAACAAGCCACATGTATTCGCTTGTGCATAGACTATATACAGGGCTGCACCCCTTGATCTGGATGCGGGAAGCGTTGTATTTGAAGCCATTCTAATTATTCATATATAATCGATGGGATCGTTGGGTATGTATTGACGTGTAAACTTACGTTGCTTGTGGTTTCTGTTATTTATATGGTATGGATACCACTACGATATAACTCATAGTAGCAGTCCCCATGGAACCATATACTATGAGTTAACTCGTAGTGGCAGCGAACGTGTTAAAAGATAGTTTTCCAATAAAAAATATTGTACGGTTCTAGAAAATAGTAACATTTCCAGTCCCAATTTGTGGAAAATACCAGTGACAAAAATTCCTGATGACTGGTTTCCCTGACGGAAAATTTTAATTTTATTCCTCTGAATCAATTCAGAAATTTCAGGGAAGAAATACACCAACTTTAAACAGACATGGCTCGTTCAAACCCCAAAATTACATATACATTAATTTGGTAAAAGGTATCTCAAAACAAATATACCCGGAAGATTTCCGAACAAATTTGTCAATACAGCATTGAAAATATATGTCTTGTTTTTATAATTTTTAGATAAATTTGATATCGTTTCGTTGGTGCCGATTCAAATATTTAATCACCAGTCGTGTTAACATTGTATCTGTAGATGAGCTAGAAAAAAATATAGAGCTGTCCTCGCACTGAAACATTATTACTTAATATTTTCTTAATATTTTTTAATTTATTAAAAAAGAGAAAGCAGTGTGTGAAGTTTTTTAATAGGTTCATGTTAAGATAATACAATATATCTTTTCGGGACATTCTGTTTCCAATTCCAAATTTCAATGAATGAAATTGGCACCATTTTTGTAGTTGTATTTTTCTATGATGTCAATGTGTCTTTCTGTGACATATAATGCTCGTAGAAAGGTTATTCCGGTATTTATCGACCTATTTTGAAACCGGGAAAACTTCAACAGCGAATATTATTAGATATATTTTGGAGCGAAAACTGCCATATGGCTTTAATATAAACTCAGACATGATGATGGAGAAGAGATCACATGGACCTACAATATCCAATTAAGGCCAACAATCGCTCACAGATTTTGAGGTCCTCATTCTGTCATTGGTGGGCAGAATTACAAACTTCAACAAGAGGTGGCATCAGAGATGCTGTGTCTCGTTTTCGGTGGCTTACCGCCGGTGGCTACCGCCAATTGGTGTGCATCAGTATCGGTAGACTAATTAATAGGTAAAATCGAAAAATGACTAATTAAGGGCCATAACTCCATCAAATTTTATCGGGCCAGGCTGGTTTTCGAACTCGTCCGAAATATTCTTGGCAAGTATGTCTATTCCAAATTTTAAACAAATCGGAGGACGTTTGTTGAAGTTATCGCGCTAACGAGCTAAAAATTCACGAAAAATGACTAATTAAGGGCCATAACTCTATCAAATTTTATTGGGCCAGGCTGGTTTTCGAACTCGTCCAGGATATTATTGGAAGACACTTATATACCAAATTTTTAGTTGAATCGGATAACGTTTGTTGAAGTTATCGCGCTAACGAGCTGAAAATTCGTGAAAAATGACTAATTAAGGGCCATAACTCTATCAAATTTTATCGGACCAGGCCGGTTTTCGAACTCATCCGAGATATTCTTGGGAGACACCTATATACCAAATTTCAATCAAATCGGATAATGTTTGTTGAAGTTATCGCGCTAACGAGCTGAAAATACGTGAAAATTCACTAATTAAGGGCCATAGCTCTATCAAATTTCATCGGACCAGGCCGGTTTTCGAACTCGTCCGAGATATTCTTGGGAGACACCTATATACCAAATTTCAATCAAATCGGATAACGTTTGTTGAAGTTGTTGCGCTAACGAGCCTAAAATCAGTGAAAAATGGCAAAGGGCCATAACTTTGTAATAAATGTGCGGACGAACCCGACGAACTGTCTGCAGCTTACGTGCATGGATATGTACTCACACACCAAAACTTTTTTTAATCCGTCAATAAACAGTTGAGTTATAAGCAAAACACGCCGCCCGTCCGTCTGCCGCCCGCCCGTCCGCCGCCCGCCCGCCCGTCCCTCATCAAACTATAAGTCGAGTTTTGGAAAAAAACTCGACTAATAAAATATGTAGCAGCACTTCCAGTATATAGTAATGCCCTAAATAATCGACTCCTTAACCACAGCAGAATTATGGGTAATTTTTCAGGGTTTAGTCGAAAATATGGCTTGCTGCCATTCATCGGAAAGCTCTCACAGAGTGTACATCATGATGCTATGTCTGTTATAAATTGGGTTAAATTTCATAAATAAATTTTGGGATGGCCCCTGAGAAAAGGAGACAGGGATGGGAATCTAGCAATATATTTGACCTAGCCTTTCTTTTATTTCCTACAAAACTCGACTCTGATTAATACTCACTCTCATTATCTGGGTAAATTACATCATATCCAGGTAACGGCAGGACCACGTCATATCTGGAGAACTGATCAATATTCTCAGCAGTGATAGTGGTAGGCTTTACCTTTTTCTTCGATCCATCTAAAATTCAGATCAAACTTGAAAATTAATCCCTCATATTATACCTGTTATGTTGAGAAATACTCCATATTACAGCTATAAATAACAATATTTAAATGAAAGTGTCAATGTATTTAGTCATGTTTTCCCCTCGATTTGTTAAAAAATTATAGCTTCCTGTAGAGCTCAGCCTGAAGATCCATATGATGATCGGATGAGGAAAGTGTCCTATAAGTGTGCCAAAGGTTTTAGTCATGCAAAAAGTTAAATCCAATATGGCTGCTGGCAGCCACGTTTTTCATTATCTCGAGGTGATCCCAAACATGCCTGTTAAATTTTAAAACATTTCTCCGATAAATGCAGGCTGCAGAGTGTCCTGATGGATTCAAATTTGAAATCCAAGATGGCTGCTGAGTGTATTTTAACAAATTTAGGAAAAATCCATATGAAGTTTGGTGGTGACCGAATGAGGAATGTGGTCTGTACCACAGGATTTAGTTATGTAAAGAGTAATATCCAAGATGGCTGCCGATGGCCATGATTTTCATTGAAAATCATTTAATTTGATAGCTCCCATCTAGAGGCGATTCTAAGTCTGTTAATTCTAAAAACATTTCTCTAATAAATGCGGGCAGCAGGGTGTGCCAATGATTCTAATTTGAAAACCAAGATGGCTGCTGGTGGCCATGTTTTTAATGAATTTCTGAAAAAATGGATGGCTCCCATCTGTAGGTCACCCCGAAGATTTATATGAATTTTGTTGATGATCGTATGAGAGATGTGGCTTGTAGGGTGTGCTAAAGGAAATTGTTGATGGATGCATGTATGCCCCGACGCCCTCACACACCAACAACATACACCAATGAAAGTGTCAATGACACTGTAGCTCAACTTGGAAGGGAATAATTTCATATGTTACAGTGATTAGGAATGTGTAAAGTTGAAAGGCCTAGTTATGCAAAGAGTAAAATCCAAGATGGCCACTGGCAGCCATGTATTTTTGCCGAATGACCCCAAAAAGACTCGTTCCCATTTACATGTCATTGTTAACATCCATAACAAATTTCATGATGATCCGACAAAAGATACGACCTGTAGCCTGTGTCAAAGGATTTAGTCATGTAAAGAGTAGAATCCAAGATGGCTGCTGGCAGACATGTTTTTTGGCCGAACGACCCCAAAATAACTCGTTCCCATCTACATGTCAATATTAACATCCAAGACAAATTTAATGATGATCAGACGAACACTCCGGCCTGTAGTCTGTGCTAATTGATTGAATTATGAAATCCAAGATGGCCACTGGCAGTCATGTTTTTTTGACGAATGACCCCAAAATGACTCGTTCCCATCTAGATGTCAATGTCAACAGCCATAACATATTTCATAATGATCCGACCAAAGGTACGACCTGTAACCCGTGCCAAAGTATTTAGTCATGCAAAGAACAAAATCCAAGATGGCTGCTGGCGGCCATGTTTTTTTGCCGAATGACCCCAAAATGACTCGTTCCCATCTACATGTTATTGGTTATTGTTAACATCCATGACAAATTTCATGATGATCCGACCAAAGGTACGACCTGCAGCCCGTGCCAAAGGATTTAGTCATGCAAAGAACAAAATCCAAGATGGCTGCTGGCAGCCATTTTTTTGGCCGAACGATTAGTCGTTCCCATCAGCATGTCAATATTAACTTCCATGACAAATTTCATGATGATCAGACGAACACTCCGGCCTGTAGCCTGTGCTAATGGATTGAATTTTGAAATCCAAGATGGCCACTGGCGGCCATGTTTTTTTGCCAAATGACCCCAAAATGACTCGTTCCCATCTATATGTCATTGTTAACAACCATGACAAATTTCATTATGATCCGACCAAAGGTAGGACCTGTAGCCCGTGCCAAACAATTTAGTCATGCAAAGAGTAAAATCCAAGATGGCTGCTGGCGGCCATGTTTTTTGGCCGAATGACCCCAATATGACTCGTTCCCATCTACGTGTCAATATTAACATCCGTGACAAATTTCATGATGATCAGACGAACAGTAGGACCTGTAGCCCGTGCTAATGGATTGAATTTTGAAATCCAAGATGGCCACCATGACAGCTATGACAAATTTTTAAATATCCCACCAAAGGTACGACCTGTAGCCCATGCTAAAGGAAATTGTTGACGATTCACACACACACACACGGACGACAAAGCCATGGCAATAGCTCAAACTTTACAAAGTAAAGTTGAGCTTATAATGGCAATAGCCCAAAATTGACTTTGTCAAGTTGAGCCAAAAAAGAATTATGTATTGGTGAAATCTGCATTGATTTTAAACTGTCATTGCAGGGTCAGTGTTGGTCCGCAATTTACTGTACCCAAAAGAAAATAATTTTTATTCATAAAGCTGGCTTGTATCCCATTTTTATCAGTGCAGCGATAGTACCATGTAGTTAGACATTCCTATTCCATCTTTAGTGTTTTTGGTTTACTCCCTTTACATGTGAACACCACCTGTATGTATATAGTAAAACAATGATATTTACTTTTACAGGGTCAGAATAAAATCCATTTGATATGATCATGTGTTATAACCATCCATTTGATATGATCATGTGTTATAACCATTTATATTGACCTTTAGAATCAACCTCGTCTTCTTGAATGTCTGTACTCATCAGCGTCAGGTCACCCTGCATAGCTTTCAGCCCATGTTGTTGTATCCGTCTGCTTAATATACGGTTCCATACATAACTCTGATAACTGTGTACATACATCAGCCGAGTATTCCTTGGAATCTGATTTAAAAAAACATTAAAATCAATCAATCAACTCCAACGAGCCTTAAATTGTCTTGAATTTGATAAGCATCCACACTTTGAGAATCCAATCCTCTCATAACCTTGGATGGTAAGTCGGTCTAATGGTCAAGATATGTTGATTTCAACCTCCGCTGAATACGGTACACCCATTGGAAAAGGAAGAACACAAAAATCTGAAAAATGTCAGCCAATCACAAAATAGACAGTACAAAACACATGTGAGGGACCAGGTTGACATTATTAAAACATGTTTGTTGTGACACAATGCTATGAGAAATGATGGTTCCAGATGTACCTCAAGGCATGTTAACTGAGAGCGATAATGTCACCTCATCCAAAACCATGTGCAACTTTCTGTACTTTACAAAAATAATAGCGAGCTCCGGTATTAAATGAAATAACCAAATTCAAACGATCAGTTAGAGATGTAAATGATAACTCAACATTGTGAAATGTTCGTATACAAAGAGAGTAAAAGGTTGCAGACCACATGTCCCCCAAAATGAGGTGTTTGTACAAAAAAAACGGGCATAACTCATAAAATCATTGAACCCTATCCAAATTTGAACTTGGCCTGCGTCTTCTCAAATGTGAACCACGTACAAAATATCAAGAAATTCAGTTAAATATTTCTCAAGTTACTATCCGATCAACCTGAAAACAGAGATGTCTAAGTTGAAATAGGGGCATAACTCCATCAAAATTTATCAAACCATGACCAAATTCAAACTTCTGTTAAATATTGCGAAAACATGAAATAAAGGGTGTTAATTTGGCTTGATTCTCCATTTTGTATAATAGTTCCCATTGCAACAAATGATGAAAGCTACTACAGCTAGAAAACAGATAAGGTATAACTGGTCAGTAAAGCTTGTATAGATCAAGTGCGAAAGTTTGGATACCTCATCACCTCCAAAGGAGGATGATCACATGGAGTAAAGAGTGTTAATTTGGCTTGTTTCTCCATGTTTAAACACCTGTTTCATACATTTTTAATGGCGCGTTGGAATATCCTGCCTTCTCCCTTTGTTAATAACCTGTTTCATACATTTTGAATGGCATTAGAATATCCTGCCTTCTCCCTTTGTTAATAATATGTGTTTAAACATTTTGAATAGTATTGGAATAGCCTGCCTTCTCCTTGTTTCATACATTTTGAATAGTATTGGAATATCCCGCCTTCTCCTTGTTTCATACATTTTAATGCTGTCGGAGTAAGCTTGTCTTCTCCTTGTTTCATACATTTTAATGCTGTCGGAGTAAGTTGTCTTCTCCCTTTGTTAACCCTTCCATTACTGCAGCTTCCTGAAATTTTGCGAAGACACTGTGCCAATGCATTCTCTTATATATGAGTCTCCCATAGAGAGCCTCGTATAAGAGAATGCATTGGCCAAACAATATTTACCTTATTTGACCTTGTAAGCCAGTTTATTCTCTTATATATGCGAGGCTCCCTCTGGGAGACTCGCACATATAAGACAATGCACTGACACAGGGTATTTAATGCTGCACCAGCGCAGCTCCCGTCACTAAGGGGTTAACAGTACCTGTTTCGTACATTTTGAATGGCATTGGAATATCCTGCTTTCTCGCTTTGTTAATAATATGTGTTTCATACATTTTGAATGGTATTGGAATAGCCTGCCTTCTCCTTGTTTCATACATTGTAATGGTGTTGGAACAACCTACCTCCTCCTTTGTTAATACTACCTGTTTCATACATTTTTAATGGCAATGGAGTAGCTTGTCTTCTCCCTTTATTACTATTACCTTTCATATATTTTGAATGGAACTGGAATAGCCTACCTTCTCCCTTTGTTACTAATACCTGTTTCATACATTTTGAATGTCGATGGAGTAGCTTGTCTTCTCCCTTTGTTACTAATACATTTCACATAATTTTGAATTGGTCTGGAATAGCCTACCTTACCCTTTTCTTAATAATACCTGTTTCGTACATTTTGAATGCCACTGGAATAGCCTACCTTCTCCCTTTGTTAATAATACCGGGTTCATACATTTTGAATGGTGATGGAGTAGCTTTCTTCTCCCATTGTTAATACTACCTGTTTCATACATTTTGAATGGCATTGGAATAGCCTGCCTTCTCCCTCTGCAGTGCATCAAGTATTGCTCGCTCGATGCTGCAGTACTTTGGAAACAACCTAGTGGCTTCATATGCATCTCTTTTCTCCCACCAAGATGTCCGAGCCTTCATCAAATCACCATCCTCTGCAAAGGTTTAATGAGAATCAAATTATTTGGTGATAAGCAAGTTCTCATTGCAACAAATCATGAAAGCTACAAAAGCTAGCAATGCAAATAAGGTATATCTGGTCAGCAATGCTTGTATAGAGAGCGATCCTAAATGAAAGTGTCAATTACACTGTAGCTCAACTTGGGGAGGCGTTAATAATTTTATGCTGAGCTGTCAATAGAATGATAAAGAAGGAAAGTCAAGAGTTTCAGTGAAGGGATTGTATTGTGTGAATGAAATTATTGTCATTTCAAACATTTCTCCAATAAATGTGGGCTACAGGGTGTGCCGTTGGATTCAAATGAGAAATCCAAGATGGCTGCCATGTTTTTTTTAACGGATTTGGATTTTGGAAAAATTGGCTCACAACAAATTGCTTTATGTAGAATTTAAGAAACCTGAGATAAACTTTTATGCATTAATAATAATCTTGAACTAAAAGCAAAGCCACTCCTTGTCAAAGACATCATATAAAGCACAAACACGCCAGTATAACTTGTTCATATGATGAAACAAATTGCATTGTATTTTATGGATCAGACAAAATGAAACTGTTTCACCCCTAGGATCTATCTGTAATCTCTATTAATAACACTAGAGATGTGCCTTTCCCACGTGGGACTAAGGTATACCGCCCGTTTTCAAACTGTTATTCCAATGAAGTAGCCATTACCATATTTTGGAATTGGACAATAGTGTCACTCGAAATGTACTACTTACCTGCATCTACTCAACTGTGCGAGCATATATTCAATGTCAAAAAGTTAAATAACTCAACCAATACAAGTTCAACCAAACTCAAAATCTCAGATGCACAGGTTCACATGATGATTGAAACCTGTAGCAAATTTGATTGAAATTAAACAAGAACATTCTGAGAAAACGTCTGGACAAAAAACTCTAAAATTGAAAAATGGTCATAAATCAGTCAAAAATGTTTTGACTGAACTCCAAATCACAGGTGTGCAGCTTCATAGGTGCGCAGCTTCACAGGTGCGCAGTATGATGATTGACATCTGTAGCAAATTGGATTCAGATTGAACAAGAAATTCCAGAGAAAACGTCTGGACAATCTCACACTAAATTATGTCAAAAAAGGGGGATAACTCCATAAAAACAAAAAGTCAGACAGACCTTATAATCGTAGATGCACAGGTTCCCATGTTACTAAATATCTGTGCCAAGTTTTAAAAAACTTACAAAAAAATGTAGGTATAAAAGCTCGGACAAAATTGTGTCCACCGACGGACGGACAAACAAACAAGGGAGGTATTATAACAGGAACTCTTCACAAACCTGAGGGTCTCGGTGACATTATTAGCTCCACTGCCTGTTTCCACTCAGAATGGAGGATTGCTTTACCGATTTCGTGAGTAGGAATGGATGTTGTGCCAAATCGCTGCATACCAAAATAGTTGATAAACCCATAATCTTTGAGAGATGCTAGACCTTCAGCACATTCGCCATCAATAGCTCTGAAAATGAGTGTGAACTAACTGAGTAAGTCAATCGTATGTGATAAACACAATATGAGAATGATTTCATGAGGATTTACCCCTTGTTTCACAAAAGTCAATTCTTTCGGGAAATGTCCTTGACTCAATAAAAATACCACTATAAAATATTCAGGAATTTTCAATACTTGCGCTTGTTGATTTAAAAATTGGTGTATGACCAGATATGACAGGCATATTTTGCAAATATTATGGCATCTTGTAAAGAAAGCATTCAGGCAAGTTAATTTCTTATGACATGAACATAAATACCAAGTAACCACAAATAGCAATGGGATTGTGATATTATGTTGTATGCTATGTACATCTGGTAAAAAATTCCAAAATTGCTCCAAATGAAGTGCCAAATTGTATTATTTTTTTTCATATAGAGAGCTAGTCCTAATGCTAATTAAATTTTCAGATATCAGTCTTGAATTATTTCATTAGAAAATATTGCTCTGGGCTGAAACTAGTGATGAGCCGATTGTCAAATAGAGCCGTGCGCCGATTGCCGATTATTTCAATAATTATACCAGAATATGTTATATGTGTTATATAATACATAGAATTAGAAGCAAGCAACAGCCGTAGTGATATGCCAGTACACAGTATACATAAGTGTACGTTTGGGTAAGTATATAGGTAGGTATGGGTGGGCTTGTGATCGAATACAGGCAACTTACCCATGTATTCTAGGCTATTCCACAACAAATTGTTTGAAAGTTTGTCGTAGCCACGTGCATGACGACATGTCCCCGGCCCGTTTTTGATACCAATTCATCAAACAGCATTTTTCTTTGATCCCAATTCAAAGAATCACATCAAAGGAAATGAGCCGACTGAACTAGTTGCAAGTTACACCATGTTCATGTCAATTTCACAGATGCGATTCGATTTCGGCGTGGTCATCAAAATAATCATTGGTGGTGACCTATATGTGACGTCACATGTGGCTGACTGGATGGAATGACATTGTCTTCGGCTATTTAAAGTTAATCATTAATGAAAAGTTTTGTTTGGTGAAATCATGGACAATGCAAAACTTAAACTTAAAAGCAAACTGTGGGAAAGTGCAAGATATGTTGCGGCATGATATCTCGCGGTGGTACCCACAAGAGGGCGTTTACTACAACCAATTTGCGCAATCACCTGAGGTCAATACACCCAAAAAGTTTCAACGAATGTGCAAGTAAAGAATCTGAAGAGGCCGAGAGCAAAAAACGAAAGTTTGAAGATAATCCTGGCACTTCAACCACGTCTGAGGTGAAGAGGGTGTATCAAATGAAAATATCAGATGCTGTAGATAAGTTAAAAGCTGGTCGCAGAATGACTCACGCACGAAAAACTTAAACAGAAAACTGGCAGAGATGATAGCGCTAGATCTAGAACCTTTCCAGATAACAGAACATGTTGGTTTTAGGCGATCCTGTGAAGCCATGGAGCCCTGCTACACTCTTCCATCCAGGTCGTATTTGAGCCGCACGGAGATTCCACAAATATTCGAAAAAATTTGCGAAAAATTGAAAGAGGAGTTGAAATCGGCCATAGTTATTAGTTTGACGACTGACATTTGGTCTTCGTCGGTGGGTTCAAATTCACTTATGAGTTTAACGGGACATTGGATTACGGACAATTTCGATCGAAAACACTGCGTGTTAAACGCAGCGTCATTCGAGGGGAGCCATACGGGAGACGCTATTAAATCAACGGTTGAAACAATGTTGGAACAATGGGAAATACCGAAGGAAAATGTCTTGACTATCGTTCGGGATAACGCGGCAAATGCGGTAGCTGGGTGTGAACTTACTGGGCTTGACCACTTGGGGTGCTTTATTCATACATTACAACTTGTGATAAAAGATGGTATTGGCACTCAACGATCTGTGAACGACATGATGGCATTTGCACGGAAAACGGCGGGGCACTTTAGTCACTCGCCACTGGCGTATCATCATTTACGCAAGCTACAAAAGAAGCATGAATTGAAAGAACACAACATCATTCAAGATGTGAGCACCCGATGGAACAGCTCGTTTTATATGCTAGAACGGATTGTGGAACAACGTTTGGCATTGGTGGAGTATGGGAGCGAACATGACATTCCAGTACTGAGTTCCAATCAGTGGATTTTAGCACAGACTTTGGTGAAGACTCTCCGGAGATTTGAGCAGCTGACTAAAGAGTCTTCCGAGGCGCGAGCATCGTGTTCTATGATTATTCCATCTGTGTCGTTATTAAAGCGTGCTTTTTCAAAGCATGTAGATGACAAGGGCATTCAGACCATGACAGGAACCATGTGCACGTCATTAGATAAACGGTTTTCGGAAATTGAAAACAATAAACTGTTGGTGATAGCAACATTTTGTGACCCAAGATTCAAATCTGTGCTTTTCACGAATAAGGACGGTTCTACGCAAAATAAGCTAGATTCTTGGATTGAAGAAGAAGATATTCGTTTGAGAGAAAAGGTATCCGAACCCAGGGACATAGCTACAGATGATACATCGATTTCGAAGGCTATTCCTACAAAAGATGTTAATGAGTCCAAACGTCTGTTGGATGATGACTTTGCAGAAATTTTATCTGAGAGAGGCGCGAAAATTTGTTCGTCAAAAGGCTTAAGCATCACTGGTGAGGTTGCTGTTTATACTTCAGAAGAACTGATCGCACGTGATTCAGATCCTCTGGACTGGTGGCGTCTTCATAATAAGAGACTTCCAAAGTTGGCGAAGATTGCTCGAAAGTTTTTATGTGCTCCTCCATCAAGTGTCGCGAGTGAGCGCCTATTCAGCGAGGCAGGAGATTTATATGACGAAAAACGCAATAAATTATCAGCACACAAAGCTGAAATGCTGTTGGTTATTCGAGGAAATCTGCCCTTATTAAACCTGGAATATTAGACACTGACTGCTACAGCTGATATAGATATTGCATAATGTTGGACTTAAATTTGTTCTATGTTTACGTTATGAACTTATCGCGAGCAGCGATATAGTCAAATCAGTATTGAGTTAACAACTTAAAAATTAAAATATTTGAACAGATTAATTACAGATAGTAAAATCAGTAAATAAATTTCTTTAATTCTTTTTAATATCTGACTATTAATACTTGTACAGTTTTTAGTCCACCTTCCTGACAACTAATACACATGATATATTATGCTCAATTTAACCGAACAAACAGTGAAGTCAGCTGCGCAATTGAATGTCACGTGACATGCACTTTCGGTTTCTATAGTATAGTTTATACCTGTTACGCTGTGTGTACTATATAGATAGCTTTGTTGTGCTGCGTATGCATACATTTTGATTTTTGATATTCTGACATACATAAATCAAAATGTCTACATGTTGACGAACAATAAAGTTACCTATCGGTGTACATGAGTCCCATGATATGTACGTTGTGTACATCACAATGCTTACGAAATCAATCAAGTCGAATCGACTGAAACGACTGTTCCGGTATGCCACTAATTAATGCGCGATCACGGCGTCATGCTCGCAGCGGCAAACAGCCTCGCTCTAACCCAAAGTGTTGCGTGCTTCCCCGCGATCCCCACTAATATATTGTTCAAACATAGACACAGGTACGGCCGGGGTATTGAAGAGGACACGTCTGTATATCAAGTTTGTGTTTGGTATCACTTTCCCCATGTTTACTGGTCATTTAATCAACAAAACATCGTCATATTTAAAACAGTTTATTGAAGAAAAACAAGCACCTATTTATTATTTAGACAATCGGAAATCCCGATGTTCAAACCCGAGTACCGATTGTCATCCGATGGGCCACAATCGGCCGATTCCGATTGTCGTTCCCGATTATCGGCTCATCACTAGCTGAAACCTATAAGAAGAGGTCCTTATACCAAAAAAAAAAAACATCTGTGTTTCCGGTTTCCCGACCCACCCCGACCTGGATATGTTTTCCAAAATTTTCAATTTTTTTTTATTATGCATGTAAAACACACCTATATTACTAAATATATACTATATACTATGTTTTAATACATTAAGCAGCAATAATTTTAGATAAAATTTTCAAATACAGTTTACTTCTATTAAAATACATGTCTATTTGTGGTTGCAGATGAATCCCAATCTCAGGAATAAATCTGAGAGTCGCATGGCCAGGTGATGTCAACATGATGAGACGGAAGTTGTCTAGACTTTTCCTATCAACGCCAATAGTATCAATGTTGTCATGTACAGTATTGCGCAACATTGTGTCATGGTGCCATGAGCCACGGGAGATGGCATTTTCGTGTCACTTCTTGGATCTCAGATAGCTCCGAACTTTCTGGTGCATATTCTGGGTATATTGTCAAATATAAAACTAGTTTTCTGTCAGAAACTTCAGCAACTGGATACAAAGGTATTGAGAATACCAACTTCTATCTTGTTTTTAGAATATGGTGCATTTGAAAAAGAAATTGGCAAAAAAAAAAAAAATTTCATTCCTGCATACCTGGATTATTTTGCAAAAAAAAACCGGAAACAGACAAGTTTTGTTTTGGCCTTAGTTAAGCAGATAACAATCTCAGTAAATGAGGCCCTATGTCTGATTACCAGCCATAGAGTATCTATATCCAATCCCAGGGATTCTGAGTAATTATCACCAATCAGAACAGAAAGTGTCCAATCAAAACGATCAAAAAGACAGGGCGATGTATTTAAGGGAAGCCCTCTTGCCTTCCGAGAAATGTCAAGTCAACGAGACTACGTCACGAAAGTCTCAGCATGTCAGTATGAGAGTCTGGCCAAATAAATAAAAATCTGTGTTCTCAGGAAATTCCCTCTTCACTGAAATGTTACTTTAAAAAAAACCTTATCAAACATTTTTTTCAATATTTTCTATTAGAACTATTGGATTTAAATGATTTTTGTTGTTTCTGGAGTATGTTTTCCAGATTATAAGATAAAAATAAATAGCCTCCCTCCCTTATCTCAAAATTAAGATCTAATTTCCTGAGAGCACAGATGTTTTATTTTAAATGGCCTTAGTTCTGTATTAGTTCTGCCTCGGGGGACATATCCTCCTGTGCACCATCTGCAAGCCTTGAAATAGTGTGTCTGACATATGCAGAATGAGGTCCCCAGAGGGTGAATTTAGTGACGCTGTCCCACAGTGGGCTAGCATAATTAAATTCACCCTCTGGGGACCTCATTCTACTTAGGCCTCATCTTCTGAGATGTATCTATAGTCTCAAATTAACATTATTTTCAGTTACTTTTCCACTTCTGTTCAGATTCTATGTCCCCTAATTTGCAGCAGATAAAATGTACAACCGAGGTGATTAATGGGTGAACATCACAAACTTCAACTGAGAAACTGCAGTCTGATTCTAAGGCTCACATAGCAGAATGAGGTCCCCAGAGGGTGAATTGTGTTGGTTAGCCTCACTAAATTCACCCTCTGGGGACCTCATTCTGCAAACGTCAGACACACTCTTTCAAGGCGTGCAAATGGTGCACAGGAGATATGTCTCCTGAGGTTCTACTCACCTGATGACGATACCAAATCTGTTACCATACAGCTGCCCAAGCTTGAGAGCCTGCTCCACAAAGCTGAATAGAAAAACATTCCAATGTTAGAATATCACTGAATACAGTGAAAATTAAAGGGGATTAAAGTAACAAACTAAGACATAGACAGACATGGCTAATTCACCTATAGAAAATATGAGGAAGTGAAAAGTTAATCTCGGAAGATCACCAACAACGATTAATCCTTGATAGAAAAGGTCGACTAGTTTCAGATTGTTATTATCCTTCTTCAGGACCTATGGGTGTGAGGAAAATTGCTTGTTGACTGTTTATATAGCCCTAGTTGCGGCATCCTTCAATATTATTGGTTGAAACCTGTTAGCTCATGGGGTCATGTATGTGATTAACTTTACTCTACCCACCAGCAAAGGATAATAATGGCCATGTTACAGCCCACCTACATCAAAATTAGCATGGACTCTCTATTAGCGGGCCTCTGAAACTATACCGTCATTGAGAACAAGAACAAAAGAAAGCGCCCCGACCGGACACCAGACACTGAGAGCTTTCCAATGAATGGTAACAAGCCATATTTCCGACTTAATCCTGAAAAGTTACCCATAATTCTGCTGTGGTTAGGAGTCGATTATTTTGGGCATTACTGTACACGAGGACCCGGATAATGAGGTAAACACCAAATTTTTTTAAAATAAGGAAACATACTTCATATTTTAACTCCTTGTGGCTTGAATAGGAAGGACTTTTTAGTCACCTCTCTTCTTACCCCTAAAGAATAGCTAGCAATCCTAGCATGCTTTCAGTTGACTCCAAGAAGTATATATATTGAGAGATAATTGATACTATATTTGTTCATAAGCAGAACACTGATGATATACTAAACAGACTTTATTTATGAAACTAATATTCTCTTCTTTCCTATACTGGAGAGTAAAGCAAATACTGCGTCTTTTAAATTAATTAAAAAGACATAAATAGTGTTTCTTCTCTATCTGTTCTGATCATGTTATGTATTCACCATGTATGATGCTTTCAGCAAGGGCAAAAAAAAATTTCTCAAGAAAGAGATGATTCACGTAGTAAATTTCCAACGCAAGCAAAGACTTCTAATAACAACCTGTTTACTCACCAAAAGTTTCCAGCATGAACGTTATTCAGTCGAGATGCTGTGTTATGTAATCGTTTCGGGTCCATCCTGGAAGAAACATAAAAGTATTTGTAAGATGGAAGATGGGCCATGTTTCTGAAACAAGTTTGTGTTATTATTTCATTTCTGTTTCACTGATATAATGCATTACCTTGTCTAAAGACAAATGTCGTTTCAGCGGTGTCCGTCATAAACTCAGGACAAACTCTGCACACCTTTTACTGGCTTTCTTTGTATCGTTATCAGTGGTGACAATACATATTCCTGCATGTCATGATTGTCACCCGTCAGTTTTGACCTAAGATGACTTAAAGGGCATATATGAGCAATAAAGAGCGTTTCTTATCAGCTTATAATATATGTAAGAAATTGTTACACATTGGTCACATGGCTAGGAGAATGTCATGGGACAGGCATTTTTGACCTCAGATGACTTAAAGGGGGACTGAAAAATTGAATGATTTAAGAGCGTTTATTATCGGCTCAGAAAATATGAGGGAAAATTGGTGCACAAAGAAGCACTACAAATTAGAAATATAGAGGGTTTATTAATATCAACTTAAAACTAATTCTTCAAACAATGTTCCTGCATGTCATGTTTGTCACCCATCATTTTTGACGGGCAATCCCTTAGTAATATATATAAAAGCAAGATAGGGTTTGTAACTAACAGTTGGAAACATTGGATACATCTTTAAATGAACTTGATCCTTTTATGTTCTATTTTGAGCATGTCTTTCTGGATAAAATTACAGCTCTTATTATCTGAACATCCCGAAATGAACTACTCCATATATAGCAAGTATTCAGTCATTAATGAATTGAAATAAAAGGTCAGCAGACCACAGTGTCCCCCGAAAACGTGGCAAGTCGATGCCGCTTTGTTAAAGAAATTAAAAAAAATGTTGAAATTTTCTAAGTTGAAAAGGGTTAATAACTCCGTAAAAAAATTCCGTCTTCTATATACATGTTGCACATCTACAATATGTGGGTAACAATACTCTGAAGTTTCAAATATCTACGATCAAAACTGTAGGAGGAGTTGATTACACCATGAAGGTACCCTCATACAGAACATTATAAAAAATGTTGAAATTTTCTAAGTCGAAAAGGGTTAATAACTCTGTCAAAAAATAATTGTTCCGTCATCTATATACATGTTGCACATCTTCAATATATGGGCAACAATATTCTGAAGTTTCAATTCTCTGGGATGATACTGTAGGAGGAGATGATTACACCATGAAGGTACTCAAAAGTATGACGGATGAACGGACGGACGGACGGACAGAGCCCGTTTCTATAGTCCCCCAAAAATAACTTTTTCGGGGGACAAAGTCGAAAAGGGTTAATAACTCTGTAAAAACATAACTATTCCTTCATCTATATACATGTTGCACATCTTCAATGTATAGGAAACAATATTCTGAAGTTTCAAATCTCTAGGATGAAAACTGTAGGAGGAGTTGATTACACCATGAAGGTACCCTCATGCTGAAAATTATAAAACATGTTGAAATTTTCTAAGTCGAAAAGGGTTAATAACTCCGTCAAAAAATAATTGTTCCGTCATCTATATACATGTTGCACGTCTTCAATATATGGGCAACAATATTCTGAAGTTTCAAATCTCTGGGATGATACTGTAGGAGGAGATGATTACACCATGAAGGTACTCAAAAGTATGACGGATGAACGGACGGACGGACGGACAGAGCCAGTTTCTATAGACCCCAAAAATAAATTTTTCAGGGGACAATTACAGTTATGTTGTCAAAACTAATGTACGTCAAGTTGTGTGTCATCTAGAAGAATTAGGACTGCACATGTGACCTGTTGAATAATAAAGAGGCTTATATAATGCTTATCTCTCTAACATAAGGGATCATACGTAATTCACATTATTACCAGTTGTTAACCCTTTACCCAACAAAGAGGCCAAAACCGGCCAAATAAAGCTTCAACAGCCTAAAATATCTTCGGTCTGTCTCAATAGAACCATACAAATATGGATATCATTGGAACCGGCTCCTTGACCACATTGTGATAGTTACAGTTATGCCCTGTGCCATTGCATTCTCTTATATATGCGAGTCGACCATAGGTCGCCTCGCATATATAAGAGAATGCATTGGCCTAAAAAAAATCTTTTTTTAACACTTTTTACCATTTTTTCTTACATTCTTTAACAATTTTATAATTTTTAATGTGTTAAGCCAATGCATTCTCTTATATATGCCAGGCGACCTATGGTCGACTCGCATATATAAGAGAATGCATTGGCACAGGGCCGTTCTGTTGGGTAAAGGGTTAAGCCATGCCGAGACTTATGCCTGCTGCCATTTTACAGATGCTTCACTGGAGCTGCCAACGCTTACCCTATTTTTCATCTAGGTGTGACAAAGTGAGCACAGTAAAGTGACCTTGCCCAAGGGTCACAACTTGGTGCAAGATTTGAACAGCGTATGACACGACAGCCACATGCCGCTTAATCCGACCAAGTCACAGTGAGAAACTCAATAGTCCGACGGGATGAGAACTCACATCGAACACACTAACCACTAGACCACGGAGTTCCCCTATTCAATATTATCATAAGGACTGATGAGCAGATCATGTGCTCTCAGGAAATATCACAACAGGTATGTAATAAATAACAATTTCATTAAAACTAATAGACTCCTTAACCATAGCAGAATTATGGGTAATTTTTCAGGATTTAGTCGGAAATATGGCTTGTTGCCATTTATCAGAAAGCTCTCACTGAGAGCTTTCCGATGAATGGCAACAAGCCATATTTCCGACTAAATCCTGAAAAATTACCCATAATTCGGCTGTGGTTAAGGAGTCGATTATTTAGGGCATTACTGTATGATACCTGTAAGCAGTGACCTCTTGCGTGGACCTACTCCTTTTATCCTTTGTTCCTGCATATTGAAATCGGCTTGTTCTACATCTGAAAATATATTCAGTTTATTTTGTTGATATTCAGGAAATTGATCTGTTGAGAACTGGAAATCCTTCGATCCAATCAACAATGCTCATACAGTTTTTTATTTTGGTATCATAGTTTTTATCACTGGAATTAACTTACCTTTCGTAATCATGTTTTAAGGCCACAAAAAGTCAAATTCCCGCTTCTCAGACCTGCACACATTGCCCCGAAGCCCTGCATGTGCAAGTTTTATATTTGCATTTAATCTGTCGGGAAAATTTTGTAATAGTACGAAATAATTGTGGTGCGTTTTTATATAAACATGCACGGAAGAGAGATATAACAGACGCACTTCCCGATTCAGATTTCCGGTTCATTACTGTAATTTGTACCTATGTCCTAACATGTGTTAAACGTGTGATATATTGCATCTGCAATCACAATAAAAAATGTGTCAATGATACTTTATTTACAGGCAACAGAAATTAAACACAGAGTTAGCCGATAAAGAGGAGGAATGCTTTGATGGCGCGTGTCCCAGAAATAATAAAATTATGGGAGTGCATGCTTTTCAAATTTGTATTTGTCTGAGAAATGGGAAATTAACTGTGCAAGGCCTAAAGGCAGAAGATATATTGACGAGGCTTTTAGATTCCCTGAATTAGGGCAAACCTTGGCAGACAACAGACCCACTGGGCCATTGAGAACATCTTCAAAGTTGACATCGAAACAAATAACCTCACTTCTAGGGGCTCCAATTCTTACTTTGAGATATCTTAAAAATATTTTTCTTCTGCTTATGTGCAACATTTCTGAAGATTCAGATTCATATTCAAATACATGAAAAAAGCATGTCTACAACTGTACTGATTTGGAACATTTCATATTTTGGGGAAATTAGAGGCCTGACTTGATTCTCATTGTAACCCAAACCAATACCTAATCCTTCAATATTTAACAAAATGTAAGGTCGGACATCTGTACTATGAATCAGATTCATCTGGAAACTAAATGAAAATTCGATCTGTCACAATCTATAAAGCCATAACAGATATAACAAGCAGTCGCAGACGGCAGTATCCCCCGCCGAATTGTGCAGTTGGGGAAGTGCATTCTCAATAATGTTTGCGTTCTCAGTATGTGCTAAACAAGAGGTGGGATTTTGTCAAAAAGCCTGGCTTGCGAACTCATTTTAGGTACTGGTCATGGGAACGAATATACCAAAAATCTTTTAAATCCATTCACATTTGTGGAAATTAGCCCTGTGACGTCGTCCATTTGCACCAAAAATAATAAACAAAGTCCAATAACTCTGCTGAAAATATCCGGCCGGACCTGGTTTGCGAACTCCTACTAGATACTGGTCATGTGAACTCATATACCAATAATCTTTTAAATCCGTTGACATTTGTGGAAATGAGCCCTGTGATGTTGTCCATTTGCACACAAAAAAATAAACAAAGTCCAATAACTCCGGTGAAAATATCCGGCCGGACCTAGTTTGCGAACTCATTTTAGGTACTGGTCATGTGAACTCATATACAAAAAATCTTTTAAATCCGTTGACATTTGTGGAAATTAACCCTGTGACGTCGTCCATTTGCACCAAAAATAATAAACAAAGTCAAATAACTCTGCTGAAAATATTCGGCCGGACCTGGTTTGCGAACTCGTTCTAGATACTGCTAATGTGAACTCATAAACCAAAAATCTTTTAAATCCGTTGACATTTGTGGAAATTAGCCCTGTGACGTCGTCCATTTGCACCAAAAATAATAAACAAAGTCCAATAACTCTGCTGAGAATATCCGGCCGGACCTGGTTTGCGAACTCGTTCTAGATACTGGTCAAGTGAACTCATATACCAAATATCTTTGAAATCCGTTGAGATTTGTGGAAATGAGCCCTGTGACGTCATCTATTTGCTATTTGGTAAATTCGACAAAAATAATAAACAAAGTCCAATAACTCCGGTAAAAATATCCAGCCGGACCTGGCTTGCGAACTCGTTCTAGGTAATGGTTAGGTGAACTCATATACCAAAATCTTTTAAATCCGTTGACATTTGTTTAAGTTATGACTCTTACAAATTCGGGGCGGACGGCTGGACAGACGGACGGACAGACGGACGGAACCCATTCGTATATCCCCTGCAAATTTCATTTGGCGGGAGATAATTAAGCAAATAAAAAACTTCCACTAACAAATTATCACTCACCTCATACTACTTGCTAACAGACTCACAACATCCATTGTGTCCTTGTGTTCTTTGTAAAGCACAAACCTGCAGTAATCTCCAACACTCTTAGGCCATCTCTGATGTCTTTCAGCTGTGAAGATAGAACAGATTAACTGTAGGCCTAAATCGCATTATGGCATAAAAAGAATCCATTATTAACATAGACAATTTAGGCCAAAATTACCTGCCCTAAAAAAACTACATCTTTTATTGACTTCAGAGAGAATTGTTTTTATTTTCAAAATGATTGATAAACACATGAATAGAATAATTGAAAATTTAATACTGAAAATTTGTTCTTCTTTAAAGGCACGGGCGGCGTTCGTTGCAGAAATATTCATATTTGTTCAAATCGCCATCAACAGAAGGAATATTAAACAAGCAGTCGGAGACGGCGGTATCCCCCGCCGAAATGTGCAGTTGGGGAAGTGCATTCTCAATAATGTTTGCGTTCTCAGTATGTGCTAAACAAGAGATGGGATTTTGTCAAAAAGCCTGGCTTGCGAACTCATTTAGGTACTGGTCATGGGAATGAATATACCAATAAACAAAGTCCAATAACTCTGCTGAAAATATCCGGCCGGACCTGGTTTGCGAACAAGTTCTAGATACTGGTCATGTGAACTCATATACCAAAAATCTTTTAAATCCATTGACAATTGTGGAAATGAGCCCTGTGACGTCGTCCATTTGCACACACAAAAATAAACAAAGTATAGAACCTGCTCATGTTACAGAAGTTTTGCTGCTGTTTACATAACACAGCGCAATTCTATTGGTTAATCACACACAAATGATATAAACACTTTTTATTATTTCCATATCAGGAAAACAGTAACAAATAACGCTCTTTATGTTTAATACCATATCCGGATCTAAACAAAAGCGAGGTTCTGTAACGTATTTTGCTTTTGTTTACATAACAAAGGAAAAACATTTGACAATAACATACTGTTTATGCCATATTTCTGATTTGTATGAGAACAAAGTCTGTCTATGTTTTACTATTCTTTCTCTTTATGGCGGGTTTTGATGGAGCTGAATATTTTAACAGCATACCCACCGCCAACGCCGCCCGTATCTTTAACATAGTTTCAAAGATATAGGTTGAATTTTTATATTTATATATCACTAGATCAATTATTTGTAATCTAATGTATTATCTGATAATTAAGGGAACCACTTGGTCTATGAGCATTTAATAAAGAAAGGGTTAATAATCCAGCCAGTGATTATTTGTAATTAAAACGAGAGGCCGATCATGATCGGCAGATGTTAACCCATCCCTTGGCGATAGTAAATTACTATGATCACAATCATAAATGAGAGTTATAGAGTATACTGTTATGTACTATTATAGACAAATGTACATAACACAAATTATTGGAATTTATGGGTCACTCACATTTATATAAGAGAAAGCACTGGTACAGGGTCTGTAATGCTGCACCACCACAGCCTTGGGTTAAATGTGAAAAGGTGACCTGGACTACTTGGGTTAAGAGAGTCCAATTTAAGTTTACAATGATAATGTATCAAATTTTACCAACAACAGCCATCAAGATATCACAACTCACTGCTGACTCATTAATATCAATTATATAGCAGAGTTGGCAACAAATCACAGGCATTGTTTATGTTGAAGGCTGGCATTTCTATTAAACCAATAACATTTATAATGACCTCAGACCATCTGTAGAGTGATATACTCAGCTGTGTAATGCAGCACAGATGTTCTAGTCTACTATTAATATCATGTGATGTGTATTGTTGAATTTGTTTTTAAATAAGATACCATAGCTTTCTTTATCTGCACATTGGCATAAGAGACATAAGAAAATAATATAGCCTTATCAATAGCTAAGTAGTCCAAAGGCATGGGATGCAATTGGTGAATTGGGTTTAATGTCGCTCCAAACAAATTTACCAGTACATATCACAAGATTTTGGACTGATTTAAACCAAATAGATGTGGTGACTCGGGGTACCCTTGGCAGAGTTATAATGTTGTTAGTTTTTCAAATTGTGTTAACTTTAAAAAAAAAAATAGTTTTTAATTATTTAAACAAAAAATATTTATTATATATTTTTTTTTATTTATTTATTTACTTAATTTTTTTGTTGGTTAAAGCTCCACTTAATTTTCTAACCCCCAGATTACTTTATATGAAATATATGCCATATTATATACCGTTTGAAAGAGGAAGCTCCAAAACATTGTATTATCAACTTATCTGGTGTAATAAACTGCGGACATATTGTTTTTTTTAGTTTTGTCATCAAGATTGAAGTAAAAATCAGAATTATTTTCAATGCAGGGGGAATAACTCTATATATTAAAGATAGATTTCTCCCCTTTCATTGAAAAAGTTTGAATTCTGTTGTATTCTGGTTGCCAGAGGGGGGAAGTCTTCAGCAGTTTTCTATTTCTCTTTGGGCATCTTCTGAGACACAGATGTTTCAAATAGTGATGAATTATAGTATTTTAATCATATTTTATGGCATAGATTGTTATTAAAACCATATATCAAGTCACTATAAAAAAAATAATCGGAGACTCGAAAATTAAGTGGGACTTTAAATTGAGCAAGGAATTCAATCTAAATTTAAAAAAAAAATTTAAGAGTGAATATTTTTTCGAAAAAGGCCCATAACTCAGTTAAAAATAGTCGGACTCAATCTGTCTTTTGTGCTGAGAAATTCATATACAAAATTTGGTTCCTATCAGATAGAAAATATTTCAGTTATCGCACCAAGCGTAAAGTGTCTACGGACAGACAGACAGACAGACGGACTAACGACGAGTGGTCAATCCGGACGACACTATGTTTACCATACTATGGTATGGGCAAACATAAAAAATTATATTTCAACCTACTCATTCTTCAAATTTTTGGTAGGATCAGGGAAAGCAAAGATATTTTTAAATGTGTGACCTCGGTGGCCATCTTTAGCATTGTATCCACATCTAATTTCAGTTACTATTTAAATGAAAGTGTCATTGACACTGTAGCTCAACATGGAGAGGGGATAATTTCATTTTCAAAGATGGCCCCTGGCAGCCATATTTTTCAACAAAATTCCGAAAAATATGATGGCTCCAATCTTGTGGTCACCCTGAAGATTCATATGAAGTCTGGTGACATTCGGATGAGGAATGTCATCTAGGGTCCTGCGAATATTCGATATTCGATTCGAAAGTCAAATTCGATTCGAATTTGAGTCGAAATTGCCAACTCGAAATTTCGAATATACACTGATGGAAAAGTAGGTTGTTTACGGAGTAGTACACACATCGATCTTAGCTATTTTTGTGCCATTTAATTACAGATAATGATGTATATATGCACCTTATAATTCTTATTGTACATCGCGATTATATATATTAAATATAAGTATAGCCAGCAATTAGCCACTATAGGACTACTAAATACGCCTGAATTCTAGCTTTGAACATGGTAGCCAAAAGCTCGGAGATCACCGATGGACCGACAAAGCGCGTGAATAATAATATATATATGAGACTGAGCAACCGCTAGCGTTATCCGCCGTCTATCCGTCTCAGATTCTGCGTTATGTAGTATAGCTGAGAATTTAAACAACACGTGTTCCCGGCATTTTGGCGGTGTTTTCTTTTGAAGTTTACTTTCAATTTCGGAGCGTTCTTTGACACTTGACAAAATGTCATCGTTATTCATGTTTATTTTAAACATGATAAAGCTGCAGGTAGTGCAGGGACTTACACGTGAGATGAATGCAACATGGTATATAAATCGCAGGCATCTGGGACAATGACCCATCTATGGAATCATCTGTCCAAGAAGCATCCAGCACTACATAATCAGGCTACCCTGCGACTGTTGTTGCATCTTCAAGTTTATAACAACGGGTGATTCCGAATGTCGTTTGCAATTTTGCACGCACATGCAAACTGTACAAATTTCATGTGATTTTAGTTCTGATAATGCGTTTAGTGGTTGTATATTAATAGTCGTGACGGCTGCATGGACGTTTTTCTTTAATCTGCCTTTTTTTTCTCAACAATTATCATTTGAAGTTAATTGTATTGCAAACGACGGTTCATCGCCACATAAGTTATGATGGAACTTCGTGCATGTAGTTGATAGAACGTTTCACAAATCGTCTAATCGTTGACAAAACATGCCCAATTGAGAATGCAACACACAGATATGATTCGATTCGATATTCAATTCGATTTCCTGAATTCGATTCAATATTCGATTCGATCAAAATCTCCAATTCGCAGGACCCTAATGTCATCTGTAGGGTATGTAGAATGATTCAGTCTTGCAAATAGTAAAACCCAAGATGGCTGCCAGCACCCACGATTTTCATTGAAAATTTGAAACATTTTCATTTCATGATGATCAAAACAATGGTAGTCTGTACCCAGCCTAATGGATTGAATTTTGAAATCCAAGTTGCCGCTAGTGGCCATGTTTTGTTTGCTAAATAACCCCAAAATGACTCATTCCCATATACTTGTCCATATCAACAGCCATGACAAAAATTTCATAATGATCCGACCAAAGCCCATAGGTAGAGGTAAATTGCTAACACAAAACCTTATTCTTATGTATAAGAAATAAGATAAATTAACTCAACAAGTATTGTATAAAAGGGAGGAGAGTCTGCAATTTTCAATAACAAACTAGAGCTTCACGGTTTTTCGGTATTTAGTCATATCGCGATATAATTTTTTATATCGTGTAGTCGGTTTCGAAAAAAATGGATAGTCGGTATATCGTCGGTGACGATATTCCAATTATGTAGTTGGTTTTTTTATTTAAAATTGCCAAAAACGTATGAAACTTAGTTGAAATGTCTTCTTATAAGCAAGGAGACCAAGAGGCAGATCAAGGAGACAAAGAGACACATGTTTTGGATCAAGCGCTAACGGCATTTTGTTTTTACTGCAAATGGTTGTATCAGTAATTGAATAGTGTCAACGCCGTCGTTCATGCGCCTCATCAGAGTGTGTTGTCGGAAGTAATAAAACAATTTCATTGCGTGTACATACATCAAAGCCATAATCCAATGTCCTCACAGCACATTCATTCGCGATCACAGCTCATTCAAGTTTTTACGAGTGCTAACGTTTGTACACATGGTGTCGACACATTGCGCCATTGTTGGTTTACTTACACCCTGGCCAGTGTGAGAAACGAAATACGCCGATGGCGATTTAATCGCAATGATGTATATATGGTAGGCCGAGTTAGGCATTCAATAGTCTCAGCTAGAATTTCAATATAGACAAATTAAAAAACGATAAAGACAAATTAGCGCTTTTTCCGAGTGCTAACACAACAATGCCTGTCTGGCTTGACTTTATTAGTAATTACTATCATTGTTTAATGTTTTATTTTTGTTTGTTGTGTTCATATAAATTAAGACGAAATTGAAATAATATTAGTATGTTATTTTTTGTAATCGTAAGCGACGCCCAGGCAATTTATGAACATAAGCTACACACCCATTAGTTTTCCCATTTCCGTGTTGACGCTGACTCTATTAAACTCCGATGCTCTGCTTTGTTTGTGTTGGATGCAAATGAGTTCGTCATAAATGCGAAATAATTCAGAAGATTTTGACAAATACAAATTTCCCACAGTATTTAGTCATATCGCGATATATTTTTCAATACCGTAGTCGGTATAACTTGAGTCAATATCGTGAAGCTCTATAACAAACATGATGAAAAGTTTCTGAGTTCAGATGGATGCATAGTCCAAGTCTTCTCGTACTAAAGCCGGCTAAGATATCGGGATGGAGGTGCCGGTCTTTAGTCCGAGTTCCAGGCCCATGCATTCCTTTGACAGGACTTAAGCGTTAGTGATCCGCTCAAATAAAACCACAATTATATGAAATAAAATATCACAATTGCTACAATAAACGGATAGTTTCCGCAGAAGACATGCTATTTTATCTGAAACCCACATCGGTTGTGAATTGAAAGCGGTAATTTAATGTGAAAAGAAACATTTGCCGCAGTGTTTACATATTTTTTAAAGTATGCGAACTCAGTTGACCTTGCGAACTGCGTTCGGCATTTTCCGTTGAAAATATTCCGTATATTTTGGACAACAACGCAAATTACGATGAATTCTCCATTGTAATCGTAATTATGTGTGTCAATAAATAAAATAATAAATAGATTAATTAAACATTGGAGATATAAATGTAATACACTAAATAAATGAACCTTAAGTTTGAAAAGTCCCACTAAAACGGAAGAACTATATTTCGAAACTGTGTGATTCGGTTCTCCGATTATTTTATCAACACAGATGTCAAATGCACATCACGCATGGCAAGTCAGACACAAGAGTTCTAATTTGCTCCAATTTTGACAAGTTGCTTGCGAAAATTGTCAACAAAACTACCGTTCTGATCCTCCATTATGTCATTAAGTTTTTAGTGCGGGAATTGTTCTGAAAGCACATAGAAAACTGGACTTTCGGGCGATCGGTTTTCGCTATTTTTGTTCGGAAAACCCGCGCTATATATAGAAACGGAAAGTAGAATTAGTAGAACAAACAGCGGATTATGCCGAACTTATTCGGACCTCTTCGGCTTTCGGTTAAAATGTAAACAAACAGAGAAACAAATCGATGTGTGTGGCAATCAACCGGAATATTCTATGTGTAATTTAACATTAAAGTTAGATTATTATACACCATTATGACCATAAGATGTAAGCCTTTCCGATGCATATAGCATCATGTATTGATTTGCTAGGTAAATCCAGTAAAATACACCACAAATTCCCGCCACAGATCGTGGGCGTAAGTCGTGTCAAAGGATTGGTATACAAGCGGTCTTGGACTAATGGATGCACAGACCAAGCATAGTCAAGAGCATGTAATACAGTTTAACCTTTCCATGACTGGAGCCTCCTGAAATTTTGTGAAAACCATATGCCAATGTATTCTCTTATATATGTGAGTTTCCCATATAAGAGAATACATTGGCCTAACCATATTTACCTTGACCTTGTAAGCCAGTGCATTCTCTTATATATGTGAGGCTCCCTATGGGGAAACTCACATATATATAAGAGAATTCACTGGCACATAATCTTTAATGCTGCACCAGCACAGCTCCCGTATTCAAAGGTTTAACCCCCCCCCCCCCCCAATATTCGAGTGGGAGTATAATTACCTCCAGCAGCTTTAGTAACTTGTATCACCTTCATTTTTCCATCGACTTCTATGGTCTGACCCAATAAGTTTTCAAAGCAACCTTTAATAGTCTGATGAACTTTTTTCCTCTTCTCTTTATCTTCACCAACCTGAAAATAATTGTCTAGTTTGAAGTCCATGTACACACAGATTTAATAATATTAAATAATTATTTTATTTTATAAAAGGGTAAAATCCATATACGTGCTCTAAAACATTTTGTGTTACATATCGTTGGTGGGCTTCTAAAAGGGCGTACCTGCTTTTGGCGCAACGTTTTATTGCATTTTCAGAATCTACGGGTTGAATTACATAGGTTCATCAGATAATTCATCAATATTTCAAGTATATATACCATTTTTGGTGTTTTTCTGGAATAATCGGGGTCTAAAATGTCGTATGTAAGTTTTAAACTCACGTACCAAAAATCCTTTAAATATGTTGATAGTTGTTCAAAATAACCCCCGGACAACTTTTCGTGGGTGCTGAATGCAAAACAAATGACAATCAAAGGGCCATAACTCTGGTGAAAATGTCCAGCGGGGCCTAGTTTGCGAACTCTGTAATGTGGCTATCAAGTATTAGATAGTGATAAAATTTCAGAGTATGGAATCAGATCATGTAGGAATATTATCAATTATAGCAGAAGAAGTTGATTGAAACTCAAAAACTTGCATACAGCAACTAGAACAGTGGAATAGGAGAAACTGACCGGTCAATGATTGGGTGATTAGCCACATAAATGTTTGAACATTGCCTATAGACAGATCATGGTTGTCCGAATCTATGGACTTATAGTTTCCAACTTTTGAGTTAATTCAAAATTAAATAGGCTGATTAGGCCAAATATACCATTTTTGAGGGTTCATCTGAACGCTGTTAAGTTACATAAATATCCATTTCACAAAATGATAGCCACATAAGTAGTGAGTTGGAAATCTGGACGGATGGACAGACAATGGACAGAACCCATTCCTATATCCCCTGCTGAAACATTTTTTGGGCGGGGGATAACAGGAACTAATAACAGTTACTGATACCTCCAGCTTCACAGACTTCACATCTCCAGCTTCTAGATCTCTCAAGCTCTGGATATCTTCTTCAGATAAAATGTCCTTTATCACATCAATATCCTACAAATACAAACAAATTCTGACAAGTTGTAGTCAAATGTAATATTTTGTTTTGCTGGATATTTGGGATGAAAAACATAATTGTAAAATTTAAAAACTTAAAGATGCACAATCTGATTTGATAGTCACAGTATCATACAGTTACAACGATTTCACCAAAAGCAGATTTAGTTCTCCAAATTAGTTTATTACCAAATGAGTACTCACAGTATCAAGCACTGTACATACTTGCCGAAAAAAGTCATAATAACCTGTAATAAACATTAAAACTTTTTCTTGGCAGTTTGGACGGTGAGCGTGTGTGGTTTACAACTTCCATATATGGTGATGCTTAGATCAAACTGGAAATCCCCAATCACAAATGTAAATAAAGATATATTTCCATGTGTAGTCAGCATGGTGTTATATAACATGTCTATTTGCATGAATAAATTATGATTAATAAGTTATGATTACGTTCGCAATTAAGGACATGTATGTATTATCTGCGTGCCAACTTTCACAAGATACCTTTGTTTTTGTTGCTGGCGATATTTTTCATTGTCTTATATTCCAAAAATCATTACATGTAAAGCCACCATGAACCACGAATTTATGTGACCTATCAAACTCTTATAACGGCATGTTGGCATGTCTGTATATATTGCTAGAATAAATCAGTGGAATATTTGCAAGGCTGACAACAGTTCGGGTGGATAAAATTGACAGATTTCAAAAACATAAATTTCGTAACTCTGAGCTTTGAGGGGTGGGAACCTAGACTCTAATAAAATATTTTAAACCCTGAAGATATAGTAATTAAGGACATGGATTATGCACATCTAGCATGTAAAAAACACATAAAGGAACTCTGCGATATGGTGATGTCTTATTATTAGGGTCTTAAAACTTTAAAAAATACTCAATTTGAGGTGGTATCATATGCCATATTAATGCCAACCATAAGCTCATGGTTAACCATAATACTGACGAGGATGCCCATATATTTTTGAGTGATTATCATCCAGATAATTGTTAGTTTCCCACTAGATTTGTCAATAAATATTACAATGAATAGTGGAAAATTTATATCTACATTGTATTGACATCTATAGTTTTGCCCAAAATTACTGACAAAGAACTTTTATTTTTACGAATGTTGATACCAATGGAAACTAAATGCATATACAACAAATATAATATAATTCATTACACTCAGTCCCCAAGCTATGAGTCGACTGTGACGAAGTTCTCACATTCAAGTCGGCGACTTCTCCCTTGAATGTCCGCGAGGCGAAAACGAAGTCTCCTTCCAAATTTGAGCAAGCTGAGATTTACCGGTGGAAATTTGACTTGTTTTGAAAAACAAATATATTAAGATATATCTGTCATAATGTTGTTGTCCTATCTCTCTGAACCATTTAGCAAAACATTTCCTTAAAATAGCCCTTTCTGATCAAAGAAGTTGTTCACATTCAATCCTGACCCGATTTATTTGAAGTCGCCAATATTCTCCGGATTATCGGAGGATTATATGTCTAACCACCGAAACTCATTATCGCTAGTATCCGAAATAATTAGACCATTCGAGTTCCATGAGTTCATAAATTAGTTCAAGACCCCCGTCCCGTTACTCAAATATGAAAGTGTCAATGACACTGTAGCTCAACTTTGTAAAGAAGGTAATTTATTTGTGATTGGCAATGAATACAGAGATTAAAAAGGAGTGTAAAAAATGAGCAGTAATGGATTTAGTCATACACAGAGTAAAATCCAAGATGGCAGCTGGCAGCTGACTCTTTCCCATCTACAATCCAACTTCAACAGCCACGAAAAATTTCATGATGATCAGACTAAAGGTACGACCTGTAGCCTGTGCTAAAGGATTTAGTCATACAAAGAGTAAAATCCAAGATGGCTGCTGGTGGCCATGTTTTATGGCCGAATGACCCCATTATGACTCGTTCCCATCTACATGTCATTATTAACATCCATGACAAATTTTATGATTATCAAACTAAAGATACGACCTGTAGCTTAAAGGATTTAGTCATACAAAGAGTCAAATCCAAGATGGCTGTTGGCGGCCATGTTTTTTGTCCGAATGACCCCAAAATGACTCTACATGTCAATATTAACATCCCTGACAAATTTTATGATGATCACACTAAAGGTACGACCTGTAGCCCGTGTTAAAGAATTTAGTCACACAAAGAGTAAATCCAAGATGCATGGCTGCCATGTTTTTTGGCCGAATGACCCCAAATGACTCGTTCCCATCTACATACTGTTAACATTCATTTTATGATGATCAGACTAAAAGTACGACCTGTAGCCCGTGCAAAGTGATTTAGTCATACAAACAGTAAAATCCAAGATGGCTGCTGGCGGCCATGTTTTTTGGCCAAATGACCTCAAAATGACTCGTTCCCATCTACATGTCATTGTTAACATCCATGACAAATTTTATGATGATAAGACTAAAGGTACGACCTGTAGCCCGTGCTAAAGGATTTAGTCATACAAAGAGTAAAACACAAGATGGCTGCTGCAGCCATGTATTTTGGCCGAATGACCCCAAAATGAATCGTTCCCATCTACATGTCAATATTAACATCCAAGACAAATTTCATGATGATCAGACGAACAGTACGACCTGTAGCCTGTGCTAATGGATTGAATTTTGAAATCAAAGATGGCCACTGGCGGCCATGTTTTTCGGCCGAATGACCGCAAAATGACTCGTTCCCATCTACTGTATCTACATGTCATTGTTAACATCCATGACAAATTTTATGATGATCAGACTAAAGGTACGACCTGTCGCCCGTGCTAAAGGATTTAGTCTTACAAAGAGTAAAATCCAAGATGGCGCTGCGGTCATGTTTTTTTGGCTGAATGACCCCAAAATTAATTGTTCCCATCTACTTGTCAATATTAACATCCATGACAAATTTCATGATGATCAGACGAACAGTATGACTTGTAGCGCGTGCTAATGGATTGAATTTTTAAATCAAAGATGGCCACTGGCGGCCATGTTTTTCATCCGAATGACCCCAAAACGACTCATTCCATCTACATGCCATTGTTAACATCCATGACAAATTATTTTATGATGATCAAACTAAAGGTACGAACTGTAGCTTAAAGGATTTAGTTATACAAAGAGTAAAATCCAAGATGGCTGTTGGCGGCCATGTTTTTTGTCCGAATGACCCCAAAATGACTCTACATGTCAATATTAACATCCCTGACAAATTTTATGATGATCACACTAAAGGTACGACCTGTAGCCTGTGTTAAAGAATTTAGTCACACAAAGAGTAAATCCAAGATGCATGGCTGCCATGTTTTTTGGCCGAATGACCCCAAAATGACTCGTTCCCATCTACATACTGTTAACATTCATTTTATGATGATCAGACTAAAAGTACGACCTGTGGCCGTGCTAAAGGATTTAGAAATACAAAGAGTAAAATCCAAGATGGCTGCTGGCGGCCATGTTTTTTGGCCGAATGACCCCAAAATGACTCTTTCCCATCTAAATGTCATTGTTAACATCCATGACAAAAATTTATGATGATCAGACTAAAGGTACGACCTGTAGCCTGTGCTAAAGGATTTAGTCATACAAAGAGTAAAATCCAAGATGGCTGCTGGCGCCATGTTTTTTGGCCGAATGACCCCAAAATTACTCGTTCCCATCTACATGTCATTGTTAACATCCATGACAAATTTTATGATGATCAGACTAAAGGTACGACCTGTAGCCCGTGCTAAAGAATTTAGTCATACAAAGAGTAAAATCCAAGATGGCTGCTGGCGCCATGTTTTTTGGCCGAATGACCCCAAAATTACTCGTTCCCATCTACATGTCAATATTAACATCCATGTCAAATTTCATGATGATCAGACGAACAGTACGACCTGTGGCCCGTGCTAATGAAATAAATTTTGAAATCAAAGATGGACGCTGGCGGCCATGTTTTTTGTTGGAATGACCCCAAAATGACTCGTTCCCATCTACATTCCATTTTCAACAGCCATGACAAATTTCATGATGATCAGACTAAAGGTACGACCTGTAGCCCGTGCTAAAGGATTTAGTCATACAAAGAGTAAAATCCAAGATGGCTGCTGGCGGCCATGTTTTTTGCCCGAATGACCCAAGAATGACTCGTTCCCATCTACATGTCATTGTTAACATCCATGACTAATTTTATGATGATCCGACCAAAGGTACGACCTGTAGCCGGTGTCAAAGGATTTAGTCATGCAAAGAGTAAAATCTAAGATGGCTGCTGGCTGCCATGTTTTTTGGCCGAATGACCCCAAAATTACTCGTTCCCATCTACATGTCAATATTAACATCCATGACAAATTTCATGACAATAAGACGAACAGTACGGCCTGTAGCCCGTGCTAATGGATTGAATATTGAAATTCAAGATGGCCGATGGCGGCCATGTTTTTTTTTCGAATGACCCCAAAATGACTCGTTCCCATCTACATGTCAATGTCAACATCCATGACAAATTTCATAATAATCGGACCAAACGTACGAACTGTAGCCCGTGCTAAAGGAAATTGTTGACGAATCACACACGCATACACGCACACACACACAGACGACGGATACCAAGCCATGGCAATAGCTCAAACTTTACAAAGTAAAGTTGAGCTAATAAAACAATTACGACATTATCAGATAAGTACTAGGCGCTTTGGAATTTCGTTTCGGTAACGCGTCGCACTTTTGGGAGAGACCGCTTCTGTAAATAAATGGCAGCGCCCACAGGTGTTGCTAACAGGTGCGTCCAACTTGTCAAGTTTATTGCTTTAATTGGATTATACCATGGACGTTGGCATTAATTAATAAAAGCTTTGATATAAAACTAAAAGCTTTTACAACTTCTTAATTAATCCTTATTGTTTATTTTAACGGACACCCACAGTTACAGCAGTGACCAAATTAAACTTACATCTTGTTCAGACTGTACATATCTTCCAGTCTAGGAAATAAGACTAGTATGATAGAATCCTACAATATCGAATTACTATACTACTTCCATTTAAGTTAAACAATTTAACTACTACTTGTTAATTGTCTTGCAAATGATATTTACGCAAAACATTTCCAAATATTTCAAATTTATAATAACAATTAATTTCTTCAAATAAAGTAAAAACTGATTTTATTTTTTTTTAAGTTATAAATTGAAGAAATACAAATTCGGGTTATCTATCTAAACTATACTTGTGCTGTATTTTATTCTTGCTAAACATGTTTTATCTTGTTATATTATCTTTTTATAGATGTTATAAATAAAGCGTTATTTATAAATTAATATATATTTTAAAGTGCTTCTTATGTTTTTTCTTAAATCTCCCCCACTTCTCTATTTTGGCTGAAGTCTCCCTAAAATCTCCAGAGGGAGAAGTCACTTCTCCTTGTTTTCAACCTCTAGCTTGGGCCCTGATTACGCTATAGAAATAATTTATAGTCATAGCCAGCACCTCAATATTTTTATCATTTCATTTGAATAGTAATAGCGTTTACCTGTATATGGTAACTCACTTTATTTATGTTGCTAGTATCTTTAGGTATTCCAGATGGTGGAGAGATGTCTGAAAGATGAACGGTTTTCTTCTGCAAATCAACTTCATTCACAACAAAGTCACTGTATCTGAAAAACATTATTCATTGCACTGGTGACTAATTCCTAAAAATTCGAGCTTGAAACATTTGGAACTTAGTTTTGTTATATGCCTTTCTATAAAAGCTGAAAATTAACAAAATGTAGATCATTGTATGTATCTCTTTGAAGCCACAGTGAAATACGATTTTGTTATCTCACGGTAGCTTCTGTTTAAAATTTCACAATAACTTTAGTTATCTCACTATAACTTTAGTTATTTCACTGTACATGTAGCTTGGCGAATGACAACATGATTTTGCCACTGTAAGTGGTTTGCTAAATACCAGCTAATCGGTGTCAGAAATTTGGTTCAACCAGATGCATGTTGCTTTCCGAGTACTGTCCAATTTGGTGTACCATTAAAAGTGAAAATGCCGCATAATTTAGCAACTGTGAGCATTAATGAGACGCATATAATAAAAAGAACAGTTATTGTTTGAATACCTGAAACATCTCATTCGTGTCTGGAAAGAAATATAAAATTTCAAAAATGTGAGCCAGTTCCAAAGAGTTGTCTACGGTGAATAAAATACAGTTATGCCCTAAATAATCGACTCCTAAACCACAGCAGAATTAAGGGTAACTTTTCAAGATTTAGTCGGAAATATGGCTTGTTGCTATTCATCGGAAAGCTCTCATATTTCTGAATAAATCCTGAAATGTTACACATAATTCTGCTGTGGTTAAGGAGTCGATTATTTAGGGCATTACTGAATGTATGATAAAACCGATCCCTATTCCAAGAAAGTGATAAAACTCCATAGAAGCTTGTCACACTCAGATTTAGGACCGCTGAATGCTGACAAGAGAAATTTCTCCGATTTCATAGACACAAAATGTTGACCACATTTCTTTATTAGAATTATATATATCTTTCTTCTTACTTTTATAAAAATGATAAAATCATCAAGCAATATGATTTAAACAGCTTAGAAATCCAGGAGTCTGTGAATCGGTAAACTATATAACTTTAGAATGCAAGTTTGAGAATAGGACCCAATGTCCTGATCTACATATATATCCTGATACTCCTCACCGGACAAATTTAGATCTCTCATGATGTCTAATGCAAAAAATCAAAGATGCTATCATGACATAATTTCTTACCTCTGCTTAATAACACCTTTAATTCTCTTTCCTTTACTGATGTATTCAGTGATACCCACATCTTTCTCTTTAGTACATAATTTAGCCCAGGCTTGTGATGTGAAGTTTCTGACTGGACTTGAGACAGACTCATCTAAACGAGGCCTCTTAGCCGAGGAAGCTTCATCTTGTAGTTCAGGTTGAGACATTGTACTTTATACCAAAAAAGTAGGTGATCCTGAGGTAAATAAGAAAAACCTTTGTGACATGTTGTCAATGGCTTCATCACATGACCACTCAGACCACTCTAACCACGTGATCCTGCATGCATAATAAATATTCGGAACCCAGTCAGAGTAGGGTAATAATAGGTGGGGAAATAATTTTATTATTTCATTATTTTTTAAAATTTCAGTTAAAATGTGGAAATATATTCTGAACCTCACATAGTTGACACTTGAAAAGTTATCTAGTTGTTCATGAACCAGTGCAAGCAACATCAACAGTATTATACAACGTCCTGTCCAAAGAATTTTGGGCTGAAGCTATTTTGAAAAACAAAATGCATAAAATAAAGGATTCCTTTTCAGTAAATGTGATGGAATATTCAGATAATAAGTTCAACAAATGATCTCAGATGTTTTTTTTTTCAAACTTATTAACTGATAGTTCCCCAAGTGAATTGGTTAAAGGTACTCAATCCGATCAGAGGGTCCCCATATCATCACATTCCAACAACAACATTTTTTGAAATGCCGCTTCAGTTATCAGAATCTAATAATTGCCCAAAAATAATGAAAAGCACAATCAACTATAGTATAAAATTGCACAAAACCTGTTATTTATCAACATTTTACTCAACGAAATTTTGCCGGTTTGTCAAATATCTGACACAAAAAGCCACTTGATTTTAGAGTTATCCATCTTTACCCGAAATTTGGTCCATGAAATTCTTCTCGATGACTGTCTATTGGGCCACTTACAATTAAAATAATAGATTTCAAACATCGATATCTGATCACTCTGAGCTGTGATGGGTGGGTTCTTCGACTCGAATCCAATATTTTTTACCCCTGAAGCCAATGAAATTGTAATTTGCGAGTGTTAATTCGGATTGAGTACCTTTAATACTAGTCGGAGAGTAATCGTCATCAAAGGGTTAATAGGAAATTGTCAACAGTTTTTTTTATATGGTTAAACAAATTCATAGATACACAAGTTTCATAGATCAGTTTTCATGGTTATCTTCATGAAAACAAGTTAATATGACACCACACCATCAAAATATCCTTCATCTTGCAAATATCAAGACATGGCTGCAACTATTACAAACATCTGCATCTCTTCTAACTGCGACGAGGTACATTCATTCTTCCGTCAACTTTGTGTGTATTAGACAATGCCATTGTCCCAAATAGACCTCTACGTCGCATACTAATATGTAGAAAAACAAACGACAATGCTGTTTACGTGGCCATAATCACTGCAGTAAGTCAGAAATTCAACGATTTTATGGAATCGAATACCAGTGATTGTCTGCCCTTACTGTACATTTATTTATATAAACATTGTTTTCTACAGAGGTCCCTGCACCGGGATTTTACCGCACCTCCAAAATCACATGTGTCTGCAGTCGCATGTAGCATATGTCATGTGTGCCCGACCTGTTGAATCCACGAGGAGCTAGTAGAAAAAATATTTATAAAATATACCTTACATATACACCTAAGGGGATGACAATATTCGGTATAGAATAGCGTGGTACAGCCGTCACCGTTGCATTTCTGACTGACTGCAACGATTATGGTCAGGAAAAAGGTATTGTCGCATATATTTCTACTTCCAAAAGTGATAGAAAACCTCCTTACCATGTAGCCTACAATGCAGTGGAACGTCGATATAAACCTTTTGTATACTTTGAAGTGATAGAATTCTTTTTGCACTGAACCATCGGCATGACATCCAATTACCATTAATCCTGACCCTCTTTCTGATTGGTCGAATTTCTTTTACAAAAATACAGTTAGAAAAAAAACATTATGTATATATATTAAATATCGACCAATGAGAAAGAGGGTCACATTTGCTCCCGATTAGTAGCTGTAGAGGTCAAGTCGATGGTTCGCTGCAAAGCAATTTTATCACTTCAAAGTATAGCCTACAAAAGGTTTTTTTGGACATTCCACTGCATTTGACAATGTAGGCCTACTGATGTAAGGAGGTTTTTTTTATATCAATTTTGGAAGAAAAACAAGCGACATCGGTGCAGTAAGTCAGAAATTTCATGATTTTACGGAATCGGATACCAGTGATTGTCTGCCCTTTACTATTTATTTATTTTATGTAAACATTGTTTTCTACAAAGCACAGGCCTTCTAAAGGCTGCCGCACACGATGCGATATATGTTGCACGATATTTGTCGCAGGCCCTTACGGGTCAAATCGCAGCGTGTGCCCCGCAAGGAATCAAATAAGTTTGATTTTCTACGATCGAGTCGTACGATTTATTTGAAGTAGCCAATCAGATTCAACTATTAATCTGATCACGCGGCGATCACATGTTTTCTTTCACAACAACATGACGTACATACTAGTACAGCGGCCAAATCGAAAAAGAGCTCTAGTTTTCGAGATACCCCTACCCATGGTAGAACAAGTTAAAACTAACTTTTTTTAAAGGAGAAATATATACTCTTTACGAAAATGGTAGTGAAATATAACGGAATTGGTGGTGGCTATTCTCAAATCGACGATGAACGATACCCACCAGTGACTTTTCCCAGAAATTAACGATTTTGGTAAAGTGAGCCCTGCGGCTATGTCCTAAGTTATTTGCCCACATTGTTGGTGTTAAAATGACTACAACATACCATACCTGTACTTGATATGCAAGAAGTGTTGGTTAATTTTGATTTTCGTGCCATTTGGAGCCGAAACATGTATTTTTTGTTGAAAAATCGCTCTTTTTCAAAAAAATTATATTTTTCGAACATTATCATTCAAACGGATATTGCAATAATATTGAAATATTTAGTCCATATGGTGTAGTAGTTATCTGGCAAGCATATGAAGAAAGAAGTTAACAGAAATTTTGAACGGTTTGCGAGATATTGGATTTTAGCTACCCCTTCCCCAAACACGTTTTTGGTCGAAAAAAATACATATTTTTGATAATGACAGTACAAACATTTTCGAATTGATCTGAATGGGACCCAATATGAATCTCGTACTGAAAGCGTTGTCCAGAGATGCCGTTTAATCGATTACAGATGTGTTCAGGCTTTCATACCCCCAGTTACAACAACAACAATTATTTTATTGATAACAGGTAATTTTGCATGCATTAACATCGATGTTAAGTACTAAAACCTTTGTTATAAACAACACGTGACCAACTATATAATTCATATGGCTCAGTAGTTATCTGGACATCACAAGTAGAAAGAATTTGACAGAAATTGAAAAATAACGGAATTGGTGGTGGCTATTGACAAATCGACGATGAGCGATAACCTCCTGTGACTTTTTCCCGAAATTAACGATTTTGGTAAA
The DNA here is from genome assembly GCA_032622095.1 of Siphonodentalium dalli. Classification (NCBI taxonomy): domain Eukaryota; kingdom Metazoa; phylum Mollusca; class Scaphopoda; order Gadilida; family Siphonodentaliidae; genus Siphonodentalium; species Siphonodentalium dalli. The sequence goes on along the minus strand of CP136061.1, from coordinate 126,420,876 downwards.
GCGAGCCCTGTGGCTATGTCCTAGCATATTTGCCCATATTGTTGGGGTTAAAATTACTACATCATACCATACCTCTACCTGATATGAAAAAATATGTTGGTTAATTTACATTTTCCTGCCATTTGGAGCCAAAACGTTTATTTTTTGCTGAAAAATCGCACTTTTTCACAAAAATATTATTTTTCGAACATTATTATTCAAATGGATACTGTTATAATGCCGAAATATTTAATTATTATGGCGAAGCAGTTATCTGCCAAGCATATGAAGAAAGAAGTTAACAGAAATTTAGAACAATTTGCGAAATAATGGATTTTAGCTACCCCTCCCAAAACACATTTTTGGTCGAAAAATTACATATTTTTGTTCAGAACTTTACCAAATTTCCCAATTGATCATACTGGGACCCATAATAATTATTTTGCTGAAAATGGAGCCCTGGGACATTGCTTACGCGATTAAAGACGTGTTCGGGCTTCCAGACCCCAAATTACAACAACGCATTTTAATTGCTATTACATTCAGTAAGTGTCGCATATCACACGTACTCCATTCTCGTTTAAGATTGAAATGCAGTAGTTTGAACTATGTCCAATTGAGTAATCACATTAAAACGTCCCCTCTCTGTCGTGGCAAAATAGAAAAAAGCATATCATTACTTATTGGAATACAGTGGTCCTAAGACTGAACTTATATGCGCCATACTGAATGTAATTTTATCAGAAATACTCTTTTGTATGTTCAGCAACTCAGTCATCGCGAAAATATTAAAATAGTTGACGGGGTTCAGACATTTATCTCGAAAACGAAGCGATTTCCATAACGCTGCCATTTGTTAAAACTTCGTGAAAAGCATTGAAACCCTGCTGAGCGCGAAATTTACCACCACCAGATCGTCTGCAATCTCACGGCGACGGACGTATCAATGACGAAAACAACATTATCTGTGTATCATTGCGTCCAATCAGCTCCAACGAAACTATGTGTAAATCATTGTATCCAATCAGTTCCAACTGGATTGCATCCTAATTTCCCCCATACAATCTCTCTCCCAGATAAATTGTTTACCCCCGGATAAAACTACCATATCTCCACATACTGAGTTAAAACTGGGAGCATGTTCATCAAGTTCGTGATTTAAAATTGTCACATAAACAGTTAAAATTGAATTTTTTTTATTTGCCAGCCGCTTTTTGTAAAGTGTCACATGCGGTCGGAAACCAATACAGCCTTATATATCGCATAGTTTAGGCCACAATATATGTTGATATTGAATTCATAATCCCTCCAGTACATAATGTGTTCAATACTTCAAATATGGTAGGGGTACATACAGCAGTGAACATTTGCCAGCCGCTTGTTGTGGAGTGCCACATGATGCATGCAGACTTTCGGGAACCAACACATATATATATCCTAATAAAAACTAACATTTGGTTAAGCCTTCAGTTAATATTGCGGTCATATCATTTCACCATGGTGTCATCCAATACTTCAAATAAAGTAGGGGTCCTCAAAATTTTGCCTTTCTTATTTTCCAGCCACTTTTCGTTAAGTGCTCATTCTTTCAGAACCCAAATCCATCTATTTACATTGTGTACGTCCTTGTACAACTAACTCGCCATTGTCCATAAACGCAGTCAATAATGATATCGTTCCAGTCCGTGGTGTGTTCTAGCCTTCAAATTGGGAAGGGGTTAATACAAACATTGAACAATCGCATTATTTATTTTTCAGTCGCTTTTTGTAAAGTGTCCCTGACTGTCGGGTATTAACCCATCTATAACAATTGTGTATTTCTTAATAGAATAGCCATTTGTCCAGATCGTCGTTTGACCCTGAGGGCACATTCTTTCTGTTCGTGGTAGGTTCAATGGTTTACATGGGGTAGGGACCCCTTACAATTCGCCTTCATCGTTCGCCATCTGCTTTGTGTAAGGTGCCACGGTGTTTTCGCGAACGGTGGGCTCGCGAGACCATTGCATCTTTTCTGACAGAACAGCCATTCTGGGATAGGATGGAGTCCACTGAGAGTGAAATTTAGCCCTTTCGTTTGACGACCACTTGTTGTAAAGTGCCATAGGCTTTCGGGAACCATCTCATCCATAACAGATTCGTATATCCAGATAATAATCCCATTTGTCCACAACTTCAGTTACAATTGAGAGCATATAATTTCTGTAAGACTTCAAGTTGGATAGTGGGGTCCTCAAGACATAGAAAATTCGCCTTTCTTGTTTGCCAGCCGCTTTTTGTAAAGTGTTCCCGGATTTCGGGGGAACCAGCTCACCCATGTATATCAATAAATAATTACATGATAGCAATACCGTTCGATCACACACTCAGCTAAGTATGAAAGAATATAACTTCAGTTCTGGTCAAGATATTAAATGGGTTAATGAGGTCCCCCCCCCAAAACTGAGTATTCGCCTTTCTCTTTCACCAACAACTTTTTGTAAAGTGACCCAGACATTCAAGACCCTGGTATACTATACTTTTTATATAGTGTACATTTCTCTACACACGCAGTTAATAATGGGAGCACGTCCTTTCGGTTCATTGTGTGTTCCAAGACTGCAAATGGGGTAGTGTGGCCTAACAAATCACATTTCGCATTTGCCAGCCGCCTTTTGTAAAGTGTTCCAGGATTTCGAGAACCAAACCAACCATACAAATTGTAAATAATACACGCGAGCATATAGATTCGGTTCAGTATGTGCCAAATAGTTTAGTTTGTCCACACCCCAGTTAATATTGAGAACATATCCACCCATTAGTAATGATTAGTGTATTTATGACTTTAAATGGGGTAGGGTGCTCAAAGAAAATATTCAGCTTTGGTTTTTGCCAGCCGCCCTGTGTAAAGTACCCTATGATTTGGGGAACCAAACTATCCATATAACGTGTATATTCCCTGATAGCATTACCTTTCGTTCACAATGTGATTTAATAATAAAGGTATGAATATTCGGCACATGGTGTGTTCAAGCGTTTAAATGGCATATAAAGGGGTCCATCCGATTTTCGTAAAGTGCTGAAGGCTTTCGGGATCCAACCAACCCATCCATCAACATCATGTATTCGCCCCGATATTACTATTTTACCCATATCGTCAGTTAACATTTACAGCAATCATTTCAGTTCGTGAGTTGTTCAACTTTAACACTTCAATTGTGTAGGGGGATCCTAAAACAGCAAATTCGTCTTTCTTATTTATCAGCCACTTTGTGTAAATCGACACATGCACAACCCATCCATACACATTATGTATTCTCTGATAGTACAGTTAGTACTACATTCCCATCACACTCTCAGTTAATATAGAGAATTAGAGATCATATAGCTTAATTTCGTATTGCGTTGAAGTCTTTAAATTGGGTAGAGTGTTCTCGAAAAATATAGCAAATTCGCTGTTCACATTTGCCAAGCAAAGTGCCACACTGTTTCGGGAACAAACCCATCCATAAACATTATATATTTCCTTATGTAACTGTCCTTTATAGTTACATCATTCTTAATATTGAGATCATATGTTTTCAGTTCGCGGTGTGTTCAGGACGTCTAATAGGGCGGGGGAGCAACAATGATTTTGTTCTGTATGAGTATTTTAGTCTATATTATGTGTCGTTTAGAACAAATACGGTACTTTAGTTCCTCAAAGTCAATATGTGTTAATATAAAATTACATGTCATAAATAAAATGTTTTTGTTGTTGTTGTAGCTGGGGGTTTAATTGGAAACATGAGGTCATCTAAAACCACGCTCGCGGTGTCTACGGATCAGGTTTCCATCACACGAATAATGATTAGATGCCCATTAGAATAATTTAGAAAGGTCTGTTGTTATCATAAATATGTAGTTTTCTACCAAATCGCGTCCGGGGGAGCGGTACCTAAATCCAATATCTTGAAAACCGTTGAGAATTTCTGTCAAATTCTTTCTACTTGTGATGTCCAGATAACTACTGAGCCATATGAATTATATAGTTGGTCACGTGTTGTTTATAACAAAGGTTTTAGTACTTAACATCGATGTTAATGCATGCAAAATTACCTGTTATCAATAAAATAATTGTTGTTGTTGTAACTGGGGGTCTGAAAGCCTGAACACATCTGTAATCGATTACACGGCATCTCTGGACAACGCTTTCAGTACAAGATTCATATTGGGTCCCATTCAGATCAATTCGAAAATGTTTGTTCTGTCATTATCAAAAATATGTATTTTTTTTCGACCAAAAACGTGTTTGGGGGAGGGGTAGCTAAAATCCAATAACTCGCAAACCGTTCAAATTCTTTGTTAACTTCTTTCTTCATATGCTTGCCAGATAACTACTACACCATATGGACTAAATATTTCAATATTATTGCAATATCCGTTTGAATGATAAGGTTCGAAAAATATAAAAAAATTTTAAAGAGCGATTTTTCAACAAAAAATAAATGTTTCGGCTCCAAATGGCACGAAAATCAAAATTAACCAACACTTCTTGCATATCAAGTACAGATATGGTATGTTGTAGTCATTTTAACACCAACAATGTGGGCAAATAACTTAGGACATAGCCGCAGGGCTCACTTTACCAAAATCGTTAATTTCTGGGAAAAGTCACTGGTGGGTATCGTTCATCGTCGATTTGAGAATAGCCACCACCAATTCCGTTATTTTTCACTATCATTTTCGTCAACAGTATATATTTCTCCTTCAAAAAAAGTTGGTTTTAACTTGTTCTACTGTGGGTAGGGGTACCCGACCACTTTTGGCTTTTGGCCGCTGTACTATACAGTGTCCTTCAAAGTCAGAGTAGCGGGATATTTTGGACGGCGGAATACATTCATGCCTCTAGAATACAACTACAATTGAAACAGGTGCATGAACTGAACGAGGCAAATTGGTGTCAAAATAATATATTATTGTGATTTTGTGTGGGGAATTAAATCAGGTATAGGGCCTATTAGTCTATATAACTACAAACACTTGTAATATTAATATTTATTGGAAATTAGTATTTAATATCTGCGATAAATACAAATATAGACCTATACATATAGCCTATATACCACGTTAATAATATGGTACGGTAACCCATTGCATTCACGAGAAAGTAAACAACCAGATCATACGATCCGATCGCATCGTGTGCGATGGTCTACCGTAAGTGATAAAAACAGAAGTCACACGACTAAAATTGTACCGTGTGCGCACACAGATCTTACGTCGCAAGGGTCTGCGACAAATATCGTGCAACAAATATCGCATCGTGTGCGGCGGGCTTAAATAGTGACTGAGATCTTAATAAATAGAAATTTAATGCATCTATTCTCTATCAATTAGTATAAGAAGGAGAAGGTTTGAATCAAAAAGTTTGCAAATTTACAAAGATCGACCCAACATTTTTCAAAGTGTTCAAATATTACATTTTACCACTATATTATACTCCAACATATGTGCTTCTAATTACGATAAACACAAATCCGCTGTCCAAATTGTCGTAGACGCCCTCTTCTCGAATTATCCGTCATTTTAGATGGTATATTTCACCCGTTATTTTGACAAAGATGGCTCGACGTGGTCCACTACAGGAAGCGAAGAAACGTTGGGTCTCACTAAAGGAATCCCGGCGAAGGCCGTCAGTGACCGACAAAGTCCCGTTGGTGTAAAACAAAATGAGTTCTTTGTTATTAATGACACAAAAAATAAACAACTGCGGCTAAACTAAAGCAGAGTGAGTAGGTCGACGACTGGATATTTGAAATCCAGCATAATATTTATTTTTTTAAGCCGCAAGCTTGTCAACGTTGGACTTCAACAGTCTTTGGCGGACTTCTTTTGAGCGACCGTTTCAATTTCCAATTCATTTATCACGCGATTATACTATGGGCCGATATGCAATGCAAATGTGCACTTTAGACACGTTTGTTAGCAAAGATAATAGCCACGCAGTATATCACACTAGTTGGTTTGAACGACGAACCGGCGAATTCATAAATAAACGTGAATAATGAACTGTTTTCACATTCTGGATATTAAAGTTTCTCTTATTCTCTGAGTTCATCTCACTATCTCTGGAGTTTGGGAAACCCTTAGAAGCCGTTATTCTCCCCATTCATATCCTATCAAAACAATAGAAGCAGGTTGTTTACACAGTAACCAGTCGACTAATCACACCTCACACTTCAGAGGGTGAGATGGCTTCAGTGTGATAGATAACCACTTTCATATGCCGACCACATACCGTATATAAGCAGTGCAATATTTATCTGACATCATATCTGGGGTTAAGGGGAGGACCATTCGGTCCTTCCGACAATCCCGGGGCCAGCCACCCCAAACAACTCACCCCTCTGACATCATAACCACAAAGATGTTCCGTTGTATCAAGTGCGGTAGCGAAGTTAGACCACTCCAGCATGCTCTTCAGTCATTTGTTTATTAATTCATTTGTTTTTTTCTTCAGGCTGGCATCGAAGACTAAATGTCCACGGGAGTGACGTGACATTCTACAAGCTGGTACCGCTATTGAGGCATCAATTGTAGAGTTAAACGTCTTAGCCGTCGACCTTGAAACTGACAGCCGGACGGCGTACACCCAGAAGGCAAAACAGAACCGTAACCTATGGGATTCCTACACAGCAGATCCACAAGAACTGACAACAGGTGCATTCCTGAAGAAATGTGCTAGATTATATCTTAAGAGCAAAGCATCGAGAGGAGCGGCGGCCAACTGATTGTGGAGAATAATTCATCATCCATTCATTCATATTCCGTTATATTAGTCGTCGTATTTTTACATATTCATTCACGTATTCAATAAATAATTATCACTGCTATCCAATCTATCTCTTGACAACCCTTTGGTTTAGAGAGAGAGAGAGGAATGAGAGAGAGAGAAAGCAAGCAAAACGACCCCAAAATGACAACTGAAATAAGACATTACCCCTTGGGGCGAGCTGGCCGGGGCGAGCTGGCTCGGGGCGAGCTGGCCCAGGTCGACTGGGGCGAGCGGGCCCTGGGTCGAGTGGGCCCGTTTCCATTTTTGTTATCGACATGACAAAATTTCGCCCAAAATTCTTGATACATACCTGGTCCATTTATAGTAAGGTAAGTGGACTAATTACTTCAAAAATATATAATATCACTCAATTATCACTGCTTAGAAGGCCTGTGCTACAAAGGTCACTGTCAGGCTGTGGTTGAATCAAGCCGCAGGGTTCGCTCAGCATCGGACTGATGTGCTTGATAAGACTGTTTCATATATAATTGTTGCACTCCAAAGGTCCTCCAAAGTTTGGAAGAGAAGTATTTTATTACGCTCAAATAACAAACACACGTAGATTAAATTATATCAGATATAAAACAAATTTCTGGTACAGTGGTAGGTTGTCAAACCACAGTCCCTATAGGAATCACTGTTAGTTGAATAAAATATTATTTAATAATATTAAATCAATATTTTATATTTAGTTATTATAGTTATATTAAGTACCTGTTATCTGTATAGTAGAGGTAATGTATCTAGATCTATTTGTTATATTTTAATCAAATTTAATATTACATGGACAGTGATTCCTAGCCAGACCTAGGACTGTGGTCAAACTGAAGTGATTTTTATTTGATAAATTAAATTATGCATATTATACACAATAACAACGGGGCTCTGTAGAAGGCATGGCTTATGGGCCAGAGGGGTCCGTGAAGATTCGGCGGAGGGAAGATTCGGCAGGGAAGATTCGGCAGGGAAGATTCGGCGGGTTTTATCGGCCGAATCTTCCTAGGTTTATACCAATATATTGGGACGGGAGATTTTATGTTTTAAGTTCTATGAATTAGATCTATTTTTTAATAATATATTGGATGAATAAATTAAATTAAATGAAGCTATTACTTTTATGATGTTTTGTTTGAGATTATTTGTATGTTTTATGAGTGAATATTTTACAAGAATAAATTACTTTTATTATTACTTTTGTTAATACTTTTATGATGTTTTGTCATTAGTCTGTTTGACATATTTTATGAGATTATTTTAGGTTTATGATAAGGTAAGTTTATTGTGAATATATTGAAGTTAGGCCTATTACTTACAAATTACGTGGTAAATCCAAATATCACGTTCGAACACTATAAGGAATTATGATTAATGAAGATTCAATGAGAAAACGAATAAAAATTTTGACAGTTGTTCACACTCTGTTCACGTTGGCACCAAGTGTTTGTATAACAGTCGGTAGAATATACAGAGTCGTCTTTCTGATGCTGATATGATCTCAGTGAGAACTATTCGATGTTTGTTTAGATAAGTTTGCTGAGTGCATTTCAGTTAGAACTGATCAGTTGTTTGTTTTACCGCATCAGATCTAATGACTTTTAGACTATATAGTTGAATGAAATTGACTTCACCATATCACATCTTCATCGTGCCTTCGTACAACCTCCGTCAAAATCAGCTCATAGACTACCCGTGTATTAAGTGTAATAGGAATGTACGTCCTCGTCAGCAAGCAGTTGACTGCGACACATGCGGCAAATGGCAACACAGAACATGCAATACCGGCATTTCTCAGCCACAGTATAATTTCCAGGCCAAGGAGGGTTTGATTGAAATAAGTTTCAATTGCTCATCATACAGCTCGTTTCTTTATCGCGATTCCGTTCAATTTCAAAATTGTACCGATTCTTCAACTTGAAGCAGCCCATGTAGAAATTGCCGTTGCAGCCAGGGATCTCGAGACAGACGTGAGGAAGAAATACACAGAAATAGATACGAAGATCAGCGACCTATGGGCAAAATATAGAGAAGAGGACATCAGAACATCGGAATTCCTACAAGAAGTGACCAAGATCTACAGAATCGGCAAGGCAAAGAAATAAGAAGACAAGACGACAACAAGACAAGAAGATAACAAGACAAGACTATTAGTTGATTTTTTGTTTCAAATAAAGAATGTCGGTTATAAATGTATTTTAAATTGTTCTGTTTGTATATCTGTTACACCTTTATGTTATATCAGCTTGTGTAAATATGTTTCATCCATTCTAATAAGTCTAATAAAATATGTCATTACTAAAAATGAGTTAATCAAGACCCTATATAATCCCTCTAATTAGTTGTTATTGTTACAACAAAGAATTAGTGCACACACAAGCTTAGTCCCACATAAGCCGTAATCCCCAAGCCGTAATCCCTCCACTAATTAGTTAGATCAAACGACTGGCCGAATCTTCCCCGCCGAATCTTCCCTGCCGAATCTTCCCTCCGCCGAAAAATACATGGCCGAATCTTCCCTCCGCCGAATCTTCCCGTTCCCGGCCAGAGCCCTATAATAGCATGATAAATACAATAATGAATATAAACTGAGTGCAGGTAGGTGCAAGGATTGGGGAGAGTTGGGGCTGGTGGGGGGGGGGGCGCAAGATTACATGGTGTGCATAATATGTTGGGCGATGCTCATAAAGTATATATATTAAGTCAACTCCAAGAACAAATTAAAATGTTTTATGTGAATATTCTTGCCTCGAAAATGGGGGATGAATGTCGACTTTATATCAAAATAAAGACGGTTTTGCGTTAAAATAGACTAAAGTTGTGAGCCATGGATGTGGGTAATATAACTGGTCATGAAAATAATGATGACACTTATGTGAAATGCCCATAATTTCGGAATTTTGACATACAAACCTCGCATTAGTTTGGCACGTTTTCAGAGTATGAAAAAACGTACCATAAAATTTACGTACTTGCACAACAACTGAACTCCGAACTTTCTTTGTTCACGAAGGATCACCAAGTCTAATTAATTTACCCTTACTCATTATAATTCAGCTACCCAGATACGATAGAGATCTTTCAGAGACACCCTGTAATAATGAATTGATGACTTATTATGATTTGGAGTTTTAAAATTCCACAATAAAACAACACAAAATCAGCAAATATAACCCCATAGCAGTAATATGTACTTTAATCTGCTTTAACCAGAGATGTGACAATAAGGTCTCCTTTGGTGGGGAAGAGGGTGTCTAACTTAGAATTTAAACCTGTACCCCCACCTTGAACCAGATCAAAGTTTCCAAGTGTGTGTAATTTCATTTGCACCCACCCCTTATGTTGGAATTTTCAGTCCCTGATAGATACATGATGCCCCCACCCCCACCCCTGGAATACGGAATACCACTTAACACAGAGGGTGGAACAGGGGCGCCGGAAGAGGGGGGGGGCAGAGGGGGCAGCTGACCCCCTGCCCTTGACCAAGGGGGGGGGGGGCGAGCGGGGGCAGGACTTGCCCTTTTTCTGGAGACAGAAAATGCTTTTTGTGTGTTTAATCTCTTGTTTTTATAGCAAATTGTTACTTTTTTGGTCCAAATACCACCAATTTCACAAGGAATATTAATTTTTTGTCAATTTTATCACAAAACGGCCATAAAAACCGACAAATACCATTAAAATAGGGATTTTTGCCACAATGAATTTATGGTTATTTTCCCGAGTTTGCGGAGAAAATGCCCCTTTTTTTGCGGAAAGTGCCCTTTTTGTAGGCTCTGCACCCCCTGCCCTTGTATGCTTCCGGCGCCCCTGGGGTGGAATACGGAATACCAGTTAACAGCCATATGCAATTTTCCGGATAAATTTTCTATTACCGTACGATCGAACGCCGGTCACCCCGCAGTGTCCACGTCTAAAATGATCTAAAATGAAGATGATCGACGATCTGTAGTGTCAAACCGTGAATTTTATTGTGACAAAAATCGCATTTATATATTATTATTATGATCATTTTTTGGAAGGTGTCGAAGGTCGGCGTACGAATACCGAATACCTCCTAACAGAGGGGCCGGAATACGGCGTACCCCATAACAGGGCATGGAATACGGCGTACGAACAGGAGGTGGGGGGGGGGGGGCTCATACATAATGCAAGCTTTCTAACTGTTGAAAATCACCATTAAATTTTGTAGACCACCAAATTTTCCAACTGTTCAATCCAAAAATTTGAACGAAACTCTACTTTAAAATATTGTCTAAAAAAATTCACACTAAATACCGGAGTTGAAAAATCAGACTAGATTACAGGAAACCCCCTATTATATCATTAAACAAGACAGTCAGTGACTGTGGAGTTCCTCACCAGACTGTAAATTAGATGGAGAATGGGATTCTGAAGACTATGATAGTCAGTACTTGTCAAATCACTTTAAAACAAGTAGTTCTAAACAGGGACACAGGTAGACGGCCCGGTCTTTGATGAACTGTTGAGGGGATATGGAGATGTCCCCCTTGAAATTTATAACTGCACACCCCTCTCCCCCAATAGATCATTGCCTATTAACTCCCAACTGGACCAAACTAAATTACAACTGGTACTTCAAGATCTCCAACTTTTGGAAATTTTATATCAAATCCTTACTGATAATACCGGTACGGTATATATCAACATTATTAATATAGGAATCTATATAAAAGTACCAAACATATATTCACAGCATAGATATGGTGGGTGCGGAAGTGTTAAATCTCCTACCTCTGGCCCTATTTGAACCAAATGTAAATCCCAATCTAAGAGATCCATTGATCTAGTAATTTCAAAGGGTATATTATAGACATTGAAGCGAGTTCATTTTCCTTAAAATAAGTTATTAAAATTAGGGAAGGGTTATCAACATTGCACCTCTGATAATTGTTCCTTGAAATAATCATCATAATAAATAGACACATCATTATTATAGATGAAAAGGATTTAATAGCCTATATAAAAATTATAATTTTAAACATGCCAAATGTACAACTGCATAGAACACAGCACATTGGAATTAATCTCATCTATATTGAAATGAATTACACAAATAAACATTCCCCAGCAGTTTCTATTATTTGTTTATCAACCAGTGTCAGATGAGATGAGATCTAATTTCATACACAAGAGACATTGGAGAGAATGGCAGACAGACATGGGAGAGAGTGGCATAAGCCGTATAATACTGTCAGTGAAAGAGATGACTTATCAAAGAATATTGTGGCATTAGGAATGTGATAGAACATTTGTAACAGGGGTACATGTACTTACTTTACCCTTCAATTGCACATGATTTTTCTTCCAGACACCTGGACCGATTTCAACTAATTTGATTCAGGCGGATAAATACTATGTTGAAAAGCCGCGCATGACACCAACACCAGACAATTCAAATGATTGCTTTGTTCATTAAAGTTAAATTCTTGTCCAACCTCGTTGCACTAATGAAAATATACACAAAAACAAAGAGGCAAATTGGGGGACTATATTTTCTGTCGCCAGCCCCAGAGTGCGAAATACGTTAGTATACAGTTGTGAAGAGACTCAGCCAACGATGTAAATGTATGCATTTTGCAGCTTCTTTTAAGGATTTTGATTTGTTAAAATGGCATAAAGCTCTAGTTTTTTCATGTGATATACAAGATCTTCAAATCGTTATGTTGGGATATAAGATTTTATGAAGCTCATTTGATAAATTTGATTCACAACTCGTCTAAGACTTGTTGCGAATCAAATTCATCAAACTTGTTTCATAAAATCTTATATCCCAACATAACTTGTTAGAGATCCTCTATATATCACAGCAATTTCAACCTATATGTCGGGGAGTTGCACATGTGATTTTTGCTTTTAATGTAAAAGCCAATTGGTTCCAGTTTATTGTCTTGCATATTGTGGAGTAAAGAAACTTGAAAACATATCCTTGATTTTTATTACCGTTGAATGAACATTTAAAATCTCATGACATTCTATTTGATCAATTTATATGTGTCACATGTGGTATTGGTAATATTTCATCAATCCAAACTATTTTTTACAAACTTGTTTATCCCAGTACACAAAACACAGATAAAGATGAGCACTTGCAAATTTTATCAAAATTGGGACATGAGCCGTCTTGTATATATTACTAACACATTTAAGTGTCATTAAAGTGATGTGAAACACTCTGGTAGGGTGATCAAATAGAAATTAAGAATAAACTTGCCCAAAGTAGTTATTTTTTACGAATATTAATCCAAATTGACAACACACATGGCAATTTTTATATATTAATTAAATGCAATACTTTCGATGGCGAAATAAATTATGTTAGTTTATCGTCAAAAGTTGCATCACGAATCGAGATGTAAATATTTACAATTGGGCGTAGTTCAGAAGATGTTTTCTATGGAGTGGTATGGTCGATTTCTTTTAATTTTTCGGCAACGTTAGTAGAATGCCACATTGCCCAAGTTGCCATATCGCATAAGTATTAACTTATCAATTTAACGGACCCGAACAAGTCCATAATATGTCTTTAATCTTATATGCCAGAAATGAATGTGGTACTGGTGCCCTGTTATTAGGCTGATGATCGAAAGGTGTATATAATTAGATATAATGGGCACATTAACCTCTTCACTGCTGAGTGAAGTTAGTCATGACGTCATGCGCTGGGCCATTGGAAAAAGATAATGGAAATGTCGCGAATACCATACAACTTACTTTGTGAAAAGGCCATTACCATAGACAATCCTTGAACATCATACATTGTTAGAAACTTCGAGATAGACTTGTCCAGTTGCAGTGTTGCACTAATTTCTGAGTTCCCAATGATGAATGATGGCCATCTACTAGTGCGTTGAAGTACATGTAGGTCTGTACATAGTACGGACCATATAACACACGACGTGCACTTTTATGAGGGGAACCACCCCCTTTTCGTACGCCGGATTCCGGGCTTAATATAGAGTATTCCGGATGCCGAGTGTCAGTACGCCGGATGCCGAAACCTGTATATTTCGTATTCCGGATGCCGAAATTACAATGGCAGATATTATTTAGTGTTGTTTTTTGCATTCATAATTAACTATGGATGGCATTTCACAATAATCCCGCGTCAATATAAAAAATAAACAATGACAACAATAGTGTAGACGGTGAACGCAAAATGTATAGTACGAGAGATAACTCGGTCGCTTTCGATACTTTGACTTGCGACCTTGAAAATCTAACCTAGTAAACATGGCGCTCAAATTTGAGGCATCTAGTCCAAGAGATATTGGTCAGTGAGCGTTATTGTCACGACAAATCCATACCTGTTTACTATTGTGAGTTGGGAACACTTAGGCGAAGAACTTTCCTTGTACCATATCCAAATAAAAGTCCCCCAAAATATAAAATGGCGCCCACAATGGCCGAAATATTTTGAAAAATCACCGAAATTCCCTCATTTCCACATCATTGGGAATTATTTTCGAGACAACTGGAACCATGCTGACAGTTGAGTTGGAAATACTGAGGTGATGTAATTACCTTGCATCTCATGCAAGAAATTGTTTTCAAAATTGAAGATGGCGGCCAAAACAGCCAATGTTTCAAACAATGCATATGCCGGTGCCGGTCTCTATCTGCGTATTTTCAGCTTTGGTGACCTAATGGGGATAACAACATGTACACCTGTTGATCTTCCCAAACAGCCACTTTTCAATATATGGTTCATCAATTCACATACTCATCTAATGCACTGACGTACCCGGAAAACTTCTGTATATGGCTTCGAATGTTGAAAGCCTGACATTTGACGGATGCCTTTCTGCTAAGGCGTAGAAGACCATAATGCATAATATACCCACACTTCTTGACCACCTACTTGACTGTGAGTATCAATTACCAAACTCAAATGAATACATGCTTCATATCAATATTCCATATCAACATGTAATGGTGGGTAGAAATCGCGAAACAATAACGCCCATCGAAAGAAAGTAAATGAATGTAGGCCTGTTTTCAAATTTGTATTCGCCACTGACTCATTTATACGATAAATGTATAAATTTACGCCAAGATGCCAATATTTTCCCACAGAGACAAACGAAAGGAGGTGAAATGTCAGAAAAATTGCATATTTTCACATTTCGGTGGCCATCTTGACCGCCATATTGGTTCTGGTGTCGGAGTTTTGGCTAATTTGTAATGGTTGTATATTAGCACAACGAATCGAGCGGAAACAAGACCGAATGTGATATAATCTTTACTATAATGGTGATCAAAGTTACCTGGTGCATATAAAAACAATGGCCGCCATGATGGACGCCGTCTTGTCTGGAGTCTCTGCGGCCACTTTTTTTTCTTGTTAACAACAGAAAAAAATTAGAGGAGACATTAAGAAAGAAAAATAGTAGGGTGAAGTTGAGTCCTGGGGGGGGGGGGGGAGGGGTGCAGAGTTCGACCAATATCTCCTGAACTAATCGTTCCGGGTGGAATTCGGAACAGCGGAGTTTTTGTTTGTCTCTGTCAAATGGAACCAATATTTCATTATCGGAGCTAAAAACCATCCTCGGTGTTACTCAGAGTGGGCCGCATCGTTGGGTGTGGCGAATTTCAAAACAAAAATATCATTGAAGAGGCTAAAACCCGAACCAGAATCCCCCCATGGAAGGTTTTTATGCTGTGACACGGAGACGGAATGGAGCAACGTAAAGGGATAGTTGCATAGTACTCCCACGTCTCATTCTTTCTTTGAGTATATATGGTCATATATAGAATGAATTGCACATTTGATACTACCAATGCGTTGTTTTAGCTTTTAACGTTTGGCAACAATGGGTTAAATTGGTATAAATAGTATTCCGGATGCCACCCTCTGTTATGGAGTATTACAGATGCCACCCCCCATTTTAGGCCGGATGCCAGAGGGGGTGGGGTGGCCCCCCTCTTTTATGTCCATAATAGTTATGGACGTCATAGCAGCCTGGAGGTTAATGGAAGTAAGGAGAACTACTAATCTGTTGTATATAGATATGTATTCTTATGTCAAATTTGACAGCCAATGAGTACAAAAACATGAGTATAAAATATAACATTTTATGTATCATATAAAAATAGATTCCTTTTAACATTGGAATTGCTCTCTCTGTAATAATATCCCATTGAACCAGGTTTATAAAAGCAACATCGAAATAAGGTAATTGGATGTGGAGACAACAGTTTACACGAACAAAATCTCCAACAGACAGATAGGGAATGTGGCTTTAACCCTTTCAGTGCCAAGTCCGATTATTGTATCAATCGATATTTCCTTGATCATTTTTCAAATTTATTGATTATAATAATGTGATACATTGATGGAAAGAGCTCTAAGAGCTTTTTCCATCAATGTATCACATTATTATAATCAATAAATTTGAAAAATGATCAAGGAAATATGGGTTGATACAAAAATCGGACTTGGCACTGAAATGGTTAATAGTTTCTATTTGTAAAACTGAGATGCTAAGCAAAGCGGCCGCATATCATTTATCCCACGGGGGGGGGGGGGGGGGGGGGGGGGGGCTACATTGTATATATATTGGAAGGGAAAACCACGACGGCTATAAATAGATATGACAGTATTGCATTCAATCACGTATACTACGTACAGTACATGCGGAGCGATATGGAAATCAGGTACTCAATTTGCCAGCTTCTATTCCGCACTTCACTAATTGTCAACTGAGATAATGCGATAATGTGTTTGTTCTAAAGCGACGAGTATATGCTAAGGTATTGGAACAATGCCAATCGAGATTGAGGGAGGAACTATTTCGTCTTGCGTTAGGTCACATGGGTAATCACGTGGACAGCAAACAGCCTTTTGCGATAAGATTCGATACAGCTCGGTCGACAATTATTTAGCGTCCCACCCTCCCATCCCTCCTTCCATTTTGGGAGGAGGCACCCCTTTTTGCTAACAGCTACGCTTAGTGTATTTCAGGACTAGATCAGTGATCATTGCCAGGACCCCATGGTTGCATGGCGCTTGGTGGTACCAAAAAAGGTCCTTCAACAATGACAAGAAAGCTGGAGGTCCATAAACACGTTTCAGACTACCAGTTGCTTTAGTGATTAATAAATGGTAGTCATTAAAGGGGTACTGTACGCCATTTTCAATAAATTCCCGGTGATAACAACGATCTAGTATCGATACTATATAGAAATATAAGTAATTTGAGTCGAAGATGTATTCTGTAAACGCTCAGGTTAATAGGCTATCTTAAAATTTTATAATTTAAAAGTTAATAATTTAATATAAATTGATTTTATGGCTCCAGCCATAAAATGGCGTCTCTTAAAATTGGAATTTCCGTGTACAAAACGTAATCAAATTATAATTGAGGGATACTGGATTAATAAAACAATTGCACACACGATCGTTTGAAACATTATGCTTATACGGGGAGAAAACCCAAGCTACTCATTGACTAGTGACCATACACTAACTTAAATGAGTATATGGGACTACTAAGCATATACTATAATGTTTATTTGATTCATTTGGTTGAAAACTGTACAAAAATTACTCGACAACGACAATTTGTATTTTTGCATTCCGGTAAATTTGCCATCCGTAACAATACTTCGTACTCAACATACTTTCAAAAAATGGAAAAGTTGTTACCTTATTCTCCGACTCGGGGATTATAGAAACCAACAACAACATCTTGGGTACAGTACCCCTTTAAGGCACACCTGTCTTGTTATTAATAACAACCATGTGGGATAAATAATTTTATGTCACAAAGAAAGAGCACATGATCTGTCCTGTAACAGAAGGGGGATAGCTTGCAAGAAATTTCCTCAACTTTTGTAGTGTGTTTCCCATTTTTTATTATTTCTAAACACTATTCCACATGCTCGAGCAGAAGCAAGCTGAAAATTGTATAAACTTGAGTTTGGGCAAATTGTGCTCTTTCCACTTTTTGTCAAACACATTACAATAACATTCCCTGAGTTTGAAGATTTGAGAAGGGACAAAATTAGCATCATCCACCAATGGAAAGCTTATGCAGACTACAGTAATGTCCTAAATAATCGACCCCTAAACCACAGAAGAATTATGGGAAATTTTTCTGGATTTTGTTGGAAATATGGCTTGCTCAGCCATTCATCGGAAAGCTCTCACCGAGAGCTTTCCGATGAATGGCAACAAGACATATTTCTGACTAAATCCTGTGAAAAATTTCCCATAATTCTGCTGTGGTTAAAAGGTCATATACTTCAGGCATTACCGCATATTCCATAATCAAGTCTCTGGTAGGAGGTTGGTAGCATGACGAAAAAGGTAGTTTTTGGTTTTTCTAATATATGAAAAAAAATTCAGGCACGTATGGCATTTTTTCCCTTTCGATCATTTTTTGTACCCACCCACCCCCACCGCCAAATTTTTTTCCGTTTTCGGCAGGGGGGGGGGGGGGGGGGGGGTCGAAAAAAATTTCCAGGCACGTATGATGATTTTTATTTTTTCTGGCCTCGGACCACCCACCCACCCAATTTCTTCCGTTTCCGGTCTTTTTTTCCAGGCAATTTTGGACACCCACCCTTTTTTTTCCGTTTCAGGAAGTTTTTTTCCGGTCAGTTTTGGACACCCACCCCCCTAAATTTGAGAAAATTATCAATTGAGCAACCAAATAGCTGATTATCCTGCATTATCATAATTTATTGCGCGATATTTGAATAGAACAGTGCATAATGAGATAACGATACTATTTGAATTTATTATATAAGTGTCATTAATCAAGAAATGTGTCAACATAATCACATTTCAAGGGATATATAGACAGTGCCAAAGTTTTTATTAACATTCATTTTCATAATATATAGTCACATGATCTAGTCACATAATCACATTTGAGTATTCTACATAATACATGGTACCGGTACAACAAATTTCAGATTATTTGATATTTTGATATTTGCTATGTGATATACAGTAATGCCCTAATTAATCGACTCCATAAACACAGCAGAATAATAGGTAATTTTTCAGGATTTAGTCGGAAATATGGCTTGTTGTCATTCATCGGAAAGCTCTCGGTGAGAGCTTTCCAATGAATGACAACAAGCCATATTTCCGACTAAATTGTGAAAAATTACTCATTATTCTGCTGTGGTTATGGAGTCGTTTAATTAGGGCATTACTGTATTGCTGGAATCAAATTGTTTATCAAAACATGTGGATAAACAACTGTTCATCCCAGTTCATCCCAGTTTGAAGAATAATGCTAATACCAAACATAACCATGATATAACCGCGCTACTCTTCTTGGGGCATCTCAGAAACCAGAACTGAGGAAACCTGTTATAGCGTGTAATGGCAGGCTGGTAGCCACTGCCTGAAGTAATAGGCTTCGTAATAATTGGGAATAATATGGATGGATAGCCCAATTTCACTTCTTTTTTTGCTCACGATATCAGTGACGATAAAATCTTCGTTACTGTGATTAACATTACAAGCTGATCCACATTAACATGGAAAACAATGTGAAATTGTTCAAGCTGGCCTGGCTGGCCTTCAATTTATTTGTTAAGATTTTATGTTTTACGTTGTCAAAAGTCTATTTTATTCCATTATTTATTATATCTTTATTTCCATGTCACATATGGTCAAGTGTGCTTTCATTTTATTACTTATTTTCAGCTGAGTTCTGCATAGTTATTCTTATTTTGTTGTATCAGTAGATGGAATCCTGATTAAATTTTATTTTTCCAATAGCGCAGTTTCTAGTTCTATCAAGTTGAATTTGGGTTATTGTTGGCCATTGTGCAACTGATCCAACTTCTGATAACCTCTATATGTAGCATAGCATTACAATTAACTATATATGACCCGTTTCTGTTCAAAACACATCAAAATAAGACTCAATAGCAGGAATGGAAAATTTTTTTGGCATATGGAAAAAAACTGCTTTTTGGACCCAAGAGACACCCACCCACCCCATCATACGTGCCTGGAAAAAATTTCCGACCCCCCCCCCCCTGTTTTCGGCAGTTTTTTCCGACCATTTTTTGACACCCACCCCCCCTTTTAACACTAAAACAGAGATTTGCGGGGGGAAATTCACTGTAAACAGCTGTATATGAATTTCTGTGCATACTATTTATCATGGATGTTAACATGGACATGTAAATAGGAATGAGTCATTTTGAGGTCATTCGGCCAAAAAAACATGGCTGCCAGTGGCCATCTTGGATTTCAAAATTTGCAACAAAATACAACACGATAACTGCCTACAGTCATTTTACAGTTAGAATTACATTATTTCTCTCATTCAAAGTGGTTTTGAAGCCCAACTCATTGCCAAAACACTAAAAAACAAGCAGGAATTTTTTTTTTTAGTTGCGGAAAAAATTGCTTGTTGGTGGCTTTTTACGTGCCGGAATTTTTTTCACCCCCCCCCCCACAGTTATAAATATTGTTTTATTCAACATATAGTTTCCTAGCAAACTAGGTAACTGGTCAAATGGAGTCAATACCATAAGATTTGTGACAGCTCAAAACAAGGATTGTCTCATAAAGAAACTCTCTGACCAAAAGGAACCCTCTGATAATTCATAAAGATTATTCAGAATTCATTTCTGTTGGCAATCTGCTGAAAATGAGTTGTAATCCTAGTAATTTGCCCAAAATTATGTAATAAATTGGTTTTTGAAATTCCGGTTAAATTAATAAGACTCCTGATACATGTAAAACAGATGATATATTGCGCCTGTTAAAACCTGGTTCACAATTATAACTGCTGTTTGGCACATATTGTGGAAATACCTATTCATAGCAAAACCACTGTCAAATGATTGTATGAGCTTGGTGGGGAAGGACCCTAAAAGGGACCCACTGCCCCTTTAGCGGAAACACTGATAAGTTAATGTATCCGATAATGCATATCACTAATACCACTACCGGTAATAAGAAACTTAATTACATTGGAATTCAAGGTCTTTGAAGTGGGTACATGCAAAATTACATAAAAGTCCGTAAAATTATTAGCATCAAGAAGAACAGGAAATATAGATACATTTTGTACTTATATTCTTAATTAAAGCTTTCATGAAGGGAGCTGCGCTGGTCCTGTACCAGTACATTCTCTTATATATGCGAGTCTATATAGGGAGCCTCGGATATA
This sequence comes from Siphonodentalium dalli, assembly GCA_032622095.1. Lineage (NCBI taxonomy): Eukaryota > Metazoa > Mollusca > Scaphopoda > Gadilida > Siphonodentaliidae > Siphonodentalium > Siphonodentalium dalli. Next base: position 126,399,942 of record CP136061.1, on the reverse strand, counting down.
TGAGAGAATGCACTGGCTTACAATGTCGAGGTAAATATTGTTATGCTAATGTATTATCTTATATATGCAAGACCCCCTATGGGAGACACGCATATATAAGATAATGCATTGGTACAGGGTTTTCACAAAATTTCAGGAAGCTCCAGTCATGGAAGGGTTAATAATCCTCCCATAATGAGATGTTGTGTTTTGAAACCATTCTTATGTAAACATTACTGTTACAGCTACACTACCAGTCCAATTAGTTCAATAAAATACTAAAATTCAATCAAAACAGAATGGTAAATTTGGAAAAGGCCAAGGAATTGAAATTATTCTGAAACAATAGCTCAAACTTACAAAAGTAAGTTGAGCTAAAAAGGATTTAGACTAAAATATTTTAATTACTGGCAAGATCAGCAATGTTTGTTGACAAATTAATTGCTGTAACAGTCATGTTTACATGCACAATATCATTATCATAGAATTATTGTTATTGAATTATTGATAGCGAAAACAAAACAAAGATAGTGAAATTAAAACAATCTATTTTCTCGCATTTTTCATGGTGATGATAGATTTAATGACTTTTGAGATTTCTCACATTTACCCACTGTGAAGACCTCACATCCCTTTAAATGCTAGTGAAAGTGTATATATAAAACACAATAATTACTATTAAGCATAATATCCAGATTATAGCTCACGTTTCAGGCTTTTGAGCACTGTTAAGTCTGCCGTGAAACTACAAGGGAATAACCGATTTGATTGGAATGAAATTTCAGATGATAACAAACAGCAATAAATAGAAAATATTGCAATGCCCAAAATTGGTTATCAAAAACTCTTGACACATTACAGGAAAATACAAATAAGAACATGTTAAATACTGAAGTTTGTTGAGGAATGAGTGTTCATTGTCATTTACTTCTCACTGGACTGGAGCATCCTGAATATTTATGAAAACCCTGTGCCAATGCATTCTCTTATATATGCGAGTCGACCATAGGTCACCTCACATATATAAGAGAATGCATTGGCATAACAATATTTACCTTGATCTTGCAGCCAGTGCCTTCTCTTATATATGCGAGGCAACCTATGGTTGACTTGCATATATAAGAGAATGCACTGGCACAGGGTCTTTAATGCTGCGCCAGCGCAGCTCCCGTTATGAAAGGGTTAATAAGTTAATCACACATTGAATCCTCCTAAGAGAATGATTACTCTATTGTTCTAACAGTCTAATTAATACTAGACCATAATTTCATTTCAATCAACTGTTGATTGAAATGAAATCTTAGTCTAATTTTAATTAGACTGGTGTTCTGAATAAACATGCATGCATTACTTGCCAGAATCAGAAGATGTTGTGAAATATTTCATCACAAAAAAATTACATTTGTGCAGGTTGGGTTAGAGTAAATTTGGTTTAATTTATTTCAACCCTGGTTTGAGCACAGGATTTTATTCCAGTAATTCAGTGATGTCACTTTTATTTATATTTTGAAAACTGTGTGGAAGAGGGACACCGGAACAGGCATAACAATAACCATCTCACAGACAGGATAACATGTGCCCTTTATGGAAAATGTTGGTGTTTGTTCATATAATTACAGTAATGTCCTAAATAATCGACTCCTTAACCACAGCAGAAGTTTGGGTAATTTTTCAGGATTTAGTTGGAAATATGGTTTGTTGCCATTCATCGCAAAGCTCTCAGCGAGAGCTTTCCGATGAATGGCAACAAGCCATATTTCCGACTAAATCCTGAAAAATTACCCATAATTCTTCTGTGGTTATGGAGTTGATTATTTAGGGCATTACTGTATGTGCACTTCTGGCAATTTAGCTCTCCCATAATTACAATTGTCAACAACAATTAAAATGGTTTCGAACAGCATGTACATCCCTGCAAGTTTATTCGTGTCTGCGCGTTTATTCGGGTCTGCACGTTTATTCGGGTCTGCACGTTTTCCACCCTGTACATTTATTTGGGACTGCACATTTATTTGGATCACTAGAGAAATGGCAATAATACAATATGAAGTGTCAATGATACTGTAGCTCAACTTGGACGGAGGAAAATTTCATGTGTTACAGTCAATAAAGCGATTTGGAATGTGGAAAGTTGAATTGTCTAAGTAATACTGGATGTCAACATCAAGATATATATATTAAATCCAAGATGGCTCCTGGCGGCCATATTTTTCAACAAAATTCAGAAAATTTGATGGCTCCCATCTAGAGATCACCCAAGAAGTTCGGAGACAATCGAATGTGGGAAGTGGTCTGTAGGGTTTGCCAAAGGATTTAGTGATGCAAAGAGTAAAATCCAAGATGGCTGCCAGTGACCATGTTTATTAACAAATTTCGGTCAAAATAGAAGGCTCCCATCTAGAGGTCACCCTCAAGATCCATATGTAGTTTGGTGATGATCGAATGTGAGATGCGGGCCGAAGTATTTAGTCATAACAGTGTGACGTCTGCGGCCATGTTTTTCAATGAAATTAGGAAAAATTGTATGGCTCCCATCTAGAGGTCACCCAAAAGATCCATATGAGGTACTCCTCGGTGAGCAAACTTTGGCCCGTGTTGTCCCGTCTCCAATGCATTGAAGATACCAAGATGTGCTATATATAGAGGATCTACGAGTCCCCAATTTATAGCGGAATTTACAAAACAAGTTCAGTAAATTAGGTCTGTACCGAGCCTTTAGACCTAATTTACTGGACGAGTTTTGTAATTTCCGCTATAAACTGGGGACGAGTTGTAGATTCTATTTATTACATGATCCACAACATCGACAAAACATACTTAAATAAACAAATAGGACGCGAAACTAACATCAGCTTCTATAAGGCATGCGATGACGTTTCACGTAACTATTCGCTGTTTGCCCGCGTAAAGAAATAGTCCCAGATAAATAAAGAAACTTTAGCGCATTTAATGGCGTATATTTAATGACATAACTTTTCAAACTCTTCATTCATGATAATCTGTTTGAAAAATATTGGAAGCCATAGTATTTTGAGGCGTAGCGTACGTAATGTTAACAGACGACAAACCGTAAGTCAAAGGTCACCTGGCACTATTTCCTGTTATTAAACGAACGTTTAATATCACAATTTATAGAATGGGTTTATTGAATGGAATAAGGGTAGTATCATGTAATAAAAATGTAAGCATTATCATTTCTGTTATCATGATATGATTGCTGAAATTGGTAAATGATGAAGAATTCTCAGTTGTTTTCAGCAATTCATCCCATACATCGACTTCTTTTATCGCACTGTCATAAGGAACAAACACAGGACAACAAGGTTTGTAACAGACAATGGAATAAGATGGGATGCTCCACTTGGTCCCTGTGTCGTGACTGGCCGCATAGTGAAGGACACAGGAACAGGCTGTAAACTGCCAGGAAAGTCTGAACCAGATCTTGCAAAGCACCAATCTTCTGGATCTTGTACTGTCAGAAAAAAAAACATGATATTCTTCATGAGATCAGAAGTTAACCCTTTCATGATGGGAGCTGCACTGGTGCAGCATTAAAGATCCTGTGCTAGTGCATTCTCTTATATGTGAGTCTCCCATTGGTAGGGGGACTCGCATATAATAAAAGAATGCACTGGCTTACAAGGTCAATGTAAATATTGTTAGGCCAATGTGTTCTCTTATATATGCGAGGCTCCTTATGGGAGACTCGCATATATAACAGAATGCATTGGCACAGGGTTTTCTCAAAATTTTAAGAAGCTCTAATCATGGAAGGGCTAACCTATTCACTCCTGAAATGATTCTCCTACTCAGTTTAACCTATTGGCAGGTTGGTATCCCATATACAATGTAAGCCAATTGTGTGAATATATTTTCAATATACTGAGGATTTTTATTTTAATTAATGTAGTAATAATTAATTAATTCTGGAATCCCTATAATCCAAAAGTCGCGTTTGTGAAAATTAAACAATTTCTCGTGTTCATGGCAAGTGCAGGTACACCATGTACAGTAATGCCCTAAATAATCGACTCCTTAACCACAGCAAAATTATGGGTAATTTTTCAGGATTTAGTCGGAAATATGGCTTGTTGCCATTCATTGGAAAGCTCTGTTGGAAAGAAGTAGCATGCTATTTTTAATGACGTCTTTATAAACTGACTAAAATGGCCTTGCCCATTTAAATAGCACTACAGTAATGCCCTAAATAATCGACTCTTAACCACAGCAGAATTATGGGTAATTTTTCAGGATTTGGTCAGAAATATGGCTTGTTGCCATTCATCGGAAAGCTCTACAGTAGTTGTAACTCTTCCTGTGTGATTATGTTGGTGGAATAAGGTCTTAACTGGACAAAATAATAATTTGCTGGAACCCCAGATGTGTGTATACAAGTGCACTCCACAACTTATGGGTAAGCAGTAGGAATGACAATGAAAGTGTTTATGATATTGTAGCTACACTGACAGGATATGTTTAAACTGTGCATTGATATGGAATGTTGAAAAGAGTGCAGAAATTTGCAGATTAAATGGAAGGTTGTGCTGTGAGATGTGATCTTTATGTTAAATTCAAATGCCATGCTACCACTGGCACCATACATATGTGGTGGTTTGGAGCTTCAAAAGATATACTTTGTGTTCCAGTCTGGTATCCATGACCAAAAGAGGTATATATTATTAAATATTGGTTTGTGAAATATTTTCATAAACATAAAGAACGTATATGTCTCGCAGAGACTTTAATAATGAAGTCATAGAAATTACTATATCAATGAGGTCAATTGGAAAAATTCTGCACAGGTATATTTTTATATCCCTGCTGGCAGTGCTGCCAAATGACATATACATAGCATGCAATATATACACTTAATGACATGAGAGTGAGAATGTGTTTGCCGATATAGCACAAGTACCAGCATGGAAGGAGAAAACGAGAGGTGCAGCCTCGATTGTCGTATCAACAAACCCATTCACACAAGTGTCATTCTGTGCTTATTACACAACACCCATCATAGAATTGTAGAATCATAAAAACATACAAAGTTTATTCAGAAACAGACAGGGCTGTATTTCTATGTGTGACGATGCTTTTATTTTGTAGCTCAAGGTGAACATCATTACATTGTGTGACATCATCCAATTCCACAAACACGTGTGGAATGACATGGCTTTAGACGACGGAATGCTCTATTTTTTCAGGAATGGTCATGTAATAAGCCTATTTAGCCCTTTCTTTACTAAATGGATTCTCCCACCCAATAAAAAAGTATACATTGGAATGTTCTATTATTCAGCTTGGGGATGTTCAGGAAATATATGGCAAGCAGATGACAAACAAAAAGATATTACAAGTGCAGAAGGATTAATTGGGGGAAATGTTCAGATAATAATTTCAACAAATGGCCTACGCTATTTTGTTGAAACTTATTATCTGAACATTTCCTAAAAGAACTACACATCAATGAGTATTTAGTAAACAAAAAAAGGATTAACATGAGCCATGACCATTTAACAGGTGACTTAGTAAACTTACCTGCGGGAAGGGGACTGAGTGTGAATCGGTACCAGAATGTCACGTCTGCTTCATCACATGTATCACAAGAAAACTCTATCACCATCGTGTTAGCTGTGGTTTCCATGCACTTGTTGATGCTACCCTGTTGCAAAGATATGTTCTATTAAGTTTGAATATCTGAGTTATGTTGAAATAATAATAGAATAAATATAATGTTGCAGAAATTTACGGTTTATTCCAAAAGTTAACCCTTTCATTCCTGAATGAATTATCCTTATTCAGTTTTAAAATGTAAAGATTTTCTAAATGTAAATGTAAAGCTAGTTTCCAAACTATATGCCATATGGGACATTATTTCTAGAGTTAATTTACAAGTCAAACTATTAATGGTATGCTGTTAAAATATTCAGCTCCGTCAAAAACCGCCATAAACAGAATGAATAGTAAAATATAGACAGACCTTGTTCTTATACCAATAAGAAATATGGCATAAACAGTATGTTATTGTCTAATTTGTTTCCTTTGTTATGTAAACAAAAGCAAAAAACGTTACAGAACCTGGCTTTTGTTTAGATCCGGATATGGTAAACATAAAGAGCACTGTTTTCCTGATATGGAAATAATAAAGAGCATTTATATCATTTGTGTGTGATTAACCAATAGAATTGCGCTGTGTTATGTAAACAGAAGCAAAACTTCTGTAACACGAGCATGTTCTTGTTTACGTACAACATCGTACGTCTTGACGACAATATACTATTTACGCGCTGATTATGTTGGCATATGAACAAAACTATATATATTTTAATATTCCTTCTTTTGATGGCGATTTGAACAAATATGAATATTTCTGCAACGAACGCCGCCCGTGCCTTTAATATATATAATTTGAGGCTTTATTAAATTGAACAATAGAAGTACATATTTAGAGATTATTGTCAGGTAGGTGAGAGTTGTCAAGGACCATGATGAACCATCACACTATGAATATTTTTTACCTGTTGACATATTGGCACAGTCATGCTCTGTGTCTTGTAACTGGAAGAACAGTAAAGGATAAATTGACTGTTAATGATAAAAATCTGCTGTTCTTGCAGCCCTTGAAATTAAGAAAAATGACCCACTGCAAATATAATGCTGTGGCATTTTAGATGCAACATGTTGCCACAACATTTCCCGCGGCATTGCTTATTGTCATGGTCAATTTCGAGGACTGATTCATTTATCAGATTTATGGAGGCTCTTTCTCAGTATGAGTGTTCATTGCTTCAATGTGCATGATAAATGGCCATACAGTAATGCTCTAATTAATCGACTCCTTAACCACAGTAGAATTATGGGTAACTTTTCAGGATTTAGTCGGAAATATGGCGTATTGCCATTCAGAGCTTTCCGATGAATGGCAACAAGCCATATTTCCGACTAAATCCTGAAAAGTTACCCATAATTCTGCTGTGGTTAAGGAGTAGATTAATTACAGCATTACTGTATGTCCATCGGAATGGCGCATTGAAATGATCCCACAAATCAGATCAAGCTTGAAAATCAGTCCTGATTTTTGCCCATGTCTGGGTTGCAAACCTGTGTCAACCACATCTAGCGATGAGGATACCCACAACCTAATCACCTTGGCTACATGGATATCTTTAACAAGGAAGTCCTTTCTCCAAGAGTTAAGCTGTGTATCAGTTGCCACAGAATGGATCTACAGTTATATTGGAACAGCACATATATGATTATTGGTACTGGCATATAGAAATATCAGATTCATGGAGTCACTGACTCAGTATGTATGCCTTAATTAACGATGCATAATCTGATTTAACGCACATATATTACTATTTCTGCGGCTTCGGGGTAAAAATATATTTTATTTGAGTCGAGAAACCCACCACTCAAAGCTTAAGAGTTCTCAGATTTTTATTTAAGAAGTCTGTTAATTTTATACACCTCAAATATTTGTCAGCCTAGTAAAAATTGCACTGACTTCCTCCAGAAATATACGACATTTACGAGATGTTGTCATAGTTTGTGATGGCGTTCAGTTGCGTTCAAAAATTATTTTCGGAATATATTATGATGATGAAAAGTGTCGCCAGAAAAAAAAAATAAGGTATCTTGTGACAGTTGGCATGCGGATACATATATATATATATACTATTACTTATTTACGAATCAGTAATCATGTTTCATTCACGCAAATAGACATGTTATATAGCACCATGCTGGTTATGTTGTTATATGACTTTTTCGGAAAATATGATATCGTGCTTGGTATTGTTGTGAGTATTTATTGGTACTAATTGGGATAACTAAATCGGCTTTTGATGAAATTCCAATGATATGGGTCCATCAAATTAGCTTGTGCATCTTTCATTGATGTACGTTTCTATTTTCACTATGAAATCTTGTTTTCATTGTGAGCAATAAATAATTTAAGCTCAAGGTATAATATTTTTACTGTTGATAAACTTAAAGGGATATTATACCACATTATAATCTAAAATTTTCAAGCTTAAAGATACGGGCGGCGTTGGCGGTGGGTATGCTGTTAAAATATTCATCTCCGTCAAAAACGGTCATAAACAGAAATAATAGTAAAATATAGACAGACTTTGTTCTTATACCAATCAGAAATATGGCATAAACAGTATGTTATTGACAAATGTTTTTCCTTTGTTATGTAAACAAAAGTAAAAAACGTTACAGAACCTGGCTTTTGTTTAGATCCGGATATGGTAAACATAAAGAGCGTTATTTGTTACTGTTTTCCTGATATGGAAATAATAAAGAGCGTTTATATCATTTGCGTGTGATTAACCAATAGAATTGCGCTGTGTTTTGTAAACAGAAGCAAAACTTCTGTAACACGAGCAGGCTCTTGGTTACGTACACCATCGTACGTCTTGACGACAATATACTATTTACGCGCTGATTATGTTTTGCATATGAACAAAATTATATATATTTTAATATTCCTTCTGTTGATGGCGATTTGAACAAATATGAATATTTCTGCAACGAACGCCACCCGTGCCTTTAAATGTTTGCATGTTTTTTCATGTCTAACTTTTATGCAACTTATCATTTTCTGCGATTGCTGGAACTCTTAAGATGAGACTCCCCTGCACCGACAGTAAGTGCCATCACATTCCTATTGACAAGGAGAAACTCTGAATTGTCCAGCAGCATCATCCCAACTTACCATAACTTTGATTCTGGAACTGTCTCAGCCTACAATTGGAAGGAATATTAATACATTAATTTAAATGCATCTGTCTGAATTTATTATAGGTATCTTGATCTTGGGACACAATCCTAGTTATCTCTTGTTTTTGTCATGTTCTAGGGATCAATATATATGTTCACAAATACAAAAAATAGTAAATCACAATATGAAATATTTATGTTTAAAATTTAGATGCCCCAGAGTGACTAATGGATACGAATGATCTTTAATTTAACAATATAAAAAAAACTCTCTGAGGGTATTATTTCCATCACTTTGATGAGTCTTTGAAAGGAAACCATATTCTGTATATAATAATTTCATGTATTTATTGACCAATTTGGTCACCCGAATTTGATGAAAGCCAACAATTCCTAAATTTATTTTGAGGTTCGAAGATTGTCAGTCGCTTTAAAATGATATCATATGCTTGTTTCGGTGAAAAATAGTGATGAATAGATTAACTGGAATGGCATTCGAAATTGGCAGATATTTGGGTAATCGGTATAAAATCGGTATGTGCAAAACCAGTAATGAGGGCGCTTTGAGAGATTCGATGTTATTTATTCGTATATCAAGATATAAACTATTCAGACAGCGATGCGACTTCTGCATCGACACTCAATTAGAACATATCACTCATGAATTCTCACGCGGCGTGATCAGAGAATTTACTCGAGTGTTTTTGGTTTTTTCAATGACGAAGATAGACAAAGTCACCGGATGTGGAATCCATCAACATTCCCAAGTTCATTCGAGGTTAACAGAATGGCCACTTCAAACGAATATCTATAGCGGGAATTATGAAGTGTTAAATAACAAGACTGCATCATACAAAACACCCAAAGAGAATGTATGGAAAATGGATAGAAATTACTTCCCATCTATAAGTAAATGGTATAATTAAATTGGCATTTTATTTTCATTAGAAGGCATTAAAAAGATTATGTGTTAATTGTTTTATTTTTTTATAAATTGAAAAGTTATGAATGTAGATAAAAATAATAATACATATTATTTTACATTTATTTTTACAGAATATAAAGCGAAAAAATAACACATAAGTAAGGTCACCGTATGTTTAAAATTAATGATAAAGTAGAGGAAATCATGTCATTGACAAAACTGTGAATATTACCCCCCCCAAAAAAGCCAATGTTTCTGGATCAATGAGCCCGCAGGCTCTAGGGGAAAACTACCAGATATATATCATAAGTGATGACTTGCTGCCAAGTTGCCATTTGAAAAAGCAAAACAAACAAGAACCCCCAACATAGGATGACAGAATTTCCATGAAATTTGTCGATGCTTTGACATAGAAATTGCAACACTCAATGTAAGGGCCTAAATGATAAATAATTAGCGATGTGGTAGTTAACAAACTGATGGCTTAAGCATTTAAGTTTAACTGCACAGTTTACATTCACAGTTTTACCAAATATAATGCAAAAAAAAATGTTTAAAATTAATGATAAAGTCGAGGAAATCGTGTTATTGGCTATATCTGCCAGTAGATTTAAGATTGTCCATGACAATTTGTGACTGCAGGCATGGATAGAATTTAGTTTGACACTTAAAAATTAACACATGATATAATCTCATTTCACCAGTCACAAATTGTGATGGACAATCTTAGCACTACTGGTGGACTGCGTCAATGACATGATTTCCTCTACTTTATCATAAATTTTAAATATATGAAAGTGTCAATGACACTGTAGCTCAACTTGGAAAGGAAATAATTTCATGTGTTACAGTCAATTAGGTGATTAGGAATGTGGAAAGTTGAAAGGCCTAGTTATGCAAAGAGTAAAATCCAAGATGGCCGCTGACAGCCATATTTTTTTGCCGAATGACCCAAAAAGACTTGTTCCCATTTACATGTTATTGTTAACCATCACAATTTCATGATGATCTGACAAAAGATACGACCTGTAGCCTGTGTCAAAGGATTTAGTCATGTAAAGAGTAAAATCCAAGATGGCTGCTGGCGGCCCTGTTTTTTGGCTGAATGACCCCAAAATGATTCGTTCCCATCTACATGTTATTGTTAACATCCATGACAAACTTCATGATGATCCGACCAAAGCTACGACCTGTAGCCTGTGTCAAAGAATTTAGTCATGTAAAGAGTAAAATCCAAGTTGGCTGCTGGCGCACATGTTTTTTGGCCGAACGACCCCAAAATTACTCGTTCCCATCTACATGTCAATATTAACATCCATGACAAATTTCATGTTGATCAGACGAACAGTACGACCTATAGCCCGTGCAAATGGATTGAATTTTGAAATCCAAGATGGCCCTGGCGGCCATGTTTTTTTGCCGAATGACCCCAAAATGACTCGTTCCCATCTACATGTCAATGTCAACAGCCGTGACACATTTCATAATGATCCAACCAAAGGTACGACCTGTAGCCTGTGCTAAAGGAAATTGTTGACGAATCACGCATGCACACACAGACGACGGACGACAAAGCCATGGCAATAGCTCAAACTTTACAAAGTAAAGTTGAGCTAATAATAACCTTAATAATGTGTTATTTTTTCGGTTTATATATAAAACTGAATGTAAACTGTACAGTTAAATCCTAAGACAATCAGTTTTAACTTACCTACCACGTCACTAACTAGTTATCGTGAATTTCTTTTATAACAATTGTCAATATCGCATGACTTTATAGAGTATAATCGGCATTAGCCGATTAATACATTTTAACAATCAGGTATCAGCCGATGGTGGTTTCCCCATATTGGTTCACTAGAGAAAAAATACAATTATGCAGTGCATGGTCCCATATGAACTGAAGATATGATCCAGTGAAAATTTACATGTAAATCATGTAGACCTAAAATATTAGTTATAATAAGAACTTCTGACCTACTAATATATATATCCAGTATACATATATACATGAATTTGAATGAAAAAGGCAAAGTATATGGATTTATCGCCTCATAAAAAAGATCTATATACATGTACATATAACGCACCATAATTTCTAATCTTTTTGTTGAGGAATCTGTGACTTTTATACATGGGTTTGCGGTATCTTGATTCCAGTATACAATTCCTTTCATGAACCCCAGCGGCCGCTTCCCATCAACGGAAATACTCGTAAAATTACTGGAAATAGAACCATTATAATACAGTGTTAAAAAAAGATGAAAAGGTCTCAGGTTTATTACACATTATTGTGATTGTCTTTCAAGTGTCTACTTGAAAATAATAAAACAAAACAGTACAGTTCAGTATGGCGTTATTGCTATATGTTTAAGCTCAAATTCCACGCTTGTTACTGAAAAGTTTATTTGATTTTTCTCTGTATTCTTTAGTCAACTGAGTCATGTACCAAGGTCAGTGGTGATCAAACAATCCTGAACGGAGTTATCATTCGGAAACAGCAAACACTGGGTTGAAAAAGGCCCGTTGCCCATTACCCTTACTGGAAAATATTAGACAATTGTCTCATATTAATACACCTACAATGGACATACCAAAGCCTATATTATTTCAATAACATTTACTCAAATTATGCTCCAGAAACAAAAGTTGGAATGATGGATGGATATACAAACAGACAGGCAGATAGGCATATAGACAGGTGATGCTGATTCACATAGTCCCCGGGGAGTTCATTTCAGAGGATAAAAATATTAGATGTGCTCACCTATCATACTGTTCCTCTGGTATAGATACCCATGTGCTGGCTGATCCATCATTACATACAGCTATTCCTCCTTGAAAAATAAAACACTGTTGAACATTCACAGTCAAATACTGATTATTCACTGGGCCCTAAGTATGCAACAGATTCTTCTGAACAGTCCATTAGAAAATATTCCTGTAATCGTTGATTCAACATTGAAATATTATAATGTACATTTGGATGAAATTGGATCCTTTCCTGACTCAGTTCAATTATGGCATATGAAAGAGTATCTGGACATAGGTCTATCTCACAATGATATTTTATGTTAGAAACCAAACTCACGATTATATTAATAATATTATGGGTGCAATATTACACCCGTCTTCTGAATTGCGGGAGCAAATAAATGCTCTCTCTGTGTTTTCCTCATGGGAAGGACTGTTACGTACTATATTGTAACATAACATTGCTTCTGTTTACTAACACTACATATGATCTCGACATTAACATGCTATTTATGCGTTATTTATGATTGGTATAAGAACAAAATCTGTCTATATTTTAATATTCTTTCTGTTTATGGTGGTTTTAACAGATGTGACTATTTTAACAGCAATATCCACAATAAAGTCAACCTCATAGGTTTGTTTGAACTCAAACATTTGAGAGATGTATTCCTTAGCAAGGTTTTGTAAACAGTTGAAAACCATCTTATCGGATATGCCGGGCCATGGTTAATTACTTTCATATTAAGCGTCAATCACCACATTTGCTTTTTTATATAATAATAATGCATTTGATTAACTATTGGCACAATGATCAGTTTTATTGAAGTGTCCCCCGTGAAAATTCAGATATGAACATCTTAGTCTTTGAGTCCCTAATTGCATGCTTCATTTGCAAAAATGAATGTAAACAATATTGGTGGTAACATTTATTTTATTATAATTACAATATACTGTATAAGTAACTTCAGAAAGCAAGCTAGAATAATTAGTAATTAACAATCACCACATTTCGCATTTAATTCTCAGATTCAATGATAATGCTCAACAGAAGTTAACCATGGCCTCAGATAAAACATTGAAAATAAGAAAATACCCCATGAAGTGGGGTTATAATTAAGATGGCATTTCAAAGATACCATTGGATCATTGGATGGGTACTCAGATAGCAGAAAAAAACCCATGTACAACTCAAGATGGGATGATGACCAATGCTTGATGCCATAGTGACAAGTAGTGTAATTCAAGTCTGACACAAACAAGACAGTCAATGACTGTGGGGTCGCTCACCAGACTGCAAAGACTGATTAGACTGGGACTCTGGAAACCACAACAGTCAGAACTTTTCATAATCACTTTAAAAGAAGTAGATATCTAACGAGTTAAATCTAACAATTTTTTTTTTGGAGTTATGTCCCTGGCCCCGCCCACATTTGACCCAGTGACCTGATTTGAACAATCTAAACCCCAGTCACCCAAGGATCCTTCATACTAAATATGAACCCATATGGCCTGATGGTATTTGAGAAGAAGTCATTTTAAGAATACTACGGCTCCAGGGAAAGAGTTATGGCCCTGGCTTCGCAATTATTTCACCAAGTGAACTCATTTGAACAAATCTGAATGTGAGTCACATAGGGAACATCCACAACAAATATGAAACCATTCGGTCTTATCGTTCTGAAGAAGATCTTTAAAATAATTACTATGGTGGGAAAGAGTTATGGCCCTGGCTTCGCAACTATTTGACCCAGTGACCGCATTTGAACAAATCTGAATGAGAGTTACCTACGGAACACCCACACCAAATATGAACCCATTTGGTCTTATGGTTCCAGAGGAGAAGATGTTCAATGAATTGTTGTCGGACGGATGGTTGGACGGACGATGGAAGGACGAGGAGTGATGACTATAGCTCCACCAGAGACTTCGTCGCAGGTTAGCTAAAAAGCACAGGTAGGGTGGCTGGTTGATAATTAAATCTCTTATCTCCGCCCCTATTTGAACAAACGTGAATCCCCATCTATGAGATCCATTCATTTGGTAATTTCAGACGGTATATTTTAAGAGTTGAACTGAACTGATTTTCCTAAAATAATCTAAATAGTCCAGATGGTTCTTGAGAAGAATTATTTTTAAGAATTACTATGGAAGGAAAGGGTTATGGCCCTGACTTCTCACCTATTTGACCTGATGAACTCATTTGAACAAATCTGAATGTGAGTCACCTAGGGGACATCCACACCAAAATATATAAACCCATTTGGTCTTTAATATGTATCTGGAGAAGAAAACAAATGATGGACGGTTAGAGACATAATGACGGATGGATGGGAGAACAGTCTGACATAGAGACAGACAAATTCAAATCCAATATACCCCCCAAGTTTTCTTTGCAAAATCAGGGTATAATGAGTTCAACTGGATACTGGTGGTTAAGAAAATAATATTCGAACAGCCAAGCTTGAACATAGTGTCTGACATTTGCAGAATGAGGTCCCCAAAGGGTGAATTTAATGACGCAATCCTGCAATGCGGGCTAGCATCACCAAATTCACCCTCTGGGGACCTCATTCTGTTTAGGCCTCAACTGCTATGGGAGACATAGCATCAGATTGAAGTTCTCCAGTTAAAGTTGGTGATGTGCACCCATTGGGCACCTCAATTATGCATTTTATATTCTACAAATTAGGGGATATAGAAACTAAACAGAAGGGAAAAAGTAAGTAAAAATGTCAATTTAAGTGCCTATATACTTCCCAGAAGATGAGGCCTAAGCAGAACGAGGACCCTGTCTAGTGTATTTGGTGATGCTAGCCTGCTGTGCAGGGTAGCATAACTAAATTCACCCTCTGGGGACCTCATTCAGCAAATGCCAGACACACTAATTTCAGGTTAGAGAACAATAATTTGTTTTGATTTGATTTTATAATAACACGCACTGGCATGAGTGCTAGCTAAGCACTAGTTCACACCTGTCAGCCTGATAACATCTCAATTGATGACTGTGTATTTATATTAACTCTCGCTCTCTGTCTGTAGCTAATACAATTGACTTAATCTGCTGGTGGGAGAGATCCTGTGAGTTAGGAGATGAGATGGGGTGGGATGCTGTTGGTTGGGGGCAGGGTGGTAGTCTGGTTCATGTGGGGGGAAGGTGATAATTTTTTTTGTAATGTTAAATTGATCAAGGAGTTCAATCTGAATTTTTTATTTTTTTATTTTATTTTTTTGGAATTATGTCCCTGGCTCCACCCCTATTTGACCCAGTGACCCCCATTTGAACAAATCTGAACCCCAGTCATTCAATGACCCTCCATACCAAATATAAACTAAATTGGCCCAATGGTTCTAGACAAGAAGTTGTTATAAGAATTACCAAGGAGGAATATAGTTATGGCCCTGGTTTCGCAACTATTTGACCCAGTGACCTCATTTGAACAAATCTGAATGTGAGTCACCTAGGGAACATCTACACCAAATATGAACCCAGATGGTTCCAGAGAAGAAGAAGTTTAAAGAATTGTTGACGGATGGACGATGGACGGACGGACAGACGGAACGACGGACGAGGAGTGATGACTATAGCTCCACCGGAGACTTCGTCTCAGGTGAGCTAAAAACATTGGAGCATGGTGTCACAACAATAGCCATAGTTTAACTGATTGATTGGTGAATTTATTTCAGACAAAATTGTCCATATATATTAAAGTGTATGACATATAATTTACATTCGGATGTTAAATATATAATAATTCATACCAAAATCTGAATAGTTATGATTTGTATATGATATCAGATGAACATATAGAAGATATTATTGCATTTTTCATTATAGTGATTCTCTCTCTCTCTCTGAAGCCGTACACACACTATAGTAGTTGGTACAAGACTATTTGCAAAGAAACAAATGAAACAAGTGAGAACTCACCTTCAATGATATATGTCAAAATTGTAATAACTATTGGAAAACATTGAATCAATTCATCCATTGCTAAAGTAAGTCAATCTGATTACTCTCTGCTGTTATGAGGCTTGAAAGTTACTGTAGTTCTTCACATTCATTTGACCACCATTCTTGACTGGATATACAGTACTAGTACTGTGGGGAACTGTAAATAAAACAGATTATCAGAAAATCTGGCAAACACAAATCTGTCACAAATGAAAACTTTGACATATTAAGCAAGTGTCAAATAGTTCAGTACCATAGGCCTATAGAGAAGGGAGTATGTATTATTCCGGGCCTACCTCAACAATGTGGGTTTCTTTGCAAGCATTTTTCAGTGCTATATATCCCAGCATACATTAACATATTGCAGGGCACTAATTTCAATAGCTTATGAATAAGACATGACCTAGCTATAAAAGCAGTATTGATACTGAAAAGTCAAAACCTCATAACATGAAAGCTATAATGTGAAAACGAACTGCATTACAGGGGTAGGTTTAATTTTTTTTTAATTTTGCAGAACTGTGTACATATTGTATAGCATTCCCTACCAATACATGTTTTTTTATTGTAAATAACTTGGAAATTGCACAGCTAATTATGATGCGAATCCAGATAAATCGACCCCTGCATTATGATGGAACAGTTTGTGAATATGTTCTTTGATAGCATTGCCAACAACTAGGCAACTTACATAAATTTGTATCAATTGGCCACATTCAAATAGATGCTATATAATATGAAATGTTTTATGTCAACTTTGTATAAAAATAATCTAGAATACTTGGGCAAGAGGTACTGAATCAAAAGTAATCAAAAAGTAATCGAAAACACTCTCCAATTTTCAAAGTATTTGATTACAAATACAATATTTTGGCTTATAG
The DNA here is from genome assembly GCA_032622095.1 of Siphonodentalium dalli. Lineage (NCBI taxonomy): Eukaryota > Metazoa > Mollusca > Scaphopoda > Gadilida > Siphonodentaliidae > Siphonodentalium > Siphonodentalium dalli. The sequence continues at coordinate 126,382,721 of CP136061.1, read as the reverse complement.
AATTCTTGATTTATACAATTAAATACAATACAATTACTTCCAAATTTGTAATCATTACAAATACCGGTACAGAATACGATTACCCCAACCCTGAGTCTCCAAACACCTCATTTTTATGATTGAAAAGAAATTGTGTATTAAAAATAGCTTTTAAATGAAATCAGTGGACAGGTGATGTCATGCCGTGTCACTGAATCGCGACCATATTGGATCCATCCAGCGCTATTCCATGGTTTTAGTGCTACAGGTCGAAGTTCTGGAGTAGAATTTATCATATATGGAAGTCATGAATATTCAAAAGCTCCATATATGGAAATGCTAATCCAGAACTTAATTAGACCAATCTTGGCTGTGAATTAGTGAGTAGACTTATTGAATTTACACTGAGTGTGACCCAAGGAAGAGGATTTGTTACATCAAGAGTGGCATAAATTTCAAGCAAAAATATGTTTCTCACAGGAAATATATTAAAATCAAAGAAAGCTTTTTCCGTTTCTATTATGTCAATATTTAAAGAAAATTTAGGACCTGCACATTTCACTGAAAATAGTAAGCAGTCTAATCACCGCATGATTTCATCATTTATTCTGGATCAAATATTCATGCCATGGCATGAAAAGTAACTTTGTCCGCAAATTTTTTGTTTTTAAATTCTCCCGACTGAACGCAAACAATTGTCAGTGTGCATGGCAAACCAACAGAGGCAAAGAGAGACTTCTGGAAAAGTGTTTGTCAATACTAACGAGTACAGTAATGCCCTAAATAATCAACTCCTTAACCACGGCAGAATTATGGGTCATTTTTCAAATTTTCAGGATTTAGTTGGAAATATGGCTTGTTGCCATTCATCGGAAAATTCTCACTTGTGGTTAAGGAGTCGATTATATAAGGCATTACTGTACATGTAGCATATTGCTTTCGGGACCAGGACTGACGACACTAAAACCAACAGTCAAGAACTGAAATTTACAAAGCCCAACACATTACCCCCTAAAATGGTTAATCACTCTCCCAAAAACGGGTACTACCCAACCACCCCCACCCCTTGATCATGCTATGAATCTCTACTCTGTCTAACGCCCGTGGAGATCATATTCCACCAGTAGAAAACCTGGGAACTTTTTTATGTTCTGACCCCTTCATTCTGACAGGGAACTTTATTACATTAGACCAACAAGGCAGGGAATCTATTTCTTTGTTTATATTTGTTCCTCGATAATCAACTTCAAAGTATGGGTTGGTCCTAGATCATGCCATGAATCTCTACTCAGGCTAACGCCCGTAGAGATCATATTCCTCCAGTACAAAACCTGTGAACTTTTTGAAGTTTTGACAGGGAACCTTATAATATCGAAAAAATAACACAGGGAATATATTTCTTTGGTATTATCTATTTCTTAATAATGTACTTCACTGTAGGTGAAGGTCCCAAGTCGAAATTTCAGGATTTAAGTGACTGTGAGCAATTTTGCTTTGCGATTCTTTACAATTATGGAATTTTTCCTGGGTAATTAATTGAAGGTTTATTTCGATATCGGCTCTCAAAAGTCACACAGAAGCATGCAATTTTGAGTTGGGACCTTCGCATTTAGTGAAGTACACTTTTAAGGAACAGATAATAATTAAGAAATATATTCCCTGTCTTATTTTGTCGACTTTATAAGGTTTCCTGTCAAAACTTCAAAAAGTTCCCATGTTTTGTACTGGTGGAATATGATCTCTACGGGTGTTAGCCATAGTAGAGATTCATTAAGTGGCGCAAAGCAAAATCGCCCACAAAGTCCCTTAAATAATGTTATCTCGAGCTGTGACATTCGCCTAAGTACTGATGAATAAACTATTAAGCAACAGGTATTAACAAAGAAATATATTCCCTGCGTTATGTTTTTGACTTTATAATGTTCCCTGTCAAAACTTAAAAAAGTCTCCCACTAGAGATGCATGGCATGATATCTACCCCCACCCCATCCTGAGCACAGTTACTGGACATAAAGCACAGGGGTTTGACAAGATGATAGTAAATAAAAAATATAATAGATATATAGATATATATAGATATATAAGCAATAAATAAAGAATAGGGTAGCAACTAGGGGATTAGCGATTGACGTCATTTAAAAAAAAATTTAGTATCACGAAAATTAGAAACATGAAAAAAAACGTTTCGCTCGTGGCGCTCTCCATATTCATTGCTATTATGACTGTTATACATCAACGTGATCGCTGTGATTTACATTTAGCATGGCATTGGCAATATCACCTTATGTTCTCTTTATATCACCGCAACGCCAGGTTTCATTTTCGAACCGTCCGCTGATTTCGTTGACACGCCACCATGTACTTCCGTTGTAATTAGTTGGCGGTGTCGGGCAAAATTGTACACAGATAATAAAAGGGCCGAGGAATCTCTGCCGTTTGCATCATGCTGTCCGAATATTTCCGGGGCATGTTAATGTTAGTAACGATGTAACATTTAAAAGATTTAGGTCACAGCGTGTCACAGAGGGCAGCCAACGCTTCGAAAATGAAACTTGCCGTTGCGGTGATATATAGTCATTTTAAAGAGAAAATAGGTGATGTAGTCAATGCGAAGTTAAATTTCAGCCACATGCGGTCATATTGATGTATAATAGTCATAATAGCAATCTGTCTGAAGATCGCTACAAATTACAATCGATAACGTTTTGGCTTTCCTATTTTCGATGCAAAATTTTTATAAATAAACGTTTGTAGGTCAAATCACTAATCCCCTTGATTCATTCCTATACTTTTATTACTATTTATTATTATTACTATTTATTATTATTTGTATATATTTATTATTATTATTATTTATTATCATTCTGACAAACTCCTGTGACATAAAGTCCCCAAAATAAGGGTTTAATCGAGTTTTATAAACCTTATTTTTGGGACTTTATGTCCAGTAACTGTGATATTATATTAGGATACCGATTTATAAACTCGATTAAACACTTATTTTTGGGACTGTATCAGTGTATGTCCAGCACAGTTGTTGGAAATTTGTGTCAAAAACCGCGAAAACAGATATATCCCCACCCCTACTTACTATATAATTGTCAATTATATAGTAAGTAGGGGTCAATTATATAGTAAGTAGGGGTGGGGATATATCTGTTTTCGCGGTTTTTGACACAAATTTCCAACAACTGTGATGTCCAGTAACTGTGAGTGTGAACAAACTGACAAAAAAATGAAAAAATTTGGAGAAAAAAAACAGTTTTCTATTAATTTATTAGCTTTTTATAAATTATATCGAAGTTATAAGTAACGAGCGTTAAATGTATAGGCGTACGTGAAACTAATTAACTCGAAATGTGACTAAAAAAGATCATAGAACGATAAAGTGTAACTGTCATTCCAAAATGACAAATTCGGCTGTATTTTCTTTATAAAACTTCCGCAATCGACTCGGTTATCTGCCTTGGCGTTCGTGTCGCTTATGCACACAAGAAACATGACGCTTATGTCAACAACAAAACAAAAATTAATGTGCACGCTGGCCCGGTTTCAAATGTTTTATATATTTTGAATTTTTAGGTGGATTGTTCAACAGCAGGTTTAAACATGTTTGTATCGCCAAATGTAATACTTTTTCAATTGCTATGTTTTTTCATGTTCATTGCATTACCATAATGTTGGTTAAAGGCACGGGCGGCGTTCGTTGCAAAAATATTCATATTTGTTCAAATCGCCATCAACAGAAGGAATATTAAAAAAAATATATAGTTTTGTTCATATGCCAAACATAATCAGCGCGTAAATAGTATATTGTCGACAAGACGTACACTGGTGTACGTAAACAATAGAATTTAGTTAAGAGTCTGATCGTGTTACAAAAGTTTTGCTTCTGTTTACATACAACCACAAAAAAGCGCAAAATGCTATTGGTTAGGCCTTATAATCACACACAAATGATATTTATAAACGCTCTTTATTATTTCCATATCAGGAAAACAATAACAAATTACGCTCTTTATGTTTACCATATCCGGATCTAAACAAAAGCCAGCTTTTGTAACGTTTTCTGCTTTTGTTTACATAACAAAGGAAAAACATTTGACAATAAATTAAGGTTCCGAGCGCTCTGTCCTATTTAGCTATAGGCCAATAGGGGCGAAACTGATTAATGAATGTGTTCCAACTTACATCGATCTAGCTATATGCTTGATCCGATCAAGATTGAAAATCGGTCTCGCCAGCCTATAGTCTAACCCAGCCTGCGACCCGACCTAACCGCATCGACTACGGGGACATCATTAAAGGAACGGGCCGCGTTCGTTGCAGCAATATTAATATTTGTCCAAATCGCCATCAACAGAACAATGTGTAGGAACTGTTATATCGGAAGTCGTTCTATCGTCGGTATTCTGATGGTTCTTGACTGATTTGTTACGGTTCCTTATGATTAAAAATTATCATTTTCGGGACAAAATCACGCATAATTATAGATATCTTGAATGTATTATATTTTCCTGAACGAACAGCTAGAGGCTGCAGAAGTGCCGTATTATCGAAATCTGAACTCTTTATCACAATTAACTCGGAATTAGCGAGTTAACGCGTAAATAGCAACGTGTTATCACTGACAATCAAGCCACGTAAACGCAATTCCTTTGTTTTGGTGGCGTATAAAATATGAAACGCATTCTGAACACGAACACTGAGTGTAAAGATTTACCCATGTTATTCTTCTGTAAAATAGCTCCGATAGCGGTTGATAATTTGGAACAGCAGCCTCGTAATCAACACGTGTACGTGTTGCGGTTCTATTTCAAGTAAATCATGGCTGTGACGGTTCTATAGTACATAAGATTTATTCGAACGAATTCGGCATTTTGGGCCGAATATTGTCTTGTGTATCTGACATTTCAAACCAGATAATGACTGTAGCTTATGCCATTTACATAATACAAAAGGTATATTAAGAAATAATACAATAAATACCTAATAATAATAGTAAGTGACAATAATTGGCAGAAACCAAATATTGAAAGTCCCGAGGGGTATAATATCATAGTCATGCCTGTCTATATAAATAATGGTAATATAAATCTACTCTCAGGAGATTATGAGATGTTATTCATTTAATGTTATTCATTTAATTAATACACGGCCATGATTGAAAGATCCAGGTGGGGCAATGTTTCGATGCCAGCACCAATATATTTCTTCCTCAAAATCCCGCCTGAGGGACATTTACGCATGTTTGTCGCCCAGACATGAACATATCTTATATGAAAAATTATAAGAAAAATGGTATGAATAAATTAAGAACGTATCGTTGTTTCAAAGAACAATATGAAATTGAACCATACTTACTCCAAATTACTAATTTTTATACGAGATCGTGTTTCAGTAAGATTAGAGTAAGCAATCATATGTTGCAGGTATAGGTTGGGCGACACGCTCAGCCAAAAATACCTTACGAGAAACGCATATGTAAACAATGTGAAGCAAATGAAATTGAAACGGAAGAACACTTTATAATAAGATGTGAAAAACATAACCATTTGCGGAAGAGATTTTTCACTGAAATAGGAGTTCACCAACCAATTTTCGTAAACTTTGATGAAATAGAAAAGTTCATATTCCTCATGAAGGCTGAACAACCGAGCATATGCAATCTGATCTGTAACATGGTTCGGCAGTTTTCCGCAAATAATTGAGAATATAGTGTTGAGTTACAAATACATGTTATATATATTTTTATATGAAATTGTCTTCACTTGTGTTTAAATTATCTGTATTATGACAACTGCCCCGCGTGGGTGTATTATGTCAATAAAAATGCTATGCTATGTTATGTTATCTTATGAAATCACGTTCAACTGAATCATAGGTATATTATGGCGTGGCCGGGGGATATGGGTGGTGGGGAGAGACGGGGCTTGGACAGGGAGGGGTGCTTAATTGGTGTATGGCCCAAACTTTGGTCAAATTTTTCAACAGTTACAAATTTCTTACCTTACACTAGATTGGTTGGAAATTTCACACCAACAATATGTTGAAATTGTTTCCTTAGTTTGATTTTACAACAATGACTGAGGAAAGTCCCTCCTTGCGTACATACACACATTGTAATAATAATGTGTTCGTTTAAAGTGTAATTGTCCGCCGCGCTCATTAAACATAATATTAACAATATTCAATTCATATCTAATGATCGGGGCCGACTTCTCTCAGGTCGACTTCGCGTCGGGTCGTCTTCGTATTGGGTCATCTTCATATGAGGTCGACTTCACATGGGCCCGACTTCGGTTGTACTCCTTTGACCAATAGTCACATGCTTTTGTAAAACTTCCATTGGCTGATTGAGTTACCTTTAAACATGGTATACCAGACTCTAACTCCGCTGAAATATGATAAAGTCAGATAAAAATGATAAACTCTTGTAAAAGCCATGTAAAAGGACTACCCTTCTAAATTCCAAAATAAAGGCATGGTTTACCCCGCACTTATATATACTCTGATAAATCCCGGTATAAAGAGTCCAGTTTGTTTTGTGAACCTATGTGTAAATTAGTGCCCCAAAACCATGGGATAAAGACCAACTGAGCAGTATTATAGTATGTCTACTGGGGCAAAAAAGGGCACCACCGCACCAGTCAGGTGTGATGGAGCGTGTTGCAACGTATAGACCAATCTTACCAATTATAGACTATGTTGATGTAGTGTGGGGCACCGCAACAGATTACTTGTTAAAAAGTTCGATGACATACACAAGGATGCCGCAAGAATAGTCACATGATTATATTACGCGCGTGCTGTAGATATCAATCGCATGTTTGACGAAGTATATAGGACGACCAAAGCTTTCTACGAGAACACCACGAGTTGCACATGCACCATGTTTAAAATAATAAATGACCAAGTTCCCAATTACCACACGCTCATGTTGCCACCCCGTTCCAGACAAGTTGTCAATAATCGCTATGATATGCGCGAACATGATAAATTTCATTCATATATATTTCGGCCCCACACAGAACATTTCAGAAACTCATATTTGCCTAAATATACTTCATGGAACAAATTACCAAAGCATATTACAAATGTTCGCACTCTTCCTGAAACATCTTATACTGCAGATTTGCAGCTACTGTAGTGAACTCAAATTAGATAAAGAAAACTAAGCATCGCACACTGCATAATTCGCAGCTACTAGCTGTAATGAACTCAAATTAGATAATTATGTATAATAATTTCACCTGATACAGACCAATGTTACTCTGTAGTAATACAAAACTATTAGTTAAAAGTTCTCAGTGATATAGGGTATGTGGCATGCCACGCCAGCCGTTGAGGCATGCCACAGGCTGTCAGGCTCTTTGAAAGCTAAAATCCTAGCATTGCCAAAGGGTAATAACTCTATAAAGAATGTATATTTACGAAATAACGGCGATTTGTATTAGAGATAACAACACCACAATAGATCAACTCTCGCTTTTTCGTGGTATTTCATATTTCGATAATTCGCTATATTTGACATATTATGGGATATTGGCATGCCTCAACGGCTGGGGTGGCATGCCACATACCCTATAACACTGAGGAATTTTAACTAATAGGACCATTTATACCACGATCGCCTATCTTACTATATAAATAAAGCCATCTGTTTAAATTTTACATTTAATCAACACCTGTTGATTAAACGTGCCTACTGTTGATTAAACTTCGCAGAGTGGATTAAACTTTCTCCATACAATTTGAACGGAAAAGTGTTTATCCATCGCATATTGTAAAGATCGTGGCATAAACTAACTATACGCATAGTGTTTCTGAATAACAAATTTAATCCACTCGTGGGATTGACGATTTACACCACGAGCTGAAGCTCGTGGTGTAAATCGCCTATCCCACGAGTGGATTAAATTGTTATTCTGAAACACTATGCGTATATTGTATATTTAATATATGCCGATACCCATATATATATACATGCATAACGTCACTTACTGAGAGATTTGTCCATTCATTCGTATGAGAGTTTCGGTTCTTGTTAGACATGGAAGTTTGGTAATATTCTGTCCTTTTACGACCATTTCACCTTGTAGTTTTGGCCCATGTGGATCGTCTGGTTTTGTTGGGCTTTGGTATGGCGATAGCCCAGCATGGACGAAAGGACAACCACATACGTCGGGATTCGTACCATAGTTGTTACTTTCCTTGACCGACTTCGAAAATTAAATAGCAGACATTTTCCATCTGCATGTGCAACACAATTAACATTGTTACTCCTGCAAGCACCGATATTTAGATTTGAATATCTTTTTGTGTACAGTAATAGACCAATATGTGCGAAAGGACACTCACGTAATACAGTTGGTTCCACCCATTGATTTCCCCCAGAGTTACGGACCTTCTCCTGGACTTAGAAATCATCAACATAATTATGGTATAGTAATATAGACCAATTAATATGAACGAAAGGATACTCGCATATATACAGTTGGTTCCATCCATTGATTTGCCCCAGAGTTACGGACCTTCTCTTGGACTTAGAAAGCATCAACATATGGTATAATAATATACCAATATGAACGAAAGGATACTCGCATACAGTTCCATCCATTGATTTCCCCAGAGTTACGGACCTTCTCTTGGACTTAGAAGCATCAACATGTGGTATAATAATATACCAATATGAACGAAAGGATACTCGCATACAGTTCCATCCATTGATTTCCCCAGAGTTACGGACCTTCTCTTGGACTTAGAAGCATCAACATGTGGTATAATAATATACCAATATGAACGAAAGGATACTCGCATACAGTTGGTTTCATCCATTGATTTGCTCCAGAGTTACGGGCCTTCCCTTGGACTTAGAAAGCATCAACATGTGGTATAGTAATGGACCAATATGAGCGAAAGGTACTCGCATACAGTTGGTTCCATCCATTGTTTTCCCCCAGAGTTACGGACCTTCTCTTGAACTTAGAAAGCATCAACATGTGGTATAGTAATAGACCAATATGAGCGAAAAGATACTTGCATACAGTTGGTTCCATCCATTGATTCCCCCTAGAGTTATGGACCTTCTCTTGAACTTAGAAAGCGTCAACATGTGGTATAGTAATAGACCAATATGAGCGAAAGGATACTCGCATACAGTTGGTTCCATCCATTGATTTCCCCCAGAGTTATGGACCTTCTCTTGAACTTAGAAAGCATAAACATGTGGTATAGTAATAGACCAATATGAGCGAAAGGATACTCGCATAAAGTTGGTTCCATCAATTGATTTCCCCCAGAGTTGCGGACCTTCTCTTGGACTTAGAAAGCATCAGCATGTGGTATAGCAATATACCAATATGAGCGAAAGGATACTCGCATACAGTTGATTCCATCCATTGATTTTCCCCAGAGTTATGGACTTTCTCTTGAACTTGGAAAACATCAACACGTGTCCTCCATACAAACAGTTATAGTATACTGCCACTCTCTAACCTGAGCGTCGGGCATATGCCAGCACGCTTGGTGTCGCACTTGTTTTGTATCAAATTGGATGGGGATCTGTAACAGGATATGTATTCATAGAAGGTATATGCAGGTGGCATGCTATACAACAAAGTCAATCCCCAGGAGCGTGACACGTGCCAAAATGTTAGAAAAGCCAGTACATGCACTGAGGACAGGGATGATGCCCTAGCTGCATCTCGGGCTTTGGGCGCTCTAGCCTGCATGCGGAAGTTACTGAATAGTACTGTATGCACGATAATATTTTGTTCGCACAATTTACATTATATTCATAACATGACACATTATAAAAGCGAATGTGTTGCAGCGAATCTGGTGTGTGCCATTCATTTTTAACGGGATTTCTTTGTGCTGCGTTGCAAAAGAAAGATGCAGATAGCCGACGAGACATGCACTTGTGTTGGGCAGGTGTTGAGTTCACATAGGTTGTCGTCACTGGTTATTGAAAAAAAAGTAGTACTTAAACGAGGCATACGGTTCACGAGCAACATCCGATGTGAACAGAGGTCAGCAACTTGAGGCCTATAACCGCCATGCAGACGGACAATCAATCGATGACGTACTAAATATACGTACTTTCTTCTTTTTTTAATATCAGTTTGAGAAAAAGATCCGCTTTTGCGGATATATAGAGAATCTCGTAATGCCTGCATGGCCAACCGATTCGCGGCCTCTTAGTGCATGCTATATAATGGAGGCCTCTCGGTGTACTACATACTAATAAGTATCTAAAAAATTTGGTCCTTAAGTTTTTTATTTTTACCAATTTAGTTTTTAATTCTTTTCCGGTAAACATTCTGCTTCTCGAATTTGAACTTAATTTCTACAACTTATACTTGTATAGGAATGGCGTTTACAAATCAAGAATCCTCATATTGGGAAAATTTGACCAACTATATTCCTTCATGCTATTGTTCTGCTTTAAACACAAGCCACATATAGCTCCCAGGTGAACAGGATATCACCAAGATGACCTCTGTAACTGATACAAAAGCATTGATAATAGTCTCAATAATTTTATTGCAGAAAGTAAGGACCTAATTAGTCGGGGAGCCAATAAGGTCCACCTGCACCCCCCCCCCCTCCGATGATTACAAATAACCTTATTTTTATTGGTCCCTATGGTATCCAGATAAAGAATCCGGATTTCACCGAAAAATAAAGGTGGCCCTACTAGGTGCTAGAGCCATTTGAATCCAAGATGACCGCCATTTCCTCTAATTCCGACCAGCTGTATTTAATCGTTGTAATAGATCGGTTGTTAGCAAAATACACAGACAAAATGTATGCCATTTTGTTGGTATGATGTCCTTCTTCAAAATGACGGCAAATAATTTCGAAAAACATTCAAAATGGCCGACGAAAAATGACGTCATATGCACGAAAATAGGAAATTTAATTAATATTTCACCATATCTTCCATTTTTCTTCACATTAATCATTAGTAAATGGCAATGTTTTTGAGACAGTCATCAATCGTGATATTATAGCGTCATTATAAGACATTTGCCATTGACGAGAGTTCCGTAATAGATACAGAAAGAGGATTTGAAAAAGAGGGGTGAAATTTTCGATGTTTTTTGCAAGACGATTTTGATAGTCATTTTAACGACAAACCACACAAGCTGTTAATAGAATGTCAACAACTATGTGCTTTATTTTATTGGACGGATGTTTTACTTCAATGGGAATGAAATTGGTGTAGAAAATTTCCAAAATGGCCGCCGAAAATATGAAAAATGGTAAATATTACCCCAGGGTGTCCTGCAATGGCTTACAAGTTGTGGTTGGTATATAAAATTGGCTAATCTGTATTATATACATTGAATACTAACATGTCTGATGCACCATGGATCATTGTTTCTATTGTCACCGCTGACATCATCAGAAATATTGGATTTTTCTCTCACAAACTTGACATAAATATCGGCAAAAATTAACTTTTCAGGGTTGGACAATTGTTTTAAGTAAAATGCAACTATCATTGGTATCAAAGGTATTTATTGTTTTGGTCTATCTTAAATGTGTCATACTACGGTGTTTATAGACCAAATTGCTCAAGGTGGCTTCCCAAATGGCAACCAAATTTGTAAAAAGTTAATTTTTTACATATATCCCGAACATTATTCTCTGCGTTATCCGACAAGGTAGTAAATTGTGACTCACTTGGTTATTATACGTGTTAGTTAATTAACTGACAACTAAGTTCTATTATGTTTGTCCCAGTTCCGTTTGGGGCATGACAAATTCATTTTAAAGTTGCAGTATGGAATTTTGCGGAGAACCTCTTTTGTGATTCTTGCCATATTATTGAAAGGAAATGGGCAGCACTTTGAAACGGAACTGAGATGAACCATAATATGCGGCTATTCTGGTCCATTATGATAAAACATATCAACTGGATACAGGGTGGATGCCAATATGGTATCCAGGGAGTTACTATATGATCATAGGTGAGGTGAATAGGTATACAGGGAGTTATTGTATGGTCAATGGTGAGATGAGTACATGGGTGTATACAATGAGTGACTGTATGATCATAAATATAATGAATAGCTATACAGGGAGTGACTAAATGGTCATGTGTCAGGTGTATGAGTATACCCGGTGTTCCTGCTTGGTGACTCGTGTCGGTATGGTCATGTGTATGTTATACGGGTATACACATGTGTTGCTATATGGTCATGGGCGACGGGTATGTGTGTATATAGCGAGCGGCTATATGGCCATAGATGATGTGCATATGCATACATGGAGTGAATATACTGACATGGCTGGGGAGTATTAGTATATCTTGAGTGGCTATTCTGCTATGGTGTGACACATAGGGATACAGGGAGTGACATGGCCAAGGGTGAGGTGAATATATATATACTATGATTGACCATGATCATGTATGAATGTTTTGAATAGGTAGACACGGGGTGACTATATGGCCATAGGTCAGATGAAGGAGTATACCAGGTGCCACGGTGAGGGTATGTGTATGAAGCGAGTGGCTATATGACCATTGGTGAGGTGGATATGTATACCCGGAGTGACTCTATGGTCATTGGTGTGGTGTTGATGTATATATTAAATGTCTATTTGACCATGTGTGTGTGGAGAATAGGTATACATGGGATGACCGTATGGCCAATGATGAGGTGAATGGGTATACAGGGAGTGACTCTATGGTTATGGGTCATGTTTAGGATTATACCCGGTGTGCCTCCATTGTGACTCATGGCTGTATGGCCATCCGTGGTCATGGGTCAGGTGTACGTTTATACAGTTGGTCACTATATTGTTATGTCTGTGGTGTTTATGTATATATGGAATGACTGTGTGGTAATTGTTGGCTATCGCTTTTTGACGTTTAAAGTTCACCCATGTACACACACACTATCAAGATGGAGAACTCTTTGACATGACCTCTCTATTGATTAGCATATCCTTGAGTTATTGTGGAAAGCGATAGCCACCAAAATTACACATGTACAACCCACACATCACCTCATATGTACATAAACACCACACAAATGACAATATAGTCACACACTCTATACACGTACACCTGACCACACAGCCATATTTGGTTATACCGGTACATGCCACAAATGACGATACAGCCATGAATCACCATGCATGAGCACCAGGTATACTCCTACACCTGACCATATAGATACTCTATGTATACATATTCACCACATTCACGATCATACAGTCACTCATTGTATACCTATTTACCTCACCATGGACCCTACAGCCACTACATGTATATCTATTCGCCATACTCATGACCATAGAGTCAATCCAGATATACATATACACCTCACCAATGGTGAGCCATTCTAAATATACCAATACCCGCACACACGACCACTCATAAGTTTCATACTTGCATATACACCTCACACATGACAATTCAGCAACTCACTGTATACTCATACACGCCATCCATGATCATTCATCTACACCCTATACACCACCGATGATAATACATCCACAACATATATAAATATACGACCCACCCGTTACCAAAATGGCACTCCCTATATAGCCACACGCTCGCCAATGACCATCCAGCTTATTCCAGGTATGCATATAAATTCAATCTTGACCGTACAGGCATACCATGTGCACCTATACACATTACCCATAACCATAAAATCACTCCCTATTTATCTAAGCACTCCATCCATGATCATACAGACAGCACAAATATACATATACACCCACATGTCACAATACAGCCACACACGGTACACATATACATCCCACCACGACCTTACAGTCACTCCATATATACATAAACAACACACGGATGACCACGTAGCTACTCTCCTCACACATGCCCACACAGCCACTCCTTATATTCCTCACTCATAACCATATAGTCACTCCTTGTATTCCTATTCACATCATTCATGACCATACAGTAACTCCCTGTATACCTATTCACATCACCTATGATCATACAGTGACTCCCTGACTGCCATATTGGCATCCATCTTTTATCCAGTTGATCACTTTTTATCATAATGGGCCAGAATAGCCACATATTATGGTTCATCTCAGTTCCGTTTCAAAGTTCTGCCCATTTCCTTTCAATAATATGGCCAGAATCACAAAAGAGGTTCTCCGCAAAATTCCATACTGCAACTTTAAAATGAATTTGTCATGCCCCATACGGAACCGGGACAAACAGAATAGAACGTAGTTGTCAATTAATTAACTAACACGTATAATAACCAAGTGAGTCACAGAAACTGTTTGCTACCTTGTCGGATAACGCAGATAATAATGTTCGGGATATATTATAAAAAATAACTTTTTACAAAATTGGTTGCCATTTTGGAAGCCATCTTGAGCAATTTGGTCTATAAACACCGTAGTATGACACATTTAAAATAGATCAAAACAATAAATACCATTGATACCAATGATAGTTGCATTTTACTTAAAAAAATTGTCCAACCCTGAAAAGTTAATTTTTGACGATATTTATGTCAAGTTTGTGAGAGAAAAATCCAATATTTCTGGTGATGTCAGTGGTGACAATAGAAACAATGATCCATGGTACATCAGACATGTTAGTATTCAATGTATATAATACAGATTAGCCAATTTTATATATCAACCACAACTTGTAAGCCATTGCAGGACACCCTGGGGCAATATTTACCATTTTTCATTATTTGTAATCATCGGGGGGGGGGGGGGTGCAGGTGGACCTTATTGGCTCCCCGACTGAATGCTGTTCATATTCTGTCAAAACATCCAAATTGCACAGAGAGGCTTATATGTAGATTATAGAACACAAAGAGGCCTATATTTTCACCGAGAGGCCGCGAATCCGTTGGATAATGTGAATCGCATCTCACTCTCTACAGACAAATGATGATTATATTCAACAAGAAAACCATAGTCAGAAATGGTAACGCGCTCAAGATCATATATTATATACCCATGATTGTAATTATAGAATATAAAATATATTGGTTTCGCGAATGACCAACTCAGAATTCCGTTAAAATAACAATAACAACCAGCACCTATAATTAACGAACCGGCGACCGACTCGGCCGTCTCCGACCACAACCATCAGTGGGCTGAAGAACGAAAAATATCTATAAAAGCTGAAATATAAGACTTACAAATTATCTTTTAAATTTCTTTTATTTGTAATTGACATAGCTTGTCACAAACAAAAAATCAACATTATTGACATAATAATGTAAAGGACAATAAACGAAATTGTAATTCTCAACTACACCTTTTACCGAACTCGGCCTCCTGGTCGCGTAGTTCGACTTTTAAACCGGAAAAAAATAATTATCTAAAAATAAAATGCTATCAAGAATTTGGAGAACAGTATATACGCGGCGCGCGCTAATTAACGAGATCACCGAGTCGCTGCCGTATTGGATTCACCCAGTCCCAGCCCCGTTCCGTGGTTTCAGAGATTCATCCAGCTCCGCGGTAGATGGTTTTAGTGCTACAAGTCAAAGTTCTGGAGTAGCATTTCCGTGGAGCTTTTGAGGGACTTCGACTCGTCTGCAGCTTCGGTCATAGCCGATATAAGAAATAAGTCTGCGCATGTCCATATCAGAAGAATCTCGAACGACCATGACCGCGGCTGCATGCAGCCGCAACGAATGCCGCTTTCAGTATCCAAAACAAACAATATATATGAATTCCCTGTAATTGAATCATCGAATTTGAGGGTCTGGTCTCATAAACTACATATCGTTACTCTTTTTTCATTCATTCCATCATATATTGTCCGCCCTTTTCATTTATTCAGTGTCCACAATTTTGGATTTGATCGGTATTACGGGAACTCGCAACCAGGATTTGGTGGAAACGTGACGTCACAGCATATCCATCGGTAACGGTGAGGTCTCGAAGAACACTCAAAGAATATTCATGACTTCCATATATGGAAGTGCTACTGCAGAACTTTGACCTGCAGTAGCACTAAAACCACTGAACAGGGACAGGTGGATCCAATATGGTCGCGAGTTAGCGACAGGGCGTATTAATTTTTAGAATTAGAAATTACCATGGAACAGTTAATGTTAAAGGGACTCAATTAAAGGCTCATTTAATTTTCGAGTTACCGATTTTTTTATAGTGACTTGATATACGGTTTTAATCACAATCTATGATATATAATATGATATATAATTCATCACCGTTTGGAACGTTTGTGTCTCAGAAGGTGCCCATAGAGCAATGGACAATAGATGAAATCATAGGAACATTTCCATCGTTTCGCTCCCAGAATGCAACAGAATTAAAACTAGGATATATAGTTATTCCCCTTCCATTGAAAATAATAAATGTTGCAGTACAGTCCAGGTGAAACTTTTAGCAAAGAAAACATGTCGGTACCTCGACAAAAACAACATGTTCACAGTTCATTACATTGCATACGTTGATAATACAATGCTTCCCCTTTCGAATGATATATAATATGGCATATATTTTATATAATGTGAGCTGGAGTTTCGAAATTAAGTGGGCCATTACGGTCTCCGAGGTGGGTTCATGCGAAATAACATAAAAAAACTATCATCTACAAGTACATGTAAAATACATCGATTTTGTTCTTATTTTCATTATTAATATCTATACAATAACGAGATTTCGCATATCGAAACTATATATTGTTTTATAAACTTTACGGTTACAGTGACATCAAAGCCCAATAAGATACCAAGTATAATCCAAACTTGAAAGTAAACATTGGAAAAGGTCCAAGCATTGAAAAAAGTCTGAAACTCATATTCAGACTAAAATATTTGAACTTACTACGCGATCAGCAATGTTTATTGACAAACTACATTAACAGTTTTGTATACATGACAATGGTTTCAGCGCGCGATATTTCTTTAGTGGTGCAGATGATGTTGTACTACTGTAGCAAGCTTCCCCCCCCCCCAAAACACCCACAACTTCGCAAATGCCAATTCTTGTATTTCTAGAAAGCAACGCATTGCCGAACTGGAATGCATTTCACCTGTATTCATTCCTAAAATCATTAGGACTGTAGTTCGCTCATAAATTCCAGGTTTATTACATTGGTGAAATGAAAGTAAATGTCGCGTGCAGCACGTGCACTGTCGTTATGGAAATAATGCACAGGTTGCACTGTAATGCTTACGTCTTAAAGCCACAAAATTGTGATGTCCTGTGGTTTTACAACGTCCCCTGTCGAGAACTTGGTTCATTTTCCATGTGATAAGCGATATTGTAATACGGAATCAATAAAACTGTTGGGAGCCACGAAAGACGTCTTGTGGTTTTACAGACGTTTGGTACAAGATGTATCATGTTCTCGAATTCAGCCTCATCCATCTTTACAAGTAGCATCAAATTTTATAGACTTCCAATCGAGCATGTCCAATCAATATCAATCGAGTCATGTGGACTTAGATCTTAACCATTTCAGTGCCAAGTCCGATTTTTGTATCAACTCATATTTCCTTGATCATTTTTCAAATTTATTGATTATAATAATGTGATACATTGATGGAAAGAGCTCAAAGAGCCTCGCATTTATAACAGAATGCGCTGGCTTAATTACGGCCAAGGTAAATAATGTTAGGCCATTCCTTGATCATTTTTCAAATTTATTGATTATAATAATGTGATACATTGATGGAAAGAGCTCTGACTATTGTTAGCCAAATCGCAATATACATCGAATTAATTACCCAGTAGAAATTCCACAACTGTAAGCGACGCAAAAAAAATAAAAAATTATTGATTATAATAATGTGATAATTTATTGATTATAATAATGTGATACATTGATAGAAAGAGCTCAAAGAGCTCTGTCCATCAATGTATCACATTATTATAATCAATAAATTTGAAAAATGATCAAGGAAATATGAGTTGATACAAAAATCGGACTTGGCACTGAAAGGGTTAATACATGTATCGCAGAAACTGTTAACCCTTCTATGACTGCATGTATAGATCATGCCATGAATCTCTACTTTGGCTAACGCCCGTAGAGATCATATTCCACCAGTACAAAACCATGGAACTTTTTGAAGTTTTGACAGGGAACCTTATACAGTTGAAAAAATAACGCGGGGAATATATTTCTTAGTTGTTATCTGTTTCTTATTAGTGTACTTCACTTTTGGCGAATGTCCTAACTCAAAATTGCATGCTTTTCTCTGACTATTGTTAGCCAAAATCGCAATAAGCATCGAATTAATTACCCAGTAGAAATTCCACAACTGTAAGCGACGCAAAAAAAAAAAACGCTCACAAATTCACTTAAATCGTGAAATTTCGAAATTTCGCCTACAGTGAAGTAAATTATAAAGTTTCAAGGTTTTGTACTTGTGGAATATGATCTCTACGGGCGTTGGCCAGAGTAGAGATTCATGGCATGATCTAGGCTGCATGGAGCTTCCTGAATTTGGCGAAAACACTATGCCAATGGCCCAATGCAATGGCCTAACATTATTTACCTTGGCCGTAATTAAGCCAGCGCATTCTGTTATAAATGCGAGGCTCTATATTGGCATATATAAGATAATGCGCTGGCACAGGGTCTTATAAATATGCTGCACCAGAGCAGCCCCCGTCATGAAAGGGCTAAGTGACAATAATCACAATTGAATTGCTCAATTTATCCACAAGGAACTTTCAGTCATGCAATATATATAAATCACAGGTCCTTAAAGGGGTACTGTGCGCCACATGTTGTTGTTGGTTTCTATAGTCTCCGAGTCGGAGAATAAGGTAACAATTTTTCCATTATTTGAAAGTCTGTTGAGTACGAAGTCATGTTACGGATGACAAATTTACCGGAATGCAAAAATACAAATTGTCGTTGTCGAGTAATTTTTGTAAAGTTTTCAACCAAATTAATCAAATAAAAGTTATATTATATGCATACTAGTCCCATATAATCATTTAAGTTATTGTATCGTCGCTAGTCAGTGAGTGGCTTGAGTGTTCTCCCCGTATCATCATAATATTTTAAGCAATCGTGTGTGCGATCGGTTTAAAAATCCAGTATCCCTCAATTACTATTTTTGATTACGGTAATTCGTAATTTAATTGACGCCATTTTATGGCTCCAGTCATAAATTCAATTTATATCAAATTATTAACTTTTAAATTATTAAATTTTAAGATAGCCTATTAACCTGAGCGTTTACAGAATACATCTTCGACTCAAATTACTTATGTTTCTATATATTATCGATATTAGATCGTTGTTGTCACCGGAAATTTAATGAAAATGGCGTACAGTACCCCTTTAACAAAAATAGTCATATAGCAATAAAAGTACACCTAAATATAAGACAAGGGTCTTTATATCCGAAATGAGAATTTCCACATGGCCGCCCAACAGCGTGGATATATAGAAACACCCTGACCAATCGATTCGCCGCCTCTCAGTGCAAATGGGTGCCTCTCAGTGTTTTACATAACCCTGTCAGCGTTCTGCGTTAGCCCATCTGTTTGATAACATGTAAATACATGTATCAATATGTAAATACCTATCAATAGTATTGCATTTATCAGTCAGAGGGGTCGTCTGGTAATGCACAATTAGCCCATTCTATACTAAATGTATTCTCGTACAAAGTTATACAATTATATATACATTGGAATGGTCTATTATTCATCTGGAGGGATGTTCGAGTTAAAAAAAATAAGCAAACGTCAGATAATAAAAGTGCCGAAGGAGTGCTATTTATTGGGGGAAATGTTCAGATAATAAGTCTTTTGTTGAACTTATTATCTGAACTTTTCTTAAGGTATAAATTATTCACCAATGATGATGATTTAGTATAGTAAGGGTTAATCTGCACTGATCTGCATGGTGAATATGGGAATCGCGTTTAAAGCAGAAAATATAGCGTGCACAATAGCGTGCACCAACTTATTGGGGTGGGAGCACCTACAATCTACAAAAAACAAACATCCAATTTAAAGGGACAACTCGGTCAAACACGTCAAGCTAACATTTTTCTGGCATATAAACATGTTCCATTTACCATATACCGATAGGGACATTTTCCTTGGCAAACAGTCTGGCTGTAATGACTTCATTACGCCCCCCGGGTGTATACTAATGTAGAAATTCTTGATACCTATATGGGCGCTGGGTGTTTTATTTCTAGATATGGGTTTTTTTTGGGACGCATTAAAAGTTGTAGTGCGACCCCGAGCCCGGTTGTTTTGGGACGCACTAAAAGGTGTAGTTCGACCCCGAGTCCGGTAAAAGTTCGAATTTCAATTTCGTTTATTGTCGTTGATTTTGGTTTGTGATAAGCTATGCCAATAACAAATAGAAGAAATGAAAAAGATAATTTGTAAAATGCGTATATGTCAATTGATACATATTTTAAAGACTGTAGTCGGAGACAGCCGAGTCAGCCACCGGTTCGTTAATTAGGTGCTGATCGGTGTGACAATTTGCTGTAGGTCCTCTATTTACGGAGATTACATTTACGGATGTCCGTCAATTCGCGTTGCATATCAATGCACGATGGTGGTTTCGTACCTGAAACTATGATCGCATTTGTCACACCACGGTCCGTTTGCGGGAAAACAATTATTACGTCGTTAAGGAATTTTCAAAAATATCAATTTCAAACAATCAATTTGAAGGGAATAATCATTATCCTTTACAACCAATGTATGATATAGTATATAACAACACGTGTTTGCCCTCACAATATGAAAGATATGTTCGAATTATAAAAAAAGTGGTTTAAAAAAAATAAAAACAACCATGGTATTCATGTGTAGGTCAATAGCCAGTTTGACAGGAAATATTAAAAAACAATCTCAGCGTTATCTAGACTATGAACCAAACTAGGGTATGCGCTCAGTCTACCATCTGGAATCGTGACTGTCTGAGAGAAAATATATAAAACATTTTTCATTTCATATTTTAGATTTGTTTTTTTGGCAGCCATTTGCAGGACTATTTTTTTCGGATAAAGGACCAAAAAATAACATAAAACAACATAAGTATTATTCAACCACATTTTCAATAATCTGGCAGACATAACTACTCAATACTGATTCATATTTTCATTATGTAGTTTTATGGCGATTTTTCCTTTAAAAAATAGTGCTGCAATCGGCTGCCATAAAACTAAAATATGCAATGAGAATTTTTTTATTTATTTTCTCGTAGACAGTCATGATTTCAGATGGTAGACTGAGCGCATACACTATAGTTGGATTCATATAGTCTAGATAATGCAGTGTGTTTTTGAAAAAAAATCCTGTCATACCGTCCATCGATCTAGATGATTTTGTTTTCATAATTCGAACACATATTGTGAGTGTAAAGAGTTGTTATATTACAATAGCATACATTGGTTATAAGGGATAATGATTTTTTCCTTCAAATTGATAGTTAGAAATTGAGAATATTTTCTGTTTTAAACAGTCATGGGCCTTTAATTTCACGACTCCAGTTTGGCATAGTGCTATTTAAGAGTCAGATCTATACATTGTTTTAAAATTTTAATGGAAATAGCAAAAATAAATTATCGTTATGGAATATATGACAAAATATAATATATGACTGAATAAACAAAAGTGGATGATCAAATATGTTTTGCAACCCTCCTTTATAGCAAAGTGAAGTACAATGAAGTACATCAAATGATGTAAAACATACAATATAGCACAGGCATTTCTAACAAATCATTTGTCAAATAAACTATTTGTGCAGGGGCACATTCCGTGTTTCTATAATGGAACCTATTTAAAACACAGGATTTATATGGTAAGAGCCAACACAGAATGATATCTAAGATTTTATGACTAGCCTAAGTTATTTTTCACCACCGATAATATTAAGTGGCACATTAAACAGTCGACGAGAAGACGGTCTCGGACCAAATTGCGGATGAAGATGGATAACTCTAAAATCAAGTAGATTTTTTATGTCAGATATTTGACAAACCGGCAATATTTCGTTGAACAAAATGTTGATAAATAATAGGTTTTGGGCAATGCTATACTATAGTTGACTTGGTTAGCGTTATTTTTGATGTTAAGGAGTCGATTATTTAGAGCATTACTGTATCTTGCGACAGCCAATGCTGAATTATAATTAGCCACCATGCATTGTCCTTGTCACTGCGCTTCTTTTGTTGATCTTGACGTCTTCTCGAGGGTTCTGCAACAACCTCATATGGTACGAAGCGTGCAATGGGTGTGGTGTTGATTGAATCCGACCTGAAATGGAGAGCTTTCCGATGAATGGCAACAAGCCATATTTCCGACTAAATCCTGAAAAGTTACCCATAATTCTGCTGTGGTTAAGAGGTCGATTAATTAGAGCATTACTGTACATGGTACCTCAAGTATACTCCAACTGTTGGAAATGATCAACCTGACACCCCTATGGGTTGAACAATTTCCGATTGCTATTTCAGACCAAAAGCAGAAAAAACATGCTTCTGTTTGTCTAAAAACGACAACTTTACGAATAATTACTGATCGGAAAACCAAACAATGAGAGCAATATCAACCTATATGCGGTGTAAAAAATTCAACTTTGACCAACGTTTTGAGGTAGACACACAACATGTCGCTGCATGTGTTGCATACAAGTATAGGTAGCACCAAAAGTCTGCACTAGCTGGCATTTGTATTAAAGTATCCTGGTTCACCAGATGGTATATTGATTATTGCCATCGTGTGTTTTTTTCTATAGGATCTTTCTAATGACAGCTAATCATTCCTGACCGAACAGGGGGGGGGGGGGGTCTGCAAAAAAATTCCGTATATAGGGCCGGGGTGGGTGGGTGGTCCAGAGGCCGAAAAAATTGTGCTTGTGAATTTTTTCCATGGGTTTTTTTTCAAACAATTTACAAGTACTGACCATGTAATGTTGTTTGTAAGCATGTTAGTACCATGCTTGTTGGTATAGGGCTATATAGGCAGCTAAAGTGACTCTTTAGCCTCAGATTTAGCAACATTCTGGATTTCACAGGATCCCGGCCCACTTCACAGTGCATGGACCACCGTAATAGCGTTCAGGAAACTTAAGATCAACGGAAGAAATATTTAGTAACAAAATTAATATATTACCCAGTTGTATACCTGAATAAAAGTAATAAAACAAAAAAACTGTATCACAAATTGGATACTACATGGTGAATACTCAATGATGACTAGATATCATTAACCTGATTGTTGCATAACATGACATTGAAAAGGGTATCTCATAAATTTCTAATGTCTGAAATACTGTCTTGTTCTGGCATGTAATCAAATTCATTCCTTCTGGTTATTTCTCATATTGAATGATTGCAACTTGCAAGTAATGTTAAGTTGCAACAATTATCCAAATAAAACTGAATTGGTTATGATGAATGACCGTTACTGTTTACTGCTCAGACAACCCCAACTGAAGGTGACGCTATTCTCATTGAATTTCCGAACTTTATCTTGGAGCTTTACTGCGCAACAAGACTAAACTATAATACTAATTGTATACTGTTATCACTTACAAATAGATGAACTGAAATAATGTGATGCATTCAGATGCATTAAGAAATGACATCCAATTCTTCATTCTGGTCTATCACCATACCAAACCACATCAAAATTCGACAACCGACACTTTACTTATATTGCAAAAACTTTGTACGGACTGAATTTCATAAAGTCGAACAGGGCCCATAACTCTGGTAGGCATTGATGGTCACAACCCGTGATATTATGCATATTCGTCCCCCATTTCTGGTCCGCCACCATGCCATAGGGCATCAAAATATGACAACCGACTATTGAGTTATAATGCAAAATGTTTGTACGGACGGACGGCTCGAGACGTCAACTATATACCCCCCCCCCGACTAATATCGGGCAGTATAATAACCATATATATCTATGTGTATACCTAACCAAAAACAATTCCCCTCCCCCACCCCACCCCGTTGGATAAGACTAAAGAGTTCTTTGGTCATGCACAAATAATTGTGGAACCCCTGACCTGTTTACCACTATTTACACTGACCAGTGTTCTCTGTCAGACACAACACACTCGATATATTAAGGCTATAATGGGGTCTAGAGCGATTTGTGACATATAGTGTACCTACACAATGCTTTATTATTGTTGTTAGATACTGAATACACCAGGAAACACATGGAAATGCAGTTTATTTTTCGTTTTTCTGATCTGTGTTTACCAATTAGTAAGGCAGTTAACACAGTTATTGAAGAACAGCTAAAAAAAAATCTGAAATTTCAATAAAAACATGAGAAAGGTGGGTGGGTCCTCAAAAGTTTGGAGGGAAAAAATATTTTTTTTGCACAAATGGGGTGGTGGGTCCCTCGGGGTCGGAAAAAAAACTTTTTGGGCCCTATATGTGCAAATTTTTTCTAGACCCCTCCCCTGGACCGAAAGCTAATTAATTTAGAAGGAACTATCCGATAAACCCGTGTGTTTTGTCACATGATTTGTCTGACACACGATTCTGAATCACGGGTTCTCAGTCCTAGCTCATCTCTAAGTGCACACAGCCAGAGACGTGGCGACAGGGGGGGGGGGGGGGTGTCTCACCCCCAACTTTGGTCAAAATTTTCAACAGTTGGAAGTTTCATACCTGCCAAAACATTAGTTGGAAATTTCACACCAATAGGTTGAAAATGTTCTTGTAATTTGATTTTCAAACAATTTATTGGGGGTAATTAATTGTTGTTGGACCAATATTTGTATATTTTCCTATTTTTGGTCAAAATATATTTTGGACCGAAATGGTCATCAGTTGTAAATTTTCCAACCTTAGGGGGGGGGGGGGGTGACAGGTTGGAAATTTCCATCACTTGGAAAGCTTGTGTCCTGGTCCCTCCCCCGTGGCCAGTCAAATACTGCTAGTTTATTTAAGAAAACAAAATTGTCATACATTTGGTCAACATTGTCATTACGTGCGCTCGCGCAACAGTATGGCGATCAGAAAGATTTGTACCTTGGTTTCACTCTACTCCGTTTCACTCCATGACGTCACCACAAACGACGTAAAACCTCGTGGCGTTCTGACATTTTTACTGTGCCGCGTTTTTGCTATGTTTATTTTATGTGTTGTTTTCGATTATTTGTTTGTCGCCGATATCGCCATTTGTCGGGATTCCCTGTTTCTATATTTAAAACTGGAATGCTCGTAGTGAGCCTCGATTTCGATTTTTTCTCCCAGGTCAAAATACGTCAGAGTTATGACAAAAATAGATCGACCTACATTTTCTCCATCAGAACTCTACATCAAAGAGTCTATAGACTCCGTCGGGACCTACATAGACTCCTTCATTTGGGTATTTTTACTTATAATTGGGAAGTTTTATCATTTTTGGTTCGTGCGAAGACCTCTTTTTATCGTGCGGGAAAAGAGAGACATTCAAAACGCGATTTCGTAATTCGACGCAATAGGCTGAATAGCCTAACTAAACCTTCAGCCGAGTTCCGGGTCAAATACGACAAATGACGTAACACAAAACTAAACGCATTTGTTGACACAAACACCGTTTGAAGAGTTTATTATTACAAAAAATTATCGTTATTGATTAATTATTGATTAATTATTGATATTTATTGTTGCATATTGGCTGTTATCAATATTTACACAAATGGTATTAATTATTTCTTATAATTGCTCCTTTGGTCAACTTTGACTATCGGAAAATGAAAATGAAAATATGCCCCTGAAAAAAATGTAATCGATATTAAAGTCTCATCCTTTCGGCAACATGGAATTGGTTTTAATTACTTAAATGATTAATATAGTAATTTGCCTTTTATCTGTGATGGAATGAGAAATGGTAATTGTCTTTTTTTGCTAACATTAAATTAAATTAAATAAATTAAGTAAAATACAGTGAAATTATTTTTTAAATTATTGTTTATCACATTTTTGCGCACGTTGGCATCTCTCTGCGTGCATTCTAGTTGGAATTGTCATCAGTTGGACATTTTCCAACCTAAGTGGGGGTGTCATATTTGAAATTTCCAACTCTAGGAAGGCTTGAGGCTAGTCTAGATGCTAGGATATTGCAATTTTCTTGTTCAGATTTCAAAATTTTCGCACACCTGGTCGAACCATGGTCGGCCCGGTGTGTCATTGTTCCTCCCCCGTGGCCAATAAAAAACTGCTAATTAGTTTAACAAAAAAATATTTTACTACATTTGGTCAAACTTGTGGACTGAAATGGTCATCAGTTGGAGAATTTTCCAACCTGAGGGGGAATATGAGGGTTGAAATTTCCAACACTCTATAGGAAAGCTTCAGTTGAGGCCAATCTAGATGCTAGGATTTGCGATTTTCTTGTATAGTTTTCAAAATTTTCTCACACCGGGCCGAACAACCATGGTCAGCCCGGTGTGTCCTGGTCTCTTGCCCGCGCAGGCGTGTGCATTTGTCTGGAGTTAGACCACTAAATGTTAGGATTTGTGCAATTTTTCAGGTTAATATATCTGAATGTTCTCATAACGGGAATATAGAATTCATGGTTTATTAATATATAGGATATTATTAGGGCTGAGCACTGAGGTGCAAGGGGGGGGGGTGCAAATGGAATTATGGAAAACTTGTGTTTGGTCTGATTCTGATTCAAGGGGGGTGCAGTTGGAATTTCCCAATGTGGACCCCCCCCCCCCCAACGGAGACCCTCTAGCCACGTCCCTGCACACAGCAGCCATATCCCTAAACTTATTTGTTGACAAACAACATCTTGCACACGTGTTTGGATCCTAGCTAATAATCCGATTCAAAAATGTTTGACCCTTGATTATATGATATCATTATATTTGTTCACACGCGAGTTTCGAACCCACCCCAAGATAGCCAGGTTTTATTAATAGGGGATTGCATATTTTATTATACAACCCATTGTGGCAATTGGTTTGGGGATTAAGATAATCGGTATATGACATTGATAACCATGCTTAACTAGTGTAAACAACGTTGGTTGCAGAGCGTGTACCAAGCTCTTAAGACGAACAATCCATTGATCTTCTCTCGATATTACATAAATCATCATGATAAAGCTATACTTCGCGGTGTTGGAGTCCGGTTGATCATGTCATAAATCTCTGCTCTGACTAACGCCCGTGGAGATCATATTCCACCAGTACAAAACCTTGGAACTTTTTGAAGTTTTGACAGGGAACCTTATAAAGTCGAAAAAAATAACGCGGGGAATATATTTTTTAGTTATTATCTGTTCTTAAGTATTAATGTACTTCACTGTAGGCGAAATTTCAAAATTTCACAACTTTAGTGAATTTGTGTGCGATTTTGCTTTGCGTCGCTTGCAATTATAGAATTTACCCTGGGTAATTAATTCGATGTTTAATTGCGATATCGGCTCACAAAAGTTAGAGAAAATCGTGCAATTTTGAGTTGGGAATTCACCAACAGTGAAGTACATTATTAAGGAACAGATAACAACTCAGAAATATGTTCCCCGCGTTATTTTTTCGACTTTATAAGGTTCCCTGTCAAAACTTCAAATAGTACCAAGGTATTGTACTGGTGGAATATGATCCCTACGGGCGTTAGCCAGAGTAGAGATTCATGGCATGATCTAGGAGTCCGTAGGAGTTCATAATCATAATCATGCTCGATATATGTCACATTCCGTTCTGGTTCCGAGGTTCAAACTTGGTCGACTAATATGTAACATACTGGAATAATGCAATGAGCTGGGTAGAATCCAACAGCTGGAAAACAACAGCTGTCGAAAATTTCAGTCCGGAAAATATATAGGTTAAACACGAGCTCATTCGAAACCTTCAAATTTTCAAATTATACATAAATGTTGTAGGATATTATATGTAGGCTGACAAATACACAGAATAACGATATACTCTGAAGAAAATTCCCGATGTCTTTGAAACTTATCAGTTTTATGGCAGTTGCATGCCTGAGAGAAACGCTCTTTATTTTACCATATCAGGAATATACTGATCATGAACGCTCTTTATTGTGTCGTGCTGAATAAAACAAAGATATCCGTAATTCTATAGAGTATATGTATTGGATAAGTCTATATACAGGCGGCATGTAAAGTGCGCATAATAGTATTTAATGTATTTGTTGACTAAGTGCATGTTAAGACGACCACGATTCAATTTTAATATAAGTGGAGGAATCTGGACCGCCAAAATCGTGGATAGTCGGTGTCGTTGCATATGATGATATCGTAAGTTAAAGATGCATAATCCGAATTAACGCTCGCAACTTACTATTTCCTTGGCTTCGGGGGTAAAAAATATTTGATTCGAGTCGAGGGACCCACCAATCATAGCTCAGAGTGATCAGATATCGATGTTTGAAATCTATTGTTTTTCATGACCAATAATATTAAGTGGCCCAGTAGACAGTCGACGAGAAGACGGTCTATGACCAAATTGCAGATGAAGACGGATAACTCTAAAACCAAGTGGCTTTTTGTGTCGGATATTTGACAAATTCTGATAACTTAAGCGGCATTTCAAAAAAAAAAATGTTGTTGTTGGAATCAGATGATATGGGAACCATCGAATCGGATTGAGTACCTTAACTACGCAATTGACTACCATACGATCTTTCCATCTACGATTTTTACGTACACACGACGTCGTTTCCGTCGCAAGTGGGGGGTAACCAAGGATACACCACGATTTCGCAGCTGAAATCAAACATGCAGTGCTTGATATTCATTTTATACTCATGCGCAGTCCAACTATCAGATACTACCCACGACAGAAAACTTCCCACTTGCGATTGAATGTCTAAACGTTCACTTAAATGTACACAACCCGATTCGATGATCCCTCACATCATCAGACTACTACAACAACAACATATTTCAAAACTCGAAATCTGATAACTCTGGGCTTTGATGGGTGGGTTCCTCTTCATCAACTCAAATCTAATATATTTTACCCCCTATAGCCGAAGAAATAGTAATTTAGGGGCATTAAATCGGATTGTGTATCTTTAAGTTGATGCCCGGAATATGACAAAAGCGAGCATTACTCAGTACAATGTAAGGCTTCAAAACGCCAAGTGACTATCATGGCGACAAATAGGGTATCTTAAATATATACACACGAAATCGATGATATGTGCCATACAAGGATTTGGTATGTTTGTTATCTCCGACTTCCTCTAAATAATTGACCAAAACGTGAAACTATATACCAACCGCCCCTCCATCCACTCCAGAACCTGGTTCCAATAGGGGAAACGAGCCACGACAGACGAATGGTAAATCTAGTGCATGGGGATGACACGTTGCCGCACATCATTATGTGGAGATATAATCATAAGAGTGCACGAATCGCTAGAAAGTGATAAGCTTCACAACTTTCATAAAAAGTGTTGGCGAATCTCCGAATTGCACTAAGTTGCCAACATTGGTATGACTGCATGACAACGAAGAACAGAAGCACAACTACGATAAATCGCGTTTGAAATTCGGCGCCCATGGCAGTTTTGAACATATCTGGAGAACATTGTTATCCTTGTGGAAATAGGTTCATATTGGGCCTAAATATTCACATATGTTAATATAGGACTTATTTGATTCTGAAATAAGCCCATAGTGGACCTTTAGTCTATTATTCCGTTTTATGGTGCGGGTCACAATGAAAACACATTGTAAATAGCGACATCTGGTAAGTCGATTGAGGTTGGTAATATCATCGGAGAGTAGATTAAATGGATTAAATAAGGCCGATGTGAACTTATTTGAATTGAAATCCATATATAACCTATATTTCATTGAACGTTTAGGTCCATATATAGCTGCACATATGGGGCTTATTATTACATCTAAATAATGCCAATATGAGCTTATTTCAGTCCCATGAAATAAGTTCACTATGAGCTTATTTCCACGGGAGCAGGCTTATTCGGACAGCAAGGGGCAGCTTATTCTAGCCCAGAATGTTTCTTCGACATATCAGCTTCAATTTGGTTGAGGGGATAAGGGAGATCCCGTTGAGTTGCGTTTCAGTCTGAACATGTGAACAATCACGTATAGATACAATGATTCACTTCTCCCGAAGTTCAATATTATAAATATATGATCACTTACCGTTTAACGTGGCACTTTTGATAGTTAACTTATTAATGGTGTCAAAACCAGGTGGCCATGTCAGAGAGATCAACATCATCTTCGTAGCTTATTGCATCATGAGAACCATCAGAACACGAGCAGGGGCTCGGTATATCTCCAACATCCGAATCCTTGTCAATAGTCAACTTAATACCAGCAATACTGTTCTTCAACACAGCAGCAACAGCGTCAGTATCATCAACCATATCTTGAAGATCTCTGATATATTCAATAGCTGCACGTAATGTCTCAACTTTACTCAACTTTTTGCTTTTGCCACTTTTGCTCATGTTGGGTAAATGATCCCTTAATGTCGCGAATGTCGTGTTAATAAGTTTGACTCGGTTCCTCTCTCTTTCGTTGCGTCTTATAACCGCGATTGTCTGTGGTTTCAGTCCGAGATATTTAGACTGGTGGTTGAACTCCAACCTTCGTTTGCACTGAAGATCATCGCCTTGGAAGAATCGAACAGACTTCACCCCTTGTGATGTCATAGCACCGATGCTGGAAGCAGATAACGTGAACATGCAGGAAGGTCTCCCCGAGTCATAATCCTCATAACATGTCTTCTTTGGCGACAGGTAATTGTAATTCTCGATACATGTAGCCTGTTGGTTGCACGACATTGGCATCGTAGCAACCGGAGATTGCATGCAGGCCTCCATGTTAGCAGTCGGTTCTTGGGTCGCGTGCCGAGCGCGTGCGGGTTACGCAAGCAAAATGTACACAACTTAGTTCCGCTCCACATGAAATATTTATTCAAACACAAATTCAAATAGATCTAACCAAGTTTGACCACATTATTGGCATCATATAGATTTAGGCCACGCCTACGTGACACCCATCCGTAATTTATCAACGTTGATTGTGGTAGGCCGCCACGCGACGTTGAAACACTTCGCCAATTATTCCTTTCGGCTCTTGAGATAATGGGGACGCAACGCGGTAGGGTCCCTATTGTGTAAACTTGGATGGGAATTCAAAAGAAAATATAATAAATTCTGACTGGGGCTTCGAGGCACTACTTGATATATCGTTACCTTTTATGCAACATTTTAAAGGCGAAAACTTTTGAAACGGCAATGAATTAAAGAGCTATAGAATAATTATTTGAATTAGATGGGAGTCATATGATACATGGGGTTTGCTTTCGGCTATTTTTCAGCCTATGGACTTCTCACACATATAACTTTTTGCTGTAGGTTAAAGCGACACACAACGGTCAGGTCATGATGGTGGAAGCACTGAATAGCAATCATTCGGAATTAAGGGCACATTGACCAATGTACATATATGCATTTGTAACCTGTCAGTCCATGTGTGCCCCGCCCGGGAATTTGTTATTTTTAGACCAATAGCAGGTATATCCTTCATGTTTCGAATACACGAAACCACGCATCACCCTCCACTATATGTGTAAGGGTTGAGGTTAGGGCTAGGGTTAGGGCTAGGGCTAGGGCTAGGGTTAGAGTTAGGGTTAGTGTACCCAGCAGCAGCGTATTGTTTAATTTTTGGTATGAAATCGTCATCAGTCACTGCATCAGTTGGAATTTTCCAACTTTATAGGGGGTACGTCTCAGGTTGAATATTTCCAAGGGGAGTGCAAATGGAATTTTTCGAACCTGGGAGTTTGGTATCTGGATCAAGGGGTATGCAGTTGGAAATTTGAATGATACCTGGTGTTTGCTTTCTGCTATTTCCAGCTCATGGACGTCTCGATCACACATAACTCTGGATTTGTGCTGTATGTTTAAGCGACACATAATGTTCAGGTCAGCTTGGTGGTGGTAGCACTGAATGGCAACGGGGCACATAATTCCCAAATGTACATATATGCATTTGTAATCTGTCAGTCCATGTGTGCCCCGCCCGTTCTGAGCAAACACGCTCTTTATTGTTTACCATATCAGGAAAAAAGAAACAAGGAACGCTCTTTATTACACCCTCTTAGGGTGTATTCTTTTATGGCATTTTTGGCATGTGACAGGAGCTATGGGGATATCTAGCAGAATAACACATTTCGGGTTTCACACGGTGCGAGGTTTTGGTTTTTTTCCTCCAGGAAATTGCAGTAGAACGAAGAGCAATGTCCTATTCCCACAATAGGATTATTGTTTTTTCCTGGGACTATTTTCCAAGATTAGTAATATAACCAAGACATCAGGTATCACTTGCAGAAAATATAGTTCAATTTCGGTAAATATACAACAAACTGTTTTATCCGCATACGCCAAATCTTACGACAAATCAAAAAAGCGGAACGACGGTAAACATTTAACGGAAACAACTTCGATAAAAAAGGAATAATCAACAATGTCTGACGTTGCATATATGATATAGCCTATACCGTACAATAATATATAATATCCAAATAGTAACATGTACAATAAATGTACTGTATTTTTATGAACTGTTATCTGTTCATATATTATTTACTTTTTGTTATTTTTGAAAGAAAAAAAAAAGAAAAAAAAAAAAATAGGAGCTATGGGGTAAGTTTGAGTTATAAAGTAATCGCTATATTGCGTACCTGTTAGACTTTTTGCAGAATGTATGTATTCGCGGATGTCTCATTGTTGCAGTATGTTACTTTTATGACCGCGTTAATTGCTTTCGATCGTTAGGTGTGACCAATGTCTGGGCCACTATTGAAGATTTTATTGCGGGAACACAATGCACAATATAACAGCTAACATTGCTGATGAAGATTGTATCAGTTGGAATGTAGACTAAAGATCGCATTGCGAAGTATCGGGGTGCATTTAATCCGATTAGTAGATTTTTGGTTCGCACTTAGAGGCTTTCTGGTGTGGTGAATGGGCAATCTTCAGCGATAAGCCATGGTTGTTGTACTAATCTGAAGGATTAGTTGTTTTAAGGGACATCACGAAGCCAGCATGTTATAAACCAGCTATAAGCGGTTTAAACTGTCGTTTTTAGTATGAGAATAAGAAATTGTTTACACGGGCGGGACTAAACCGCGATTATGCCGATTCTAAGTGGGAAATTTCATGCCCGGCCCAACATTTTGTATGATTCTCCAACCAGTAATTAGTGGAAAATTTGTTGTTTTTAGACCAACAGTAGCATATCTTTCTAGTTCTGATCACAATTTGAGAATGAAATCGTCATCAGTTGTAAATGTTCCAACCTTATGGGGTGGGTGGGGGGGGGGGGGGGGGGGGGTCGGGTTGGATAATTTCCAAGGGGCATGCAACAGGAATTCTGCGAACCTGAGAGTTTGGTGACTGGTTCAAGGACAAGGGGGTGCAGTTGGAAATTTGAAGGTGGACCCCCCCCTATCCACGTCCTTGGAACTTGTACGTGTGGGTAGTTAATAAAATTAATTGACTGACATGTCGGCTATATAGTCCTGCGACCATAGGCTTAACTTTACTTATATGTTTGTGCGATTGGGAGATGCAGATCACATGAAACACAAGACCAGAACATTAGCTACATGTACCAGCACCTCAAATCTTTATTTTCTGACTAATGTATGACACTTGGGCCAAAAAGTGCCTGTGTTTCGACACTACGGAGACTATATTGTGCCGAGGTTAGTTGAAATCGACATGCGTGGGCGATATTTTATGGATGGATTATGAAATGAACATGATGTAATTGACAATGGAATTGACAAGCTTCAGCATCAGCCGAAGTGTTCATCTATCAATGATGGCAAATTTAAGTAAAATTCTCCCCGTTTACACTCGACAACACACATTTGTCTTGGTATATTAAATACGTTGATATGGATTGTTTATATTCTACAATAATTTTACTGTAAAACTAGTTAATTCGTCTGATGTCCATTTTGGAGGAAGATTGTTATATCTTGGAGGATGAGTTGCCAAATTCTGAGAGGATGATTGCCATTGCAGATCCGAAAAAAAATGATACAGTTAATAACGATCAATACAAGATAAACGTTAGACAGTTGGAGTATGTTTTAGTTCTTCTGGGCAATAAATATTCTGTAGATAGCATTATTTCTACAGAAATTGGATTCCATGCAGATAGAGTGTATGTCATTTGTGGCAGCGATTAAACAAATCTATACAATCGTTGTTTGCAACAATATGCTTGGTCTTGGTGAGAAGTAAATATCACCCTAACTATATAATGCGCTAAAATCGACAGCAAATACTATAACATCCTTCTCCGACATCTTTTCAATCTCAGTGACGAAAAAAACATCACAAATCTAAATTTACATCTTATAGAATCTTCCGATTGCCTCTTATAGAGGACGCCGACCCCCCCCCCCCCCCCCCCACATTTGAGAGGATTGTTTTTAGTTTACGCGGTGTGACAATACCCTCTTATGACTATAGTGTGTAGGTTTCCTACACAAAATGTGTAGCCCTACTACACAATCACAATTCATTTTTGATCTTAAACATATTTATGTAGTATATGTGAAGTTTCATATAGGTACACAAATTGTGTAATAATTTTTACACAATAAATCGGTCAATTTCCACACATTTATACAAAACGGTGTGCATAAAATTAACATCTATCCCTTGCACATTTTGTGTAGATTCTTACACATATACAGATCGCAGAGAAGAATGTAAGTTCAGTATTCCGACCTATGGGTATATAGTATTGATGATATATGAAGATTTATGTTAAAACTTTCATAAATGAACAAGTGGCGTGGTTGCATAATATTAGTATTACTGTATTACAACAATCACACAAAATAGTCTTAAGGTCAGTAATCGCCACGATAGTTTTAACAAATAAATCCTCATATATCATTAATACTATATATCCACAAGTAATTTTTTTAAAAATGGGCACAGATGTCAACCAGTGTGGGAACCTGCGCACCTGCGATATTGAGTTCAGTCGGAGTCATTTTGGCGGAGTTATTGCCATTAATTTTTCCGACATAGAATCGTTCATCCTGGGATGCAACTTTGTCCGAACCTGTATGCTATCATTTTCCAATCAATTTTGTAAAAACTTGGCACAGATATTAACCATCATTGGAACATGCTATTCTGAGTTCTTGCCATTTTTTCTCGATTTCCAGCTCGTTAGCGCATTAACTTGAACAAATATTTATCGATTTTAACAATGATTGACATAGGAGCTGGTTTTTAAAAATATCTTGAACGAGTTCGAAAACCAGATTTTATCTACCACAGTTATGGCATTTAGTTTGGCGATTTTTCTTGATTTTCAATATTTGAGGTTTCCGGATGATGACTTTTATTCCTAACATAGCCAGCCATTCTGTTAGCCACCGTATCGGGGGTCATTGTGGTCGGTCGACCTTTTATTAAATGTAAGTTGAAGCTTAAACCACCGAGTCGCTTTAAAGTTCTTTGTTTCTGTATTGGATCATCATGCCATGAATCTCTACTCTGGCTACGTGCCTAGAGATCATGCATAATCCACCCGTTGAAAACATATAGGAACTTGTTGGTGTTCTGATATGCATGTTCTCGCGGTGAACTTTATAACATTGAACAAACAACGCAGGGAATATATTTTTTTGTTAACACTAATCAATTTCACAGTAGGGGTGGTCCCAAGACGAGGTTGCATGATTTTTGTGGGTCGATATCGCAATAAACATTGAATTGTTTACCCGGAAATTCCATGACTGTATATAAGCGAAGCAAATAAAAATGGGCTCGATAAAGTCACCTAAATCACGCAATCTCGAGCTGGGACTCACACCTTCACCAAAATTGAATACATGTAATTAAGTACAACTAAGTACAAGTATAAATAAGAAATATATTAACTCCACTGTTTTTTCCAATGTTACAGACGTTATATAGTCTCATGACACGATCTACTTCTGTATCTATATTCCTATTTCTTGTCTGTCCACTATCTCACCACTCTCTCTCTCTGTCTCTCTCTCTCTCTCTCTCTCTCTCTCTCTCTCCTTCACGCGCGTGCATGGGTTAGCCAATATTTTAGCCCGGTTTAGATACGAATACCTAAATTTTGCAATTCAAACAACGGCAGACTTAGGCTATTCTATGTGAGTATTTATTTTTGCCATCACACCAACGGGCTCACACTTATCGATTGATAACAAATAATGATCTTAATTCCGTTAGCAACACACATGGTGTCTAAAGTTGGTGACCCAGCCCACCACCGACTGCAACGGCATACATACGTATGCATGGCGACACCACACCAGCTGCACTTTGCGGTATACTGAATATGTGTAGGTCGCCTTTGAAGGTAAATCGCACACCTGTCCACCTCGTATAAGGATACACGTGTTATTATTCTCTTCAATCTTTCTCTTGTAGATAAGATGTCGTTACTCTTCCATTCACAGACACCGCAATGTGTGATTTGCACAGATTTGAACACCTTTTTTAGCTGAATACCTTTATCATCAAATGTGATGCTTTGTGTTCTGGTTAATAAGGCTATCGGTGACTACAACCTCGTGTACAATATCAAAGCCTTTTGCAAACAAAAATGGTGTCACTCTAAAATAACAAAAAGAAACTTGGCTGAAGTATAAACGATTAGCGGCCAAAACGGGATGCATGTTATTTGTTGAATACAGAAGCCTGCTATATATATACTCAAACGGTGAGATGTATAACGCTTGTGTATCACATATGACCTTCTTCAGTTCGTCTTGGATTCCATGGACTCCGGGGTTCTTTCCCGAGTAAGCAGGGGGGGGGGGGGGTGAAAAAAAATAATTCCGGCACGTATGCCGGGGTGGGTGGGTGGTCAAAGCCACCAACAAGCAATTTTTTCCGCAACTAAAAAAAATAATTCCTGCTTGTTTTTTAGTGTTTTGGCAATGAGTTGGGCTTCAAAACCACTTTGAATGAGAGAAATAATGTAATTCTAACTGTAAACTGACTGCAGGCAGTTATCGTGTTGTATTTTGTTGCAAATTTTGAAATCCAAGATGGCCGCTGGCAGCCATGTTTTTTTGGCCGAATGACCTCAAAATGACTCATTCCTATTTACATGTCCATGTTAACATCCATGATAAATAGTATGCACAGAAATTCATATACAGCTGTTTACAGTGAATTTCCCCCCGCAAATCTCTGTTTTAGTGTTAAAAGGGGGGGGGGGGGGTGGGTGTCAAAAAATGGTCGGAAAAAACTGCCGAAAACGGAACAAAATTTGGCGGTGGGGTGGGTGGGTACAAAAAATGATCGAAAGGGAAAAAATGCCATACGTGCCTGAATTTTTTTTCCGACCCCCCCCCCCCTGGAGTAAGCAGCATTGGACGTGCCTTGTGAAATCCAACATTGAAACCATGCATAGGAAGGAATGGATGGATCCTGTCAGCAAGGACTCTTTTTCTGGAGTGTCATTCTGACCCTCTGTCACCGTGGAGTATCTGGTATCTACTTTCTCAAAATCGCCGAAATTCGAAAGATCTGAGACATATATCGTTGTTACTTAACAAAACAACATACGCTAATCGCTCAACTTGTTGTCAGTGCGGAAGTGTCTACAACAACGAGATCATACATGCGCTGTTCCACTGCCAATCTCCTATTCTTATTCAGCTTCATGACATCTTCAGAGAAAGGGTTATTGACGCATTCGAGATCCATGCGCATATGCGTCCCCTCAATCTATCCCACAAGAAAGCCTATAGTTGCTATACTACTGGGAAGCACCAGAAACTACACTATATTATGTCATGCTCAAAAAGAGATCCGTGAAATGTTTCATTATCACAGAAAAAACTTTTATAATTTATTGCACATTCCACGTGTCTCTGTTTATGCAGGGCTGGGAAATTCCCCATCTGTTCGAAAACCTGGGAATTCCGGCGTAACAGCAAAATTTATAAACAAAATGATCCCACGGGACAGGTTTGATCAACCACAGGTTGCATGCACGTAGTGACATTGTGAACCCAAACACAATTCAATCCTTTCACGTAATTTTGCTACCGATTTCATACAATTAATGCCCCATGTGTTGGTATTGATATCTGTTAAACATGCTATTATTAAATTACAAAACAGTAGTCGCGGAAGCTCTTATGATAGATGTATATATTTGGTTAATCTTAAACATATTGTGTTCGGAAAGACATTTGTGCAGTTGAGTAAAATGTTAATTGTGAACCAGTGAACGATTATTACAGACGGAGACTCAATCCCATCCAACGTAGGCGAGAGCATGGGGTTGAAACTTAACTAGTGAATGCGTATCCATGCAGGGGCTAGACAAGGCAAATTCGCGCATTCCATTTTATCAACAACACAACCATGTGTTGAGTATTGTATTGTCGCGGTATTCAGCGGTCGCACGCCCGTTTCGGTGTGACAACATAATTATCACATTCTAGGATTAAAGGTTGTGGTAATCTAGGATTGTCATAAAAATGACGACCAAACACCAATATTGAATTGTCTAGACAAAAAGCTGACCATATCAAACAAACAGAGCACAGTTGTCCAAGGCAAACTCACATATAAAACAACAACAACAACA
Source organism: Siphonodentalium dalli (assembly GCA_032622095.1). Lineage (NCBI taxonomy): Eukaryota > Metazoa > Mollusca > Scaphopoda > Gadilida > Siphonodentaliidae > Siphonodentalium > Siphonodentalium dalli. The sequence goes on along the minus strand of CP136061.1, from coordinate 126,344,144 downwards.
CCACGTGAGTCGCGTGACCTCCGAAATGTTCTTCATACTACTGTAATCCATGATACTGAATTAGGTGACATGTTTTGAACAGAAAACAATAATTCTAAACTAAATTTAATTGAGATGCAACTGAATCCTTCATGTATATTAGTTCAATTAAATACATTTTAGTAGGAATTTGTTTCCCCTTTTAACCTCGGGAATTGTTGTTTTGGGAAACAAATGCAACATTGTAGAGTAATTTATTTATGAAATAATAATAAAAAAAAAAAAAATGTCATGGCAATCAATGCTGAAAGAAGGCTTCGTTTTACCACCTTAATCAATTAGGATTCACATCGAAGTGGCCAACAGTCAGTGGCTCAGCTGCATGCCTGCATGTGGAGTTATCACATGGAGTATAATAATTTACCGAATGATCAGCTCGACCATTCACATACTTCATCAGCAATGTTAGCTGTTATATATATATGTGTTCCCGTAATACAATCTACAAGAGTGGCCCAGCCATTGTTAACACCTAAATATCGACAGCAATTAACGCGGTCATTAAAGTTACATACTGAAACAATGAGACATCCGTGAAAGAACATCCACGAATACACACATCCTGCAAAAAGTCTAACCGGTAGGCCTACGCAATATATACGGTATTAATCAAAGTTACCCCCAGCATAGCTCCTATTTTTTTTACATATAAATTTTATTCGTCAAAAATAACACAAGTAACGAATATATAAACAGAAAACAGTTAATCAAATTTAGTGCAAATACAATACAGCTATTATATATGTTACTATTTGACTATTATATATTATTGTACGATAACTATCATATATATCATATAAGCAACGTCAGACATTGTTGATTAATTATTTCTTATCGAAGTTGTTAACGTTATTGTTTACCGTCGTTCCGCTTTTTGATTTCTCGTAAAATTTTGCGTAAAACAGTTTGCTGTATATTTACATAAATTAATTACGTCTTCTGCAAATGATACCTGATGTCTTGGTTCTACATGTATTACTAATCTTGGAAAATATCCCCAGAAAAACATTGGATGTCACCTTTTGTGTTATATTGTGCGAATAGGACTCCTACAATTTCCTAAAATAACTTGCATCGCGTGAAACCCGAAATGTGTTGTTCAGCGAGATATCCCCACAGCTCCATTGACACGATCAGATCAGTGAGGCAAAAAGGTGCCCAAAACAAACATAGACCCCACCACAATATACAAAATAAACTAGATTGGTGGGTTGCGTAAATGTTTGGTTTGGGGACCTGAGGTCTAAGCCACTGAAAAGAGAGATAAAGCTAAAAGTTATGATTAAATTATAGGTGGAGCTCTGGGTGGGTAGCTGCGGATGGAACTGCCATGGGACTTTAATGCACGGTAAATGAGTTTGTATGGTCCCCCCGTTGAACGTGAAACATTTATTAGTTCTGGGTGGGTCGCGGATTAGGCTCGCTTGTGTCACAAGAAAGATGTTATAATTTGCCATTCTAGAGGTGACGCGAAGCTCAATTCATTAGGTCAATGACAGCAATGAAATACGACGCGCATGAATACTTATGAAGCTGCAATTTCGTGCACATTTCGTTGACATCAAAAGATTCTTTATTGCTTAGAAAATATCATAATGATCAAGAACGACACACTAGTGTCGTCAAGTTACAGCTAACCAGCAATTTCTTAAGCAGGATTAGAAAACTCCTTTCGCTGGGAATAATGACTTTCCCTATAGGCATAATGCTCCGTTTCATTAGATCATTCCCGTGTCCCGGAGACACAATGATCCGTTTTATTATACTATTCCACGTTATTTACATGACATTCTATGCATCGCGCGCACACGCGTGCCGCCGTGCGAGAGATTTTGGAAAGGTGAGCGTCGGGTCATATTCTCCACTTGTTAGTCAGAATTTATCGCCCATCTACCCGGTATAAGTGGCGGTTGTCAACAATGGCCTTGGGTTAGATGAAATTTAGTTTTCAAATTTATTTAATTTTTGCACTTCAATAAGCGATTATTGGATGGCAAATCAAAGACCCTTGAGTAATGGGACGCCTGTTCGCCGAGAGGATGAATATATATGCTGAAGGGTTTTGAAATACAATTCTTTGTTTAGCAAAGACTGTATCGTGAGAAACTAGCACTATAAACAACCAAGATCTTAATTATGAGAAACCTATTAGAAAAAAGTTTGACGAATTGTGTATATCTAGAGATGGCTACTCCATATTTGGCACCAATGTGCATTATGTAGTAACATTATCAAAAGCCAACCGTTCAGCTAACATGGCAGCAATACTGGATTTAAAGTGATGTGAAACACTCTGGTATATAGGGTGATCAAATAGAAATTGAGAATAATCTTGCTCAAAGTAGTTATTTTTGACGAATATTAATCCAAATTGACAACACACCGCCATTTTCAAATATTAATTAAATTCAATGACTTTCGATGCTGAAATCACAATTGTGTTAGTTTATCGTCAAAAGTTGCGTCCCGAATCGAGATGTAAATATTTACAATTGAGCGTATATATAGTTCAGACGATGTTTTCTATGGAGTGCTATGATCGATTTCTTTGAATTTCTCGGCGACGTTAGCAGAATGCTACATTTCCCGGTTGCCATATCGCACCATATATCTTATCAAGTGAGCCACTGCGACCCAACAGAACGCTCATTCATAGGTCTCCCAGATTGAAAATCATAGAAAGAATAGTTACGAATAAAGTGTAAGCAACCGCACTGCTAGTTGATAACAGTTTCTGTTGCATTACTGATCAACCTTAACCCTACCAATACTGAAGCGTCGTTGGTGAGCAGTTATTCAATAGGAAATGTTCACATACTATGTTTAACAAACGACCATGAATTTATTATCAAAACATTTCTCTCAATACATGGGGCTCCTTCTGCACTTTTATTTATCTGCCATCTGCTTGTTATCATAAATTAATATCCATCCAAATGAACAATAGATAATTCCAATGTATACTTTTATAACTGAATGGGAGAATATATATACATTCAGTAAAGAAAGGCTTAATTATTTTTTTTTTTATAAAATGGGTATTCTTATTGTTTAAAGATATAGTGTGCGCCTACTTCCGTGAATCAAACTGATGAGTGACTACCAGGTACTGTGCCACTCACTGAAAGAATGTTGCATTTCACTATATTACTGAAAATTCCATCCACGCTGATCGTACAATTTCAGAAACGAGAGGCCAATCACGATCGGCAGATGTTTTACCCATCCCTCGGCAATAGTAAATGGCTATGATCTGAATCACAATCTAGAGTTAATATATCGAATTATACAGTATACTGTTATATACTAAATTAGTATAGACAAATGTACATAATTCAAACAAATTATTGCAATTTATGGGTCCTAGTGCCAATTTTGCACTAGTACTGTCACGTTGACATCGATAGGCATATAATAACATTGCAATCATATGATACTCAAGGCCCCTAACCCGAGATAAATGAACAGTCCATACCCTGGTGGTCAGTATAGCTCTCAAGAAAATAGTTTAGACAATACGAAATTATTATCCATGTAATGTTTATACAGCCATAATACGAAGAGGGTTGTGGTCCTTACTCGAAACAGATTACCACAGTTAACATAAAAGAGAGTCAATAGCTAATAATATAATGATTTCCCACATTACAATGTTTTACAAGTAGCCAGCTTGGACGCTAAAATTAATAACATTCAATGTTAATCTTCTAAGCACTTTGTTGCCTCTAAAATTCCAATCATGGCAGTAAGAACAAACTGGAAAATTATGGTTCATCATTCATGGCAATAATCCTCACAAATATTAACAACATCTGCCCTCTTGGACTGAAGAAGATTTTTGAAGTACTTATTTTATTTAGAGTTATGTGACCCTTCTGTTGCTTCCTGTCTAGGACCCCCTGACATAATAAACTGGAGATAGCCCCTTTTACAAATGCACTATAGTACTCTCAATGGATTTTTTTCATACATAGAAAAGCATTGATTTCTAATCTCGAGATAAAATCCATGAAAACCCCATAGCCCTCAATGTTAATATTCTGACCAATCGGTGGCCACTAAAATGCACTCAACCAATGACCCTCTGAACAAATAATAAACTGTCTTAAAACAATGTTCCATACCAAGTATCAAGGAAATCCGCCCAGTGAGACTGCAGAAGAATTTTGAATTATTTAAAATATTGCTATCTGGAAGTAAACCACATAGCCCTTTTGTTGCCTCCCGTCTGAGACAAATAAAGCCTCTGGTGTGGAACCAGAGTAAACAGGCATAATTAGAACTCTGGAGGAATACAACATTTGCTTTTGGTGATTAATACTCCAATCTAGTAAATGTGGGTGCTAAAAATAACTCCATTTCAACAAACCACTGTGATCACTCTGATAAGGTGATCTTACTATTTTACTGTATCACCAACATCATTTACCATCAGGAATCCTCACACCCTCAAGTCGAAAAAGGGCGATAACTCCGGTAAAAATATTCGGATCAAACTCGATCTGTATTTTGGGCTCGGAAACTAACATACCAAATTTGGTTCTGATCATATAAAAATGTTTTAGTTATCGCAGCATGCAATAATTCTAAGTCGAAAAAAGGGCCATAACTTTATAAAAAAAAAACTCGGATCAAACCCATATTCGAAATCGATCTGTATTTTTGGGCTGAGAAACTCATGTACAAAATTTGGTTCCGATCGGATAGAAAATGTTTGAGTTACAGCACAATGCTTAAAGCTTCTATGGACAGATGGATGGACGAATGACGAGTAGTCAATCCGAACGTCGACACTATGTGTACCATACTATGGAATGGCTACACATAAAAACGAGAGGACGATCCCAATCTGCAGATGTTTAACCCATCTCTTGGCGATAGTAAATCACTATGATCGGAATCAACTAAGACTGTTTATGTTGAATTAAGATTATACAGTAATGTTCTAAAGAAGTACATGTACAGGCAACTGTAAATAACACGAATGATCAAATAATTGGAATTTATGGGTCCTATAGTACAAATTTTGCACTAGTAGTGTCACCTTGACATCGGAACCCTAGAACCTATAACTTGAGTCTTGAGATAAGCGAACGCAGTCAATACAATGGTGGTCAGTATAGATCTAAAAAAAAAAAATTGTTCAGACAATACAAAAGTGTTATCTATTTAATGTTTATACAGCCATAATAAGATGAGGATGCTGTCCCTATGACCCCTAAATCGTAACATATTACCATAGTTCATATAAATGTAAGTAAGTAGCCCTGGTTTCACACATTACAATGTTTTTCAAGTAGCATGGAAGCTAAAATCCACAACCTATGTTATTCTAAGCGCTCGGTGGCCTCTAAATTTCAAGGAACCATGAAGGTATGAACTAATGGGAAAACAAAGGTTCCTGGCAATAATCCACAACAAGTATTAACAACATCTGCCATCTTGAACTCGAGAACAAGATTTTTGAAATACTTATTTTATTTAGAGTTATATGACCCTTTATTGCCTCCTGTCTAGGATCCCGATAAACTGATAACAACATAATTATGTATACAGTTTTATTGACATACCTTAGTTTATTTGGGAATAACTCATCATATTAAAACATCTAGTAAATTTCATGGTCAGTTCTGTTGTCGACAATTGTTGTGGTGGTACTGTATATTTAAAAATTTCCCCTCTACTATACTGATTGGATTCACACAAACTTGGTTTAATTACTCTGCCGGTTAAAACCAATATACCTAATCGATCTTCCAGTCATTCCTTATAATCATACACCAGTACATTTTATAGAACCTTAATAACATGAACAACCTTTAAAAACTACCAAAACAATTGTATTAAAGTAACATATTGTTCAAATTCTTACACGTTCTCCCAATAACAACATACAGCGAGCAGGTGCATATGATTAGCTTGAGGTGACATAGGTGGTTTATTGCTTTTAATGCAGTGGAGGCTGCAATTATTGCTCGATAAACCTTGGAAACAGTTTGTGTAAAACGTATGGCGATTTGCACTGATTCTTACTGGTGCTAATTGCGTGAATGTAGAGGGTGTGTGATTAAAACTGAATGATACTCGCAATCAACATAATATTGTGTGCAGGCATCATAGTAATTAAAAGAATCATCAGGAATGGATTTTGTTAAAATATTCATAAATACCTGTATATATAAAGATATACAAGCAAGCCTTGAAATAGGGTGTCTGTCATTTGCAGAATGAGGTTCTCAGAGGGTGAATTTAGTGATGCTACCCCGCATAGCGGGCTAGCATCACCAAATTCACCCTCTGGGAACCTCATTCTGCTGAGGTGTAAGCAGAATGAGGTCCCCAGAGGGTGAATTTGGTGATGCTAGCCTGCTATGCAGGGTATCATCACTAAATTCACCCTCTGGGCAAATGACAGACACCCTATTTCAAGGCTTGTATACAAGTAAGAATGCTAAATTTATATATCAATGGCAGCTAATCTATATATATAAAAAGAGTAGGATCTGTCTGTTCAGATTTTTCTCCCAGACCCCTGGACAGATTTCAACCAAATTTGGTGTGGTGACTCAGGGTACCCTGCAGAGGTTTTTGATGTTCTGACAAGGATGTTTATTACATTGAAAAAAACAGTGCAGATATATATTTCCTCATTAATATCTGTCCCTTAATAATTTATTTCACAGTAGGTGAAGGTTCCAGCTCGATAATGAATGACTTTGATGATCTGATTTTGATTTTTATTGCTTACAAATCATAGAATTTATCCTGGTTAATCAAATCAATATTTATTCCAAACCGACTCACAAAAATCATGCAATCTCGAGTAGGGACCAATAAGTATTAACAAAAAGTTCCATATTAGAACAGGTCAGAACATCAAAACGTGCCCATGTTTTGAATGTGTGGAATATGATCGCTGTGGCATAGCCAGAGTAGAAATTCATGGCTACACATGTATGCGACTTCCAAATGAACAAATTGGTATCCAGATTGAAGTTATGTGTTGGAGAGCAGCAATCAAACATTTAATACATCCAATCTCTTGGCTGATACCATAACCATCACCAGGGATCATAAAAAAACTTTAAAGGCATTTAAATTTACTCATGTGAAAATAAATAAAAGCAACAATACTACTATGATGGAAGGTGAAAATAAAAAATATATATAACTTCTGAAGATAACTTCTGAAGCAATCTATCTATTAAAACTACATCTAGAGTGGAATAGAAAATATACAAACTGCAATGTTTCTCATGAAATTGAACACAATACAATATCCCACATCAAAATGTCCGTCTGGTCAAAGTCCAGACAATTCAATTCATTCAACAACAAAATCATTCTGAACAAACTATAATTTCAAGTTGCATAGAATCGTCAATACAAGTTTGATTCTATTCTCTACTATGCACACCCATTGGGCACCTCGATTATGCATTGTGTCGTCAGCCAATTTGGGGATATAGAGAAACTAAACTAAAAAAGATATTTCTAAAGAAACTAAAAAACTGTTAATTGGATAATAAATATACTTTCCAGAGGAGTTGAGGCCAAAGCAGAATGAGGTTCCCAGAGGGTGAATTTAGTGATGCTAGCCCACTGGAGACCTCATTCTGCAAATGTCCAGCACCGTGCATATTTTGATGACTGCTTTAGTTCACAGAGAAGAGTGCCATCTGTCATGAAGTTTGGTCTATGAAATGAACAAACACAACAAAACTCCATCCATATCCGCCAAAAACCCAAAAGTGAATATGCAATATGGTATGTCCAATCATCTTATTAGTATTCATATTCTTGATAATTTTACTTTCAAAATGCAGTTGTATTTCTGAAGTAGCCAAAGATGAAATTGTTACTCTGAAGTGGTGTGCTAGGCTATTAATCTGGTCATGTAAATGACTGAAAGGTTGATGTATATTAATACTAAATTATATAAATAGAATACTGTGAAGAGAAAAGAACAACAAATCACAAGTTTGGCAGAAAAACATCTGTGCCATGAGACAAATTAACTTAAGTACCCTATTTTATATAGGATCTGGACATCAATTATTGCAGTAAACAGAATTAAATCAAATCTTCATGCGGTGCTGACAAAATATGAGATTCCATGTATCTGTACTAAAATATAAGAAGTTTGGAAATATCAATTAAACTGTGGAAAATTATACAGCTGAATAAATAATTAATCATGATTGATTCTACCATATTTAACTTAGTATAATGTATAAAAATTCGACCAAGTATTCTATGGTTGATGGGGTCTCCGATCACATTCGAGGTCAGAATTCAGAGAGCTGCAGTGCAGGTCACAATTGTAGTTAACTTTTCACTGACAATCACTTTGGTCAGCTTTTAAAATCTTGTTGTTTCATCATATGGTATGTAGTTTGTGGCCACTAAAAAGTTGACGTCATTTGCGACAAAATGGGGGTACCCGTTGATTCTATAAAAAAAATTCAAGCAAGGGCTGATAAACATTTTAGTATTTCCATGTTATGCGACATCACTTTGAAACCTGTACTGTACAAATCTCTTGTGGTTTTTTTTTCGCCTTGAATAATGAAACACTAGTCTCGTTCTATGCAAAATGATGACTACAAATAATATCGCCAGTGAAAAGTTGACTACACTTGTGACCGATTTTAAAAGCTGACTATGAATGTGATTGGAGCCTTGTGACAACGATCATATATAATAATAAGCAATAGTATGTATCGTATATAAGTCCAAACAAAATTAATTTATGTTTCTCGGACACCTGGCCCCTTCATAAAAATATGGCCCCTTGTGTGCTTTTTATGGCCAATCGAAAATAAAAAAATATATCATCCTTCCGCTCGGTGACAATTAATGGTTGAACTACTGACCATAAATTTAGCTGGACACATTTCAACTTGTATTTGATATTTCCCTTTATACTTTCTGGAAATAGAAAAGTTTTCTTTTTGGTTTCTTTAAAGTGATGTGAAACACTCTGGTAGGGTGATAAAATATAAATGGAGAATAATCTTGTTCAAAGTAGTAATTTTTACAAATATTATATCCAAATTGACAACACACACCGTCATTCCTGTATATTAATAAAATGCAGTGACTCTCCATGGCGAAATAGTTTTTGTTACTTTATCGCCGATAGATGCGTCCTGAATCTAATAGTAAATATTTACATTTGAGCGTAGTTAAGATGATGTTTTCTATGGAGTGGTACGGTCGATTTGCTTCAGATTTTCGGCGATGTTAGTAGAATTGTACATTCCTCCAGTTGGCATAGCGCCAGAATACTAACTGATCAGTTTCACACACCCGAATAAGTGCATAATATGTCTTTAAACTGTATGTACTTGGCTTGGGTTGTACAACAGACTGTTAAATTAAAATTGTATTAAAACTTTTAATAAGGAAAAGTAAATTTTTACATCAAACAATGTTTTTTAATAATTCGGGAGTAAACATATAAAAACCTGCCTGCTGGGAAATTTTTGTAATAGAAAGTGGGAATAAAAACCTGCCTGCTGTGTAATTTTTCGACTAAAAAAATAAATATAAAAACCGACCTGCCTGCTCAATTTTTTTTTAAATGTGTCTGAGAAACAGATAATTAACTTTGTGAAGTTTGTTTGGCATAAGGGGTTTGATAAATATATAATAGTAAATAAGAATTGAGAATATTTCATGCAATTCATTGCAGATGGGTCTCATGAACTGTAACCTTACACCACCTATAGTAATGCCCTAAATAATCGACACCTCAACCACAGCAGAATTATGGGTAACTTTTCAGCATTTAGTCGGAAATTTCCGACTAAATCCTGAAAAGTTACCCATAATTCTGCTGTGGTTAAGGAGTCGATTATTTAGGGCAATACTGTAGTCATTCAGCAAATTAATTCAGATGATTGTTGAATTCTGTCTCTGTATCACTTTGCACTTTGTAAACGAAGTGCATCTCATTATCACATATGATAAACACTGCAGTGCTGGCATCATCAAGGTTTGAAATCATTCAGGCAGGATAACTCTATATGTCAAGTTAATCCGTGGTGATCTGTCATGATATTCTATTGGAACTCTATGCTGAAAAGAGAAAAAAAGAGATGTAGTGGAATTTATTACAATATAAGTAACCTCTTAAATTAAGCAACATACAATCAACCCTGAAATTATAATTTGGTCACTTTAGTCATGCTACCAGAACAGGGTTCATGCTGGCCAATATTTTGGCCATTTCTGAATTATTTTGGCCATTTTGCATAAACTTGGGCCAAATTTAAAACCCAAAATATGAGATCATCGAGAAACCGAAACTAAACTAAAATATAAAAAAATACGCACAAAAATAACAGTTAATCATAGCAGTAAATCACCATTTTTTTTATAAGTAAACATGTATGACTTTTGATGAATTATTATTCCTATACAGGCGAGGAACTGCACGTATTAAGGGTTTCCTGGAAATATGATGATAATTTAAGAGGTGATTATAGCATTGAAACTTTTTGGTAAAAAGTTTGGCCAATTGAAATTTTCTTTGGCCATATTCCAAAAAAAAAAATAGCCCTAATTTGTTTGCAAACAAGAAAACTTTACATCGAATACTTCATCCACACTAGCTGAAACAAAGTGAAGAATGGATAGATGTTAAGACTGTTGGGCTGAAGTTAACAGTCTTCTGACTGATGACACAGAAATTGATCTCTACTGTCTGGGTTGTCTAAACACTCACCTGCCAATCATCCTGAGTAGCTCCTTCCATGATGATCAGAGATCCAGAGGTGAGTGGAATCTTATAGTACTCAGAGTAAGCATACTCTTCATCATCAGCCTATAATGTCGATACACAGCTGATCAGGGAAAATTTATGTTAAGAGATATAGTGACTCATAAAGGCATTTTACAGACAGTTTCGTGAGTTGCATGTCATCTGCAATTGCCACATCTAACACTTAAATTAGAACAAAGTAGCGGTCAATCATAATTTTTTTAACGAACTGAGGGACAGAAAATGTTATTACTTTCAGAAGATTTTTAATTGAAAATATATCTTTAAATCCTTTCATTACTGGAGCTTCTTGAAATTTTTTGAAAACTCTATGCCAATGCATTCTCTTATATATGTGAGTCTCCCATAGGGAGCCTCACATATATAAGAGAATGCATTGGCCTAACAATGTTTACCTTGACCTTGTAAGCCAGTGCATTCTCTTATATATGCAAGACTCCCTATGGGAGACTTGCATATATATAAGAGAATGAACTGGCACAGGTTCTTTAATGCTACACCAGCGCTACTCCTATCATGAAAGGGTTAACATATGTGTTACACCAGATGTAATAGTGAAATGTGTCTTCAAAAAAAGTTTATATATGTGACGAAGTTTCTATAGAAATTTTATAATAAAAAAACTTTCCAGAGAAGATGAGGCCTAAGCAGAATGAGATCCCCAGAGGGTGAATATTGTGATGCTAGCCCCCTATGCGGGATAGTGACTAAATTCACCCTCTAGGGACCTCATTCTGCAAATGACAGGCACACTAAACTCAGACTTGTGTGCAGAGATAGAGAATATTTAATACTCACCACTTTTTTCCTGAGTTCAAACATGCGAGTATCACCAAATGACAGAGATGCAATTGTTGGCTGTGGACCAAGTCCCGGCTCATCATCTGCATGCCAACCCACATTATCGTGATTGTCTCTGTAGAGGTTAGCTAAGACAGAGTTGAAAATCAGACCAGTTGATTCTTCCAACCTGTTCTTCAGAGTTATCAGAGAAGGTTTCCACTGAAATCATAAGAATTCTTACATCTTTCTATGTTTATATGTGTACCTAACTCTTGCTCCACATCTCTGTCTCTGCCTATATGTACTGGTAGATAAAGTTCAAAATAATTATCACATAAACAGGCACAGTTTCCCGCACACTGACCAATAGATACCAATTCACTGGGCAGGAACAGCTGTCTCCATGGCTTCCTCGGTCACCTCATGTCATCTTCCTGAGGCTCTGCTACAGAGTGACAGCCCTACTGGGTAGTACCCCTGAATATCATTTAAAGATGGTCTATCTCTTAGTAAACATGTGCTATATAGTTACCGGGGTATAAAATATTGTACAAGAATCGAAGACCCCTGTCCAGAAATGCTTCTATCAATTAATATTGATTATATTTTCTGATCTAAAAACATGTGGTTGTTTAGCTAACAAACAATAGTGTTACTGTTAACAGAGACCATAATTTTTATTGTAATTTCATAACAGATAAACGTTCATTAGACTCATTATCGCTATGGGAACAGCCTAATGATATTATCGCTATGTGGTATCGCCTGAATGGTCTGTTCTATAAATAGAACAATAAATTTTCCCACCTAATCATCTCATTTCATAATAAAATATTCAGAATAAAATCAACAATAATTGATAGATGCTTTTCCAGACATGGGTCTTCAATTGATATTTATTATTTAATACCCACGAAACTATTTCAAAATTGTTATATGAAGAGATAATCCATATTTAACAGTGAAGGCTGAAACCTGCATAACAGTTTACAATATATGGAACAAAAGACATAGATTGCACACAAATATGACATCTATTTTCACACAGTTCCTGAAGAGATAAACATAACTTCAACATATCAATGTATGGGACTCACTGACTTCCATCAGGTCAGTGAATGAGAAAATAATTAAAATTCCTCAGTTAAATTGGATAAATGAATTCAGAGTACAGTAATGCCCTAAATAATCGACTCCTTAACCACAGCAGAATTATGGGTGATTTTTCAGGATTTAGTTGGAAATATGGCTTGTTGCCATTCATTGGAAAGCTCCCTCTGAGACAACAAGCCATATTTCCTGAAAAATTACCCAAAATTCTGCTGTGGTTAAGGAGTCTATTATTTAGGGCATTACTGTACAATTTAACACAGGGATATGAATTCTGCATACCTCTTGAAAATCACCTGAGACCCCACATACATGAAAAGGGGGTCACCACCGTGACATCCTTCTTCTCATTCACACAAGTCAGCAAATAGTGTGTCTGACATTTGCAGAATGAGGCCCCCCAGAGAGAGATTTAATGACACTATCCTGCACAGTGCAATGGCGTTACCAAATTCACCCTCTGTGAACCCCATTCTGTATAGGCCTCAACCAAGGATCAGAAAGAAGTTCTCCAGTTGAAGTTGGTGATGTTCACCCATTAGTCACCTCGATTATACATTTTATCTTCAGCAAATTAGGGGATATCATAGAAAATAAACAGAAGGGAGAATGTAACTAAAAGCAATGTTAATTTGAGGCTAAAGATACTTCCCAAAAGATAAGGCCTAAGCAGAATAAGGTCCCCAGAGTGCGAAATTGGTGATGTCAGCCCACTGTGCGGGTAGCATCACTAAATTCACCCTTTGGGGGACCTAATTTTGCACAGTATTTCCAGGCTTGAATTTAAACCAATAATATATGTTTGCGGATATACATCCTCATTCTGTACTGTTACTTTATCCTTGCAGCCTGTGTACATTTGTATTTCAATGAGATTTACATCATTTTTCGGAAAATGTAATATCACATTACACTTCATAAAACAAGGAACAGACAATTGCACTGACCTCTTTATTGAGCACATGTGTCGTGCCTGAGTAGGAATATGGATGGTCCCCAAACCATGCTGTGCACCTTGGCTGTAAATGAGACCCAGTTGGTTTCATCTCTGTCACCTGTTTCCATGGCATTTCATCATAAATCTGTTCAAATAATTCATCAGCTTCATCAGGCTCAATGAAACCTGGGAAATACCTCAACCTGCAATAAAAAGTAATGCGGTCTACTAAAAGAATAAAAAATAATAATTTTAAATTCGCAATAGATCAGTTATTCTCAATGGACCAGTCTATATATTATCCTGGGCAAATATTTTCATTTACAGTGTTTTTACTGTACCAACTGGTTCCAAGTATTCCACATGGGACAGAAGTGCAGTAGCTTAATGTTTTCATCTAATTCTTCCTATATCTACTTATAATGAAAGTGTCATCGACACTGTAGCTCAACTTAGGTAGGGGAATAATTTAATGGTTGACAGTAAATGGAGGAATAGGAAAGGTGCTAATTGAAATGTCTAACCTGTGCCAAAGGATTTAGTCATGCAAAGAGTAAAATCCAAGATGGCTGATGGCAGCCATGTTTTTTGACCGAACGACCCCAAAATCTCTCATTCCCATCTACATGTCAATATTAACATCCATGACAAATTTCATGATGATCAGACGAACAGTACGACCTGTAGCCCGCGCCAATTGATTGAATTTTGAAATCCAAGATGGCCACCAGCGGCCATGTTTTTTGGCCGAATGACAACAAAATGACTCGTTCCCATCTACATGTCAATGTCAACATTCATGACAAATCTCATAAAGATCAGACCAAAGGTACGACCTGTAGCCCGCGCCAAATGAAATTGTTGACGGACACACAGACACATACGGACGACGGACGCCAAACCATGGCAATAGCTCAAACTTACAAAGTAAGTTGAGCTAATAATGATAGCCTGACAGTTTAACCCTTTGGCGAGTAGAACGACATATATGTCGTCTATCGGTTGAGGAGTAGAACGACATATCTGTCGTTTCAGGAAGTGTTATTTTATGGAAACATAACTTCAATAAATCATCTGATTTATAAATGATTTGTACAGGAGTTATTTTAATTAATATAATGTCCCAAATGTATAAGTGCAATCGATTATGATAACACACGTTAGCAAAATATGCACATAAATTAAAACAAATTATTGGACCCTTTTGACCCGAACTTGTTAATAATTATTGCTATGACGTTGACGTTAAATTTACTCATGACGTCATGTGTATGACGTTATAGATACTCTCCAAAGGGTTAATAAATAGTCATTACCTGGTGGACAAGTGTATATCATATTTACTTTTTGCAGTACAAACAATTAGCTCCAACTCAAGACTCTTGATTATATGGAAACTCTTGTGAATATTTCTAGCATATTACAATGCAAATATTCAAAACAATGTAAAATTTTTCTTAAAGGGGTACTCTACCCCAATTTCAATAAATTCCCGGTGACAATAGCGATCTAATATGAATATTATATTATAAAATAACTAATTTGAGTCGACGATGTCTACTGAAAACGTTCCGGTTAAAGGTACTCAACCCGATAAAACTCCTCTCAATTACTATTTCAATGGCTTCGGGGGGCAAAAATATTTGATTCGAGTCGAGGAAGTCACCCATCAAAGCTCAGATTTGTTAGATATCGATTTTAGAAATCTATTATTTTTCATTATCGGGAATACTATCTGGCCCACTTGATTTTAGAGTTATTCATCCTTGTCTGTTTGAATAGATTCGGAGTACACATCCAGAGCAGATTACGGCAGTTATTGGTACTCATCTCGAGAACATAACAAATTTGAAAAATCAATATCTAATAACTCTGACCTTTGTTTGTTGGGTTCCTCGACTCGAATCAAATATTTTTTACCCCCAAAGCCAAAGAAATAGTAATATAGGACCCTCTGATCGGATTGTTGTTGTTGGAATCTGTTGAGATGGGGACCCTCTTTACGGGTTGAGTACCTTTAACAGGCTATCGTAAAAGTAAAATTGAATTATTTAATATAAATTCATTTATGGCTGGAGTCATAAAATGGAGGATTATGCCATTACGAGTTACCGTTCTTGAAATCGCATATGTTACGTGTCTTTTATCGACGGCCGTTCACGAACATTATTGAGTTGCAAACAAAACATGTTACCTGCAAAAGAAGGCCCGTTATAACCGATTCGGAAAAAAGGAGAAAGAAACAAGTCATAAAGCGTCAAGTATTTTATAGGGAGTGAGATTGTTCGATGGAAGAGATTGAATGCATCAATCGAAGCTGTGAGCAATGAACTTCCGGTTCTTCCTGCGACCTGCGTCTTCTCCGGTGAAGGTCAAAAACATGGCGCGTAGTTTGAAATCGTAATATTTTTGTTTCCAAGATCAATATTTTCTTCGCTAAATTAGGTTTATACGAAACTCATATAACACGAACACAATCTAATTTGAAAGTTATTTCAATGGGAGTAAATAAAAAAATCGCCTATCTTTGTGTACAGTACCCCTTTAAAGTGAGCAATTCTGAATTCCATGTTTCAGTGGTATGAATCATGTACGCCGGTCATCAGGGATCTGTATCTGTACTAACCTAGAAACTCCAGATGGCTCCTTACTGATATCATAGACACCTGCATCCCTGTAATTGTAAAAAATCATGGTACATCATAGCATATTACATTTATGTAATAAAAGATAATGTCTTAAAGCACTACTAGTAGTATCAATTATGATGACCATTTACTGAGATTCAGATAAAATACATTGTAATGCGTATTTCTTAATGACTCCAATCAAAAGAAAAGTAGTCTTGTCATGTTTGACAGCAATGACTGCTGGTTGACATGTAATCAGCCCAGAAGGCTGTTCAGAAAATCCATGGCGAGAAACCATATTATTAGATATAGAATGTTCGACCTTTTCAAGGGTTGCTGGAAATATCACGAGAAGTGAGGGTCAGCCCTAAACCATTAACCTGCATGCAAGCAATGTATAGTCTTGGTTACTTGTTGTGGATTATGTCATAAGGACAATTACAATGTCAACCAAATAAAGAATAGCATAATTGGTGTCATAGCGACAGTCTAATTTTCGGAAGAAGCTCACAATTCAGATCGTGCATGACCAAATAATAGCACGGTGAAGCATATTGCAAAATAGGTAAAAATATGCAAAGATAAAAGGTTTATAAACACAGAAAGAATATCATCATCATCACTAACAGATGGAAAAAATTAACAGACCGTAACCTGATGTTGGGTCTTAATAATTTAAAATGCATGCAGAGGGCCAAAGTGTAGAAATTTAGTTAAGTGTGTATGTGTGTTGCGGATAGCAAAGAAGATAATAATGTATGTTTGCATTGTGTACAGGAAGGTACATGTATATGTACAGTAATGCTCTAAATAATTGACTCCTTAACTAAGCAGAATTATGGGTAATTTTTCAGGATTTAGTCGGAAATATGGCTTGTTGCCATTCACTAGAAAGGTCCCACTGAGTGAGATGAATGGCAACAAGCCATATTTCTGATTAAATCCTGAAAAATTACGCATAATTCTGCTGTGGTTAAGGAGTAAAACAAAGTAAACAAAACACCGATATCATCATCAATTCCGATAACTCGGTGATGATCCCTCTAAGCGAAGTTCAGATGCTCCATGTTAAAGAGACCTTTATTATTAGATACATAGAATTTTCTACCTTTTTATATTATTTTCAATGATTTAAAGAGACAATGACAGGAGTACCAATTGTGCAAAATAAAAATAGTATGAATTTGATTGGTATTTAAATCTTGGTTTAAATGTCACCTTTAGTTTTTAGAAAATAGTTGATACAAGGTGTATATTCAATTAAATTAGACTATAACTTATATTGTTGTTGTCTGGAACCCATAATGCATCTAGATTCTAGATAAAAGCTCTCAGCCTTTGTTGTATTAATCAAAAGCTTACTTGATAACTTTCTCTTTGGGTTTCTGCACCAGAGTCTGTAATATAACATGGCTTTATGATGAAAAAAGATATTTAATAAGCTCATTACTAAAGGTACTCAAACTGATTAAACACCCCTAAATTACTATTTCTTTGGCTTCAGGGGTAAAAAATATTTGATTCAAGTCGAGGAACCTACCCATTAAAGCTCAGAGTGATCAGATATAAATTTTTGAAGTTTGTTATTTCAAATGTTTGTAGCCCAGAAACACGCCGTCAAATGGATGGTCTCAAGTCAAAATTGCAGATGAAGATGGATAACTCTAGAAACAAGTGGTAATACCGCCAAATTTTTTGAATACTCAAGTGATAATACGGCCATATTTCGTTGAACAAAATGTTGATAAATAGCACGTTTTGGGAAATTTGATACCATAGTTGACAGTGGTTAGCATAATTTTGTTGCAATTAATCGATTCTGATAACTGAAGCGGCATTTCAAAAAAATTGTTGTTGTTGGAATATGATGATATGGGGACCATCGAATCGGATTGAGTACCTTGAAAATGTACTTTTATTTCCATGTCTTTGTTCACCGAAAAGTTGAAAATGTGGTAACCTGACCCTTTCTGCTTCAGTAAGGGGTTATAGTGTTACATTTATACTTGTTAACACAGAGAACAAACTTTGAAACGATGTCACTACATGAACATGATCTGTTTATATTAAGGCCACACAAAGTTAATTATCTGTTTCTCAGACACACTTTTTTTTCAAAATGGGCAGGCAGCGATGTTTACATCTTTACAGTGTCGTTATCATCATCATCATCATCGTGTTCTTGGAACAAGTCTTGCGACTTTTTGTTCCTGTGTTAATGATAATACATGGATTATGGATGTGCCCTACTTGCAGAATACTGCTTTTTGCCCGATCAGCCTGAGTGGATCACATCATATTCATGTCTTTGGAATATTCCGAAACATTATATCATTGCATAGACAAACAGATATATTCAACAGATAATTGCCTGCAATTGTCAAATCGAATATCATTTAGAAATTGAAAACCAAATATTTGCAATTTGAGACCTATATATTAATTTTATTATATAAGACATATGATTCATATATCATTATATCAACTTAAATTGGAATGAGGAGAAGTTAGAAATAACAAAATCAGATTTGATCACACTTTAATTTGGGTGAATTCACACTCATACATGTATACATTGGTCGATAACTGCTCAACTTGACATATCGATGTCCAGTTTGGTTCTCTTGGACCTGGACGGGTAACGGTGATAGTATATACTAACTACCAAGCTGTAAAACAGAGTTCAGTCCGCTCGCTACGCTATGCCTCATCGGAATGTGTATTTTCTTAATTAAATCTAACATTTTTTATTGAAGTGTTTTGTCAGTTACAATTCATTCTGGCTTGATCTAGACAATTTTCAAATGAATATGAACAGTTCAATTTCTCAGAATAATGCAGAATGCAGTAACCTACAAAAATCTCAAAATAAATAAATGCGACATTTCTTCATATTACGTGTAGGTGCTGGCAGCGGTAGGTCCTGCATATGGGACTGAACTCTGCATGGAGCTTCAATGACTAACTACATGTGGTCACAGAAAATGGAAACGGGCCAGCTCGTCCCAGGGCCAACTCGGTCCAGTCGACCTGGCCAGCTCGTCCCGAGCCAGCTCGCCCCGGGCCAATTCGTCCCAAGGGATAATGTCTTATTTAAGTTGATTTTGGGCCCCGTTTGATTATTCCAAATGTGTCGTCACCCGGGGATTTATTTGGTTTTGCTAGCTTAAGGCAGTCTTGGATTTCTTGTGGTGTAACGGGAGTTGCTGATGTGTGTGCATCGTCTGCCTCGGGTGTTGGTGATTCTAAGTGTACGAATGTGTGTTTGTTTTGTCTTACATATTCAATTACATCTTTTCTGAACTGTTCGATGAATTGGTCACCTGTGTGGGTTTTTTAGTGATGTTGGGAAAATTTTTGATACACTCCATGTGTTTTGCTTTATTTTATTTTTTGGGCATGCTGTGTCAGTGGCTTCCTTAATAATGTTGGATATTGATTTGGCTGCCATTTCGATGTCACTTGGGGTGTTCATTTCTGTATTGCCGATGTTTAAGCGTATGTGTTCCCTAAATTTGTCCCAATCTGCATTTCTGAGGTTTCTTTTAAGAATATATTTGTTGTGTTGTGCATGGTTTTATGTAGAGTTCGACCGGAGAGTGCATGGTCACTCCCTATAGGCTATATCGAATCATATCGTGCATTTGTGTATTGTTTTTGCAATTGATAGCGTGGCTAGGGCGCAGTCTAACATTTATGATGTCAGATAATCATTGTGCACAGTGCTTATATACCGTACTGTAGGTAGTCGGCATATGAAAGTGATTATCTATCACAAGTTCTGATTCTGAAGCCATCTCACCCTCTGAAGATTGAGGTGTGATTAGCTGACTGGTTACTTTGTAAACAACCTGCTTCTATTGTTTTGATAGGAATGGGGACAATAACGGCTTCTAAGGGTTTGCCAAAATCCAGAGATAGTGAGATGAACTCCGAGAATAAGAGAATATATAATATTCAGAATGTGAAAGCAGTTCATTATTGTTATTTATGAATTCGCCGGTACTGGCTATTATCTGGGCAAACAAACGTGCCTAAAGTAATCTAAATGTCAAAATTGATGGACATAACTCTGAAATATATCATCATCTGAACTTAAGAAATTAATAATTATTAACTTAACATAAATTTAATACCCGGGCCAACTCGGCCATTAACTTGAAAGCTGGGCCAGCTCGCCCCAAAAACTGCCTGGACCGAGTTGGCCCTGGGACGAGTGTGGCCCGTTCACAGAAAATATAACATAAAGAGTTGATAACTCTCATCACAGTTACGCTGAATAGGTCATTGTCGCATGGTTTCGAGCAAAAAGACACCCATGATCTATCAAACGGGCAAAAAGACACCCAGGGTGTCCCAAACAAGCAAAATGACACCCATGAGGATCTCAAAGTCTCACCAAACAACAGGAATTTTGTTTAGTTGTCTGCTATTAATATTGGTCCAACTATCAAGGATGCGGAACTGCGCTGCCAGTCAGGCTCAAAGACCATTTTAATTTCGTTGATATTTCACCTCGATCACATTCACAAACAAAAATGGGTCGGGGTCGATTCGGTCCAGGGCTGTTTCGGCCGGGCTTGTTCGGCCGGGCTTGTTCGGCCCATGGTTTGGGCCGAACAGTCTCACCTAAAAATGTTTTTATCAGTGGGATATTTGGATGTTTATATATATTTTTCTTTTGTATTTTATTTTATTATTATAATAAAGCGTTTAATATTTTGATTAAAGTGTATAAAAGGGTAGCATTGCTCTAATTTATATTATATATATTGATCTTATGATTTGATTTAATATTCTTACCTGTGATTTGTCTGTGAGAAAGATGATAATAAAGTTGTAGATATATGTTACTATATAGATTGGTACATGTATCTACCTTTTTACACCCAGAACGGCTTCTGGCATGTTTGTTTGGACAAGATAAAACGGTAATTGATCTGAGTTGAGAATCACTCAGTTTGTGAGTTGAGACTTGTTCATGCAATCACAACATGATTGTTTAAGTGAGGCTTGTTCATGCCTATCACAACATTGTTCCATCTATTTAAGGGTAGTGTGTATGCCCCAACACCATATCCCATTAGTTCTTCAATTTGATTAACAATGAGCCGACGATACAGTTTACGAGTATTACCAACCAGCTACAAAAGTACAAATTTAATGAAATTTCTTCCTCTTCACCATATATTCACGTTATTGTTCGAATTTGTTGCAGTGTTAATTACTACGTGTGAATACCCATTACTATTGTTGCGAATAAAACGTTAATTACAAACATAAATCTCCATTGTCATCAAAAGACCGGTCCCAAATCAAAGGCAATTAACATGCCGTCCAATTAACACCCACACTACCTAATTACCCGAATTGAATAGGGGCCGAACAAGCCCGGCCGAACGAGCCCGGCCGAAAGAGCCTAGGACCGAAAAGTCCAAGACCGAAAGAGCCCTGGACCGAATCGACCCGCTCCCACAAAAATAAGGTTTTAATCGAGTTTATAAATCGGTATCCCTATATATTTACTGGACATAAAGTCCCAAAAATAAGGATTTAATCGAGTTTATAAATCGGTATAAAGTCGATTAAAAAGTTATTTTTGGGACTTAATGTCCAGTAACTGTGCTGCAGCAGTGCAGCCTGCAGCGCCAGCAGTGCATGTCATCACCAAATTTCAATTTTCAGTGATCAGCAACTGCTCCATTGCTTTGAAAATGAAATAATCATTTGTTTCTATATGCGTCATTCATATATAAAGACATAATTCATTATAATGTTTACATCGTCTGTTTCTTGATACACGAATGACTTTTCTGAGGGAGGAGGATCTGCATTCTTGCCAGTCCAAATTGGCGCAGGCTGCACTGTTGGTTTATCTCTGTCTGATCGGATGTTTTTCATGTTTCCTGTTGATCTGGACGACGAAGCCCACCCTCCTTGAACTCTTGCACGCCTACGTTTCTCGTTGGGGTTCATTTTATGTTGGTTTTCCTGGAGATAACAACGCTTTTGTTTACCCAAAACTGACTTCGTAGAGATTCACGGGCGCAGCCATTTTAACTGGCAAAAAACTGGACCCGGACGTGGAAAATAGTATTATGGAGCCTGTTAATCGAATACTTAGGTTCTTATCTTATCTAGAGATACATTTAATTATACAGGTAACGTATTTTGTATGATGAATTATATTATTGTAATTCATGTGTAGTGAATTTGCTGTCAACAATAAATATAAATGTAATATCGGCGCTCCGTTTAAATATTTAAGAAATTCTATGATTTAGTATGTCGAGTTGTTTACGGAAGTGAAAAATAAGGCTCAGTTTTATAATTTATTTTCTTCCCAGAAAATGGCAGAAATGACTAGTTTTGGTGGATAAAATAAACAGCATAAACATGTCGTTGTGCATGTTCAAATCTTGAACTCGATTCACTCTTAGTAGATTTCAATTTGAAAAGTGAAAGTGAAATTTAGAAATTAGACCCAAAATTAGGCCATTTCGACTTTGAAAATTGAACATTTTGACAACTTGATCTGTGTTGACACATGAAATCTGGTGACATTGTGTTTGACATTCACTGCTAATCAGGTAATCTCCTTTAACGTAGCAGTATTAGAATTATTCACATTCTGCGTTGTTTGCGAATGGTGGGTATCAATCCCGTACATTTCCCTGGACAGTAGGACACTTCCCCACACGCTCTAATTTTTAAATTAGAGAAAACATACATTTATCGCTACCACGATTATTCCTTATGAC
Source organism: Siphonodentalium dalli (assembly GCA_032622095.1). NCBI lineage: Eukaryota > Metazoa > Mollusca > Scaphopoda > Gadilida > Siphonodentaliidae > Siphonodentalium > Siphonodentalium dalli. Next base: position 126,321,095 of record CP136061.1, on the reverse strand, counting down.
TTCCATGATTACATGAATAATTCCAGGATAATTTAGCCAGGATTATATGCTATCCAGGATCACTCAACAAGAATACACACTTTGATGATTGTGTATAACTTTGTTTCAACTGCGTTGGTTTTAAACAATATTAATTTCTATCCTTAAGTTAAAGTCAAAGAACATATAGAATATATTTTACAAATGTTTATGACATGATTTAGAAGAATAGTTGAGGGTGAAGAGGATCGAACAACAAGTGAGTCATCTTGTTGAGTTATCTCCTCAGAAAAGAAAAAAAGACATGGAGTATATAATATAAGAAGAGCGGACAAGAGGAGGACAGGATATGAATCACAGGATATGAATAACATGATAATGGATGAATTTAATAAGCGTAGAACATTTCTAAATCTGCTGAGGTCTGAGAGAGAGAGCGATATACAGAGGGAGTGTGAGAGAGAGAGTGCTACAACTGCTGTGTGTTCATGAATATTTAACGCATCTTTTTCACTGTTAAATTTAATGTTCTTTTCGTTTTTAAATTATTAGGAATACTGATGACTGTTGGAAATTCACTGAATCAAACAACTATGCTAGATGGTTATCAAGGTAATCATTTGTGGATACAATTTCATACATAATAAACAACTAAAACCTACCACTCCTGGTTATAAAAGTTTGTGTTGCTAAAACTGCATTGATATCACTCTAGAAGCTAGTTGAAACACCTTTGATGTTTGTCAAAACTTTGTATCAGCTGAGTTGAGATCGCTAGGGTTGTTTTCACTGACCTATAGCGAGCTGTCAAAACATTTCTTGATGTTCACATTGAAGGGCGTGGGTTCCCAACATAACTTCTCATGTATTGCTCATTATGAGAGAGGTGGGGAAATGTCCGGGTGGTGAAATGTCCACTCCTGAAGGTGGGGAACTGTCTGATTTGGAAATGTCCGTAACCAGTATATATTAAACAACAAGTTTGGAATGAAAGTTTTAACATAAATTGATGATTCTGTGTGCTTCTAGCATGAGAAATGGGATACCGATAAAGACAAATGTCAAATGTAAAAAAAATACCAATTTTATGTGGCGTTTGCACCCCAGCACTCAACAGTGCCTCTCACCCACTAAATAAAAATACAAAATGTACTTAAAATAAAAAACGTATCTACCCTATTTTTTCAGGAGCATGTTACCCCAAACACAGACTATTATTTTTAGGCCGTATAATTTTTTTGGTTTATATAGTTTCAGGACTACCGGTAGTGTTTGAATAGGAATCCGAAGGGTTCCTTAGTCTTTGGACCAAGTTTCCTTCAATGTAAGGAAACTTGGACTACTTAATCTTCAACTGGCAATGTGAATGTATCCTTAATGATCATAAACTAATTTGAATGCTTCAATTTGGGGATTAAATGTATTTAAGCTTTCTTGACATTTGAATACTAAACAAACAATTAATACAGACCTATTAAGCAATTTAGTTTGGTATGGGCTTGGGTTTTTATGTTATTCCTATTGTGATACACTAGTTTAAGGTGTGCTGGTACATACCTGTCCATGTGGATTTTGTTCATTTAAGTATACAGTATATATTATATTCTATAAACTCCACAGGTTGATCATGGGATCTGATCAGAGCTCGCTGCCAGCTGGAGCTCCGGGTAGCACGCTGAAGTCCCAGAGAGATGAGGATATACCATACACATCATACTCGATCACTAAACCAATAGCAGGAGGTGAGAACAGTGCACAGTTTATATCAACCCTGTTTCAAATTGTAGGAAGCTTGTTACTACCAAATTCCAGGACTTTACTGGTTTCATTACAAAATAATAACTTGCCAAACAGTACTTATGACAAATATCCAGGGGAAGATAACTCACTGGGCGATGACAATGCACCGTGTATACACACTGTTATTGACATGCCCCGCAGTAATTCCATTACACTCACGCGCACATGTCCATTCTGCATTTTACATCGCCACTCAGTTAACATCATATAGGTAGACACAGTTAACTCTGATGCCGATTCTGTGTTTTTAATTAGTCTACTCATATGACGTCATATGACGATTTGCGACGGAGATAGCCGACAACCGGTTGAGGTATTATTAATTTATTTCTCGGCTTATTTATTACGCGATAGATATGGGACTTGGATCATAGTGTTCATAATAGGGGTGGCTTTCCGATAGTGTTTTGTTGTATTCATCAGGATAGCAATCCTTTAATTCATATATTGTTGTAAGCATGATATACTCTACTCTATCTTAACTCTGTTTATCACTGATTGGATTTCCCTATTCAGTTCCAAGAATACTTTGGAATAGTTTAATCCTCACTAGTAGTGATGTTCCAATACCAAATGTATAAATACTCCCAAGGTGTCATCAGTAGGGGTGATCATGTTCAGCTTCATGTAATAAATTCAACAAACTGTTAAGGCTGTTTGTTGAACTTATCAGCTAAACATTAGATGAATCAATTTGAACCAATATTACTCTACTTACATTTAGTCATCAGCAAGTTGTCAAGGGGCCAAAGTAACATCAAAATGTTTGCAACATGGAATGGATATAATTTTTCAAAATCTTCAATTTTGTATGTGGATGATAACTTTAGTATAAAGTCTGAACTGAATGGAATGAAATTTGTTGTCCAGTAATTTTCAACTGATTATCAGCATTTGAATGACAATGTGTGGATTGGAAGAGAGCTGGTAACATGTGCAGTACCTTTCATAGGAAGACATACACCCAGTTCCCATAGTTCATAAAATCTGTTTGCTCATGAATACTTCACCTGTGTATTCTCTGAAAATAGAAAAACATGTACACAGGACCTTAACCCTTTCTATACTGAATACTCATTGATGAGTACATGTAGCTCCCTTAGCAAATTTTCAGATAATAAGTTCAACAAACGACCATACATTTGTCGGTTGTTGAACTTATTATTTGAACATTTCCATCCAATAAATAGGACACTTTCTGTACTTCTATCACACCATTGGGTATACATGTACCTCGATTATGCATTGCATCATCTTCCAATTTTGGGATGTAGGGAAACTAAACTAAAAATAAAAAGAAACTTACTAAAGAAGTTTCTAAAGAAACTAAAAAACATGTTAATTTGATAATAAAGATACTTTCCCGAGGAGATGAGGCCTAAGCAGAATGAGGTCCTCAGAGGGTGAAATAGTGATGCTAGACTACTTTCCGGGGTAGGGTCACTAAATTCAGCCTCTGTGGGCCTCATTCCAGAAATATCCAGCACCATTAATTGAGTCCTGGTTTTGTATTATTATATTTGCAGAAACTCTGAAGAGCACATCACCAAGGCCACCAATTAAACGACAACATACTGAACCGAGCGACAAACATACTTCCAAGCATGATATAGTGGTGGTTGCCGATGGTGCACTGAATGAGAAAGACCCAGACCCAGAGATGACGAGACTTAACACGATTCCGCAATTCTTTCCCATAATGAAAGGGTCTGCAAATGCCCCTCCCGGGAACAGGGAAGTCGATCTTTTAGACCGGATGGATCCCCAGCAGTTGCTACAGTTGTGTGTGAGATATCAGGAACACCTTCGACAGCTTGCTGAGGCTGTAGCATTTGATCAAAATGCTCTATGTATCAGGATAAAAGAGGTGTGTTAATATACATGTACTCTCTATCATAAAACAGATCTACATGTAGGTTGTTTGAAGCCGTATATAATATCAATGCAATTGGGGATTGTTTTGACAATATTCTGCTCAAAAACATACATTGAAATTTTTTGTCACATTTTAGTTTTGGTTTCTTTTCATTTCTGTGTCTATAATTTTTAATCGCCCTACTTTGGTTTGATGACACACTGTCATGCAGGGAAAAAAGATTGTTTCCTCTTTTCTTATTGATGTATTTGTGTTTCTTATCTATAAGGTATTCTAGAACCACTAAGACACTGTTTGTTCTCCAATTTATTCATAATTCGTTGCAACTTTTGTTTTAATTCAAATTTATATGTAATCCATGTGAACTCGAAATCAAGTTTATATGTAATCCATGTGAACTCGAAATCAAGTTTATATGTAATCCATGTGAACTTGAAATCAAGTTTATATGGCCCGTAAACTATTGAGGTGATGAATTCCTATCATTTCGCTGATTTTGGTTACAAGTTGTAAACCTATGAAACTCATCCTATGGGAGAAGTGTTTGGAGCACACCTGTACTTAGTGCATCAATACCAATCACAACCATTCATTAAACCAGCTCACTACAATTCAAATGCAATTGTTTGTTGAAAGATCATAGGAGAAGAAGGGGACACCATTTACCTTGGTGAAATAAATTATTCCTATCACTTGGTAGACACAAAGAAAGAAATGATATACAATCAAATACTGTAGCAGTATGTCTTGACCTGTACACATGCCAGTAAGTTACATTGGGAAAAGTACCCTTCTGAACATTTTGCCCGCTTGCCCTTCAGTGCTTCCAAGTTCCAACACCACTGAAAGAAACGGTTGAATACAATGTATGACTTTAACCCTTCCATGACTGGAGCTTCCTGAAATTTGCGAAAACCCTGTTCCAATGCATTCTCATATATATGGGAGGCTCCCAATAAGAGAATACATTGGGCTAACAATATTTACCTTGACCTTGTAAGCCAGTGCATTCTCTTATAATGCGAAGGCTCCTTATGGGAGACTCGCATACATAAGAGAAAGCACTGGCACAGGATCGTTAATACTGCACCAGCACAGCTCCCCTCATGAAAGGGTTAAACAATAAATCACCTTTATAATTCCAGATTGACTGCATAATACAGAAACTACAGACCAGTATGGTTGAAAGACATAAGAAATATGCTAAATATTCAGAACAGTTCCAGAGAGTGAATGAGACTTATACTGTACTGCACCGCATCAATAAATCTCTTGATAGTATCATTCCTAAAATGGAGAGGCTGAATGACCTACTGCCACCAGAATCACAACTTGAGCATTTCATGATGCCACCAAAAACATAAAGAATTTGTATCAATCATTCGTTGGATACAAGTCTGAATTATAGTGTGCCTGTCATTTGAAGAATGAGGTCCCCATATGGTGAATTTAGTGAAGCTATCCCACACAGTGGGCTAGCATCACCAAATTCACCCTCTGGTGACAATTTGAAGAAGTTTCTATAGAAATTTGATAATAAAGAAACTTTCCAGAGAAGATAAGGCCTAAGCAGAATGAGGTCCCCAGATGGTGAATTTAGTTATGCTAGCCCTCTATGTGGGATATCGTCACTAAATTCACCCTCTGGGGACCTCATTCTGCAAATGACAGGCACACTAAACTCAGACTTGCTTGAATACCCCGGCTGGTCAAAGCATCCAGATTGATCTGCATTTCTCTGCAATGGAGTCTAAATTGCAACGTTTACAATTTTTGCAATTGTGGTATAGGTATTGTCTAGAGGCCGCATATATTTTTAACAAGGACTACAGTTCCAGCAACAATATTTAATTTGCATCTCAATAGCCAGAACATGTTACAGTTTAAGTCAAGATGCCTTCCACATAAATATCGTGATGACAATAACAGAGAAGTGCCCCAAACTGATTATACTATGTTTCGTTTCTTCTCTTTCAGAAGTTCTGAACCTATAATTACATTAATGCCATAAATAATCGACTCCTTAACCACAGCAGAACTATGGGTAATTTTTCAGGATTTAGTCGGATATATGGCTTGTTGACATTCATCAGAAAACTCATAGTTCTGCTGTGGTTAAGGAGTCGATTATTTAGGGTATTACTGCAGCTGGGTTATACTCATTAGAATGGATGATCTTGTGACTACCTTTTCCAATTTAGGAGAGGAGCAAACATGGTTTAGTTACATTGCACTTGTCAACTAGTATTAGTTGGATGTACTAAAGGTACTCAGTCCGATTCGATGGTCCCCATATAATCAGATTCCAACACAACATTTTTTTAATGCCGCTTCAGCTATTAGAATCGATTAATTGCCCGAAAATAATGCTAACCACAGTCAACTATAGTATAAAATTGCCCGAAACTTGTTATCTATCAATATGTTGTTCGACGAAATTTGTCCTTATTATCAACACAATCTATCAATATGTTGTTCGACGAAATTTGTCCTTATTATCAACACAAAGCCTCTTGGTTTTAGAGTTATGCATCTTCATCCGCTATTTGGTCCAAGACCGTCGGCTTGTCAACTTTATACTGGGCCACTACTAAGTCTCGATGGTGAAAAATAACAGATTAAAAAAATTGATATCTAATAACTCTGAGCATTTATAGGTGGGTTCCTTGACTTGAATCAAATATTTTTTACCCCCAAATCCAAATAAATAGTAATTGATTATTCACCCTCTGGGAACCTCATTCTGCTTAGGCCTCAACTGCTATGGGAGACCTAGGATCAGATTGACATTCTCCAGTTGAAGTTGATGTTCACCCATTAGTCACCTTAATTATGCATTTTATCTTCTGGAAATTAGGGGATATAGGAACTGAACAGAAAGGGAAAAGTTACTAAAAACAATGTTAATTTGAGACTATAGATACATTTACTTCCCAGAAGATGAGGCCCAAGCAGAAAGACTGCTGTGTTGGATAGCTTCACTAAATCACCCTCTGGAGACCTCATTCTGCAAATGACAGACACACTATTTGTAGGCTTTTTGATTAGGGTACCACCCATGCTCTCAAAAAGTTGATATGGGTACCCAGGATCTCTGAAACTTCGATTAGGCTACACAGGATATATAATTCTTGTCCGATAGATGAGAAGTCTTAGGTATGCTGTCAGCTTCCATTCGATAACACTTATGTTTCTAAACTTCAGTTTGTGTCTATTTTGTGTCTAAATTATAAAAAAACTTCTGTTCTGCATTAAATATTCCTGCATAATTGAAAACTATTTTTACCACTATTTTGTTATTTGTCCCATTGGTAGATGGCCTGCATGTATTGCCTATTGTAAGTGGTTTGGAGATCCTATGTGCTGCACTCAATTTGCCAGAGATCCTGGATGCCGAAATAAATATTTTGGAGATCCCAGGTTCTCATAACAATGTGCGTGCCTAATCTTGGGAGATATAAATTTTGTCCATAGAGATATAAATTTGGTCCATTGCTTGTAAAAACAATAGATGGTCACCAGTCCACTTAATGTATTACATTTTTTATCATTTGATCCACCCTGTAAACTGTAGTTATGCTTTTAAATTTAGAACTGCACATTTTTTAATTGGACTAACATCTACGGGACCTGTCAATGTCAAATAGAGCTACTGTATCATAGAAAATATTATTGCTATAAAAGGAATGAGGGTTCCTGTTGCTGGATCCATTTATGAAAATCTAAATACATGTAGATATCAACAATCATTCAGTAGTATTTCAAATATATTGTATGGTATCAAGACGATCATGTCATGAATCTGTACTCTGGTTATACCGGTAGAGATCATAAACCTGGGAACTTTTCTTATATTTGACAGGGAAGTTTATGATGTCTATAACATTGAATAAACAGTTCAGGTAATATATGTCTAAGTTAATACCGGTTCCTTAAAGATACGGGCGGGGTTGGCGGTGGGTATGCTGTTAAAATATTCACCTCCATCAAAAACCGCCATAAACAGAAAGAATAGTAAAATATAGACAGACTTTGTTCTTATATAAATCAGAAATATGGCATAAACAGTATGTTATTGTCAAATATTTTCCTTTGTTATGTAAACAAAAGCAAAAAACGTTACAGAACCTTGCTTTTGTTTAGATCTGGATATGGTAAACATAAAGAGCGTCATTTGTTACTTTTTCCTGATATGGAAATAATAAAGAGCATTTATATAATTTGTGTGTGATTAACCAATTGAATTGAGCTGTGTTATGTAAACAGAAGCAAAACTTCTGTAACACAAGCAGGCTCTTGTTTACGTACACTAACGTACGTCTTGACAACAATATACTATTTACGTGCTGATTATGTTTGGCATATGAACAAAACTATATATATTTTAATATTCCTTCTGTTGATGGCGATTTGAACAAATATGAGTATTTCTGCAACAAACGCCGCCTGTGCCTTTAATAAGCATTTCACAGTAGGTGAAGGTCCCAGCTCAATCTTGCACAATTAAGGAGACTTAATTGTTGAGCTGATTTTGATTTGCACCACTTATAATCATGGAATTTTTCCCAGGTAATAATCCAATGTTTCTTGCAATATCAACTCACAAAAGTAAAAAAAAAAATACAATCTCAAGCTGGGACCACCGGTCCACCGCCTGCTCAGCCCTACTGTGAAATAGATTATTAAGGAACAAGTATTAACAAAGAAATATATTCTGTATTCACTGCGTTGTTTATTTAATGTTATAACATTCCCTGTCAGAACAGTTCATAAGATAAAGTTTTGAACTTGTGGAATGTGTTCTCTACATGCATAGACAGAGTAGGGATTCATGGCATGATCTAGGTATTAATCAAATTACCGACACGGTAATTTCCCTGAAAAGCCCTTTGATGGTTTTCAGGAAATTCAAAGAATGGATTTATCACTGAGAAATTTTAGATTGCCACTAATATTTGAGTTTGTAAGATCACTCTTAAATGGGCTCAAGGTCTTCGAAGCTGATTCATGCGAAATAACATAAAAGTATGTAAGCAGCTTTCATCAACAACTACATGCACAAATATATAGATTGACTTGGTTCTTATTTCATAATTAATAACTCTCCAAAAATAAGATTTCGCATGTAAAAACCATTGTTATGTAAACATTACTATTACAGTGGAATTACAGTTAAAAGTTCAATTAGTCCAATGAGATACCAACATTTATTCCAAACTTTACGGTAACGATTGGAAAATGTGAAAGCATTGACAATTAAAAAAGAAAATCACATTCAGACTAAAATATTTGAACTTACTACATGATTTAGCGATGTTTATTGACAAATCACTGTAACAGTTGTGTTTACTTAACAATGGTTTCAACACACAAAATGTCATTATCGAAGAACTATCAATAATGAATATAAGAACAAAGTTGATCAATTTCTCCATGTTCTTCTTTTACAAACAATTTTGATCTTTCACATTTAGCCATTGCGAGTGCCTTATGTCCTTTTAACAGTTTCTCGAACAGAATATTACTTTGATGATTTATAATGATATGCAGTTTGTCTTTTTCTAATACATTTTACACAACAAATAAGCCATATACCAATTGCTGAAGATAGTGCTAGGAATGTTTTAATACTTCTTAGATTTGAAAACTTGATACGATCTGTAAAGATGCCCCATCTAATTTAACACCATAAAATAATTTCTACATGTTTTCTATACATCCACTAATGTGATTTAAATAATTTTGATATCTACACCATCAGCTTGAAGGTTTGCCATCTAATCGTTCATAAAAGTGAATTAAATTATCTGTTTTAAAGAGTGCGATATTCGAATACTCAAGTAACATATATATACATATGAGATTCCACATTATGTATACCACTAGAAAATGCATGCAAATGCGAAAAATATTGACACGATGTTTATGTGTACTCAATATAGTACGTTTGCAGAGGTTTTCTACTTTTAGGCCGAGCAAAACATTAATAATTTGTTGTGGCGGAAGCCAGACAACTCTATTATACATGTTGTTAAGAGCATTTCCGTCCCGATAATTTTGAGACATGTATATTCGATCGATATATAGTTTCATCATTGTGCGGTCTTCTTTCAATCCCGAAATTTGTACTCAATTTCGATGTATACACCAGATTTCTCGATGTTTTAATGACAGTTGTCCAGTTATCTCCTTTGTTGCTGCATCCTATACATAAAAAATGCAAAACCAGAAAAGTTGATTTTTTCAAGACCGCTGTAGATGTTTCGGCTGCGCAATGATGAAGCTATATATCGACAGAATATACATGTCTCAAAATTATCGGGGCTGAATGCCCTTAACAATTTTTTTTTCAATCCCATCATTTTATAGACAAAAGACAACCTAAATCGGTTGAACAAGGAGATATCTTAACAATTAAAGCACCAGATAACTAGTTTTGACTGGTATGCAAAAAATAGGCAGACCGCATTTGGTCTGCATAATATCGCAGTCTGCTTAATGATGGTCAATAGTCCTCCTAACATTAGGCAGACCTGAGAATTTGTATATTTCATATTACTTGAGGAATCACAAATTCCCATTGATCATAGCTTGGTGGTCACATTTAGAACACACATATATATATATATATATATATATATATAGAATAATCTGGGATTCGAACATTAACTGTGAGACTTTGAAGGGACCCAATGCACTCTCAGTGGGTACATGTGCAAACATTATAAAAGTATGTAAAACATCACCACCAAGGACATGGGGGAAATGGATAAACGTTGTTTAAGGGTCCACATGTTGAAAGCTTTGATGTGTAAATAAAACTATTACAGTGATTTGTCAATAAACATTGCTAATCTCGTAGTAATTAGTTCAATTATTTTAGTCTGAATATATTTATTCAGAACAATATAGTTCAAGCTTAACAACAATGTTTACACAACAATGGTTTCGATATGTAAAATCTCGTAATTTGAGTTTTTAAATATGTAAATTAGAACAAATTGGATCTATTTTTAAATGTACTTGATGATACATTTACAGGTAGTTGTTTTTCATATATACAAAATTAAATTATGTTACTTCGCATGAACCCACTATATATGAAGGCCTTGAGTGAAGTTGAGTCCCTTTAATTGTTATGGTGGTTAGTGGTGTTAATTTCGCGCTCCGCGTGTATACTGTTTCGCCGATTCTTGGTATACATGGGCCATGGGCGTTTTATTTATAGAAATGGGATTTTTTTGGACGGATTAAAAGTCGAACTGCGACCCGGAGGCCGAGTCCGGTATAAGGAGTTGTTGGAAATTCTGGTGAGATGCATGAGAAACCTTAAGCGATAAGCCGTATATAGTTGTTGTAATAATTTGAAGGATTAGTTGTTTTAACGGAATTATGAGTTGGTCATTCGTGAAACCAATATATTTTATATTCTATAATTACAATCATGGGTATATAATACATGAACTTGAGCGCGTTACCATTTCTGACTATGGTTTTCTTGTTGGTCGATTGTGTGTGGCAGATAACTTGCCAGTCGGGTGAATGCATGCTCTGCTTTCTATCTATAAAAGCAAATCGATGCTCGACAATATAAACATACACGACAATACTCCCCATTACCCGGCGACAATAGAGTGCGTTGCTGGTCTGTCGATATCACGTGGGGTGTGCCTTGAAGTCGTCAGGCATTTCATCGATAGTTTCATAACAAACGCGAGTGGAATTTACTCCCTGGCATGCACGTCAGACGAAATCTCGTACTTTATCTCCGAAAACGTGATCTTCGTGAACAAACCTCCAACGATGACCGATGACCAGCGATAATATAGAGAAATGAGTTTGTTTCGTGCCGAGATATCGCCTAGTTGACCAAGGAACAAGAACGGGATCACCCACGTATCTCAGTTCGATGTTGAACCCATGTTCGGCAGATTAAAATAATATATTCCAATCCTCATGAGATGGCGCAACATGCTTCTGTTTGTTTATTCCTCGCAGCAATCATCAACGTGGTCGAAGCAGGTAAGTTATACACAACGGAATAATTATGACCGTTTGTTGAACTTATTATCGCTGACGGGGTCAGGTTACTACGTTTTCATATTTTCGCAGTTTTGTACCAGGCACCAGTCTATTTAACAAGTGCGATTGAGTGTCCGCCAATAAACAGACACAAGTCACATTAGAGCCACACAAATAATGACAGAACTGTTGTTGCCGAATTTCGCACATTAGACTGTCCTTGCCCCAATTGAACCAGCCAGAGGCATAATTTCGCAGTTGAATTCCGATTAACGATTATTGATTACACTCCGTAAAATACGGTTCCGTAAATGAATAGACTCTAATCGTTAATTCGTGGTAATCTGATTCTGAATCAAACATTCATAATGTAAAAAAAACGAGATCCCCACCTCGCAGTTTAAAAACCCAATAAAACATAAGGATCCGCCCCTTGAGTAAAAATTATTGTGTGCTGTCGAGTGTAAACGGGGAGAATTTTACTGAAATTAGCCATTATTGACAGTAACGCTGGGGGAGCACTCCGGTTGAAGGTCAAGCTTGTCATTTTTCACCATCTTCATTTCACAATTCCATCCCTAAAATATCGCCCCACGCATGTCGATTCCAACTAAAATTTCCAACTAATGTTGTGTCAGGCATGAATTTCCAACTGTTGAAAGTTTGCCAAAGATGGAGGTGAAGAGACTGTAGACACCCGAACAATCCCCTGCCGCCACGTCCATGTATAACCTGACAAATCAAAGAAATGCATGACTTTCACCACAAACATGAACATTATAAACATATCTAAGATACATATCAATACTTATGTCAAATATAATGGCGATGTTGACGCTGGGAGAAAATTATACCTGGTACGGGCGACCACGATAACAAAATCTGCCTAGAATCGCGGTTTAGCCCCACCATGTGCGTCTGGCCATTAAAGGCACGCATGGCCTTCGTTATTGGTTGTAATTTAGAAAGTACAGTTACAAAATTATGAAATTTTCTTAAAGACAAAACTAATAGTTTAGTCACGGTGGGGAATCACGTGGTTTCGAATTGATGAGTATATATCACGCAATTCAAAATGGCCGAGGCGATCAAAAACGCGAATAGACGCGAGGAAAAAAGGTAATATTATTTTGACAGCTACGAGCAGATGCTATACTATTTTTCAAACAAGCTGATACCTCATTTATGTCCAAATACATTATTTGTTTGTTCTAACATTCTTACCAAAGTTGTCAGTCGAAGGATTCTCCAAGATGTATGGACTGGTGTATTCCACGCACTTCCGACTGGCAACTTTGGTCAGAATGTTTCAGAAGTATTTCCGAACAAATAAGATATCAACTTGTTTAAAAAATAAACTGCTTGTAACAGTCAAACTGCTATGTTTTGTGTCATTTCCTCGTGTATTTTGTGTTTGTGCGTTTGCACATTTTAAATGCGTGGTACTCACCAACCTCGAAACCACGTTTTAACCAAAGTTCATTAGTGAAGTCTCACCGGTGTTAAGTATTTTTGCTTATCGCATACTCTTTACGCACTGTACTGTATCATAATATTACATTTGTTTACATAACATATCGTATGAATACGACAATAACATACTATTTTACGCGATATTTATGATTGGTATAAGTTTGTTTATATTTTAACATTCTTTCTGTTTATGGCGATATTAACGGATGTGACTATTTTCATTTGGCACAATAGACCCCACCACCCCAAAGACATATATATAAGACAAGGTAACTATCTATCAGATGACCCTAATTCCCCACCACCCGTTATCAAGCTGCGGCTAAATTAGTTATGCTATTCTATTCAGACTATAACTCCTATTTTGTTCAAGAAGGGCTATGGTTCAGATTGGCACCTCTCCCGACTCATTCGGTTGATTGTATCAAAAGTTACAGGCATCGGAACAGAACAATTCTGGCCAAAATTTCTGGTCGGACATTTACTGGGCACACCGACTAAAGAAATTTTCTTTCTGAGGGGACAGCCATTTTTCGTCATTTACATTCATCAATACTTACATTTCAGGTAAATTTTGATTCATTTCAACCCATAAAATATGTTTATTCTGGCTCTTATGGCACTATGCAGTTAATTATCTCTCAAGAAAGCGCGAAGCGTAATTTGTCCCACGGTCGCCAAAATGGAAGACACATTACTTCACCCACTTTCGTGAAAGCTATTTAACTGCATATCTATGTCATGGGTGCAAGAGGAGATTCTTTTATGAGCTGAAAAGAATTGAAATTTACCAAAAAGTGATCCAATGTAAGTCTTGACGAATGTCACCGAAAAAACTGGCTATTTTCTCTGGTCTGATCGTAAATGTTTTTCAGCCGGTGTGCCCATTAAATGTCCGACCAGAAATTTTGACCAGAATTGTTCTGTTCTGAACTGAAGCCTGTAACATTTGATACAATCAACTGATCGAGTCGTGTGATACGTCACAATGAACTAGAGTCCTTCTGAAATAAAACGTGTGTTTAGTGTGCATACAGTGTTCTTAAATATGTTAGCTACAGCTTGACAAACGCCAAGTGGTGGGAATTTGGGCCATCAATCTGATAGATAGTTACCTTGTCTTATATATATGCCTCTAGGGTGGTGGGGTCTATTGTTCCAAATACCTGTGACTATTTTAACAGCAATGACCGCCTTTCAGAAACCTGTATTAACCAAGAAATATATTACCTGCCCTGATTTTTCAATGTTATATACTTCCCTGTCACAAAATCAAAACTAACCCAGGTTTTGTACTGATGGGAGTATGATGATCTCCACGAGTGTAGATATAGTAGAGATACATGACATGATCCACTTTTATCTACTAATACTGTATTTTATAGTCCTGTGGTAAGATAAACGTCAAGATAAATGTGAAAAATGGGAGTTTGCCACTGTTTGTGGTAATATTTTATCATTCTTCCTATAGGGTGCACCATAATTTCCTGTGGTGCTCTGTCGCATTGCTTTGGTGGAAGCTGTTCTTTAAAGTAAGTACAAATATTAATTCTTCCAACGCCGTAGAATAAATTACCCATATTCAAAACGAACGTATCGGTTCATTTGTTACTTTCAATTTTAAGGGCTTTCTTTATAAATTGATGTGAACATGGATATCAATCGAAACATTTAGAACAACGTTCAAAGAAATAATTACACTTACAAGTATCTATAATAATAAAACTCAACTTTGTTATTTGTACATATGGGTCAATTGACCCGGGGGTGTCATGGGATAGGTTTCGTTGACATCAGATGTCTTCAAATGGCACCCTTTGATTAATTAAATTAATTAATTATATTCCAAAAATGGTTGGACCCATGGAGATGAATTTTTTTTAATTGACCAGTCCTGAGAATGCCATGCGATAGGTGTCTTTGACTTCAGATGGCTTAACGGGGACTAATAAACACAGGTATGAACAATAAAGAGCGCTGCTTATCAGCTTAGATGATATGTAGGGAAATTGGTACACAGGTGCCACCTGCTCAGGGGTATATCATGGGATAGGCGCGTTGGACGTCGTTGTTTTCATTGTCCTCGTCTCTGTCAACACCACAAGCATCGCCTTAATCATCATCGTCATGGTGACTACAACAATAACCGAGACATCATCATCTAAAACAGATGCAGACTATTCAATATTGTTTAACTTAAGGTTTATTAAGTGTAGTCAAAATCGTCATTATAGCAATACCATATTCGTCATCATCACCATCATCATCATGGTGAATAATAAACAATCGCAATGTATACTGGTAACTGAATGGGAGATTCCATTCAGTAAAGAAATGATTCATGAAGTTCGAATATTACTTATGACTATTACCTCGTACCAAACCATACAGCCTGTTCTCCCGAAAACAAACACGTACATTATCCGCTTACAATAGGTAGATAATCTGCTTAGAATATCCTCATTTTGAGTCGATAATGCGCTGAAAATGAGAAATTTTCAGTCACATTATCGACTCACAATTCGATTCTAAGCAGAATATTGGCGCTTAACGACACAAATAAGCCAACTCACCAGGGGGGGGGGGGTGAATTTTTTTTCCGGCACGTATGCCGGGGTGGGTGGTCAAAGCCACCAACAAGCAATTTTTTGGGCAACTAAAAAAAAAAAATCCTGCTTGTTTTTTAGTGTTTTGGCAATGAGTTGGGCTTCAAAACCACTTTGAATGAGAGAAATAATGTAATTCTAACTGTAAACTGACTGCAGGCAGTTATCGTGTTGTATTTTGTTGCACATTTTGAAATCCAAGATGGCCGCTGACAACCATGTTTTTTTTGCCGAATGACCTCAAAATGACTCATTCCTATTTACATGTCCATGTTAACATCCATGATAAATAGTATGCACACAAATTCATATACAGCTGTTTACAGTGAATTTCCCCCCGCAAATCTCTGTTTTAGTGTTAAAAGGGGGTGGGTGTCAAAAAATGGTCGGAAAAAAACTGCCGAAAACGGAAAAATTTTGGCGGTGGGGGTGGGTGGGTACAAAAAATGATCGAAAGAGAAAAAATGCCATACGTGCCTGAAATTTTTTTCCGATCCCCCCCCCCCCCTGAACTCACGACTTTTTTTCATGTGGACGTTCTTTAACAAGTGTTTTAGATATTGCCAGCGCCATAAAACGAAATAACGAGTAAGAGTCCATTTATCTGCTTACTTCAGAATAAAATAATCACATTAGGTACCTATTTCATGGTATAGGTCGATTATATGCGTATTTCTGTGGGGATATGTTGTGGGGCACCAGATTGCACGTCTTTGATTTGTTGCTGTATTTGACAGGAAGATTACACATTTACACCACCTTTAATTTCAGTGTTGTAGCTGTGGCAGGTCTGATTGTGGGGTGTCTCACAGTCATTGGGTTCACTGTCGTGTTGATATGGTGCCTAACGGGTGCGGCAGGCTTAGGCTACCACAGAGGCGGGACGTGGAGTAGGGGCCATGTTTTAGGATCTGCATATAGGACGAATACGGCCGGTAAGTTAACGTTGTTCGTGTTGATCTTACTTGAACACACTCACTACTGCTGAAACGACATCCCCAGTTTGAAAGTTGGAGATGAGCCATGATTAGTAATTTATAGGTTCCATAGATCATTTGGCTACTCATATGGAATAAGTTCCACAAAGCCATGCATGCGCTTCGTCGGTTGGCAATCGGTTGTGTGATAGAAGAATAATTTCGATTTTTATATTCTCAATATTCATGCGTGCATATAATCGTGTTCGTAATATATATTTCGTTGTTTTTGGTTATAATAGTCACAGGTGATTCTACTCCGGGGAATATTTCTATGGATTTCCGGTATTAACACTGTCGCCGTCATATGCGTATCCGATGAACGGACCAAAAGCTACACAAGAAGTTAACCAGTTATAAGATTATAAGTTATAAGATTAATAGGGCGCTTTCTTCGTTGTGAATCATTTTTGATGTTCATGGTTGTTACTCGCAGGAAGGATAACACATTGCAAACTGTTAACTATAATTTTTCAAAACATCTCCACCAACCATTGCAATATATGGTAACAGCTTGCTCTATGGTTGTACACTGGATGATCTAAAAAAGCTGAAAGTAACCAGAATAGTGCAGCCAGACTGACCACTATAGATCCAATCAGTCGGTCTGGTTACAGGTGGGGACCATATCTATATTCCATTCTTGTGGAACCGTCTCCCAGATAGTTTAAGATATCCATTTATAAATACCATATGATGAATTTAAATCTGGACTCAAGACTCATCTATTTGAAAGAGTTTATAACCGCTTAAAATGTAAATGTAAAAATAAATGCAAATGTAAATTGTAAATAGGGAATTATTTATTTATGTGCACGTAGCAGCTCACATGTACGTATCTATTGTGAAGCCCGCGAGCATGCACAATTTTGTGGAAACGTGGCTCTAAACTCTATGACAACGCACCCGTTAAAACTGCTTAATTATATATCATCTTTTGCAGGTCTCCATATGAATACCACATATATGGCACCAACTGTCTACTCAACACCAGCAGTACAAGCAACTACGTATAACACCATCGTGGCACCACCAACATACTACCCGTACAGCACATCACCCGGAGTGACCGTTATGCAATACTAAAGATTAACAAAGTGTCATATCGTCGTTCAAACTGCAAGACAGAGTTCATTCTCCTCGCTATGTTGTCTGACCACTACTACCACGTACAAATGTAAGGATTTCTTACATTCTTACAATGTTCATTTAGGAGATAAACATACCCTGTTGAGTTGTACATTCTGGGATTCGAGCATGAAAACAGTTTGTGAACGAGCCGGCTTGCCGGCGAGTTCACAAACTGTTTTCATGCTCGAATCCCAAAATGTACAACGAAACAGGGTACGTTTATCTCCATTGTAATTCGATCTAGCAAGGAATTTGCAAAAAACTGTATAAAAAGTATCATTTAGTCATTTTCATGACACGAATCGAGACTTTCATTTCGCCGTTGTCACCGTGCACAAATCATTGGGTTTGTTCATTGCGTTACTCGGAACACTGCTCCGTAACCATTTCCTGTGGGGCTGGTTGGCTCGTTTCGCTACTCCGTTCTGCGCCGATGAAATTGTAACGTGTCACATTCAGATTTGATGCACGCTGAAGCGGCCGATGAACGGTATCTATAGACAACAACGCGCGGGTGTGCTCGTTTCGCTACTCGTTCTGCGCCGATGAAATTTGACCGTGCTACATTCAGATTTGATGCATGCTGAAGCGGCCGATGTCGGTGAATCGAAAACGAAAGTTAGCCGCTCTCGGCCAATCAGAATGCTTGTTTTTAGTGACAAATACTCAATTGAATTACAATAGTTAACAACTCATTAACGCCACCGGTGTATACTGGTCTACACATTTTAGAAATATGTGGTCCCATGGGGATTTTATAAATAGATAATTTGTTTTTCGGGTTATTTTGGGACGCGTTAAAGTTGTACTGCGACCCCGAGTCCGGTAAAAGCTGTAGTTGGGATGTCCAAGTTCGTGAAAGTTCTACTGACTATGCTGATGATTTGAGAAGCTTTATTGTTTTAGGATATTGTAGGAAGGATAATCTGGCCGTGTCAAATTGAGCTATAACGATGGGATATCTCGCAGGACAACACATTTCGGGTTTTCGTGGGGTGTGAATTCGCTGGATGTCTTATAGTTGCAGTGTGTAACTATTATGACCGCGTTAACTGCGTTCGATGTTTAGGTATGAACAATGGCTGGGCCATGCACACTTCGAAGATTTTATGGCGGGAACACAATTTTTGATCCGCATTTAGAAGCTTTCTGGTTTGGTGAATGAAAAACCTGCAGTAATAAGCCGTAGTTTTTTGTAATAATTTGAAGGATTAGTTATTTTAACGGAATTCTGAGGCGGTGCATTAATGTAACAATATATTTTATATTATAATTTATATTTATGGCTAATAATATGATCTTGGAGGCGTTACCATTTCTGACTATGGTTTTCTTGTTTTGTAATGTTCTAACAAACCAAACTGCCTATATTACAAAACAATTACCATATATTGTTGTATAGTAGTCGAGACATCCGATGTTTGATGGCAAAATAGTGCAACTGAATATATGTCCACATGCGCTGATTGCCGTAGATTGATTTCCACGTGTTTGTATAAGCCAATGCATGATTTCAAACAATCTGTTTAAAGGAACATTCTCTGTTGTACATGTGTGGATATCAGTTTCGGTAATCTCTATTCATGCGATATTAATCGTGAAAAAAAACTGAAATATACGTACGATTTTGTTGATGTTTCGTCTGAGGCGGTATCGAACAAGGCTTCCATTTTGTAAGGGTGTGTTTTCCTTTAAATAGTTCGGACGTGCATGTTCTGGCAGTGGTCAGAGAGCGAGAGAACTGAACTCGGCCGTGCAGTTTGCTAACCAACAAATGGGAACTGGAACACATACGGCACACTTTCAGAATGTGATGAAGAACGTAGTTTCCACTGACATGTGGGAATTGGACATTCACTGTATGATATTTAACCTTTACTATGCTTAATGGATTCTCATATTCAGTCATACAGATAACCATTGGAATGTTCTTTTCATTCATTTGGAGGGGTGTTGAGGATGGCAGTGGTCGTCGGGCAGCGTAGGGAGATGACTGAACTCTCCCTTGCTGCTTGCCCATCAACAAACGGGAAGTGGAACAGATATGGCACACTTTCAGAATGTGACGCGGCAGTTTCCACTGAGATGTGGGAATGTGTACACATAATTCCAGGTATCTCCTGTTGGAAATTTGACGCTCACCATATCATGTTTCACCTTTTCTATAATAAGTGGATTCTCCCATTAAGATATATAATAGAGATATACATTGGAATGT
This sequence comes from Siphonodentalium dalli, assembly GCA_032622095.1. NCBI lineage: Eukaryota > Metazoa > Mollusca > Scaphopoda > Gadilida > Siphonodentaliidae > Siphonodentalium > Siphonodentalium dalli. Next base: position 126,301,013 of record CP136061.1, on the reverse strand, counting down.
GTCTATTTTATTCATTTGGAGGGGTGTTGAGGACTTGGATGGCAGTGATCGGGCAGCGTAGCGAGATGACTGAACTCTGTCGTGCACGATTATTCACCAACAACACATACGACAGACTTTCAGAAAGTGACGAAAATCGTAGTTTCCACTGAAATTTGGGAATGGGTACACATAATTCCAGGTGTTTCCTGCTGGAAATTTGAAATTCACTGTGATATATAACACTTTCTATTCAAACTGGATCATCCCACCAAGTTATATAGATATATATTGGAATGGTCTATTGTATTCATTTGGAGGGGCGTTGATGATATCAAGACGAAACTATAATACACGTGCTGAATGATTCATATTCATTGGTGGTAAATGTTCAGGTAATAAATTCAACAAACGACATATTTAACTTATTATCTGCACATTTCCTATGAGAACTATACACCAATGAGTATTTAGTGAAGAAAGTGTTAAAGGGGCGTAATTTTTTATTTAAATTGTGAAGTGGACATGAGTCCCCCTCTCATATTTATTCTTTCATAAGCCATCTTTAGTCCGAAGCTATATCAAATTACTCTGATAGCATTTCCAATAATGGTCGGAAACTCGTGACATTATTTTTAGACACTAAAGAAAGATCCTGCATTGAATATTTGGCATCACTTGCTATCCAAGTACAAATACCGTAAGTTATGAAAAACCCAGCGCAGCAATAACTACAAATTAACAGTGTTTGTTATGACATTTTTAACATGTATTTTGTTTTGTTTTGCATTATATTTTTAAATGAATTAACTGCCTTTTAATTTATGAGCTACGAACAACGTACACATGAATGTTAACCCTTTATATTTTTTATTGAATGTGTTCTCCAATTCATTCATTAACCTTTCTATACTAAAGCATCATCGACGAGTGATTATCATACAGGAAATGTTCAGATAATAAGTTCAACAAACGTTTGTTGAACTTATTATTTGAACATTTCCCTCCAATAAATAGGACTCACTCTGAACTTGTATTGTCTGTCGTCGGCTTGTATTTCTCGAACCCCCCCCCCCCCCCCCCCCCCAGTTGAACAACAGACCATTCCGAAGTGAATTGGAGAATCCATTTAGTATAGCAAGGATTAAAGTATACATTGGAATGCTCTATAATTCATTTGGAGGGGTGTCTTGAATGGACGTAAGGCATTCGCAGTGGGTAGATGTGAGAAATAATGAATATCTGTAACTTGATCACCACCAATAAGAATATTGGGAAATCGATCGCATTGTCTCCCATGTTGGGTATAAGTAATTCCTCAATAACGATTTTTTCCATGTTGAAACTATTATTATGTAAATATTATTGCTACTGCGAGTTGTCAACAAACATCGCTCATCATACAATCAAATATTTAAAGATACGGGCGTCGTTGGCTGTGGGTATGCTGTTAAAATATTCACCTGCGTCAAAAACCGCCATAGGCAGAAAAAAATAGTAAAATATAGACAGACTTTGTTCTTATGCCAATCAGAAATATGGCATAAACAGTATGTTATTGTCAATTTTTGTTCCTTTGTTATTTAAACAAAAGCAAAAAACGTTACGTTTTCTGGCTTTTGTTTAGATCCGGATATGGTAAACATAAAGACCCTTATTTGGTACTGTTTTCCTGATATGTAAAAAACAAAGAGCGTTTATATCATTTGTGTGTGATTAACCAATAGAATTGAGCTGTGTTATGTAAACAGAAGCAAAACTTCTATAACACGAGCAGGCTCTTGTTTACGTACACCATCGTACCTCTTGACGACAATATACTGTTTACGCGCTTATTATGTTTGGCATATGAGCAAAACTATATGTATTTTAATATTCCTTCTGTTGATGGCGATTTGAACAAATATGAATATTTCTGCAACGAACGCCATCCTTTAAGTCTAAATCTGCGTTTTCGATATTTTTCAATGTTTTGTCGTTATCCAATGTTTATTCCTTTACGCTATTATGGTATCTTATTGGAATTGGAATTCGATCGGTAATGTAGCTTTACAGTGTTTTACAGACAGTCATGACTTTTCACACATGCCAATTGCGAAGAAGTTGAGTTATTTTAATTGATTCCCAAATTAAAACTAATTTTAATTCAGACTGTTTGGATTCATATAGCTGTTGGCAAAAGATTTTCCATGCAAATAGTTGAAACTGATATCAAAGAACAGACGTCAATTTGAGCACGCAGTCGAATTGTACCCTTAACCACTTTTTGCGAATATGTGTACCATCGATTCCTGGTAAAGTAACCTTTTCGGTATTGCATAATGATACCCCACCGCAGTTATATTTAAGAAATTAATGTAGTGTGTGTGTGAGTGGTATTGGAGAATACGGCGCAGTACCGTATCCCACAATAACACACACACTACATTAATTTCTTATATTAATATAGCTTTCTGATGATTTGTTCCCATAAAAAAATGATTGTATTCTTATTTATTTTCACAAAATGGCCGATAATTTGAGACTAGCCCACGCAGCACATTAAGTCAGCCCGATATAGGATTTCTAAACTCTTAGACTAACGTGATCGATATAAATAACTTGCTTCAGATGCAATTCGGTTGAACTTTGAAAAGCACGCCCAATTATTCTGCTGACAGCTTTTAGTGATTAGGTCAACAATTTGTAACTTCCTGTTCGTGTTACACTCGATAAATCTCTTCATTATTGGGATGTAAACCGGGTGACCAAATTGGGCCAGTTGACCAATCACAAAATAGGATACAGTGTAACACAGACAGGCTGCATAATTATTTGTTAATGATGCTCAAACAACGAGGAACTCTTTCGGGTGACTAAATTAATACTAGTGGAACTGTGATTGAAACCAATGACGTATTGTGATCTTGGTCGAGGGTGATACGAGATCATACATGTACCGAAAGGCAATGCTAACTTTGCTCATCGAAAGCAGCTACATGACGCTAACAGCTAGGCTCGGAGTTGGAATTCGCTTGTTATGTTTTAAAGATACGGGCGGTGTTGGTGGTGCGTATGCTGTTAAAATATTCAGCTCCGTCAAAAACCGACATAAACAGAAAGAATAGTACAATATAAACAGACTTTGTTCTTATACAAATCAGAGATATGGTATAAACAGTATGTTATTGTCAAATGTTTTTCCTTTGTTATGTAAACAAAAGCAACAAAAAAACGTTACATAACCTGGCTTTTGTTTAGATCCGGATATGGTAAACATAAAGAGCGTTATTTGTTACTGTTTTCCTGATATGGAAATAATAAAGAGCGTTTATATCATTTATGTGTGATTACCAATAAAATTGCGCTGTGTTATGTAAACAGAAGCAAACCTTCTGCAACACGAGCAGGTTCTTGTTTACGTACACCATCGTACGTCTTGGCGACAATATACTATTTACGCGCTGATTATGTTTGTCATATGAACAAAACTATATATATGTTAATATTCCTTCTGTTGATGGCGATTTGAACAAATATTAATATTTCTGCAACGAACGCCACCCGTACCTTTAATTTGTTTAACTGTCAGATTTAAAAGAAAAATTCACAACTCAGCTCAACAAATTGGCAGCAGCAGAACATTTCAGGATAAACAGTGAAACACGAGAATGTGGTACGCACTATATTAGTGCTAAAGTGTGCTATTAGCTCAACATAGAACACTAATGATGAATTATGACATATATCCCTCACACAACATTAGTCATAAAACTAACCTAACCAATTGTAAGACGCTGAAAGATGCTGACTTAACGACCCTAAATTACTATTTCTACGGCCTTGGAGGTAACACATATTTCACTTGAGTCGATTTTTGATAAATATTTATTTTCTCGCGGCCTTGAATAAGATGTCCCAGATAAGAGATGTTCGTCACGCAGTCCAATGAATCGATATTTAATCTATTCCTGGTATATATATAAGCCACCATTCAGTTAATTATAAGCTCTCGAATTGTGTTAGTTATGCTGCTAAAGCAAAAATCTAAATAATTGGCCGAAAAAGGAGAACCCTTGATGTCATGCGGGTAAACATTTCTACTTCGTATGGACGCATACTTATTTTCTCGGTACACATTTTTCATACTATCTACTTGCGATTGGTTGATTGCATGTTTAACGTCGTTTTAGTCGTTAGGCCATATCACGACCAATAGCAGAATCGGGCATAAAATAAATCGTAGCGAAGCAACTGTGTAGATAAACCAGACAGCTGATTAGATTAAAACAATGAGCTCTGCACAATAAAAGCACCGAAAAGGAAATTATTCCGATTGGAGTCAAGAATACAAATTCAAGAACTGACTGGTGTGCAAGAATAATAAAAAACTCAAAAATTAGTACTATACAAAATGGCAATTAATAAAATAAATTACCAAGGTTGCACATCGAAATATGTAAAGCAGTTTCTAAAATCAGATGTTGCATTGACAAGGTGTTTATAATATTTGACGAATCGTGCATGAACCTTTATCAAGCTGAATTATATATGAGCTGAATGTCGGTGGGTGAGACAGAATGTCATCCTTTACCCAACCGACAGCCTCAATCCACAAATACTGTTTCTTGTCGTTAAGAGTTAATCGTTTCTCATCAAACTTTGAAAGCTGAAAGATGTATTTCTCTTTCTGAGAGTCGAAACGTTGGAGTGACATTGGCCAGTTTTGTTTCGAAGCAACAGGCTAGTTTTGGATTGGAACAATATGATCGACTTGTATAGTTTGTTTCGGGGGAAATGTCTCAACGGCAGAAGCTGTATCCATGACCTGCGTCACAGGCTCTGGAATAATATCAGTTGCCTCAACTTGTGTTGGTGGTGATATACTGACGAGTTTGGTGTCTGAGTGCTGGCATTAAACAAGTCTTTGTAGACACAATCGCTGATTATGTGACCTGTGGAATGGATGGTCGACGACCAACTAGTTTCTTAACATCTTCATGTGACAGATGCTTCTCAGCTTACATCGTTGAATCTTGAGTCCATAGTACAAAAATGGGACATGCACGATCCATTGCAGCATGTTAAACTTGACAGTCTGACATGTTTTAAAGATTCGTACAATCCTTATGATCATGCCCAGAAATCCAGAAATTGAACGAATGGGGTGCATATATGGTTTCTTTACTTGTACAATGTTCCTGGTCATTTAAAACATCGCAATGGGTTTGGAACATATGTGCTTGAATCCATCTTCATATACCCAATCGTCAGTGTCGGTGATGTTCACACCGATTGAAGGTCAGAGGTGCGCGCGCATGACCGGAAAGTCGTTTTTTTCTTCAAATTGCTAAACAAAATATTGAAAAGTTATCGCTAAATGCGAATTATGTGACATTTCTTGTTCGCGATTGTGACTATATCGGAGTGCCCTAGTGTTATTCTAGACATTCGTAGAAGGCTATTATCTGACAAGTTGTTTTTTCATCAAAAACGAACAGCCAAGAAATAAGTCACCCATTTTCGTTGCATTTTGACAGAACATGCATCCGTTGTTATGGATCACATCGTGATTCAGTACCACACTACTTTGTGATAAACACTGTTTGTGATAATACACATTGTTTTTTTTATAATATGATATTGTGTTGCTTAAATACCACGCTGGAAAATCAAACTAGAGCTGGCACGGACCCCATTAACTAGTCTTATAACCAAACTGTACACAATAAGTTTCCTATGTCTCTATCAAAGCTGAATAAGTACCTAAATCACACACAGAGAGTCTGTCCAGGAGGAAGGAAGACACACAAGCCGTTTGTCATTGGGGACAGCAAAGTACGTTACCTGCAAGAAGTTTGAAACAAAGAGGATAACGTCGAAAAAGCATTCGGCTGGCACCCAGCATCAGGGGCAAACTCAACCAATAAAAACACCTGGCTCAGCAGTAACATCGCAGACATTGTAAAAGAATCAACTGACCACCCTGTCCACTTCTACCTGATCACAGGCACATGTGACCTTGCCAGCTTGGGCAGGCACGGGTTTTCATCATTAGACCCAACCATAACGGTCAGGGAAGTAATCCAACGATACCAACAAGTAATTGATACTGTTAGACGACACCGCGGAGCTCAAATCACCATTCTTTAGACACCAGTGTATTCAATTACTGAATGGAACAAATCTGTTGTGGAAAGAGCAACGTTGAAACACCAGAGAGACAAAAGAAGGTATCCCACCATACCAAACCTTCCCAATATTGGAAACCAAGACACACAGCTAGCAAACATCATCAGAAACTTAAATAAAGCTGTCAAGGACCTCAAAAGGAGTATTGGATCTCGCTCCCCAGAATTCTCCTGCGACCTGGCTAGAACATATAAGCAGAGAGTCAAAAACCACCAAGGTCAAAACACCAGCCGTACAGTAACAAAGCATTCATTCAGTCTAACAAAAGACGGAATACACCCAGATACCACATTAAGTCTGGCTGCGAAAGATCAGAAATCGTGTGACCAACGATTGCTGGAGAGTATAGCATGAGTTTCGCACCTGAGCTGTGTGGGCTAGACCGCGCTATGCCAGGGTGTCAGGGTGTGGGCTAGACCGCGCTGTGCTGACACGAAACCATGTTAGCCGACGTGCACAAAGAACGAGGAAAAGACCACATACACAGATGAGCTTGCTGCCTACCCTACTCATCTGCTTGATCTTAACAATCCAGAAACCTGTACCAGGGACACCTCACATGAACATCATTGTAAAATATGTATGCGTTGCAACATTCAGGCTGAAATTCCAACAGAAACCAAACACCTCAGCCAAAGATCCAACAAACGAACGTAAAAGATCGGCGTTACTCAATACTCCTTCTGTTACTCATCGCAGGGATCGAACAAAACCCGGGACTAAGGAAGAAGATTATATATGTATACCAGTGGGTTCTGCGAGATTGGAGTCACCTGGGAAACAAAGGGAGTTTGTTGTGACGAGTGCGATGTCTGGTATCACCGATCATGCTTGGATTTCTGCACAGGCGAATTTGAACAACTGAAAAACAGTGATGTAATGTGGTTCTGCAATAGATGCGACAGTATAAATGCGGACAGCTTCACATTACACAGTTACGAATTCAGCTCCTCAATAGACCATCAACCAGGAAGCGGCTTTGAGTCGACAATTAACAGCACGACCTCCACCATCTTCGATCCATTGCACACAAGCAGCCCAGTCTCCACGATAAATAAAACCGAGCCTTCAAAAATATATCACAAGCACAACGATATTCCACCAGCGGATCAAAAAGTAGCAGGAAACGAGAAGGAAAATCTACGACTACTTACAGTAAACTGCAGAAGTGCACAGAAAAATAAAGCCGAGTTAGAAAAACAGCTGCTTTCTACACAAAACCTGACATTATCCTGGGAACAGAATCCTGGCTTAAAGGCATCCGTCCAGGAAAGCCACCAGAACCAGATGCCATCAATTCCGCAACGATTGTCTTTCCGACTGACTATAAAGTGCTGCGAAATGACAGAGGTTCCAGATGATGTGGCGTCTTTATCGCCACACACGAAGAGCTGACGGCGGTCGAACAACTTGACCTCATAACTGACTGTGAGCTGGAATGGGCGCTAATAACTACACCTAACAGCGAATCCTTCTACGTTGGGGGTTTCTACATGGCACACCGGAATATGGATGACCTGAACAAACTGGAGACGTCCTTGGATCTAGTGCAGGAGAAGGGATACAAAAATGTCATCCTTGGCGGAGACTTCAACTGCCCGCGCATTGACTGGGAGAAACTCTGCGTAACACCCGGAGCAGCAGACGCTGATGTTCAACGAGCGCTATTAGATATGTGCATCCGGAAAGGACTGACTCAAATCCACAGAAATACAACCCGAGAAAACAACCTCCTTGACAGGGTACTTACAAACAATGCCTCACTGATAAAGACCTCACAGAGCATACCAGGTTTCTCCGATCACGAAATGCTAGTCACCGACTGCCCAATTACACCATACCGACAAGAGAAGAGCCAAACAAGGAAACGTTATGCATTTAAGAAAGCAGAATGGACCAGCCTCTCCTTGGATATTAGGATACTATCAGAAGAGCTGAGAACACTACCAGGGAACGCCAATATAAACACCATCTGCGAGTCGTTCAGAGATGGAATAAACAAACTCATGGACAAACACATCCCAACATCTGGCAGAAGAAGAAACCAACTACCCTAGCTGGATCGGAAAATGATCAAAATGCAAAAAAAAGAGGCTAAATTCCACAAACAAGCAAAATAACAGCAAAAGTGGAACAAATACCGCAAATTCCAAACAAAACTTGTCGTCGAGAGTTAAGGCGGGCTGAATGGAAGCACGCGAACAAAGTAGTAGAAGAGGGCTTGGCAGAAAACAACACAAAACCATTCTGGAACTACCTAAAAGCGAGAAGAGATAACACCGGCGTAGCTCCACTGAAAGAACATGGTAGCCTAACCAACGAGCCAGAACGAAAGGCCGAAATTCTAAACAACCAGTTCCGGTCTGTGTTCACAAAAGGCTCAAGCCAAGCCGATATAAAACTACCACCCAGCAAACCATCAATAGAAGACCTAAATATATCTATCCAAGGCGTAGAAAATTTGCTGAAAGATGTAATACCAGGAAAGGCTTCCGGACGGACGACATCCCCAACAAGGTCTTGAAAATGTGTGCAACAACCATAGCACCCGGACTGACATACATATTCTCGAAGTCTTTGAGGTCAGGAGAACTATCACAGGATTGGAGAGATGCAAACATCGCACCGATTTTCAAAAAAGGTGATGTCCACAAAGCGGAAAACTATCGTCCCGTATCGCTAACATCAGTATCCTACAAAATAATGGAGCACATAATATGCCGCCACATCCTAGACCATCTGGACAAACACCTTAACAAAATTAAGTCATGGCTTTAGGAGAGGCTACTCGTGTGTCACAAAACTTCTAACAACAACAACTGAGGATCTACTATCATCATATGACAAGAAAATTCAAACCGATGTAGCCATATTGGACTACTCCAAAGCATTCGATACAGTGCCCCACAGCAAATTACTGCAGAAGCTTGAAAATTACGGGATCCGAAACAACATACTAGATTGGCTGACATCTTTCCTGACAAATAGGCGCATGCGGGTAGCAGTTGAAGGAGCCTTCTCTTCGTACCTACCAGTGGAATCTGGAGTTCCACAGGGCCCCCTACTGGGTCCCCTCCTGTTCCTCGTACATGCAAACGACATACCAAACTGCGTAAATTCCCAAATAAGACTCTTCGTAGATGACTGTCTCATATATAGAAACATCCACAAACAAGATGACCACAAGATCCTCCAGAATTATCTGAAAGCTCTTGAAGATTGGGCAAATACATGGGGAATGCGATTTAACACATCAAAATGTTTCATCATGAGCATTCGGAATCGATCACCGCACATGTACCAACTAAATAATGGCACACCAATATCTCGGATTAACCATCACCGACGATAAATCATGGTCATCACATGTGAGAAAAATAACCAAAATAGCAACTGCACTCTTGGACTTCTCCGCAGGAACATCAGACACGCACCGGAGAAATGTAAAACAAACAGCATGCATACCCCTAGTCAGACAGACGCTTTGGGACCACACGAAAAAAGGACATAACATCAATTGAGAAAGTACAAAGACGTGGCGCCAGATTCACCAAGAGCAACTACAGGCGAATGTGTGTATCCGTAACCAACATGCTTGGTGAACTGGAACTAACATCACTCAAAGAAAGACGCCAGGAAATAAGACTGACCCAGTTCCACAAGATAGTGAAGGGGATGGTGCCAGCTCTTGATGTGCATGACTTCCTAACTCAAAAAAGGAAAGCAGAAAGATAACTGCAACAAATTTCTCGGATTACATCTCTACCAACATAGTCGAAAAGGAGGTTTGTAATAATAAATGGCCGTTCCAACTCAGGCGTACTAGCTGCGACCAGTACAAACACTCATTTTTCGTAAAAACGATAATTGACTGGAACCAACTTGAGGATTTTGTTGTGTGCGCTAGCGATTCGGAGGAATTCGTAAGGGCACTCCGAAAAGTAGGATCGCTACTCCAGGACAGTTCCACAAGTCGCAGCCTCCTGGAAAAAACATCACACGCCTCATCTCAGTGCGCCTGAAGCCAGCATTGGCTACTGTACAGGAACATTACAGATACAGATAGAAGATAACTGCCCAAAGGAACTTTTTGTCCATCAATTGCCTTTATAAATCTACGGACTTCTTCAAATCCCTGTTGTGATAACTCAGCCAATATCTCAGACTCAGAAGAATGAGCTATATCACGAGTTCCCACCACAGCTCTGCTACTGTTCTATGTGAAGGGTATTGAAGCACTGCTTTGTGGCCCCGTACTGATCGGTTTGACAGATTTTAATAGTACAGCTATTCTTTGTAGCCTTTTATCAATCACACATGCAGAAGATCTCAGTCGGATCAAAACCAAGTGTCAAGTACTGAGGATGGACCTCAGCATCAGTGGAACATCGCCGCTGGTCAATCTTACGTTTTTTGTAATCTACAACTAGCCCATCAGCATTATAACATAATAACATTAGCGATTAAAACGGCACGTTTTCCACTGTTGCTCTGTCTATAACTGATTCTTTAGCTTAGTTAGGCTTATAAAAGTTGTAAATTTCATTGTAAAGTAGTTCTTGCCAGTCATGTAAAAAGGACCGCTACACGAGAACTATATACATTCTGGAGTTATCTATCTAAAAACCAATGAGATTGACTAATATGCCTAGTCTTTTTCTGTCCAATAAATAAAATGCAGTTGAATGGGAAAATTTGCGTGAATTTTCCACAAATTTTACGAAAATTAGAAAAAAACCTGGCTGGTATTCAATACAGCTATAGCACCCAACTGTCATTTAATTTATCTGTTATATTATGTTGGAGCAATACGTAATTGATAAATTTTTAACTCAAAAGGAGCAATGTCAGAGTTTAAAATCATTTTTAAATTTCATGATGACGTATTTTCAACCAGTTTTTCGGTCAAAAATGGTCCTCAAAATGTTGCCATGTTCAAGATTTGTTCTGTGATGCCGTTTTGCCTATTTGTTGTGTGATGGTGATTACAATATAAATATATCGCAATTTAAATTGTTCTACGCCAGCGCGAGGTCAATTCACAATTTTCTAAATTCCACTCTCACTTTTCATTTTATTGTCCGAGCCCCTGTATATCCAATCGTCCATGTTGCACATCGACGAAGAATCATTCACCTCCGATTCCCAAAACCACGTGCTTCAAGATATGATCTACAAAATAGTTCGACCTTTTCGAGATGTCCTACTAGGGTAATCGAATTTTTTTTCTCGCAATTTTGCATAACAGTTTAAAACAGTTATAATCTCGTAATGCAAAACAGCATAGAACGTATCCATTTATGATTGATAATTTTGTATTTAGTTGGACGAACTTGATATGGCGCAATGATCGGAAAACGTTTTCAGGCGACCACACTAGCCAATCACATGGCATTATTTAGGTTGTGTTTACAATTAAAAAAGACGATTTCCATCAGAATTTTAACTCATACCATAGACGGAAATGGATGAAATGATCTCTTGACTTTTAAAAGTAAGGGGGATAGTTTATTTTGGATGTTCTGTTCACGTTATTTGGTATGATTCGATTTTTGTGAGAATATAAATTACGCCAACGTCACTGTTGAATCAACTGGTGTACAGTACACTTGACTCAAATATTCGCCAATGTCAAAACGTTAATAACTGTGCGTTGAATTTAAGAAATTGATGTTGATTTGCGTGGGTTCCATGGAGTATGAATGCAAGTTGGTCTAACATTTTGTGTGGAACGTGAATTTGATTTTTTTTAAATATGATTTTATACTCATTATTTCAAAATATATACTCCTTGAATCATAACGTCTTCTCTATTCTGACTGTGGTTCCCGCGATGACGTCATGAACCAAGGGAGATTGCTTCGTGAAGCGACTGATCACAAACGTAAACAATAATATAGCTATTTCTTTCAAAATATCATTAAATGTATACACGAAAATGTTAATGTGAAATAAGCATGGATGCATGCTCAGAACCTTATTTGGCAACAAAAAAACAACTTAAACAGATAATAAGGTAGTTTATTTTCTGATTTCGGTTGGTCTTTAACGTCGTTTTAGCCGCTAGGCCATATCACGACCGAGAACAGAATCAGAATTCAAAACAGATCGTAGCAAAGCAACCAGGTAGATACATCAGACATTGGATTAGATTAAAAGAATGAGCTATGTACAAATAAAAGCACCCAATAGAAATGTTTCCGCTTGCATGGAGTCAGGATTATATAAATTCAAGAACACTCTATATTTGATATTTCCATGGCCTGTGGTATACATGTTCTTGGACAACACTGGGGGGGGGGGGGGGGGTGGACTGTTTCACCAGGATCGATTCTATCGCCCGTTTGTTCCGTCCCTATCGGCGTTGAGATCCGTCTCCTTTTCGATTTTTTAACTTTTTATAGAAAGTTCTAGCGCCATTTTCTCAAAAAGATGAAACAAAGGTCAGTTTGAAACTATTATTATTGATGTATGAATGTTTATAAATAGCAATTCAGTAACAATATTTATGCAATCGATGTGTGTTACGTGTGCCAAGGCGGGGGCATATATATAACGTTCAGACATTAAAATGATTTGATCATTTATTTACAAACAGTTCAAAAGAATATATTCGGTCGTCGTATAGCTTCTCCTAGTTTGGTTCGTCTTCCTGTCGTCTGCGTGGATCGGAGTCTTCTCACGCCCGATAACCCTATAGGCTGGTGGCTGTGGGTAGGCATATTGCTGTAGTGATATTGTGTGGCGGTTTTCACACGTGTGCTCATAATTTGAGGAAAAATCATAAATTCTGGAATGCACCCGGCGAGAACGCTTATGGCATTAGATAGGACCATGACTGGTGTATTCATACACCATTTGTGATAGCCGTGTGCCTTTAGATATATTTTTTATTACTTAATTTGTCGAATTTTACAACCGGTTTTTGTCGTTTATCAAAGAAACTACCTAATATAAATGGTAGAAATCTCGATATGTAGGCTTCATGTACACATGTCACTAGATGCACATTCCATTGATACAACGAAACCAAAATCCACAATAAAAGACATATTTTTCGTGGAAAAATATCGATTTTCCTGAGTGTCATATCACAAATTTATGACAGGCATATTGCCTCCGCAGATAGGCTCATGGCAAAGCACAAACTTGTTATGATAGGCAAGTGGCATTGTTGATAGGCACTGGTAAATATTGACCAAGCTCCAATTTAGCACTTTAAAGCCAACAATATGCAACTTCTGGCATATATTATTTTATAAATACACTCTGGAATGATTATTCATTCATATAAAATAGACAGAACCACACATATGTGTGCATGACGTGAAAATTAACGCACGAGTTTGTTACGCGGAATGTTACAACGTTACAACGATGATTCGCGAGTTGTAACTTGCAGCATAATTTAATTTTCTCACCACGCACATATAATGTGTGGTTGTGTTTTATTACACACCCACTAGAACTATTCAACATCGAGATTTAGCGTTTATTGATTCGTTTCTGTCGTAATTTATAGCCATTTTTATCAAACTGATAGGCGACTTTATTAATAAAGTTTGTAGTTCTTGTTCAAAAGATAAAGTTGACGTAATTTGTGACTCGTGACGTCGACGTTTTCCGTATTGTATACGTGTTGAATACGTTGGTAAAGATATTGTATGGGCTACACACTGCTCAATATAAGAAAATTAACACAACGATTCATCTAGATCGGGCTCTATTTCTTCTGGTTCAGACAATATTTTAGCTTCTTTCTGAAATAGATAATTGAGCGGAGCCTGAGTCAGATATAATCACAATTGGACCACTATAAATGGTTGCCATTTTTTGTCTATGCCGTGGGGCAGGTTGGGTGCGAAGTAGGTACAAAGTGTCGGCTCTTTCACTAATGGCCTTCTAACGTCAACCATTTCTGAGATATGCATTACAGTTTAAACGGAAGTTGCAAAACCCGCTCAAATTTGTGCTATTATTTCATAATAAACTGAATAAATACTAATTATTTCTAAGTTTTAATACATTTTATCAGATTTATTGACTAATTTCTGCATTTAGAAGCAGAATCTTAGATTTAAATGTCAGAAAATCTTAAATCATCCCGCGATGACAACTCGATGTTTTTTTTCTGAGGTGATCATTTCTCCGATATGATATCGTACTGGGTGAATTTTAGACGCACCCAAAAACCTGCCCCACGGTATTGACAAAAACATTTACCACTATAAATGCACACGAAATCTCACGGCGATTCCTCCTATATATAGCCCATGAGACAACAGCGCCCACTCAATTAAGTTAACGCCCCACACACATTTGTATTATTGCTCGGTGCTCCTGTTTATGTATATGCGGCATAACTGGGTCATGGTCCAGGTCCACTATATGTATGATCTAGCTATACAGTTTCTAGCGTACCCTAATTTTCGCACCTGATATTTCTCTGAGCCCAATGTCTTTACCTATATTGATACCACATAAAATTATGTATAACTATTAGCTACATTTAGCATTGGCGGGACATTGAATTATTGTTAATAGCATCGTATGCTGTTATTTATTTGTGTGCGGTTTATATTCCATAAACCGGCGTAGACATGATAGCAAAAAAACAAATATGAATCGTTCTGGTCGAATAGAAAAAAACAAATATATGAACGCCATTCTTTCGCAGAACGCCAAAAATAAAACCGGCTATAAATGGTAGCTATATTATCTATATGTAGTGGACCATGACCATTCAGCCTGAAAACTGCACAAAGCTGGCATGGCTCATTTTTTTACATTAAAATATGCTGAATAGTTTGGGCTATACTTTCCCCATTTTCAATTAAAACCACATTTTGCAAGTTTGTCACAGTTAAAACGTTTTACATTACAACTGCCAGTATTTAGTTCTTGGAAATAAGTAGTGTTATGTTTCCTGACTCATGGACGATGTGAATTTACAACACTGTGAATAATATAGCATCATAAAAGCGTTTTTCTCAGACTAAAAACACTATTGATCATTGTGCTACATGCGTGTCTGTGTTTGCCATATGTCTATCCTCTCGGTGTTTGGCTATTCAATATGCCTACCACAAAATATTGACGGGACAGTATGTCAAATAGCTTTTTTTAACTGAAAAATGCATTATTTGAGTTCGCAGTCATGTTTGTCTTGTCACTGAGATACTATACCACATGTATCCACGAAAATAACTTACAAATCGACATGCTGAGCAAATTTGGGAGTCTGTTTACTTTGAAAGTTTGAAAAAGTCGACAAAATCCGAGATATTTTGTCTTCAAACAACGTATTCTACAATGCCAAATTGTTACCAAGAAGTTCAACTTATAAATCAGACATTACTGCATCTGACGTGATAAATAAATCTGACCTTTTACAGCGTATTTGGTCAATTATAATCTAAAACATACCTTGGTTGCGAAACCCGCCACGCAATATCACTACAGCAATATGCCTACCCACAGCCACCAGCCTATAGGGTTATCGGGCGTGCTTCTCGTGTCTTCATAAGTTGAGTGGGTCTTCCTGTCGTCTGCGTGAATCGGGGGCTGCTCGTGTCTTCATATGTTGAGAGGTTGATGTCTAGTTGCGTTCATCGGCCTGTCATCTGCTGTCGTCGAGTGCGCTTCGTCGTTGGTACATCTGGGATGCGTTGTTCAGAAATACAAGCTTGGTTTGCTTACCTCATATTTCCGGCCATCTTGCTGCCAGCGTCCTTTCTTCTTGGTATATCTGCGTCAGTCGTACGGGTACTGGTGTCGACGGGAGTAGGTTTCAGAGCTGATTGATTTGGCAATGAATTTTCGTGCCATTATATACAGCTACTAGTCGTGGCGTACCTGGGACATTTATCATAGCTAATCGCGAACGTCATCTTCTGATTCGTCTATGGGTCGTTCCTTCTTGTCCGCACGCCGCATTAGTTTCCAATGGTTTTCTTTCGGAGACATCTACTCGCGCTAATCCGTAAATTGATCAAGTAGCTACGTCTCCTCCTTCGCCATCACGCCACATTAGGTCTCCGCTTTAGGTTTTGTCTGCTTCCATATATTGAAGGTACTGTCCGTATAGGTTCCGTCCATCGCTGCGTTTGTACCACGTATTGGCACATACGTGCATATATCCACACATTTAGACCATACAACTCGAGCGTGTGTATTTCCTATGTAAAATCAATGTATAATTGAACGCTGAAAATTCGGTCTATTCGCCTATAAATTCAGTCGGAAATGATCAGGACGGTGACAGAGTATAATGAAACCATCTCCAAGATTCCCGCAGCAGAATAACAATCTAAATGAACAGTCAAAAATAGTGAAACATGTTCCGATTGCGATTTTCATGTTCTAGATCGATTCTATCGTCCCTTCTAAAGACCCGGTTCTATTCGATCGACGCTTGTTTTCTCAGGCTGCTCGGCTTCATTTTGCGAGTTATGACACACAATTACAGCACAGCACGGGTAACACAAATGACCACCAATGTTTATTGAATAGCGCTATGAGATTATGGTCCTTTTGCAGTCATATGTACTAGTTTTTAATTCATATCGTTATATTTACATATGTTCATAAACCTATGAACGTAACGTGACGTCACTTTCAATGTCGTTCATAGGTTTATGAACACATTGATCCCGGAAATCACCGGGGATTGTCGAACATGAACGACTGCTTGAGTATTCAGCACGTCCGGATTTGGCAAGAAATTTGTTTTGGTCTATAATCAGTGTTTTTACCCTTCACCAAAAACTCATCTCTGATTACACATCAATCAGGTCACAGAACCCACATCTCGACAACTGTTGCCATGAGAAGTTCAACGTGCGGATATCTCTCACCTCACAGCTCGAACAATGGTGTTTGCTTATTTGCATAATTATCGTTTTTAATATGCAATTGAAATGTGCATATATAGTGTTGCGAGCGACGTAAATTGGTATTGTGGTGTAAGGTTCCTATTGGGACAGTTCCTATTGATACTTTACTGTGAAATTGCGTTTTTCCTCTCTCCGTCAACGGATTCTCACAATGTTTGGTTTTCTAAAAACGAGGATTCGAACTGTCCTAACTGAACTCCATGCGTTCATTTAAAGTTGAATAAATAGTGGGAAAAACAGACAATCCTAGTTCATAATGAATATAAGTATATAAATATAAATAATAAACGGCGGATTCAACGTGGTCATGGGTTTTGACCTCGATAAAATTTCAGCAAACTCCGCATGAACCCCTTCGGGATTCATGCAGTTTGATGAATTTTTATCGCGGTCAAATCCAATGACCACATTGAAACCGCCGTTCATTTCTCATATAAAGGTTGCCTCTTAATCTTTTGAACTTTTTCTTCAGAATGTATCCTGGAATCGATGTTCTTACTTGATTTATTCGTCGATCTGGTGAGGCAGCGTCCCCCAATGATGTGATGGAGGTCGGCGATGAACTTAATTCGGTAAACACCTTCACCACACTTTCTGCAACAAGCACGCCCACCAAAGTTGTCGCTCAAATAGTTCACCAAAGTACAGAATGTGAATACAGTTCGAAATTTTCGTAGACACACGAGGAGGCATGAGAAACCGAAGGTCAAGGTCCACACGTATAAGACAAATCCTGATAGTTCAAACGAGCATCTCTGCCACATATTTTCCAAGATATACTACACCACCAATGGCCTGCGATTGCATGTTGCAAACACACACGATGATCCTGATCGTTACAAGTATTCTGTTTGTGGTGTAGCAAAATTCAACAAATCTGAACTGAGAGATCATTTGAATGTTCATGCCGAAAATATCCCTTTCGAATGTACCCTTTGTAAGGGTCAAGTTTCGTCGAAGAAAGCTTTAAATAAACATCAAGAGTTTCCAGGGGCCGCGTCTTAATTGCGACAAGTGCGCGAACTCTTATAGTTCAGCAAGGAATCTTCAAGTTCGGGATCACATGACGTCTTTCCACCAGTGACTCACATACAATTGTGACTGTGGCCAACAATTTCGACGAAGACAGCTTGAATCGACACATTAAAGTGGCAGGGCATAATGCTGACCGCTAGAGACATTTGTCTTGAGTTATACCCATACTATATATAGGGTCATATATAGAATTTCATTAATTTGTTTAAAGGCTGTTCAAAGACTCCCACTTGATGCTGATATGTTTCTAGAATGTTTCAATAAAGTATGTTTTTTGTTTCAGTAAACAGAACTATTGCGACCAATAATTAGTGTGTTGATTGAGTTAGTGGTCAGCTCAATTTCCACTGACTGCAACCAAAGAGGTGGTAACTACCGTATTTGTAGTTGGACAAGACATACTTGTCTTAGAAGAACGTTTCTTCGTTTTTGCCGACTCCACAGGGGATGTCATTGGTTTGACATTGCTGTGCGACTAATTTGAACCGTCCACATGCGAAGAATTCTTATCGGTTTCCGCCACGTTGGATGTAAGCCGATAGCCTCGAAGCCAAGACGAAAAACTATTTGCAAATATGGAAAATAGGAGAAGCGAGCAAAATAGCCAAATAACTATAGTCAAATCGGGGGGGGGGCGGAAAAATTGTTCAGGCACGTATGGCGTTTTCTCCCTTTCGATAATTTTTTGTACCCACCCACCCCCACCGCCAAATTTGTTTCCGTTTTCGGCAGTTTTTTCCAACCATTTTTTGACACCCACCCCCCTTTTAACACTAAAACAGAGATTTGCGGGGGAAAATTCACTGTAAACAGCTGTATATGAATTTCGGTGCATACTATTTATCATGGATGTTAACATGGACATGTAAATAGGAATGAGTCATTTTGAGGTCATTCGGCCAAAAAAACATGGCTGCCAGCGGCCATCTTGGATTTCAAAATTTGCAACAAAATACAACACGATAACTGCCTGCAGTCAGTTTACAGTTAGAATTACATTATTTCTCTCATCCAAAGTGGTTTTGAAGCCCAACTCATTGCCAAAACACTAAAAAACAAGCATGAATTTATTTTTTAGTTGCGGAAAAAACTGCTTGTTGGTGGCTTTGACCACCCACCCACCCCGGCATACGTGCCGGAATTTATTTTTCACCCCCCCCCCCCTGGTCAGATAAGTTATTTTTATTTATATATTTCTACGGTAGACATGTAACCACAAGAAAAATATATATTATCAAACTTCTTGCAATAATAGCATCTGATTATCTGGAAATAGAGAGATATAAGTGTGTGACTATAGCAGCTATCTGCAAATGATGATCTTATGATTGAAATTTAATGTATAAATGTTTGACGCAAATAGTCAATAAACATATATAAGCTTCGGCGGAGTCCAAAATAAGTTTTGAAGCTCAATTTACTGTTGCATTACTGTCTTAAAATCAGAGTAATTTCGTGTCGATTGAGCCGGCAATCGAACAGGAACTTATAAAATTGCGGTGAGAAAGAGTCGGAACAAAAAATTATAGAGTCGGAACCCACGTGCTACTTTACAGTTACGCATTTTACTGATTGTTTTTTACTTTTTCAAATAGTTTGATGTGTTAAGATTGAACTTATTTGATCTAATATTATATAAATCGTATTGAAACAGATCCTCTCTTGTTTCATACTATTTCGAAGGTTAAGATGAATTTTTGCAAAATTTTCAACACAATACGTAAAATTAACAATAATATGTGATACTAGCAGGGTTACCCAGCGTTACACAGGTTAAAGTGATGTGAAACCATATGAATACAATGGACATTTGGTGGGAATAGAGGATACCCTTGCTCAAAGCGTTACACGTATTGTCATAAATTGTATATCCAAATAGCATCACAAAACATTATTCTTACACACGGAATATAAGTAGTTGCTCACCTTGTCAGATTGGAGCGATTGTCATTTTGTTTATCGCGATTAATCCGTCCCACCAAAAAAGAATTATCTATTTATTTACAACTGCGTACACTTCAGACGTTATAACATGAAACATGAACATCATAAACACATTAGTTCGCAAAAACAAAAGACGACAATTGGGTTATACTGGCATAGAGATGTATCAATCAATTCAGTGTGTTTGACTAAGATTTTGAGGACACCTGGTTATCATATCTCCATGAAGACACATGTTTTAAAGAAATTTCAAGGTGATCCAGGGGGGGGGGGGGGGTCCGGCACGTATGCCGGGGTGGGTGGGTGTTCAAAGCCACCAACAAGCAGTTTAGTGTTTTGGCAATTAGTTGGGCTTCAAAACCACTTTGGATGAGAGAAATAATGTAATTCTAACTGACTGCAGGCAGTTATCGTGTTGTATTTTGTTGCAAATTTTGAAATCCAAGATGGCCGCTGGCAGCCATGTTTTTTTGGCCGAATGACCTCAAAATGACTCATTCCTATTTACATGTCCATGTTAACATCCATGATAAATAGTATGCACAGAAATTCATATACAGCTGTTTACAGTGAATTTCCCCCCGCAAATCTCTGTTTTAGTGTTAAAAGGGGGGGGGGGTGGGTGTCAAAAAATGGTTTGAAACAACTGCCGAAAACGGAAAAAAATTTGGCGGTGGGGGTGGGTGGGTACAAAAAATGATCGAAAGGGAAAAAATGCCATACGTGCCTGAAATGTTTTTTTCCGACCCCCCCCCCTGGGTGCTCCTCTGTTCATGGTGCTATATGCTGGCTAATTAATCTCAGTTTAAAAGACATGTTGCTATGCACGTATATCAGCTACATGTGCCCGACACAGAGCGAGATTTTGAGTTTATGTTAGGCGATGAGTCTGTTCTAAAACATGAAAGAAATCCTCTCTATTGGGCAGATGTAACCTTGTCAGATGTCAGTATTGGAGGATCCTGAAAAGCCATGTGCCACTGACTGCGTTTCCTTTTATCTCAGAAGAAATTGTATTTGACTGCACACTGTGACCACTATGTTGAACAGACTTCTATGCATTTCCATATCTCTTGACACATTTTTACTTTTTTTGTGGAAACTATATTGAATGGAGTAGACTCAATTGTGTTATAATATTAAAGGCACGGGCGGCGTTCGTTGCAG
Source organism: Siphonodentalium dalli (assembly GCA_032622095.1). Lineage (NCBI taxonomy): Eukaryota > Metazoa > Mollusca > Scaphopoda > Gadilida > Siphonodentaliidae > Siphonodentalium > Siphonodentalium dalli. The sequence goes on along the minus strand of CP136061.1, from coordinate 126,279,822 downwards.
AAATATTTATATTTTTTTTAATCGCCATCAACAGAAGGAACACCAACATATATACAGTTCCGCTCATATGCCAAACATAATCAGCGCGTAAATAGTACATTGTCGTCAAGACGTACGATTCTGTACGTAAACAAGAGACTGCTCGTGTTACAGAAGTTGTGCTTCTGTTTACATAAAACAGCGCAATTATATTGGTTAATCACACAAAGATACTATAAACGCTCTTTACTATTTCCATATCAGGAAAACAGTAACAAATAACGCTCTTTATGTTTACCATATCCGGATCTAAACAAAAGCCAGGAAACGTAACGTATTTTGCTTCTGTTTATATAACAAAGGGGGGAAAAATGACAACAACATACTGTATGCCATATTTCTGATTGGTATAAGAACAAAGTCTGTCTATATCTTAATATTCTTTCTGTTTATGGCGGTTTTTGACGAAGGTGAATATTTTAACAGCATACCCACCGCCAACGACGCCCGTAACTTTAGCACCAAACGGCACCAATTTGGCGTATTTAAACCACACAATTAGATTTCTCGCGAAGAATATGTATCAGTCTGGTTGAAATCGGCGCTAAACATATTGTTTATCAATTGTTGTCTCTCTCCCACCCGATGTGGACCCCTGACTCGAATGGTACTACTTTTGTCATCTTTAAACCACACAATTAGACTCCTGATATCATGGAGATGATTATTTATAAATTTGTCGCTAATCGGCAACTAAATTTTTTTTTTTTACCAAACTTAGTGCCCATCCAACCCACCACACCATCTCTAACACAGACATCACCAATATGGCGTCTTTAAATCATACGATTTGATTCCTCGTATCATGGATAAGAATGAGTATGAATTTGGTGGAAATTTCAGTGCACCACTGACTCGAATGACACAACTTTTAACAGCTTTAAGCCACACCATTAGACTCCTCAACCATGTGGATGATTTTGTAGAAGTTTGGTGGCAATCGGCGACTAAACCAATTCTTACCAAATTTAGTGTCCACCCCACAATCTCTCATCCAAACGACACAAATTTGGCATCTTTAAATCACACATTTAGAGTCTTTGTATCATGGAGAAGAATGTGTATCAATTTGGAGGAAATCGGCGCTAAAATTATTTTTATCAATGTTGGTGCCCCTCTCCCTTTCAGTGCACTCCTAACTCGAACGGCGCCACTTTGACATATTTAAACCATACCATTAGAGTCCTCATATCATGGGGATGATTATATATAAGTTCGATGGCAATCGGCGACAACAAAAATCTGCCCCTCCCCTTTTCTGCCCCTGACAACAACGGCGTCACTTTAGAAAATTCTAACCCGCACCATTAACTTCCTCGTAAAAAGTTAGACCCATTTGGTGCCATCTAGATGGTCCCCTGTGAATTTATATAGAACAAAGACAAACAGACAGACATTCGCAAATATAGATATAGATGGAGAGTGTTTCCATTCTGGAACATTGAAATGAATGTGTGGAGAACTATTTAAAAACTATATACTTACCACGTTCCTGAATGTTGTCTTTATTTTTCACATTTTTGTCATTCAAAATGGTTGAAAATCAGTATATGTAACTAACAATAGGATCGGAACGGAAATGGCGATAGAATCGATTTTGGTGAAACAGTTTCCCCCAGTGGACAAGAGATATATGAGATACGTCAAATTGTGTCGATTGTTGTACACGAATGGTGTTGGTCTTGCTGTTGTTTGTCTGAGTGCTGGCACCAGCACACCTTTTTTGTAAAAACGACAGCAGAGTATGTGACTGGTTGAATTGATGGTCGGGCACCATTTTCTTTGAATCGAAATATGATAGATGCTTCTAAGCCCTGTACCGTTAAACTGTTAATTCATAGTTCCATATGGCACATGAACCTTGACAGTTTCAACACTTTTTTTGTTTAGTCCAATCGTTATGATCATGACCAGAAACAACAGTGTGCGCATATGTTTTCTTGACTTCTACAATGTTCATGACCATACCCCTGACATTTAAAACAATGTAAGGGATTTGGATTTTGGACAAAAATCTGTCTTCATATATCCAACCTTCAATGCCGGCGGATGATCGCACCGATGGAAAGTCAAAATATAACAATGCAAATGAACCTTTTGTCCATCAACTGTCTTAGAAAATGCCAACACCAGTAACTCCCTCTGTTGCCAACTCTGAAGAGTCGGGAGATATCGCGGGTTCTCAAAACTGCCCTGCTACCTTTCAATGTTTTGTGAGGATCAACCGTGACTGGTGTTTGTGCAAACCAAGCATCAGATTGAACTTTCTTTGAACATTCACAGTCACTGGCCCGGTCCTGATCGGTTTGACAGATTTCAATTGGTTTAAACATATTTATTACCAATAAGTATATAACAATACAGATTGGCATTGGGATTGGAGGACAAGTGCGATCCACTTATACATAACCCCCTCTCCCAATTGCCGTTATAACACTGATAGGTATAACATATTTACAAGTGTATACATACAGTATATCATTGTATATTATTTGAAAAATAGTTTGTATAGTCTCACCACCCCATTTCAATTGTCCGGCGATACTTTGGAATGTCTTATCAACGACAAATACAAGGCTTTTTAAAGTCGAGTCGAGCTAAGAAACATGTACTGAGGGAATATCCCAGCATCATTGGAACTAAGTGAGTCACCATTCTTACGAACATGTCGTGTTTTTGTTTTGAGTTGCCACGTAAAAAGAAAAAAATCGGCAAATACAGCCGCCGCCCGTTTTGCCACTGCATGTAGCAGCCTCTCGGTACTTTCCCACATTGAGAGAGGTGTGAATACAGGATTCACCATTCACAAATCATCATGAGGAACACCAAAGAGAGAGCAGAGAACAGAAAGATCATACGTGAAAAACAGTACTTAAAATATCAGACGAAAAATACTGCAGGTAGCAAACATTTAATCTGAAATTCTATGGAGAGCCGTGAGTCCGTGACTAGACGACGTTTGGAAGAGGTGTAGGACCTAAGTGGACCATGAGCTAAGTCGTACCCACAGGTCGATGCCTCACTTGGACGGCCGCCCTAGTACCACCAGGACTGCTACACCACACCTCACGGGATGCGCTTCACAGAAAACGGGGTGCCACATTAGGGCGTTCTTACCCCTCGCAGTGGGGCGTTATGCGTATTATACCCCGGGCCCACACGGGGGCACGATTAGTAGACGATACCATGGCAACGTTATTGGAGTTCATGGAATGTCACAGTAATGTTCAAATAGTGTGGTTAATCCGATATATTTGTCATCCAAAGGAAACAAAACTTGAACAGAAATGAAAATCTGCGACATTTGTTCAGAAACTCGATGGAAGTTCACAAACGCAACGAGACGTCTAACTGGTAGTACATGCAATACAATGTATTTTAACACATCCGCCATAAAAGGTCGTTAATCTCAACTATTCAAAGAACAATATTTTTTTCCTGTTGCTATAAAGGTTGATATAGAACATCGGCAAATGTTCTCAGCAGAATGGCGGCGATGGGCCGATGCTCTATATCGTTTGATTTCGCGCGTCGGGTTGTTGGTAAATTGACTCATAGAATAGCGTTATCCCTCCTGTATTGAATTCTTGGCATCCGTCTGGTATAACACAGCGCTATTAATCATAAAGTGTCATTATGTCAGAAGAAACGAATTGACAAAACTTATTGCATGTTGATACTGTTCCCTTCATGAACATATAATAAGACACATTCAAACATGGACTAATAAAAATTGAGATTCACATTTGGCACATATGAATGTTTCAATTTAAAGGAAGTTACTTTGTGAATGGGCAAAACCCATTATCATTTCATCGTGGATACTCACGAGCAAACCACAGATAATTAAAATCCGACTTATGACGACTGAGATAGAGAGCTTCAATGTTGATACGGACGGATGATATTATTAGACTAGTGTGTAGGCATGTAATCTGAAGCACATAAGCGTGCAAATACAGGTGGAATAAATAGACCATAGCTAATATTTAAATTCAATTGAACAAGGCTTCATATCGAAACAGGTAATGTCGTTTTTAAAGCCAAATTGCGGTTTGCGCTCCAAAATACACCTAATTATTCGCTTTTGAATTCGTCCCGATATCGAAATAGGTCGACAAACACTAGAACTACATTTCAATGAGTATTATATGTCCCAACTTTGAACAGGATGTTTGGGGTCCCAAACAAACAACTGTCATTTGCACGCCCTGGAACGGAAACGAGCGTACCGTGTATGGTAGAAATAAAGAGCGTTTATATCTCGTATTGTTCAACATATCTTGTACATCCCTTCCAAATTACGTAGACAGAATTTGGAAGCTCGAATGAGTCATGTCCGTTTAATATCTGATTTGGCATTCTCAAGATAATTATATTTTATCTGCCGTGAGATCCCGTGAGCGTTTATCAATGCATCAAGTTGACGGTCGGGGTGACAGAATGTCGACTCTCACCCAACCAGCAGCTCATCCCAACACAGATTTGTGTCTTTGAAACACGAACTTTTCTCTTCGAGCATCGTGCTAAACTTTTCCAACTCAAACATCAACCTCTGTTTCTGAAAGTCAAAATGTATGAGCGATTTTACCGATTGTTTTAGAGCAACGGGCTTAACCCTTTCATGACGGGAGCAGCGCTGGTACAACATTAAATACCATGTGCCAGTACATAATCTTATATATGTTAGGCTCTCATATGGGGCCTGCTATGTATAAGGGTATGCACTGGCTTACAAGGTCAAGATAAATATATTTAGGCCAATGTATTATCGTATAGATGCGAGGCTTCCTATATGGGAGACTCGCATATATAAGAGAATGCTTTGGCACAGGGTTTTCGCAAAATTTCAGGAAGCTCCAGTCATGGAAGGGTTAACTTGTCTAGATAGTTTTGGAGCAACTGTCTGACGTGAGTATCTGTGTCCTGGAACTGAACCAAGTTAATTTCAATTGCGTTGCTAGTGATACACTACAATTCTTCTGACTCCCCATCTGAGTATTAAACATATCCACGTGAAATATGTTCATATTGGACCTAACTTTTCACAGATGTTCATATTGGGTTTGATATTGAAATACGCCCCCAGTGGACTTATACCCATTATGGTGCGGTCCGTTTTATGTTGCGGACAAAAGCGAAAACACAATATAAAGAACGAATATTTTCAAATGCCGATATGGGCTTATTTGTGTATTCGAAATAAGTTAAATCAGCGCGTAAATAGTATATTGTCGTCAAGACGTCCGATGGTATACGTAAACAAGAGCCTGCTCGTGTTTCAGAAGTTTTGCTTCTGTTCACATGACAGCTCAATTATATTGGTTAATAACACACACATGATATAAACTCTCTATATTATTTCCATATCAGGAGAAGTTTTGCTTCTGTTCACATAACAGCTCAATTCTATTGGTTAATAACACACAAATGATACCAAAGCTCTTTATGTTTACCATATCCGGATGTAAATAAAAGCCAGGTTCTGTAACGTTTTTTGCTTTTGTTTACATAACAAAGGAAAAATATTTGACAATAACATCCTGTTTATGCCATATTTCTGATTGGTATAAGAACAAGGTCTGTCTATATTTTGCTATTCTTTCTGTTTATGGCAGTTTTTGACAGAGGTGAATATTTTAACAACATACCCACCGCCAACGCCGCCCGTTTAATAGTCCAAAAATGGGACATGAACGATCCATTTCTGAATGTGCACCGAAGTGTGTGTAAACGCAATAAGGCATGGATTTGCCACAGCCTCAGGTAACTTTAGTAATCAATACAACACCAGTTTCAATAGCACGAAGCCTGAACAAATTAGGCGCTTACATGTTGTTTCACAGAAGGATGTGATGGCTACTTCCGAAGTGCTATGGGAAGTCGATAATTTACAAAAATCTACCAACTTATATGAAGATTGTTGAAAACTTGACAGCATGTGTAATTATTAAGGCATAATAAATACACTCACCATGCAAGTATGTACTAAGTTGGGAGATTTTCTGCATATTTCTCGAAAAAAAGTTTAGTCAATCACTCATACGAATAAATTCTTTATCGACAATCCGGAGGACACCTTGTTTTTATGCAGATCACATGGGAACTTTGTTAAATAAGTCAGAGATGTTTTGTTATTATTGAAGAGGCACACCGTAATGTTGACCGGGAACATGATATACGATCAGAGTATAGATAATTATCACACCTATACCTCATCCTTACAACACAAGATGTATTGCTTGCTTTAAAGACACGGTTGGCGGTGGGTATTCTGTGAAAATATATCCACCCGTCAAAAACGGCCACAAACAGAAAGAACATCAAAATGTAGATAGACTTTGTCCGTATACAAATAAGAAAAATCGCATAAACAGTATGTTATGGTCATATATTTGACCATTGTTATGTAAACAAAAGCATAAAAAGTTACTTTTCTGGTGTTTGTTTATATTATGATGGTAAACATAAAGAGCGTTCTTTGTTGGTGAATACCTGATATGGAACTAATAAAGAGCGTTTATGACATTTGTGTGTGATTAGCCAGTAGCGATGGTCATGGTATATATGAACGGAACTGTATGCGTTTTAATGTTTTTCTGTTTACGGTGTTTGGAACAAATATGAATATTTTAGACAATTAAGGCCGCACGTGCCTTTAACTACCACAGCTAGCAAGCAAACAAAATATGCGATCAAAATATCACTTGGAATGATAAAGTGTGTGCATATTTCGTCAACATTCGTTTTAATAGCAATGTGACATTCCATTTTTTACCAAGACTCCCATCTGCTGGTGGAACACACATTTATTATAAGTTTAATTAACTATTCAATCCGATTTTATTGGAACTGTACTCTGGGCCTGTGGCTAGGACTTCGGGTTGACAATTATCCATGTCAAGTGTTGTGGCCATGGAGTAAATTTGGCCAACACATTATTGGGCATACCTTCTGGTGCCACCCATTGAACACGAGATGTACCAGAGTTACTTAGATTCATGCTGAAAACCCAAGATATGATTCACATTTTGTTTTAAAAAATACAAGGGACATTGCCAACTTTATGGCCAACTTTGATCTAGTTTTATCGTTTTATTGTTCCCTGGCAACACTTCTAACAACCAAAACACTTCAATGAAACTCGTTTTGAAGACAGGTTTTCATTATTATTCCAGGAACAATATATGGAAATAATAAATACATAGCACACACCGCAGTTGAAAAATGTAATGTGTTGAATATAGTGGCATTCTTGCTAGTTTGTGGACAAGTGTTCTATTGAGAAGCTCATGTCGACTGGTCTCTGATGAAAACATTTCATGTCATTGAATCCAGGGATGTGGCTAGAGGGGGGGGGGTGTGGGGTGTCTCACCCCCCAGCAGAGAGCTATATTTTCAATAGTTGGAAATTTCATACCTGCCACAACGAAATTTCACACCAACAATAGGTTGAAAATGTTCTTGTAGTTTGATTATAAAACAATTTATTGGGGGAATTTATTGTTTTTCGACCAATATTTGCATATGTTCCTATTTTTGGTCAAATTTTTTGACAGAAATGGACATCAGTTGGAAATTTTCCAACCTTAGGGGGGGGGGGGGTGACAGGTTGGAAATTTCCAACACTTGGAAAGCTTGTGTCCTGGTCCCTCCCCCGTGGCCAGTCAAAAACTTCTAGTTAATTTAAGAAAACAATATTGTCATACAATTGGTCAACATTGTCATTGGAATTGTCATCAGTTGGAAATTTTCCAACCTACGTGGGGGTATAGGGTTTGAAATTTCCAACAGTAGGAAGGCTTGAGGCTAGTCTAGATGTTAGGATTTTGCGATTTTCTTGTTCAGATTTCAAAATTTTCGCACACCGGGCCGAACCATGGTCGGCCATGTGTGTCATTGCCCCATCCACATGGCCAATACAAAACTGCTAATTAGTTTAGCAAAACAATATTTTACTACATTTGGTCAAACTTGTAGACATAAATGGTCATCAGTTGAAGAATTTTCCAACATGAGGGGGAGCATGAGGTTTGAAATTTCCAACACTAGGAAAGCTTCAGTTGAGGCCAGTCTAGATGCTAGGATTTGCGATTTCCTTGTATATAGTTTTAAAAATTTTCTCACACCGGGCCAAACAACCATGGTCGGCCCGGTGTTTCCTGGTCTGTTGTCGGCAGCTGTGTGCATTTGTCTGGAATTAGATCACTAGTTGTTTTTTGGGGGGCAATTTTCAGGTTAAAATATCTTAATGTTCTCATACTGGGAAAATAGAAGCATGGCTTATGAATATATAGGAAATTAGGCCTGAGCATGAGGTACAAGGGGGGGGGGGGGTGCAAATGGAATTATGCAAAAAGTTGTGTTGGTGTGATACCGACTCAAGGGGGGGGGGGGTGCAAATGGAATTATGCAAAACGTTGTGTTGGTGTGATTCAGACTCAAGGGGGGGGGTGCAGTTGGAAATTCCCAAGGTGGACACCCCCCCCCCCAGCGGAGACCCTCTAGCCACATCCCTGATTGAATCAGTACCCAACGACTATGAAAGAGAAGCGATACATCATCTTTGAAGATACGGGCGATGTTGGCGGTGGGTATGCTGTTAAAATATTCAGCTCTGTCAAAAACCGCCATAAACAGAAAGAATAGTAAAATATGGACAGACTTTGTTATACCAATCAGAAATATGGCATAAACAGTATGTTATTGTCAAATGTTCCTTTGTTATGTAGAACCTGGCTTTTGTTTAGATCCGGATATGGTAAACATAAAGAGCGTTATCTGTTACTGTTTTCCTGATATGGAAATAATAAAGAGCGTTTATATCATTTGTGTGTGATTAACCAATAGAATTGCGCTGTGTTATGTAAACAGAAGCAAAACTTCTGTAACACCATCGCACGTCTTGGCGACAATATACTATTTACGCGCTGATTATGTTTGGCATATGAGCAAAACTATATATAATTTAATATTCCTTCCGTTGATGGCGATTTGAACACATATGAATATTTCTGCAACGAACGCCGCCCGTACCTTTAATATTGTTTAATATACTAAAGTGTAAAGATGCTCCAAGCGATGACACCATAAAACTACTGGTATGTTTTCTATATCAGCAGATAATTAGATCGTACCCACGGGCTCATTAATATAATATTCGTATGGTCGGATATCGACTTTCAAAAGAGTGAGTTTAAGTTCTGAATCCTTTATCATGCTAGCAAACGTTCCAACGGTCGTCTCTGATGATGTACTTTCGTTCCCCGGTCGATGATAGACACCTTACACCAGTTCTCTTATTCATCAACAACATTATGTGACCATTGTGAACTACCGGGTAAGTGCCATACAGAGAAACAAAGCTACAGTAATCGATTCAAGTGCAAATGAGCACTTGCTGTCTGATCTGGAGTCTCTTTGGAGTGTTATCGGTCTGTATGTAAATGCAATCCCGTCTGAAGTGCAGTGCGAAATCGACATTGCTTTGAACAAATTGATACTGAACAGCATCATACACAGATCACTGCAAACGTGATTATCACTCGAGCGCCCTATATCAATCCAAATGCTTATAGAAAGTAGTGGCCTGTCCTTATTCATATGATGGTTAATTGCAATGACACATGTGTTGTGGGCAATCGCATATATACGTGACGCCCACATGGAGTAGAGCAGGCTATTTATCAGACAATATGTGATTTTCTTTGAACCTATCAGCGTTATAGCGCCAGTTATTATTAATATTAACTATTCCAATACCACAATGAACATTCATGAACACATAACCACTTGCGCTCGAATTTTTCTGTGCAATTGCCCAAAATGTTTGTTTGTTGTAATGGTCTTGTATTGCTATGTCAAACTGCTAATCCAGTAGCGGTGTTGTAAATACGTTAATTTTCGATCACTAAGCCCAGAAATTTCTAAAATGTTTGGATAGTTTTGTTCATATGCCAAACATAATGAGCGCGTAAATAGTATATTGTCGTCAAGACGTACGATGGTGTATGTAAGCAAGAACATGCTCGTGTTACAGAAGTGTTGCTTCTGTTTATATAACACAGCGCAATTATATTGGTTAATCACACACAAATGATATAAACGCTCTTTATTATTTCCATATCCGGATCTAAACAAAAGCCAGGTTCTGTAACGTTTTTTGCTTTTGTTTACATAACAGAGGAAAAACATTTGACATTAACATACTGCTTATACCATATTTCTTATTGGTATAAGAACAAGGTCTGCCAGCTTTAATGAATTGTGGCTTCAATCTGATGACATTTGCGAGCTTGATGAGAATGACCTACTTTCGTTTAAATTTTAATATGACACCAGTACGTCTCTGTTTTCCATACACTCTGTCTTGTTCTAAACCGTTTTTATTTTAGGTACTTGCTGTGTCTTTGTATACATATGCCTAATTTGTCTTTTTAGTTTCTATATTCAGGCAGTTTCTGTGCGCCACGTCCACACATGTCTTTTATATTTTACAAATTTGTATTGCTAACCTAATCTCTTCCAATTTCAATTAAAAAATAATAAACATTAAAAAAAAAAAATATTCAAAAATATTCAAAAATTTGAGAAAAGATGGACCGTCTTTTGGCCCTTTTCGGTCCCACGGACAGTGATGATAGGTCCTTGTATCGCCCGTAACACCCGTCTTATGTATCGTTGGGCGATCACCGTTAGGACCCTCCTGGTCTTGAGTACTCGTTCGGCCCGCTGACCAGGACTGAGTCCGCCCTCTATACAAAAAAAAAAAAACAAATACAAAAAAAAAATCTGTTTATGTTTCACTATTCTTTCTGTTTATGGCGGTTTTTGACGGAGCTGAATATATTAACAGCATACCCACCGCCAACATCGCCCGTATCTTTAATCATCTTGCATTCTCCGAGAATTTCTAATTATCATACTTTATTGCTGGTTAATGTTAAGTATTTACTTATCTAAATATTAATCTAAGCCGTCTTTAACTGCACCCCTTATTTCACTCTCAATATAGTACGTTTTGTCAGTATTAATTTAGTCATGTGACACTTTAATGCCAACTATTTGCATTATGTAAGACGACATCAATATTTTCTGCAGGTTGTAAATTGTTCTATGTATATACTTATATTTATACACAACTCACCTTACACAAACCATTTCATATATATATACTTAGCCTATTTTAGAATTTTCCCACAAATTACAAAACGAAAATCATTGAAGTTTTTCGGACCTTTGAGACAACGGGAGGCTAATTTGATAACTTTGGTCCATTGTAATTTTTAATTTCTTCACATAAATTCACATATTTCTCAGCTATCAATTATTTGTTCAAATTATTACAAGTGCCATCTTTTATACCATTGATATGGGATGATATATATCAGCTTTTTTTCCTAATAAATATATTAAACTTTAATCTATTTTCATTATTATTAATCGCAATTTGAACTGTAGGATAAGCTAAACAAATAATTACTGGTGTCAGAAACTCTATAATTAAATGTAAGCGGTATATAACCCGGTTGCTTCTGACTGCATATGCGTGACTCTGTGTATCGGGTAGGAAGTTGTCGCATGCAGACGCCAGAAGATGTCCATTTTTGGGACCTTATGACTTAGTTCTTACTTCAGACGTTCGATTCTCTGAGAGGTGGAAACTATGTGTACTTGCATATATCACGTGTGCGTTACAACACATGAATACGACAAAAGATATGACATTATTGGTCTTCTGTTATTTGAGCGTTTGCTGGTTCTGTCAACCACAAGGGCAACGTCTGACATTATAAATATAATTTATATATATAACTGTATTTTCAAATGAATGTCTATTTGAAATTTGGTACACATGATTATTGTGACATAATATTTAAGAACTGCCAACAACTCGTTGGAAATTATAACCCCATTCACGAAACTATGTAATATTTCGCTGTTTCGGAACTGCTGTAAGATAAGTTCACCTATCATGACAGGAATCTTAATTTTTCTTAAATGTTATTATTTTTATTCAACCACCCATAAATGTTTTTTTTTATTATATGCTTGCCTACAAAATAGCGGGAAATTACCGAAACGCGAATCCTTGTATGTATATCCTAGAAGCAACAGTGAAATCGCGTTTTGTTATTTCACTGTAGCTTGCCGAATGACGCCACCACTTGATAGCGGTTTGATACGTATGAGGTGATCGGTGTCAGAAATTTGTGTCAACCATGTGTTGATTTCCTTGTATTGTTTAATTTGTTGTGCTATTAAAAGTGAGAATGCTGCATAATGTAGCAACTTATGCATTAATAAAAATAACACCTACAATTTTTGTTTAAATACCTGAAACATTTCATTCGTGCCTGGAAAGAAATATTGAATTTTCACTCGCGGCTTGCAGCTGAAATTTCTTTCCAGACACTGTAGGTATTCTCTATATATTTGAGAATGATCATATCATGCCTGCTGATTAATACAACATTGAACTGAAATGAGTTTTAGGTCATAGGTTAATAACATAATCCCCAGCTGACCAGGTTTCTTTAATACTTTAATACTATTCTCGGTTGATTGTTCCTTGTTCGAGAGGACTAACATGCATACCAACACGTGTTTACATCGCGGTGAAATATTTGTGGCTAATGTACTGTTATATGGGAGTATGGTGTTGTATCATGAAATTACACATTTAACTCAATATTATGACAGAAATTACCAAATAATATAAGCTATTGTGGTGATTTGATTGTTACCGCACAATATATCCTCCGTCAGCAAAGGTTTACTACCCATAAAACACAACAAAGGTTTACCCATAAAACACTTGTTTTGACTTGTATCCGGTTACAGAGCGGGAATAAAGTGTCTTAAATGAGATTTTATTGTTTGTATACGTGCAGCATGTGGTCCCGAAAACGAGCACATTACCTACTTATAACATAACTTATTTTAGGTAGGTAATCTACTTAGAATTGCCTCATTTTGAGTCGATAATGTGCTGAAAATGGATCATTTTAGTCACATTATCTACTCACAATGAGGCGATTCTAAGCAGATTGTGTGCGCACAATGACACAAATAAGCCAACTCATGACTTTCCGGGTGTTCGCTCTTTGATGTGTTTCATTATGGCCCGTGCTATAAAACGAAATAACGGTTAAGTCCATTTTCTGCTTATTTCAGAATCAAATTGCTGATTTCAGAATCAAATAACTATTTCACATTATAGGTAGAGTATGTGCATATTTGCGCGAGGGTATGTTGGATACCTGACACCGTTTCTGGTGGTGCAAAATGTTTGCAATGGACAGAAATGTCCCGGCGCCAAACTGGCGACTAAGGAGATCTGGTTGTCATATCCTAGATTTAATTTAAATTATCCGCCACATTTCCGGGGTGGGGTGGGGATTCAATAGTGTGCATACGCTCGATGAGAAGCCTGAAGCATTGACACAAACACGCAGAAGTATGGAGTTGGATCCAATCTCCCTAATGTGATATCGATATTGAATAGGAATTAATTTTGATAATTGATGATGTTTGGAAGAGTTCCACACTATTACACTGGGGAGTGATTGATGACTATATGTGTTTGTATATATAGCAGATATGACACAGTAGCATGTTATATATACGTCTCCGAAACATGCCGGGCGTTGCTCTTTGATCTGTCTGGCACTATACAACACACAAGGCGCCTATTTTTAGAAACAAGTGTAATTTTTTTATCAGTGAATTTTTTTTTGGGATTGGGTGGGACTTTGAGTAGCAAGGCGCACTCGGCGTCATGGGCCGGGGTTAGAATCCCACCCAATCCCAAGAAAAATTTGCACTGTCTCAAAAATGATACTATATTCGTTTGTTTTAAAACTACATCCATGTAATGTACTTGACACACGACGTCATATTGCCAACTGCAAGTCTATATCAGTGATTATTTCAGTGTTATAGCTGTATTGATTTTCTTAAAGGCACGGACGGCGTTCGTTGCAGAAATATTCATATTTGTTCAAATCGCCATCAACAGAAGGAATGTTAAACAAGGGGTACGCATATAAGATGCTTTTGTCGAGTTTTTTGGCAGTCGAACCAAACTTCTGCCAATAAGGTGCACAACTCCGGAAAAAAAATTCGGACAAACCAGGTTTTTGAACTCGTCCGAGATATTGTTGCAAGAGACTCTCATATACCAAATATTGTTTAAATCGGTTAATATTTTATTGAGTTATCGCGTTAACGGTGATAACATTGTTAAAAATAGACAAACTAAGACCCATAACTCCGGAATTTTTTTTTCGGACAAACTAGGTTTTTGAACTCGTCCAAGATATTGTTGCAGGAGACTCATATACCAAATATTGTTGAAATCGGTTAATATTTCATCGAGTTATCGCGCAAACGGTGATAAAATTGCTAAAGATGCTAAAAATAGACAAACTAAGACACATAACTCCGGGGAAAAAATTCGGACAAACCTGGTTTTCGAACTCGTTCGAGATATTGTTGCAAGAGACTTACATACCAAATATGGTTTGAATCAATTAATATTTAATTGAGTTATCGGGCTAGCGGTGAAAAAAATGCTAAAAATAGACAAACTAAGGCCCATAACTCCGGGGAAACAAATCGGAAAAACCTGGTTTTCGAACTCGTCCGAGATATTGTTGTAAGAGACTCACAGGTGATAAAATTGCAAAAAAGTCATCAAAGATGGATAACTCTTGTCATTGGGAGCAACTCACATACCAAAATTTAGTTTGAATCCGTTCACAAATGTCAAAGTTATAAGGCATTATTTATGTCCACCCGCCGCCGCCCGCCCACCGTCCCTCGTCAAACCATCAGTCCAGTTTTTGAAAAAAACTCGACTAAAAATATATATTTTTGTTCATTTATGCCAAACATAATCAGCGCGTAAATATTATATTGTCGTCAAGACGTACGATGGTGTACGTAAACAAGAACCTGCTCGTGTTACAGAAGTTTTGCTTAACGCAGCGCAATTCTATTTGTTAATCACATACAAATGGTATAAACGCTCTTTATTATATATATATCAGGAAAACAGTAACAAATAACGCTCTTTATATTTACCATATCCGGATCTAAGCAAAAGCCAGGTTCTGTAACGTTTTTTGATTTTGTTTACATAAAAAAGGGAAAACATTTGACAATAACATACTGTTTATTCCACATTTCTGATTGGTATAAGAGCTAAGTCTGTCTATATTTTACTATTCTTTCTGTTTATGGCGGGATTTGACGGAGCTGAATATTTAATAGCATACCCACCGCCAAAGCCGCCCATTGTGATATAGATGACATGTACGATGTGCGTAGAAGATTAAATACTGCTTCAGTCTATCAATTAATTAAATATATTTTACAACGAGCCCTAATACAGAACTTTGAAAAGCACGCCCAATTATTCTGCTGACCGCTTTTAGTGATCAGGTCAACTATTTGTTACGTTCGTGTTACGTTCGGTGCTATTGGGTTTGAAACGGGTGACCCAATTGGCGGTTGACCAATCACCGAACAGGACTTAGTGGCCAAACGGGCTATGTAAATATATAGTGATATCTCCACTATCTCATAGTGGTGGCAGAACTTGTTTCAATTAGTGTGAGTTTGCAACATATCCCCGCGAAAATACGCACATAATCGACGTATAATGTGAATATATATGTACATAATGTGATTATTCTGAAATAAATAAGCAAATAATGGAGTCATATCAGTTATTTCGTTTTATGGCGCGGGCCACATTGAAAACACATGTTAAAGAGCGTAAACCTAAATGTCGTCAGTTGGCTTTTATGTGTCATTTACCGCACATATTCTGCTTAGAATTGTCCCATTATAAGTCGAAAAAATGTGACCAAAAACGGTCTTATTTTCAGTACGGTATCGACTCAAAATGAGGAGATACTAAGCAGATTATCTACCTAAAATAAAGTTCTATTATAAGCAGATAATATGCGGGTTTTCAGGAGAATAGGCTGCAGGTTGAGACAGGACATTGAAATTGCTAAAGAAATTCAAGATTGGTTATTGTGGGAATTAATGCCAATGAGTAGACACTAATGTACAGGAATGAGATGAACAACGAAATAACCTTGTTATATCAGTGTTAATTTTATATCAATTAGTCAAAATTAGCCAAGCCAATTTTCGTCTCCCTTGCCGACTCGATTAATTACGTCAAATTTAATTGCAATCGACGTTCTTCGTAACGAACATTCATAATGGGAGGCTTAATTCACATTTAATAGCTAATTACGCCAAAATATGGTTTGAATCAGTTAATATTTAATTGAGTTATCGGGCTAGCGGTGAAAAAAATGCTAAAAATAGACAAACTAAGGCCCATAACTCCGGGGAAAAAAATTCGGAAAAACCTGGTTTTCGAACTCGTCCGAGATATTGTTGCAAGAGACTCACAGGTGATAAAATTGCAAAAAAGTCATCAAAGATGGATAACTCTTGTCATTGGGAGCAACTCACATACCAAAATTTAGTTTGAATCCGTTCACAAATGTCAAAGTTATAAGGCATTCTTTATGTCCACCCGCCCGCCGCCGCCCGCCCACCGTCCCTCGTCAAACCATCAGTCGAGTTTTTGAAAAAAACTCGACTAAAAATATATATTTTTGTTCATTTATGCCAAACATAATCAGCGCGTAAATATTATATTGTCGTCAAGACGTACGATGGTGTACGTAAACAAGAACCTGCTCGTGTTACAGAAGTTTTGCTTAACGCAGCGCAATTCTATTTGTTAATCACATACAAATGGTATAAACGCTCTTTATTATATCTATATCAGGAAAACAGTAACAAATAACGCTCTTTATATTTACCATATCCGGATCTAAGCAAAAGCCAGGTTCTGTAACGTTTTTTGATTTTGTTTACATAAAAAAGGGAAAACATTTGACAATAACATACTGTTTATGCCACCTTTCTGATTGGTATAAGAGCTAAGTCTGTCTATATTTACTATTCTTTCTGTTTATGGCGGGATTTGACGGAGCTGAATATTTAATAGCATACCTACCGCCAACGCCGCCCATTGTGATATAGATGACATGTACGATGTGTGTAGAAGATTAAATACTGCTTCAGTCTATCAATTAATTAAATATATTTTACAACGAGCCCTAATACAGAACTTTGAAAAGCACGCCCAATTATTCTGCTGACCGCTTTTAGTGATCAGGTCAACTATTTGTTACGTTCGTGTTACGTTCGGTGCTATTGGGTTTGAAACGGGTGACCCAATTGGCGGTTGACCAATCACCGAACAGGACTTAGTGGCCAAACGGTCTATGTAAATATATAGTGATATCTCCACTATCTCATAGTGGTGGCAGAACTTGTTTCAATTAGTGTGAGCTTGCAACATATCCCCGCGAAAATACGCACATAATCGACGTATAATGTGAATATATATGTACATAATGTGATTATTCTGAAATAAATAAGCAAATAATGGAGTCATATCCGTTATTTCGTTTTATGGCGCGGGCCACATTGAAAACACATGTTAAAGAGCGTAAACCTAAATGTCGTCAGTTGGCTTTTATGTGTCATTGACCGCACATATTCTGCTTAGAATTGTCCCATTATAAGTCGATTATGTGACCAAAAACGGTCTTATTTTCAGTACGGTATCGACTCAAAATGAGGAAATACTAAGCAGATTATCTACCTAAAATAAGTTCTATTATAAGCAGATAATATGCGGGTTTTCAGGAGAATAGGCTGCAGGTTGAGACAGGACATTGAAATTGCTAAAGAAATTCAAGATTGGTTATTGTGGGAATTAATGCCAATGAGTAGACACTAATGTACAGGAATGAGATGAACAACGAAATAACCTTGTTATATCAGTGTAAATTTTATATCAATTAGTCAAAATTAGCCAAGCCAATTTTCGTCTCCCTTGCCGACTCGATTAATTACGTCAAATTTAATTGCAATCGACGTCCTTCGTAACGAACATTCATAACTTATGGGAGGCTTAATTCACATTTTATAGCTAATTACGCTAAAAACGTAATGCCATTACCAGATATATTATATAGAGATATATGACACTCAGCACTAAACCTGTAATTGCCTCCACAGATACTTGAGAAGGTCAGAGCGCTGGGTATCTTATGAATTTGCATTGGAAACACATACCTACATTATATAAAACGGTGATTAAGTTTCAATTAACATCCGGAATAAAACCATTTCACATTTATACAATTGAGAAAACATAGCACTTTGTTCTTATCAGTTCAGAAAGTAAAATGTGTCAGGCTCTGGTGAATAATGCTCATAGGCAAAGACTTATGACCGGAATTGGTGGACAATGTGTGTGAGATGTAAGAAAACATCTACTATTGTCACCCATATGTGCAACTGATAACTATTACTTCCGAAACACAGGAACAGGACCGCAACTTTCCCAAAATATTAGGGAGGTGTGTAATGTATCTTTGTCTGACATATCCGCCAAATTGTCCGACATAATAATTTTACATACTGAAGCCAAATATCAAAGACTGGAGGCCTAGTCAAATAAGCAGACACAAAAAGAATGTATACAAACTAGAATGTCAAACAATTAAACGAAGCTAGTTTTAATGTTAATAGGTAACATTGCTCCAAGTTACGAGGTGGTCTATTTTTGCAGAATGGTTACTTCTTCACTTCACTCCAACAAACTTTATATTTCACTCTGCCAATATGTTTGAATCCTCAGAAGTTTGTAAATATTTACTGCATATAAAATGAATAATTATACTAGCATGTGTGACTAATATGGTGAGACCTGTGGCTACAATGAGTTAAAAAAAACATGGTTTAAGAAAGGCATGGACGCAATTGCGTAATCCAGTTTTCAGTCAGTGGCTATAGGGTGAGGATGTTATGGTGTTGTGGTAGTGGTATGGATATTAATGAGTGGCATTGCAACATCTCCATCAAAAGTCACTGAAATACAAAACAGGATACCCTTACTTCATTGGACACTCAAATGGATTGTCATAAGTCAACGTATAACTTTAAAAGGATAATTCATAGAGGCATACATGTATGTAACTTCTGTGGTTGTCTGAAGCCTATAATTATGCCCACTTTTATTTCAATACGTCCAAAATTGTGGTGCAGATCAGGCAATTGCGAAATATGTAGCATGTGGATAAAAAGGGCGTTTCTTGTTATCTATTCATAATAAGGTAACCACAAAGAGGGCTTACCATTGCACCGATCTGCGTAAAAAAATGAAAAACAACTGGATAATTACTAACACATGTTATATTTACGTAGCTTCGGTAGTTAATTCGGGGTCTGCGACTAGGATTCTTTGTGCTCACATGACAGCCTTTTGTTATAAATAATTCAAACATTAAGTTTTTTAGTATTCGAATTGCTGAGTCAAATTTACTTCGGCAAGTAAGGGGCAAACTCACATTTTGCATAAATCCAGCCAAAAATAGCTATCCAGATTTTCAACAAAGAATTTCTCTTGATTTATCTGTCGAAAAATCTTGAATTTCACAAATACTTTTCATTGTATAGAGAATCTGAGCAATTATTAAGAGACGACAATACATTTGAGAGGCTGAAAATATTATTTCCTTTTTTTGTCGCTAGATTCAATTTTATTGATGAGCCCTTGCCAATGCTAGAATAATTAACAATTTCACACACTAGTCCAATCACCAAGTAGCTTAATATTGTCTTGGCTCATTGAGAGGCTGGAGGTAAATTTGTAGTGGAATAAAACATATAAACTGATTCATTTAAATTATTCCTAACCACATGACCAAACTGAATTTCCGTTTGTACTGTCGTGCTGTATCAGCTACCTGTACGTGATGTTGACTCAATGTTGCTCAGCATAAAATGGTAAATTTGGAGAATTCGCAGAAGAGCCAGTGCATAGTAACGGATGTTACAACACATTACATTCATGCAAAGGTTACCTTTACCTTAAAGGCACGTGCGGCCTTAATTGTCGAAAATATTCATTTTTGTTCCAAACACCGTAAACAGAAAAACAGTAAAACGCATACAGCTCCGTTCACATATACCATGACCATCGCGTAAACAGCATGTTATCATAGAGACCTACTATATTTTACCTAAGAAGAGACTGATTGTGTTACAGAAGACAGCACAATGCTACTGGCTAATCACACACAAATGGCATTAACGCTCTTTATTAGTTCCATATCAGGTATTCACCAACAAAGAACGCTCTTTATGTTTACCATCATAATATAAACAAACACCAGGAAAGTAACTTTGTATGCCTTTGTTTACATAACAATGGTCAAACATATGACCAAAACGTACTGTTTATGTGATATTTCTTATTTGTATACGGACAAAGTCTATCTACATTTTGATGGTCTTTCTGTTTGTGGCGGTTTTTGACGGTGGAGATATTTTCACAGGATACCCACCGCCAAGGCCAACCGTGTCTTTAACAATAATACACCCAAATAATGAATGACATATTTTATGTTAAAGAGTTTTAGGCAAATGGGCGACTTTTGCGCACTTGTACAGCACGCATGTACAAGCATATACATGTATGTTTCAGAGGGGGCAGGGTGGATGAGGTGGGGTACACGGTTCTCTCGTGCATGAGAAGCAAATGACCACTCCCATCTGTAAGATGAAACATTTTAATGAACCAGGTTGAGGAATATTGGAGTTGATGGTCAGTTTTTGTTCTCGAATGTGAAAACTATAGCATCCTCTTCCACAATTCTGAACATTCTGGCATATTTTTCAGATTGTAACGGAGGTTTCAATGCTCATCCACAACGCATCAGATACGGTACCTGAGGTCACTTGAACACATTCTTGCGCCGCTCCATGAATGTAATTTCAATCTCACCATCATCAGCATCGGCAATTTTGCCTACAAACCAATCACCTTTATAAACGGCTGCAATGAATTCACCAATATAATACAAGGATTCATCGCACAATCGATGCATGCACCTGTACTTGCTGAGAAGATTTCATGCAAGAGATTTATACATTTTCGAACGCGAACTTCGACCTCGGTCTCTTGTGGCATTTTACCCTACTTATGCGACATGTGGGACATTTTGCATTAGGGGATGCTTCTTTATTTTGTTCGATTGCGGCCGGCGGATTCCGGAACGCTTTGAACAACTTCGCATTAGTTTACTTATAAGAGTAGACGGCGTTGTGGGACAAGGACGTTGTCTTTTCGCATTCAGTTCCTTTGAACATTTTTCAAAAGACATTTCAGATCTATGTCCCGAGTTGACCATACATAACAAATTTCACGTCGATGTCACCGCTGACGACCGAGATATCGCCCAAGGTCATTTGTGGGTACCCGTTTCAAGGCCAAGGTCACGTCAGGCGGACAAACTGACCCGACGAAAATCCCCCCCCCCGTCCCTTGGAACCCCTAAGTACGAAATTTCGTCTACCCCAGTTTCCGAGACGGTCAAATGCCGTATTTCCACTAAAGTAGATAAACGCTCTTTAATAGCGACGCCTCATATACAAACGCTCATTAATTATCACGCGATTAACCCATCAATCTCCATTACGGTGGCAGTTGAAGGGTGAATGGGTGGTCGCACGGGCTCGCGAATGGTCCGAGTGCACTGCCTGTGGATTTTTACCCTTACACAGCAAGTTTGGGTTCAATCGGCCCAGCATTTCTCGAGTCTATAGCGGACATATATATATATATATATATATATAGGGAAGTCTCAAAATAATAGTTTGGGCGACCATTTAGTCATCTATCCGAGGCTACTCGCAACGCGAGAGAATACACTGCTATGGATACACATCTTTGTCGCATATATACTGCGGGTGACCTATATATATAGGTATTGATACTGAACTGGATGGTTATACAAAAACATTTCACACCATCTGTCTGCATTTAGTCCGTGGGCCAAACAAGATATTTTTCGAGTTGGCTGCACCCCACCCCAAACAAAGGTTTCTGCATATCAAATTAAAGGTAATCATATGGCGCATCAGATTTTGCTCGTTGTCCGTTTCAGAATGTGTCCCAAAATAGATTTTTTCAGGGAAGACAACTATTACCCCTAAAATAAAATGAAATTTTTCTTGAGTACAATTGTCAGAGCATAAAAAAAATGGTCACATATAAATGGCCATAACTTGTGAACCACATGGGCTATTGATCCGCAACATGGCTCAAAAATTGTCCCAATGACATATCAAAACGATTTTAATAATGGAATGCCAAGAATATTGCTGTAAAAATGTGATGTGAGCATAAACTTAACCCCACCCCCTAAAATATAACTTTTGCAGAAAAAACGAATTGTGTAGTTTACACTTGGAATGCTGCATGTGAAGTTGGTTTTAGAAGCATAAACTGAAACAGTGTACAGAGTGATGAAGGGAATTATAAATAACGGTGTATGAACGTGATCTAAGATTTAAATTTGAAAACAAAAATCTCAAAAATGAGATTTTTTACTAATTTCCATACAATTTACAACATTTTGATTCAATTTCGATAGTCTATTGTATAACCTCACGAGAACAGTGGTCTATAATTAATAAGTTCATAAAACCTCATACGATACCTTTCTGGCAACTATTTCATATATTTTTGAATTTTTACTTGAATTTTTATGGAAAGATTATATATATATATATCATATATATTTTGAAGACCTCTGTCTGTCTGTATGTCCTTTATAGAATCGAAAACGGGTTGACCGATCGAGACCAAACTTCCTATCCAAATGTAAAATACCACGGGAATCGTCGACGTCGCATTTTGGAGAAGCCCAGAGCACCCATTCTCCACGCTCAGTCACAAAAAACGGCACTGCGGTGGTTAATCAAGTGATAATTTAATGAGCGTTTGTTTTTGACGCATCGCTATAAAGAGCGTTTGTTTACCATTCAACGTTATTAGCATCTGCAGAGAGATATACGGGCCATTATCCCACGAGAATCGTCGACGTCGCATTTTGGAGAAGCCCAGGGCACCCATTCTCCACTCTCATCACACTTAAGCTATTATTACGGACGATTGCAAATCACCCGTCAAATATGACATAGATTTAGGTTTGGTGGCAACGATGAGAACCCTGTATAATGGTGTCGAAAATGACCTAGATCATATCTGATCTCTTATATTTTGAGAAATAGCCCGGACAACGTCGGGCACATCAGCTAGTCTCATCTCATATATATTTTGAAGACCTCTGTCTGTTTGTCTGTATGTCTGTCTGTATGTTTGTCATTAATACAAATCTACGATTCTCGACCGATCGGGACGAAACTTGGTACGTGTGTGTAGTTTGACCAGGCGGTGAACGTTGTCGTATTGGCATGCCCGTGCGGCGCCCGCTTCGCGCATGCGCAGACGAGATCTCGGAAACGGGTGGAGCTATCGACTTGAAATTTGCTATGTGAATGTATCTTGCCCCGGATACGAATTTTATTGGGTCGCCGAGCCCGTGCGACACCAGCTTCGCGCATGCGCAGACGAGATCTCGGAAACGGGTGGAGCTATCGACTTGAAATTTGGTATGTGAATGTATCTTGCCCCGGATACTAATTTTATCGGGTCGCCGAGCCCGTGCGACGCCAGCTTCGCGCATGCGCAGACGAGATCTCGGAAACGGGTGGAGCTATCGACTTGAAATTTGGTTTTTGAAACGGGTGGAGCTATCGACTTGAAATTTGGTTTTTGAATAGCCCGGACAACGTCGGGCTCATCGGCTAGTCTCATATATAATTTGAAGACCTCTGTTTGTATGTATGTTTGTATGTATGTCATTGATACAAATCTACGATTCTCGACCGATCGGGACGAAACTTGGTACGTGTGTGTAGTTTGACCAGGCGGTGGACGTTGTCGTATTGGCGAGCCCGTGCGGCAGACGAGATCTCGGAAACGGGTGGAGCTATCGACTTGAAATTTGGTATGTGAATGTATCTTGCCCCGGATACGAATTTTATCGGGTCGCCGAGCCCGTGCAACGCCAGCTTCGCGCATGCGCAGACCAGATCTCGGAAACGGGTGGAGCTATCGACTTGAAATTTGGTATTTGAATAGCCCGGACAACGTCGGGCTCATCGGCTAGTCTCATATATATTTTGAAGACCTCTGTCTGTATGTCTGTCTGTCTTTATATGTCATTTATACAAATCTACGATTCTCGACCGATTGGGAAGAAACTTGGTACGTGTGTGTAGTTTGACCAGGCTGTCGTATTGGCGAGCCCGTGCGGCGTCCGCTTCGCGCATGCGCAGACGAGATATTGGAAACGGGTGGGCTATCGACTTGAAATTTGTTATGTGAATGTATCTTGCCCCGGATACGAATTTCATCGGGTCGTCGAGCCCGTGCGACGTCAGCTTCGCGCATGCGCAGACCAGATCTCGGAAACGGGTGGAGCTATCGACTTGAAATTTGCTATGTGAATGTATCTTGCCCCGGATACGAATTTTATCGGATCGCCGAGCCCGTGCGACGCCAGCTTCGGGCATGCGCAGACCAGATCTCGGAAACGGGTGGAGCTATCGACTTGAAATTTGGTTTTTGAGACGAGATATCTGAAACGGGTGGAGCTATCGACTTGAAATTTGCTATGTGAATGTATCTTGCCCCGGATACGATTTTTATCGGGTCGCCGAGCCCGTGCGACGCAAGCTTCGCGCATGCGCAGACCAGATCTCGGAAACGGGTGGAGCTACGACTTGAAATTTGGTATGTGAATGTATCTTGCCCCGGATACGAATTTTATCGGGTCGCCGAGCCCGTGCGACGCCAGTTTCGCGCATGCGCAGACGAGATCTTGGAAACGGGTGGAGCTATCGACTTGAAATTTGGTATGTGAATGTATCTTGCCCCGGATACGAATTTTGTCGGGTCGCCGAGCCCATGCGACGCCAGCTTCGCGCATGCGCAGACCAGATCTCGGAAACGGGTAGAGCTATCGACTTGAAATTTGGTTTTTGAATAGCCCGGACAACGTCGGGCTGGGTAGAGCTATCGACTTGAAATTTGGTTTTTGAATAGCCCGGACAACGTCGGGCTCATCGGCTAGTCTCATATATTTTGAAGACCTCTGTCTGTCTGTATGTCATTTATAGAATCGAAAACGGCTGCACCGATCGAGACCAAATTTCGTATATAGGTGTAAATACCCACGGGGATCGTCGACGTCGCATTTTGGACAAGCTCTGAGCACTGATTCTCCACTCCCAATCATCAAAATCACCGCAAACGCCACTTCGGGGGTTAAGGCACCAACGATCTTTATATTGACCATATTCGGAGGTGTTAAGGACCAACGCTCTTTATTACAATCGAAGCTGCTAAACGGCTACCCATGCGTAAAATACGGATGCAAAACGAAACGCGGAATGCAATTATCTCGATTAAAAAGGCAGAATGGGTTGTTGTGTCATATATGTTCTAGGAACAGGGGAATTTTTCATCGGGTCAGTCTTTGAGGGACGGGTACCATGAATTAATTCATGAAAAACAAAAAATGCGTGTTGTGCTGTCGTTCATAGGAAGGGCGAAGCTGCTACACGGCTACCCATGCGTAAAATACGGATGCAAAACGAAACGCGGAATGCAATTATCTCGATTAAAAAGGCAGAATGGGTTGATGTGTCATATATGTCCTAGGAACAGGGGAATTTTTCATCGGGTCAGTCTTTGAGGGACGGGTACCATGAATTAATTCATGAAAAACAAAAAATGCGTGTTGTGCTGTCGTTCATAGGAAGGGAAGGGGGGATTTCATCGGGTCAGTTTTTCCGCCCGAAAAAAACAAAATTAAATACAAACAAAATAATTTTTAAAATGTCATGTTTCTGACCAACCACGCCAGTGGCGGGCTAACCTGCTATCTATTATATATTGTGGAACTTCTGTAAATATGTATGTTATAGACTCAAAAACAGCTTGACTGATGTGACTCTAATTTTATATGTAGGCCTACTTTCATCCTGAGATCATAATGGGTGGGTCTAATTTCATGATCGACCGTCTCATTGACCTTGCACATATACACTCATATAGGCATGTATCTGGACCAATCAAAGTCAATATATATCCTGCCCAGACGGAGGTGCTCACAAAGAAATCCCTAAATAGCCTGGACGAAGTCGGGCCCATCAGCTAGTGTATATATATATATATATATATTTCAACTGAACACATATGGCTACAAAGGCTTATGAGTGAGATTTGCGTTATACAGAACGGTATTTTCTTATTTGTGCCGCGCATGTATGGACAGTGATCACAACTGGCAATAGATACGGCATTACATGCTCTCCATATTTGAAAGTAAGTTTAGGATGGCATCCAAAACGGCCAACAAAGTCGAAGTTTCTCACACTTTCCATCACAAACGTGACTGAGTTCGTTATCTGTTGACAAGGGAATTGTTAACCATGAGTTCACTGGTAACCATAAATGACAATAGAACCCTACTATTGTTTCAATTAATTTAAGCTAAATGAGTAATTGGTTGTCTTAAGGACTATAGATACTCATTTATTGGGGAATACTTGATACAAGTCAATGTATAGAAAGATTAAAACAATCATCACTAACATGTGCCTTTTGGATCAGTTTAGATAAGTAATATCAATTTATATAATTGTTCTGGAGAAAACTGAAATCGTATGCCCAAATTACCAGCCTCCAATTCAAGTTGCCCATCTCTGGTGTAAACATGTGTTCAGGTGAAATATTTTATATTAAAGCAATTAGTTGTTATACAGAGGATTTTTTATCAACAAAGAAATCACTTTTGCACTATATAATATTGTGTTGCCAAACAGTTTTCAAGACATGCTACTACTTCCTGTTCTATAATTTGAGTATCTCTCACTCTACTCATCCTATGAGTCGTCAAAATTTACACTATTTCGGTTATTGTAGACATTCTCACATACATCTTTACATGGTTAGTCTGCGCTGAAACAAGATCATGTGTCAGATTCACATGAATCGTTGCAGCCAAAGCTCAGTAGTCACAGTCGATCGGAAGGAAGTTTAATCCGTCTGGTTTGTAGGACTCAATCAAAGAGCGACCGGCCATGGATTGGTAGTTAGTATGATGTGCCAATCACTGATATTGTTCGCACGAAGATGTGTTGATGTGATTTCTTAAGGAGTCTGTGGCTGCTGGAGAAGATGTGTTCCAGTGTTCGGTTAGATAACATAAGAACGTGTGCATTAATTTGTCGAAAAGACGACATTATGGCCAACCATAATATAGCCCATATGCAAACTCTTGGTAGGATATATAGTGTCATCGTCAACAGTTAATAGATTACACAAATTGATGCAAATTTAAACTCGCATCACATTTTACTGCTTTTGATTATTAAGTCAAACGGATTCATTTTATATGTGTTTGTGAATATCGTAGCCCGTCAACGCGTGAATTAGAGGCAAGGTTTCACACACCTCATTGAACAATACTGTCCACTATGTCGTTCACGGAAATGACACATGACCTATTTTTGGATTCAGTATGAAGAATTATCCTAGCTCCTATTCACTGAGAAACATAACATTCTAGTATTTTGACATGTACGTCAGTGGAATAAAAACAATAACTAGCTTTCGACCAAGGCGTGCTGCATTGGCTGCATTTAACAGTATATATGTATCCGCTTCCTCGTGGTAACATACTATCACGAGATCAGGAACTAACTCTAAGCGAACGTCGCCATTCAGGGCAG
Organism: Siphonodentalium dalli; assembly: GCA_032622095.1. Lineage (NCBI taxonomy): Eukaryota > Metazoa > Mollusca > Scaphopoda > Gadilida > Siphonodentaliidae > Siphonodentalium > Siphonodentalium dalli. Next base: position 126,252,021 of record CP136061.1, on the reverse strand, counting down.
GGACCATATCAAGTGACATTCGACCCCATGGCAAACATAATTTAGTGTTTTTGAAACACATGTAGATTCTGCACTCGACCATTCGCGAAAAAAAACAAGGAGTCTTTGTTATCACCACCTGATAAATATTTGGCATTGTCTGGAACTGTGTCATGGACATGATGTGTAAAGCCTTGCCTGAATACCAGGATTGTAATCTCGAGTTGCAAGAAAAGGGTAGCACAATGACTTATTCTGAAAAAAGAATTGCAATGTATCATATTATGCAACAACTTCAACAATCTACTAATATCGATGATGACCTACTTACATCCAGGCTGTCAAGAATGTGTATGTGCTTTATGTGACATGCTGACATGTATTCAAGTCGACGAATTACGATAAATTTTCTCCTGTTGTTAAACGAGAACAATAAAAAAATGCAGACTTCTTAAGCAACAATTTTTTCGTGCAAACTATCAGGCAATTACTTGGCACAATAATTCCACCCATTCTGGAATGCCATGTCCTGATAACCCTATACACTTTGGGCTCCATATAGTGTCCTATGTTGTGTGGCATACATAACCATAACCCTATCTAAAGTGCACGAGATACATGTTTATGGTCATATGATAACAATACTAGGCATAGTGACATGATGTGCCCCTAAAGTATCTCATGTAAATAATGTTATCCCCTGGACGCAGAGCGAGAATAGTCAGCACCCAGATACACATGCATAAAACGAATCTATAACCAATGACGAAGCAATATTAAGGCGTAATCATGATCGGCCAGTCCACTCTCATTGTCCCTTTCATGCCCGTCTGGTTCATAGCATAGATCAGTACCATGCTACTATTATAATCTTCGGATTGTTAACAAACCCAAATGATTTCAGTTGACCCAGAATATATACCCAGAAGCTGGGCAGAAACATAACAGCTAAATAGAGTCACCTATTTTCCTAAAATCCTGAAGTACTGAACCTTTTGACACGCAGTGTATCGGATCGCCCCGGTGGCCCGTTCCGTCCCCCAGCACGAATATATAATCAAGCCATGTGAGTTCTGCTTGTCTCCCTCAAGGTTGAAAATAGGTCTGGCTAAAATGACCCACAACAGAAGTATCGATATAGAAAGCATAGTTACCGTGCATGAGATATATGGGTGCATGGGATTATATGGGTTTGGTTTTCCTTGACGGCCATCGTATGGTCGCTGTCTGGGGGCCCGGAAGCCCTACACGTCAATGTATTGATGGCACTGCATCCCTATCCAAATGCAGTTATAGAACTACTGCGATTTGCAATTGGCTACAATGATTCATACAAATTGTTATTTGGCCGCCGAAATGTCAGGATGTACTGGTATATGAAATGTGAGGATATCTGCATGGAATAACCGAAGTAGTGCCAAATTTAACTTAACTGGCTACCATGAGGATGAGCAGAGTTATTGGGCATTTTCGTCAATCAATTATTCATCACAATAAATGAGTTGGTACAAGATATTAGAGTGCTTTAGTTTGTTGAGGAACACCAGTGAATACATTTCTTAATGAACAATTCCCTTATCCCCATATTACGAATCCAGTTTAATTTGTGTCGGTAAGTTTGAAAATCTTCGATGTTGGTGGCCGTTTTGGATGCCATCTTAAAATAATTATCAGATATGAAGAGTCCGATGCTGTATATATCATCAGTTGTGTCTAGTGTCACAAAATGCTCCAGAAAATAATAAAATACCTCCCAGTGAAACGTAAGTCTCACTCATCAGTGTTTGCTAGCCTTATGTGACCAGTTGAAATATATATATATATATAATCGGATTTGTACAAAAATTCAAATAAAAATTGAAAAAATATGAAATATTTGACAAAAAAGTGATCATGTGAGGTTTTATGAATTAACATTTTCCGCACCACTATCCTCGTATGACTTTTCCATGCCCCTATCAAAATTTAATCACAATGTTGTAAAAATTTGAGAAATTAGTAAAAATACAATTTTTCACCATTTCCCCCCAAATTTTCATCTTAGAACATGTTCGGACATTCACCCCCTTCATCAATCTATACACTGTTTCGTTTTATGCCCCTAGAGCCTCATGTGCATGCGGCATTCTAAGTGTAAACTATGCAATTCATTTTTTCTGAGAAAATAAGTTATAGCCAATTATATGTGACACTATTTTTCAAAATTCAAGTAATTTTTCGCAATTTCAAAATATTTATCGCATTTTTTTCTAACTAGCTTATACATTGGTCCAGTGTTGTATTTCATGTTGTTTTATGGTGATCTGTAATTAATATAAACGATGTCTTGTTCACTTTATAACCGCAGTCACTTGTACTCGATGAACTGTTTATGTTATTAAGGGGTAGGAGTTGTCTTCCCTGAACAAATCTATTTTGGGACACATTAGAAGAATAGGGGGCTCGTTGGTGTCACATCTAAAAATAGAATTTGTGGGTCTAAAATTGGTTGTACTAAAATATTCCCAAAATATCAAAAACCCAAAAATTATTTTTCCAAAAAAAAATTTCAAAATTTATTTTTTCCAAAAAATTTCAAAATCCCAAAACTTCCAAAAAATTTCAAAATCCCAAAACTTCCAAAAAATTTTAAAACCCCAAAATTTCAAAAGAAAAAATTTCAAAACCCTCAAAATTATTTCTCCAAAAAAAAAGTTTAAATAAAAAATTTATAACGAGTTTTCGGTTTCTGATAATCTCGATATTAAAAAAATGTCGAATGTTAAATTATTTGCGCGTAATATCTTTCGTTATTTTTTTTTTGTTCAACCAATGTTTCAATGTATTTATTAATCGATGTTTAGAAATAGCTTTATTGGACATTGTGACCATCGATATGAATGCATACATTCCAGTGTTTTATCGGACGCAGTTCATATAATTGTCATACCTGAAAATAGACACCATTACTTTTACATAAATAATAAAGAGCGTTTATTCTTTACACTCTCTCTATCCCATATGACAGGTGTGTATTATCGTGAATTATTGGAAGTATTGAGATGTACTATGTTGAATCACTAACGGTCGAAAATTGTAATGTGAAATTACAACCCTCCAGAATGAATTGTCATATTCGCTGTACACGCAATCACACACGCGACATTGGTGGTAACAATGTGTCTTTCACACCTTTGCTTTACCAAATGAATTATATTATTTCCCCGTTCACAGTTATATGCTATTCAGAAAACATATCGATTTAATGTCTGAACAAACGGGTTAGTATCAATTAAGGTTGATAAACTGTGTCATTGTTAGCATTAACACGATAATTAGTTATCCAAAACATGCATACATAATACATCCAGGTCGTGAGACACTCAATAATAGAAATTGATTCGGTGTCATTGTTATAACAACATTACGTAATAACCACTTATCGCCCCACATTCATACTTACGCTTTGGACATTTTATCAGTTTATCACGTGATCACTAAATGTGGCAATCGGGTATCCTCCGATGTCTGCAATATATTATTTATAATAATTGGACTTATTGATCTCACGTGAATAATACTCTTAGTTGTTCCAATAAAATAGTTATCAAATTCGATCACCAATAGATTTGACTGTGGAATGTAATGACCTTTAACTTATTTATCGATCTAAAGGGACACTCATTATGAATGAATGTTAACAATACAAGCGCACGAATGAAGAGCGTTGAACATATACGAAATTACTACACGAATGAACTGAAATTTATATTTCACATCTTACCAACAACAGATACAGACATAGGCATAGTGTTATACTATCTTACATGTACCCATGCTATGACATACTTAAAGGGGGATAATGCACGCACGGTGTGGAATGTTAAAGTGACACGAAACAAGGGACGTGATGCAATATTGGTGTTTGAATATTAAAAGGAACACAAGACACTCTAAAGGGACACTCATTATGAATGAATGTTAACAATACAAGCGCAGTGGTTGAAAGTTAAAATGACAGATCAATATTTAAGGGTCAAATTTTCGGGCACTTAATGCACCTTTTATCATTACGTATCGTTTCTCACTCTACAATTCCCAATAATCCACACACTCTCTCCCCCCCCCAACTTATAGATATATAACGAAAACGAGAATATCATGTTGATGAAGTTTATTGAAAATTAATCGTCCGAATTGTCATCACTTTCGTTAGAAGTGTCATATGTTACGTCCATGAATTTTTCTAGCATCGGTTTGTACTTTAATATTGACATTTTCACTGCATCACATTCTCCATAACCATTATTCAAATATTTGTCGACTTTATCCATGACTCTGTTGTGCAGAGTCCCATAGGTCATTACATTCCACAGTCAAATCTATTGGTGATCGAATTTGATAACTATTTTATTGGAACAACTAAGAGTATTATTCACGTGAGATCAATAAGTCCAATTATTATAAATAATATATTGCAGACATCGGAGGATACCCGATTGCCACATTTAGTGATCACGTGATAAACTGATAAAATGTCCAAAGCGTAAGTATGAATGTGGGGCGATAAGTGGTTATTACGTAATGTTGTTATAACAATGACACCGAATCAATTTCTATTATTGAGTGTCTCACGACCTGGATGTATTATGTATGCATGTTTTGGATAACTAATTATCGTGTTAATGCTAACAATGACACAGTTTATCAACCTTAATTGATACTAACCCGTTTGTTCAGACATTAAATCGATATGTTTTCTGAATAGCATATAACTGTGAACGGGGAAATAATATAATTCATTTGGTAAAGCAAAGGTGTGAAAGACACATTGTTACCACCAATGTCGCGTGTGTGATTGCGTGTACAGCGAATATGACAATTCATTCTGGAGGGTTGTAATTTCACATTACAATTTTCGACCGTTAGTGATTCAACATAGTACATCTCAATACTTCCAATAATTCACGATAATACACACCTGTCATATGGGATAGAGAGAGTGTAAAGAATAAACGCTCTTTATTATTTATGTAAAAGTAATGGTGTCTATTTTCAGGTATGACAATTATATGAACTGCGTCCGATAAAACACTGGAATGTATGCATTCATATCGATGGTCACAATGTCCAATAAAGCTATTTCTAAACATCGATTAATAAATACATTGAAACATTGGTTGAACAAAAAAAAAATAACGAAAGATATTACGCGCAAATAATTTAACATTCGACATTTTTTTAATATCGAGATTATCAGAAACCGAAAACTCGTTATAAATTTTTTATTTAAACTTTTTTTTTGGAGAAATAATTTTGAGGGTTTTGAAATTTTTTCTTTTGAAATTTTGGGGTTTTAAAATTTTTTGGAAGTTTTGGGATTTTGAAATTTTTTGGAAGTTTTGGGATTTTGAAATTTTTTGGAAAAAATAAATTTTGGAAGTTTTGAATTTTTTTTTTGGAAAAATAATTTTTGGGTTTTTGATATTTTGGGAATATTTTAGTACAACCAATTTTAGACCCACAAATTCTATTTTTAGATGTGACACCAACGAGCCCCCTATTCTTCTCACATTGTGAAGCGGGCAACAAGCAAAATCGGATGCGTCATATAATTACCTTTATTTGGTATATAAAAACCTTTGTTGGAGGGGGGGGGGGTGCAGCCAACTTCTAAACTAGAGGCTTTCTGAGAATTGGCCCACGGGCTAATTATCCTGTTATTATCACCATTTTTCATCAAACGTTGAGTGTGGGTCCCAAATTGCTATTAGAACAAAATAAATTGTGATGGAGGGTATTTGTCCGAGATCTGAAAGAAAACATATTGCGTTCCCAGGGTGGTGGGTCTAAAAAAAAAAAACGAGTTGGTATATAAAAAACCAGTCCGGAACGGTCGGGGGGGGGGGGGGGGGGGTCTCTTTACATTTATATATATGAGTTCGTGGTTTGCCGATTTATCCGCACATAAACGTCGAATGCATGATATCGTGCGATATATAACCTACTGAGGGTTAAACAGCCGAAATACCTAAACATTTACATATACCACTACATAAATTGGAGGGAACATTTGATGTATTGCACATATACAATGTACATGTGATTAAGGACAGTGACAAGGGTCAGGTTCATTATACCATGATTTGCATGGTTGGTTCGAAGCACACAAGTGCATGCACATTCACAAATGGGTCACAATCAAACAAAAAGAAGTGCATTTAGCACATCGGAGAGCAGTTAGCCAATTCGTCAGTGTTTGTATACAATTGTATTATTTGCTTGAGTGTAAGCATTGGCGATATAAGGGGCTCCGTAATGACTCGCTCCAGCGAAATGCGAAACGCCCATATCAATTTATTTGAGCAATTTAAGCAGGTTATATTTATCACCTTCAAGTAATAGTTTGATGAAAATAACGAAACAGAACCTGGCAAACTTCCACCGGAACAAATTGTTTAAAGTTTCAGAATTAGGTCTTATAAAAAAGCATCATATATATTGTCATAACTGGGTAGAGTGTTATTGATACTCTCCCATGTCTATGAATATTTGATAGTGATAATGCGTAATTTGCGGAAACGTCTGCAATTTTATTCGAAGAATATGTTCCGTTCCTCGGGGTGCTAATTGGTGATTCGCCGTTTGCCGTTCTGTGTCATTAATGCACTTAATTTTCAAAAGTGTTGTATACATGTTCCAATAGTCATGCATGGGGGTATTAAGATACGGGCGGCGTTGGCGGTGGTATGCTGTTAAAATATTCAACTCCGTCAAAAACCGCCATAAAAAAAATAAATATTAAAATATAGACAGACTTTGTTCTTATACCAATCAGAAATATGTATATAAACAGTATGTTGTTGTCAAATGTTTTTCCTTTGTTATGTAAACAAAAGCAAAAAACGTTAAAAAAAACTGGCTTCTGTTTAGATCCGGATATGGTAAACATAAAGAGCGTTATTTGTTACTGTTTTCCTGATATGGAAATAATAAAGAGCGTTTATATAATTTGTGTGTGATTAACCAATAATTTTTTGTTTTACAGAAGCAAATCTTCTGTAATGCCAAACTATATATATTTTAATATTCCTTCTGTTGATGGCGATTTGAACAAATATGAATATTTCTGCAACAAACGCCCGTGCATTGAAACATATTATGAAAATCATTGTCAGAGTAAAATAATTGAACCCACTAAACAGTAATAGCGACGTTTGTTGACAACACGTGATGCTTAGTTATTGGAGAACTATCAATAATGACACTAAAACAAAGTTTATCAACTCTGTGTTCTTCATAGTGGTGATATTTTACACACTTAAAGGCACGAGCTACTATACCATGTAGTTTATGCATAACATTTACATATTTATTCCATTTTTCATGCGGTCATGATCTACGAATTCCCAAACAAATTGTATAGTAATAAAGAAGAATGGTCGGTGTGTAGGTTACAGTACACCAATTATTCTCCATAGGCGACAGTGATAATGTCTGGGGCTATGCTCGATTCCTTGTGAATGCTGGAACTTTATGACCCAAACAAACTAATAGGTCCGTTTTCCGTTTCCGTCTTTAAATGTACCGCTTTTGATACTGCCCTAATTCCGCCCAAAAAATCATCACCAAATTTTCAAACATACCCCCATTAAGTGCCAGGTTAATTATTTCACCCACTTTGGATCAATATTCATATAGGTATAATATGTCCATGGTGGCTTTGAATTTTTTATATTTGGTGTACTATAACCTGTATCAGATAATGCCTCATCATTATGATATATCGCATATTATGCATGTGCTTTTGAATGCACCAAAAGTGGTACATAAGAAAATTTATGCTTGGAAATTTTGCGTCGTTTACCCCAAAGTACACTACACCGAAGCCTGAGCTACTTTCGTGCTTTATCAACAAACATACTCGAAACGCAGAGAACCCTTTTATCAAATACCGATGATACTGTTTACCGAGGCTATATCTACGACCGTATAATGCCTGAATATTTGAATAAAAGAATGCAGGCTAAATATCGGAGAGGACAATTGAGGTAATGCAAACGTACAAGGAGCATGGCAGGGGTCGGGTGGATTGTGTGCATGCACGGGTGGTTATAATTACTCGTTCATAAAAGAAGACACATATATTATGGAAATTGATCACACAATGATGTTATATATTTTGATACGGTTACCATTTAATTATAGTAACAGTGTAGCATTGGTGACATAAAGCTACAAGTTTATGAAGAGTTATTGTGCATGCACATACATATGCTCTGTATTAAATAGTAGCGGTATAATATGAGATATGCATGGCGCCCTCCGACGAACATCCACCCCAGCAATAGTATAAACCACAGAAATGTGTTTCCTTTCAGTATTTCACGATAACGAACATTAAAGATACCCTACCAAATTTATTTATATTTATTCCGTTATGCATGGGGTCATGACGAACTCCTAAACTAATGGTCCAGCGTGATATAACGGAGAACGGGTCGGTATGTATCATTGAGTCTCGGCGATGATAAACAGGTTAGCCAACGAAAATCAATGCTCCATCGACATCGGATAATCAATTGCGAGTTCCAATTATCTGAGCTCGACCTTCCGGCGAACCAACACAGTCTGAGAATTCCGATCCACATCCGCAACAAGTTGCGGACATATTGGCACCGCCGGAATTCACTGGAAGTCTCTCGTTTAACGTCTCAAGCACTCTCCACCGCTTCACAATCAATCGCTTGGTCGACTATATAGAGGCACGCGAACAGTGTAAACACGTAACTCAGTAGGGGAATGCGGACGGAAGATAGTGTCTGTGGATTTGTGTATCGTCTGTGTTCGAAACAATCGATATATATCATGGAGGGATAATGCCGGTTAAAACGCCAAAGCGATGCCAGGAATTGTCGTTTTTAAGCGACGATGGTCTGTAGGATCCGACGATTTCGTTGTTCCTGCCGTCCTATTGTTCATAATTCACACCATTTGGTAAGTGCATTTTATAATTAGATGTGGTATTGCCGCACCTGATACCTGAAATACACAGCATGTCTATTTAAACAGGTGGAATTTACGTCCGTGTAACTGTTAAGTATGGAACGCCGATTCGACATGCACACGGTAGCCCAATTATTCCACAGCCTAATAATGCGCTGACTGCATGGAACGAAGATATGAATATTGTAGCGCTGAAATAACAGACACATAATATGATATAATAAGACAGTCATGATTATAGTACATCACGAAAGCCACTAAAGTCTGAAGCAATAATGCAAATTACTGTATTTATCGTGAATACACTTGTATGTTCCGGGTGTCATAGATAACTGAAACAACTGCGGAGAAACAACCATTTGAATTGCGAGCACATCTTATTTCCTCGTTATGTATGCACTGTGAAGAAAAATGTATATTACGAGAAAATATACGGTCCCACAACCCAGCGAATAATTTTTAACCCATTCTATGCTAAATGGATTATCCAAATCAGTTATAAAAGTATCCATAACCAAGCCATTGGAACGGTCTATAATACATTTATAGGGGTGTTCAGCTAATAAAAGCAGACGACAATAATACACGGATATAATGAGTCATATCCATAGGTGGGGAATGTTCAGATAATAATATTGTCGTTTGTTGTCCCCCGAAAAAAATAATTTCGGGGGACTATTCAGATAGCCGGTGTCCGTCCGTCCGCCCGTGTGTGCATGCGTCTGTCCATGGTTTCCGGATGATAACTTTAGTTTCGGTTATTAGATCAAAAGCAAATTTCATATGTGAGTTTATCAGACCAAAATACAGGTCAAGTTCGAATATGGGTTAGCTCCGCCCATTTTTGCGAGAGTTATGGTCCTTTTTTTTTACTTAGAATCTTGTAATTTTCTGGTTTCCGGATGATAACTTCAGTTTGTGTAACCATATCTGAACCAAATTTGGTATGTGAGTTTATCACCCATATATACAGGTCAAGTTATGACAATTTTTCGACTTGGAATACTGTCAATTTCTGGTTTCCGGATGATAACTTCAGTTTGTGTGATCATATCTGAACGAAAATTTGTATGTGAGTTTATCAGCCCTATATACAGGTCAAGTTCGAATATGGGTTTACTCCGCTCTGATCATATCTGAATCAAATTTAGTATGATAGTTTATCCACCATTTCAGGGGACACTGGTTGGGTTGTTCTGAAATTTAGTATCGGATTTAGGGTTCTTGTTATTGTTTTCAGAAAAGCCGATGCCCCCAATGAAGCCACTTTTTCGGGGGACACTGTGGCCGGACGGCCTTTTATTGAACTTATTATCTATAACATTTCCTAAGAGAACTACTCACCAATGAGTATTTTGAAAGAGTTAAAATTATATCACGTATTATGGGCGGATAAACGCGTATTTATACTTCACTTTATATTATATTACATATATATCAGATTGGCAACTGGCCCTGTGGTCGCCCTTAGTGAAGGATATATAAAATTTGTTTATGGTAAGCGCTTAGCTCAATACCTTCCGGTTCGATCACAAGTAATTATATCTGAACACGATTCAATAATAAGAACACTTCCGTGTTACGTTTCCTAATTATGCTGCCGGGATGGAAATGCATTCTCACATATAACCCGTTACCACGTATATGGAATCTGACGTATGTCGTCGTAAATTGTGTTCCATGTCGCCATGCATAATATTCATAGAGAATAGAGACGTGATCTTTTATAGGATGCATTGGCATCAATACACAACTCTACCAACTTAGTTTTTAACACCATTATTATCATAAAAAGACGTCTCCAATTTCCATAACATCTGTTGCGGAAACCCATGGAGTACTGGTTCCACAGGAGCCCATGCAGCTCAAATATGCTCTACATCAAATATGCTATGTATCATGCATGTTAAATTATATCTCACGTGCGTTATACAGATGAATTGACACACACATGGGAAATATAGCTGAATGCAAATCCGATATCCTCTAATCATACATCGCAGATCATCAATACATTCATGATGCTCCAGATATTCTCTCAATTGAGGTTTACCATTGGCTGATAGCACCAGCGCTGCTATTTTATGGCACCGATAAAGCTTTGTCATGAAGATTAGACTGTGTGATCCCGGGGGACATGATCTTCCACGACGCTGATACTATACCAGTTGAGGGACGGGGTTATGTGGAAACAGGTTGTGGTTAGACTGGTCTGTGTCCCCTGGGCCAGAAGCCATACATTAATACACGTCTATGTCGCTCTTTGTACAATTCAGGACCTACATTCCATTTGCGTCAAATCAATATGAAGGGATTTAAGAGAATATTGTATGAATGGTCTTACTTGGATGCTAGGCTCTGATCGATGATATAATCGTATGGAATATATCAGTGATATTATTCGCTCAATCGAATCCGAATTCACTTGGTATAGAAAGTACATACGCCGGAATTAAATACAAACAAACCCATCGGCATGTGACACATTGTGTCTGAATAATAATGGATGCTGGCAACATAAGTTTCCCGTTATATCGCGCACATTGCGACAAACGTCATACATGTAACCTAGATCATGCCATGTATCTCTACTCTGGCTAATGCCCGTAGAGATTATAATCCATCAGTACAAAACCTTTGAACTTTTTGAAGTTCTGACAGGGAACCTTATAAAGTCGAAAAAAATACGTGGGGAATATATTTCTTAGTTGTTAATTGTTCCTTAATAATGTACTTCGCTGGAAGTAAATGTCCCAACTCTGAATTGCATGCTTTTCTCTTACTTCTGTGAGCCGATACCGCAATAAACATCGAATTAATTATCCAGGAGAAATGCCATAATTGTAAGCGACTAGACGTAAAAACGCTCACAAATTCACTTAAATCGTGAAATGTCATGTCCGGACCTTCACAATGAAGTACATTATTAAGGAACAGATAATAACTAAGAAATATATTCCCCGCGTTATTTTCGAAACTTTATAAGGTACCCTGTCAAAACTTCAAAACATTCCAAGGTTTTGTACAAGTGCACATGGAATATGATCTCTACGGGCGTTAGCCAGAGTAGAGATACATGGCATGATCTAACATGTAACCAAGAACGGCAGAGACCTACGTACATGCACTTTGCTCTTTATGTTGACATTTTACTCTCATTTGATTATATGTATTCTGACTTTCTTGAGTTTACGTCTCAGTCACACACGGGAATCAGGAAAATAACCTACACAAATATTTTTTACAATTGTAAACAAACGGGACGTATCTGGAGGGTCTTCTTTGGGGTTTCCACATTAGAATTTCCAACTACACTATCGTGAATATCATCATCAACAATTGGCCGACAGCTATCTCAAAGTTTCCAAATGCTCAGACAATTATAACGGAACAGCCCCAAATGTTAGAAGATATGCAACTGATGTCATTTCAGTCTAAAATTGTGATTGAAAGTAGAAAGATCATTCGAATAGACGGATCGTCATATACAAATCTGCCACTGTATTGGTTGGAAACAAGAACTGTCAGAACAATCACAAGCCTTTTTTCTGGCGAAAATTTACAAATGTTGGTTCAGGCATGATATTTCCAATTGTTAAGATTGTCAACAAAATTGTTGAACCATATTCTGAGTACTTCTGATACCTAGATTTTCCTCCAGTTCATTCGTACAACAAGAATAATAACAACGAATTTCAACCTTCCAAATGCGGACGCTATCTTAATCAAATATGATTTCGCAACACGGAAGTCTGAAGATATATATATATATAACATGTATACATTCAGCTAATATTTAAAATCGCCACAGAGAGGATGCCTGTTACGCCGAGTTATGTAGTAACTGACGAGTTTTGTGGTAGCTTACGAGTTATGTAGTAACAATCGACGAGTTTTGTGGTAGCTCACGAGTTTTGTAGTAAAATCGACGAGTTATGTATAGTAATTTGGGTTACGAGTTTTGTAGTAAAATATCGACGAGTTTTGTAGTAAAAAACAAGCTAACGAGTTTTGTAGTAATACTCGTCGAGTTTTGTATAGCAACAATTTTTAGTCAGTTTCAAAGGCGGGTTTGGACTTAATAAAATCGTATATAGTAAATGCAATGTTTTTTTTTTTAAGTGTTTGTGTGGTGGGCGTTAATGACGTTGTAGCTCAACTTGATGTTGTTCCCTCGTCACTGCTGCGTCGTTTCTCATCCGATCTGAGCCAAACTTCGTACCTAGAAGTACTATGGCCATGTTATTAACTTGAAGCTGTTATATAACACGATAAGATAGTTCGAGTTCAGCGATTTAGAGATTTTATGATGAAAGGGAATAACTAAAACATTATTAAATAAATGTTCGTTTATTCCCCTCTTATCATAAAATCTCTAAATCTGTAAAATATAACTATGTTATCGTCTTATAATAACACGATACCGAGTTATTTTTAACATATTATGTCATACACAATGTAATTAATATCGTCGTTAAATGAGTCTGTGTCGTGAAACAAATTATTATGCATTAGCTTGTTTTTTACTACAAAACTCGTCGATATTTTACTACAAAACTTGTAACCTGAAATTACTACATAACTCGTCGATTTTACTACAAAACTCGTGAGCTACCACAAAACTCGTCAGTGACTACATAACTCGGCGTAACAATGCCTGTGGTAATGCTATGCAAGTTAATTCTCTTTCCGATGCCAATTTTGCACAAGCAATACCGAATGTGGTGTGTATCCAACTCTTCATGCATTGAAATTTCATCCACCCTGGCGATGTTCATTTCAAGTAAAGTGGAGTATGTATGAGCGGATACTCCCCTTACTGTTATTTCGGGCAGGAACTTGCATTGAGATTATCCTGATATTTTAATTATCCAGCTAATATTTAGTGTAAAGTCAACATATCCTCCTGAAAATAGGTTCATATATAGGACCTAAATATTGACACAGGTTCATATTGGACTTATTGAACTTATACCCGTTATTCCGTTGAATGGCGCGGGCCGCAGTGAATACACATAAAAAGAGCGTCCACCGGGTAAGTCGTGTCGATGAAAAAAGTAGATTAAATAGTGCCTATATGAGCTTAATTCGTATTGAAATAAGCTCTATACGGGCTTATTTTCAACGAGCCCATATGCATCGTATTTGTCATCAAATAAGCTCTATATGGTCCTAAATCGCGACATTCAAAATATGCCCGTATTGTGCTTACTTTAACGAGAACAGGCTATGTAAAGTATTATATGCAGGTTTTCGGACAAAACTTGACAACTATTTTCGATGAAACTGTTTGCTTCAGTGGGCCCTCGATTTAAATATATCCGACCGAACGAATACTCCCTGGAACCATTCATTGAAACTCACATTAGATGCAGTTATGACCCATCGGACACTTTAAGGATGTCTAAGCTCTGGTTAACGATATGAGGTAATTGTTGATAAATTAATGATCAACACCAGGTGCCATATGGCCCCAATGAATGGCCGCATAACAATAACTGGCATTCACACAAGTTATTTTCGTTCCATTCTATACACCACAGAGGTGCCGTACCCATACTGCGTTCACGCATTACCCGCAGTCTATGCACATGCGTTACCCATGAACTAATTCACGCATATATAGGTATTCTTGAATGGCGCGTGATAAAGCAGTCTATTCAGTGAGGCGAGGCCTGGAATGCGTTTACAATGGCTTCCTATTCATACTCTGTTACATAGTTATATTCACTTTGTTATTTGATTCACTTCATGTATAGCTCACAAACATAGCTACGTGGTTTCCGCCAACATTAATAGAAGTGTTTCGCAGACACTCGGTTGAAGAACACACTCAGTTTAAACGCATCAATTGGCGATCATTGGAAACCCATTCTGAGCGATTACACACAAATCTGCGATTATCTGCATACCTATCTGTTTGTATATAATTTTTTGCCTGACGAAACTATTGGATATCAGTCATTATACAGTACATGCATAACGCAGCTAATGTGTGTGTGTGAAGTTTTAGTGGAGCTGGGGTGATCTTATATACCAAAAAGCAGTTTCCCAAATTACTGTTTGTCAACATGTATGCATAATGTACTTGTATTCAAATCAGGGTCGTGGACGTGGTCGTCGTTTGGATTGGTGGGTGACTGAGTGTCCATCATATTCTTCGTTGGTGCGGCTTGCAGTTATTTACTGTATGACTATCATAAGCCGACATATAGTAGATGAACCAAATTTCTCCGTGACTCCTTCGCTAATTTTAATTACTTTCAACTTACGGTCTTGAGAAATTCATGGAAAAATTTATTTCAAACGGGAGAAATCCAATCAATACGCACCAGGCAATGCGTTGCTCGACCAATCAATAACTGCCTGCAAATCTATTACCTATTCATATTCTGCCCTCAATAGTAATTATCCATACAAGCACCGCCCAATAGTTCTAAAAATAAGTATTACCGAAGGCGGATATGCTAGATGAAAGCGAGGCTACGCTAAAACAATGGCATATTTTGACGAAATACAAATTCTCGAAATTGTAATTAAGAGCGTTTTGAAGAAAATTGGTATTGATTCACTGAAGCAAGAACGGGAGCTTATTTTAAGGAGTTTATTAATAACCAGAAAAAGATGTGATAGCTATTCTTCCTACCGGTTACGGGAAAGGTCTGCCGCATCAGAAAACTCCAATCAAAAAAAGTAAACAGTGCTATATTTGGAAACATGAATATTAATGAGCTGTCGCCAGAAGGGAATTTCCCGTTCATCGCGGAAATTAATTTTAATACCGGTGTCTCTAGACTGAGAGTTGACTGTAAGGAAACCTTGGTCTAGTTATTACTAGACTGACCAGACAGCAATCATGTACCTCGTCTCCAGAGCTGACGGTGTGCATCGCATATGGTTATTCGTTATCCTGACACTATGAGAGCGGAGGTACGAAATTCGTTTGAGAGCACTGATTGTGGTATCGATGGTCGATTCATGATGCTCATGGTACTGCATGGGGATTCAGATGGCGACACGACGTCCGACCGTTCGGATTCGAACCCAGAACTACGTCGAAGGTTTATCTCAGAGGTCGGCCCTCTTACCCATTAACCAACTGAGCTATCCGCTCCGCTTGCAGCAAGCCACATGCTCCACGTATAAAATCGCACGCAAGCAGGTGGGGTGGGGGGGTCGCAAAAAAATTTCAGGCACGTATGGCATTTTTTCCCTTTCGATCATTTTTTGTACCCACCCACCCCCACCGCCAAATTTGTTTCCGTTTTCGGCAGTTTTTTCCGACCATTTTTTCACACCCACCCCCCTTTTAACACTAAAACAGATATTTGCGGGGGGGGGGAATTCACTGTAAACAGCTGTATATGAATTTATGTGCATACTATTTATCATGGATGTTAAAGACACGGTTGGCCTTGGCGGTGGGTATCCTGTGAAAATATCTCCACCCGTCAAAAACCGCCACAAACAGAAAGAACATCAAAATGTAGATAGACATTGTCCGTATACAAATAAGAAATATCACATAAACAGTACGTTATGGTCATATGTTTGACCATTGTTATGTAAACAAAGGCATAAAAAGTTACTTTTCTGGTGTTTGTTTATATTATGATGTTAAACATAAAGAGCGTTCTTTGTTGGTGAATACCTGATATGGAACTAATAAAGAGCGTTAATGCCATTTGTGTGTGATTAGCCAGTAGCATTGTGCTGTCTTCTGTAACACAATCAGTCTCTTCTTAGGTAAAATATAGTAGGTCTCTATGATAACATGCTGTTTACGCGATGGTCATGGTATATGTGAACGGAGCTGTATGCGTTTTACTGTTTTTCTGTTTACGGTGTTTGGAACAAAAATGAATATTTTCGACAATTAAGGCCGCACGTGCCTTTAACATGGACATGTAAATAGGAATGATTCATTGTGAGGTCATTCGGACAAAAAAACATGGCTGCCAGCGGCCATCTTGGATTTCAAAATTTGCAACAAAATACAACACGATAACCGCCTGCAGTCAGTTTACCAGTTAGAATTACATTATTTCTCTCATTCAAAGTGGTTTTGAAGCCCAACTCATTGCCAAAACACTAAAAAAACAAGCAGGACTTTTATTTTTTAGTTGCGGAAAAAATTGCTTGTTGGTGGCTTTGACCACCCACCCACCCCGGCACATATTTTTGTTCACCCCCCCCCCCCCCTGACGCAATGAGCTTTTGTGAATTTCGCTTGTGCCACTGAACTTTATGAACGACATGGATCGGGACAACGTGTGGTTATTATTTGTCGGAATTTTCGTGACCGATGACATAAAATGCTCTGGTGCCGTCATTATAGTCTGGGCACTGTCCAATATCCAAGATGAACCTGTAATCGTGCACTTCGATCGGAGGGCGATAAAGCCATATTATCTGGCTCATCATCATGCTCCGCCGGCTTGGTGGGTCTTTATCTCACACTTTCGGGGTTCGGTCGGATATGAAGTGCGACAGTTATCCTCGTTCATTGTAACGATCTTCGTCTTCGGCACAAATAATTAGATACTATTGTGTTTCAATTTTATTATTTTCATTTCGGGAGCATGCGCATGTTGCGCCGAAGTTGATAATATATGCTCTACGCGAACATTGTGATGTCCCTTGAACTGCTGATACATTTTCACCAGTTTATTTCTCTCATTCATGAGTTGAGTGTTAACGTTTTTTCCCGATTCGTCATCCATACATATATAGTTTATACCCATGCAGGATTTAAGGTTAACTTTGCCTTTCTGCCCACACCAACATCGCTGATGTACGGCATGTGCCGCTTGGATTAGAGGCTAATGGAATCACTGAACTCAGCCAATTTCACTGAACTGAAGCCATGGCAGCAGGCCACCACAGTGACGTTTACCCCGCTAGATTGACACTAGATGAACACGAAAATGCAAGAAAAATCATAGGGTGTTTACTTTTTAAAAATAATTCCCCAAGTGCACGATAGGGCTATCCCGTAGCCAAATGTTATCTGACCCCCCCCCAGAACTACAGCAGCTAGTTCAATAAAATTCCCGCTCACATTCCCCCATTAATTCACCAATATAAAATATTTAGATATGATGGACAAATCGAATTAACAAGATTTCACCCTTTAATAACGTGGCACATGTATCAGGTGAAGGCCATTATTCAGTTAACTTCACCTCTAACATTCCACGGTGCACTCGCTCCCCAACTCTGGAGCACATTTTGCTCCCTGATTCCTATTTTCTTGATGAAACGCGACCGAATGAATTCGCCCCGGTGAACTTATAAATAAATTAATTTTATCCGACTGAGACTCATTTTCCGTACGTACTCGGGACATGGTTAATGTTACAGTTAATCAGTTTCCGTACGCACTCGGGACATGGTTAATGTTACAGTTAATCAGTTTCCGTACGTACTCGGGACATGGTTAATGTTACAGTTAATCAGTTTCATCCCATGCGGATGATTAATCATGGGGTGTCTCTGTCGGATTTCCGTAAAATTATAATAGCTTTTTGGCGTATAATATGATTGCACCAGCCTCTGATTCCCAAATAAAAGAAAAACTCATTTGCGCACGTAAATCAACGGTACGAATTTTAACATTATCAAAATGATATATTACTTCAAGACCAGGTTTAAAATATGTGGTTTAAACTCTAGATGACGAATCGATCCTTAAATTTTCCGACACTTAAACTAATTAATTTTACTACCTGTTATGCATGTACTCAGGTACCGATGCACTCTTTCTGACAGAAAACATTTGTGCGTTAGGAGACAATGATGAATAGACTGTGCCAATTTACCATGTTAATGCTCATTAAACGAGTAGATGCACCACAGATAGAGCGAGCCAAAGTTTACAGAGAATATCAAGACTAATCACACGATCATACTATATGGTGCCGCGCCTGTTTTGAAGGTTAATGCTTCAGATAGCATTTACCACCTTACATAATCATTTACACTCCAATGTCTTCTGGTAGTTCTATTGTTGCTTGAGATTTTGCCTCTTTTTCTGTAACTATACAATCTCACGACGCTGCCATTTTGGTTGCAGAAAAAACATTGTACATGTATATAGGGTTAGTTTTACTGACCCTACATTTCACAACAATACTCTCCGGGTAAGCATCTAACAAATTTACCTATATTTGTTACGAACCCGTGTAGCATTATGAAATGTGTAAGAGAAATAATCAAACTTCTGATAAGATATTAGATCTGCTATAGGCATTTGGTATCACCTTTCCTATGGCATGTCCTATTTTGGCAGATACTGGGTTATGAATAACGACCGGAAGCTGTCTTTTACCTCTGACTCCAACGTGACCAATATGGCGGTTATCATGTGCGTTTCGCATTTGTCCTATACACCCACGCAGCGTGAAGTTGATAGAAGTCTCCAATTCACAATGACAATTCGTATATACCCTTTTAGTTGTTATATATAAATTATACAGAGACCAGCTGTGACGCTTTTCATTCCCACCCATCTAGCCGCTGGCTCCATGTGAATGATGGCGATCCATGACTGTATGTATTTGTCACATTCCGCAGACAATATTGATTAGGATATCGTGTTATCCACATAATATTCACCAACTTAATTAGCTTCACGCGCAGGTGCAACCTAACGGGATTCTATTTCACATGCACGGGTGTCAATTTGTTCTTGTTATTACTTGTGGTCTAATATTTGCTATCCATGGCAACCACGTCCAACGCATTGCTAGTAATATCAGTCACACGGTGATCCACTGTAATGATGGATCCTAGAACACTGTTCATGAAACCCAAACAGCATCAGCGCTATTTTGAATCATTCTAGAGTCACGAAACTGAATCCATTTTCTTGGCCTTTGTAAGCTGACATTCTGGGAAAGAGTTATCTGGACAGCATGTGAAGTTGATGACGTTTTTCCATTTTTGTTAAATTGTTTTGTTTTTTTCTTGTTTCGTTTTCTTTGTTTTCTTTCAATGAGTATATGTTACAGTTAACTCTTTCGCTGCCACCCCGCCACACGGACATACTCCCCAGTGCCAAGCATTCTGGGTGTAAATACAAGTATTTTATGTATATGTGGGTAATGCAATGACTATTGGGTAATTATCGGTGTGTTTAGTTGAAACTTCACATGTGGGTATATATGACAATGACCTATCACCTGCCCCGACGTGGAGACCCATTCAAGGTCATAGGGTCACGTGCCATTGGCGGCCATCTTGGATTTGCTTTAATTTATGTTTTTCGGTAATTTTTTTCAATTCATATATGATTAAATGTTTGTTTTTTGTTGTAGTGTTCTATCCCATTAATTAATGCTTCACCAGTTAATCATATTCCGGCTACTATTCCGTATTTTTCACCGACCTCATTCCGACAGTATTTTTGGACGCTAAACTGATCAGCAGAAAGGAGGACGCCAAGTCAATTATGCTGTTTATTTTCCACTCATATATCGCATCCCACCAAAAGTAAATTTGTCAATGGTATATTCTGGCTCGGACTGTACTCATAGAACTTCAGGAGTAGCATGACTTTGACTGACCTTTCTTCTAAATTGTCAGCGCACACCAGCACTCTACATAAAAAATAAATGAACCCCCGTTGTGATGCAACAAAACAATATAATTACGACCCGTAAACCAGGTGAACCCCGAACTCGCATAAATGCGTATTTGGCAGCGACTGGGTAACTCGCATTTATGCGAGCTTGGCATCGAAAGAGTTAAAACGTATAATCATTATTACATGTATGTAAAATAACTGACCATTTCAGTTATTATGTATAATCAAGTATTCCTTCAAGTATTTTATTAATTTTAATGCCTGAAATGTTCAGTTATTATGCGCATTAGACATATTAACCGAAAATAGATAGTCATTACTATTACACATCGGAAAATGTACAGTCGCAGATAGAAATACCACTCATTTGAGAATAACATTGAGAAATTTGTCTCATTTTGACATAGATAATAAAGACATCGAATCGTACACATTTATTCAACTTGTTCTCCTCAAATGCAAATATCAGTTGACAGATTTGAATAATTGTTTACAATGTATGTTATTATATATAAGTCGTGACTCGTCAAGCAATGCCCAAACAGGCTGTCCGTTATGGAAGCGGATTTTGTGGTACGCGTCTTGTTGGTGAGGACAGCACATAATTTTCTTTTCTATACGTACCAGTGAACGCACCCATACATACCCGATTATACTTTTATCCGCAATAAACTACTAAAGGTGTTGCATGTGAATAACCTTCAATTGCCCAATCCAATTTCCGCAGCACGACATCTGACATGCACCGCTGACCCGACAAGGTGCTCCCATATGTTCTGTTCCTCCTATCTCTTCTTGTTTTCAAATTCCCGCGGTCGATCTCTCTTGTCTCGTATCGACGGGGGATGTACGCCCTCCCTCGAAATCGATACATGCACTCATTATAGTTTGGGCAGCCTCCTCGCGTTGTTCACGCCACGGACGGATACGTCTAGACATTCAGACATCACGTTCTCATTAAAAGTACAGAGAGTAACTTGGAATCCAGGGTTTAAATACATGTATGCTATTCTCCGGTGATACATACACGGACTTAAATCGATGGCTTATTTGAACCGAAAAGTATGTATACGGAATTTGACAGCAGGGACATTATAATCGATAAATTACATGGAATATCGATATACAGACTTTATATTCTCTGAAAATAAAAACTCATCGAAGTTATATAGAATAATCCAGCCTGTTCTCCTGAAAGCTGATGAACTTACTTAAAAAACAGAAATAAGCCCATGTCGGCAATTTTGTTTACGCTCTATATATATGAACATAAATCGACTTTCCAGATACACGTTCTTTATAATGTGTTTTCACTGTGGCCCGCGCCATACACGGGACAAAAGTCCACAATGGGCTTCTTTCAGAATCAAATAAATCCAATATGAACGTATATGAATATTTAGGTCCAATATAATCCAATTTTCACGAGGATATGTATAGGATAATGGCTGAAAACTGTACATTATTTAAAGGAATGGATCGATCTAGGCCTGCGGCCTCGATCGTTCCATTCGCTGAAATTTTGTACAGTTTTAGAAGTGGGTGGTTTGGGGTGGCATCCCCGGGATTGTCGAAAGGGCCGGGAGGCCACTTTCCTTAACCCCTCATGTTATTGCCTTTATTAGAACAAAAAAAAAGGAGCATTTTTAAAAGTTTTGTAGTTTAACGTTTCTTTTTCCTTCGTTTGGCGGGATTATTTTGCCTGATGACGGAGGTGGAGATGGCGGTGGTGACGGGTAGTCCTGGTGGGTCTTCGCGCTGAGTGCATCAGCCTGTTGCTAGCATTTGTTCAAGTTGAGCATTCATGGCTTCTATTTTTGCTGCTGCTGTTATGCTGAAGTTGGAGGCGGAGCTGTACAGTTTTCAGCTATTATCTGACTTAAAACATGGCCGAGTCCATTTGTTTGATGCGTCACCTCTTATCAGAATGGATTAACCCGAAATTGGGTCAAGAAACCTGAGTCGTACCATGTCCTATCCACTCGCTCATTGGCTGCACGGATGGCGTGACATCTTAACCCATTGTCAACTTAATGGACAGGCAGTACCACATTGCGTTTCAGACCGTTGAATGAACACGACATACCGACAATGAGCTACTTCTGAGATAGATTTACGAATATAATCGGGAGTTTTGCCCTTATACATTTCGGCATTTGTATTAAAATATTTATGCGGCATATTTCGGATTTTGCGGAGAATTATACATTGAATGACAGATTGGGGTGAGCGGTATGCATAATGATGGGAGATTTGGCGATCTTGTAGTTTGAGATCGCGGTTAATACTGAAAATCGAAGGACTACATTTAAATGTAATTTACTATATTAGTTTAGGTGTTATTATGATGTGTGCTACAGCATGCCACCCTGGAACGGAATTAGATTCGAGAAATTTTAACAGTTGAAAATTCAATGCCTATTCGTGAAACGACATGCCTGGAATTTGAAGTTATACACCATCAGCTCACACCAACCCGAGTGACGAGGCTCTATATATAGGTCTATCTGTCATGTTCTGGAAATCAATAATAGCGATATTATACTTGAATTACCGTTGTCTATAGATAGCTACGTGCATATACGTTATGGTGTCATGTATACATGCAAGTCATATCAAATGAAATCGCCCACATGTAGTAAAATAACCGTTCATTAAATTGAACATTGAGCGTCCGTTATTAAAATAATGGATCGTTGTTTGTAAAATAATGTACGATCTTGACAATAACCATCCATTATCCTGTAAACTGGAATCGATGAACAAAGGAGTGACGTCATAGCCATGTTTTAAGTTGAATTATCATCTGTATCCAACATTCACACAGAACTGTGACAAACGGTCTTTAATTTTTCCATACAAGGAACGTACTGATCATGGGCGCTCCTTATAGTTTCACATAGATTTAACATGACTATAGCATCACTCGATTGCATGTTCAATACGTTCAGTTTATAGGATAAGGGTTTATTGTTGCCAACATATTCAATTTATTGCCGTACATTATTGTACCCCGATAATTTCGGAGAACTATCAATAATCAGCATGTCCGTACGTCCGTCCATCTGGGTTGTCCGGATGATAATTTGAGCAACGGAATTTCTTGATAGTTGATACGCGGTTCACGTTTGAGAAGACGCAGGCCACGTTCGAATATGATCACGGTCCGACTCGGATGAATTTTGACTCAGTTATGCCCCTTTTCGACTTATAAATCGCTGTTTTCGGGTTGTCCGCGGATGGTACCTTGAGCAATATTCAACAAAATTTCTTGATATTTGGTACCTGGTTTACGTTTGAGAAGACGCATGCTATGTTCGCATTTGGTGACGGTCCGATGATTATTTTTATTGAGTCATGCCCCTTTTTCGACTTAGAACTAGCTGTTTTCGGGTTGTCCGCATGGTAACTTGAGCAATATCAACATAGTTTATAACGTCACTTAAAACTTCAAATCAATCTCTGTTGTATATCATGATTTCAATTACAATATAAAAGATTGCTCGATCGCCTGTTTAGAGCCACTGAATGCCCGTTGATGTAAGTAAGAGTGCAAGCGCGAGCGCGTGAAAGAGTGTATGTCTGAATGTATGTATCAGATGAATATTATATTTATGTTGTATCCAACATGTACAACCATTCATTTTGTATGTAAAATCATCTGACTGTTTCAATAAAAATGATATATATATATCTATATATCAAGATAAGTATCAAGTACGTGGTTCGCATTTGAGAAGACGCAGGCCAAGTTATTAAGAGCGCTGTTCCTGAATAAAACTGCATATTGATGGCTCTGAAACGAAATAATCGTGGTATCGAATATTCAGCGAGCCTTTTAAATGGACCTATATCATCAACCTTATCATCAACCTTAGCAGTAACATTTGATTTCGTCGTTCGATCTTGAACAAATGATTCACCTCACATGTCCATTAGAAACGAATGACGATTTAGTGCATTTGACGGAGAATATACCTGCAATCTGGACGTGGACGGTCAAATTGTATAAAGCGTGTTTTTGCTATTTACACTGCTCATACAATATTGCCGTCATGTGTCGTGTTCTTTTTAGTAGTTTTTATTCTTACTTTGTTAAAAAAAAGCCTCCATTCAACCGGTATTGTGATTGGCCTTCGCCTGACATTCAAGCGCGCAAAATTACTCGATCATCGTTTGTGAAATATACTTCCGGTGGTTCCTGTCATGCACTCCAACAGACGGCGGATGAATAGAATCAGATGACCCCAGGGAAATTCGATATTAGAACAAAACTATTGAAAGCATAGTGCAATTAGTGTGCAAATACTTCGGGTTTGGAAGCTAAAGTGGTTCGACTTTGAGGCCGTATTCGTCATCTCCATTTAAAACGCCGAGTTTAAACCTGGGTTAAATCTTCATTGATGGTTCAGCCAAACAGGGTCTTCTCGCTTATAAATTTTCAATCAAAATATGTTCGTGATCTTAATTGTCGACTTTCGCTGTCGATAGAACGCGGCGGTCCGCTTCAAACTCCAGGCAGAGTTATCTCTCATAGCTGCGCTGAGATACCACTGCCACACGGTCACGTGGTAAGGATTTCTCACATGTTCTTAGTTCTAATGTGTTATGATTAAAATAGTCTATGTCTGGCTCAGTTCATATTGTTCTTATCAAAACAGAAAGAATGACAATTATTGCAAACATTGGTGGTCAAAATAAGATAATAGATGACTAAATATAGTTCCGACGATACCACTGTCGGATACCCGTTTAGGTTCGGACATTCCAAGATGGCGGCGCCCACTAAAGCAGATAAACGGTGAGTGTATATAATGTCTCCAAGCAGCAATCAACGACATCTTTCGGTGATACACCTTGAAACAGCTAAGTAGGAATTTGTATGCCCAACACACACGTAACACGCCTTTCGCATGTCAGGCATGTGAATTGTTGTATTTGGCGTGTCAAGTCGTCATAATTTTTAGAAATTTTATCGAGGCGGCGAAATGTTCGCTTTTTCGTATTTATCTGGCCCTGGGCTCATGCATCCGCAAATTTATGTATTGTTGTGGGTAGATTAGGTCACCACACATCTTCGGAATGTAAAACCGGCGATATTTTTATTGTCTAAACTCCGAAAAACGACCTTTGAAAATTTCAAAATGTTCAGGTTCGGATTCGCAACATTCGCGATGATTTTGTTCAGGTTCAGACACAATTTTCGTTCAGGTTCGGACAAATTTGGTTCAGGTTCGGACGCATCAAAAACTTCGCATAAAAATGACACGCCGAGGTACAGTCGCGTTCTTATTGCGTTTTTGTGCATTTGGTTATCTTCCATTCGTAAAAGAAACGATAAATTGGGAACACGAGGCATGGTTTTAGCCCACTCGTGAATAATTTGGGCGGACTTTCTTATTTTATGCGTGTGAGATGATTGCGATCACGTGATTCCCCTCCACATCCATTTACGATGTCACGAAGGTCGCCGCACGTAGATGAGCAGATAACTGTCCATAATATTAGTTACACGGCTTTTTGAGGGGGATACTGTGTGATATGCCCCGGTAGAGGCTCGTATCCCCTGCAACAAGCCGTGTAATGATGTATTTACCCCCAGTCTCTATTAACAATATATTCCCAGACATAAAGCGCAGAAACGAGCCACGAACAGTAACTCTATTGTATTAGACTGCTTATACGATGAATGTGATTATATAGCTGTTCCCACACTTCGCCCATAAATACTTGCTGATAGATAGACAATATATACCATGTTTTGTATTAATAATTGGATGATATATTTGGGTATTCACACGAAACATATTCTTTTCAATATAAGCCTTATGTGTTTTGCCTCATTTCTAAATGTTGAATCCAGTTACAAGTTAACCATTTGTCACACGACTATTATGCAGGACTATTAATTAGAGCCCGAACATGTTGCGTTCTATTCAGCACTATATATGCGAACATAGATTATACCTATGGTTTGCCGAATAATACCTGCTATATGCGAATCTTTACGAGCGGCGATATTTCAGGAATATATTATTCAAGAAACCATATGTGTTATCTTTATGTTATGCTTGTGGTAAGCAATTCTGCAAAACTACAAGTATTTGTTTATCGAAACAAGAATTTAGACGCCGAAGTAGCGAAACTTATGCAAACAATATCAGCTGGTCCGTTGGCAAATTAAGCATCTCTAAATTTTGGTGGAAAATTTCCTTCATGCGCTTAAGAGAATAGTGCCTACCCAATGGTTAAATATTACACACAGAAACCCAATTAACAAATAACTGAATACGTAATAAAACGGGATCATTTGTTTTTCTTTAGAACTTATCGCAGTAGTAAACTATTTTCAGTCTTCCGCGGAATTTCGCGTAGTTCCATTGATAATACACGCGTCAATAATTGTGTACCCTTTTTTACACAGAAGTATCTACAGTGAGATAACGTTTCAAAATTAGTATCCATGCCAAGGTCCTGACGAAAGAGAGCGCATCGTATGTCATTTAAAATTACAGCTTTTTCATAGGGAAACATATAACAAACAACGCTTGTCCCCACACCCGGTTGTAACTAACAATCTGAGTGACAACAACGTCACGTTTAAATCATGCACCATGTCCCCGTAACTCTTGACAGTGGGCACATAAAAGCACGTGAAACATCGTGGTTATGAATTACCCTTGAACTAGCAGTTTCACCAATCGTGACATTGTTCTAGCGCGCTGAGCTTAATTGACGTCACCTAAAACTGGATCAATAGGTCTGCTACTGAATTATTCTTATTGGTGCTGATTGGTGTGAATTTATCTGATAACCTATATAAACCACACCACATGGTAGCTATTGATGTGGGACAAAATCGTTAGCTCCGCCAACATCGTGGGATACTAGATTTAATACCCGGATGTCTCTTTTTGAAACCTCTTGGCTCCGCATCGGGGTTCAAAATCGAGAACCAAGTATTAAATATCCATGTATCCCCGATATTCCAGAAGATAAGTATAATACCACTGTTGCTCATATGTAAAATGTAATAATTCACACTAGCTGGTTTATAGTAGACATTGCTCGAGAATATTCAACTGTGGCTTTTATCCCATTAATTCGGAGAATTTACCACCTATATTTGGAAATTTCAGCTGACATATTTAGATATAACAAATTAACAATACATGTTCGTTAATAACACGCACAATAAGATCGCGACTGCACCTCGGCATGTCATTTATAGGTAAGGTTTTGATGCGTCCGAACCTGAACTAAAATTGTCCGAACCTGAACCAAATTTGTCCGAACCTGAACGAAAATTGTGTCTGAACCTGAACGAAATCATCGCGAATGTTGCGAATCCGAACCTGAACATTTTGAAATTTTCAAAGGTCGTTTTTCGGAGTTAGACAAACAAATATCGCCGGTTTTGCATTCCGAAGATGTGTGGTGACCTAATCTACTCACAACAATACATAAATGTGCGGATGCATGAGCCCAGGGCCAGAAAAATACGAAAAATCGAACATTTCGCCGCCTCGATAAAATTTCTAAAAATTTTGACGACTTGACACGCCAAATACAACAATTCACATGCCTGTCATGCGAAAGGCGTGTTACGTGTGTGTTGGGCATACAAATTCCTATACATAACTGTTTTAAGGTGTATCACCGAAAGATGTCGTTGATTGCTGCTTGGAGACAATATATACACTTACCGTTTATCTTCTTTAGTGGGCGCCGCCATCTTGGAATGTCCGAACCTAAACGGGTATCCGACAGTGGATACGTAAAAATAGAAGAATCGGTCCGCAAAGTACCATCCTTCCGGTAGTGATCTATCGCAGTGATAAGTAGATGGCGCTGCATGGAGTTTGGGTCAGCATTAGGCAAGTGCGATTTCTTAGCTCGATGATATAGAGACTGCTGAACCATGGATTGGCTAGACATGCGGTCTCAAGCGATTTAAACATCACAGGCTGCAATGGATACAATCCTATTCCGCATTTGATGTCCGGTTCGGCGTCCGGTTCGATGGCAGAATATACGTTGTTTCGAATGTATTGTTCTCTTTCTCAAGAATGGGGCAGTTACCTAATCCGATTTTTGGTGCATCAGTATAGGTTGGTTTTTCGTCACAACAACGCATGCACCAACAATGATAGGAATGTCAGACAATTTAGCAAGGGTATTTAGCATCACAATTTTACTGGAGGCATTAAAAAAAAACTGTCAAAATGTTGTCTCAAATTCAATTATGTGATTTAATCGCTCTTGTCGTGTGTTTAAATCCTAAAGATATCATTTACATCTGAATTAAGTCCGATAATAGTTATCTTCCCCATAAACATGCGAGATTTGCCATCTAAAGCTCGGAAAGTTTGTGCAGGTTGTTAGCGAATGCGGGACATTGTATTTGTGATATCTTGCTCGCGAATCGCAAATTACAACAAATATAAACCACAAAATGAAGCACATGGAACAACTTTGAGTGAACAGGATGTTGTTTGGGCATGATGAGATACAATACATATAGACTATATTTACTGTGTCCGTAGTAATCACCATAAATACTGGAAAATGGATTTGTTTTCAAGTATTTGTTTACACTGAGAAGGGAGTCCACATTTTGTTCAGCTTTATTCTTGTTCTTTGCCTTACTTTTTAACAATAGCAATTCACATGCTGTGCACGATTAGCACAGCTAACCGATAAGCTACTATGATATAGACACCAAAACTTAACTAGTAATAAAAAGAAAACCGACTCGCCACTTCAAATTTTCTGGCTTTATACAAAACGTCGAACCGGTCACCGAAAGCGGAACGAAAGGCACCATGCAGTTCTGGTATAAATTTCTTGTTATTTTACCCCACGGCAGTCAATAGATGTATACTAGTTCGATACTGGACATTTTCGTGATCGATACTCTATGTATCTGTAAATAGTTATGACAGAAAACAGATGGTTGGACTCCCCAACATTATGGATCCACGAAAAGGAAGGATAACCTGATTCGTTTATCTGGGGAATCTTTCCAGAAACTGTTGCAGTTACTTCTCTCCTTTTAGAATATATCCGCACTGAAAAATGTGTCTATATATTTGAAGCTAGCCAAGAGAGAATACAGCATGAAGACTTAATCTGCGTGCGTCTGGGTATTTTCACCACGTCCTAATTGTCTCACACAGGGTATACATTTATCTAGCCACTGCTTTCTCGATGTGATGTGCAATGTTCACGGTGCCCTTTATTCTAAAAAAGGCATGTTTGGTACACCTTATAGGAATCGGTGGCATATAGAGTTGTCGTTCCATTGGCTTGTGTCTGTCTGCCAATTGTAGGCATCCTAATCCATATTTGTAAATATATATATATTTTTTTGCATGTAATATGTTAAAATCATGTCTAGCAATAAAGCACACCGAATTCATACCGACCGGGCCGTAGTTTCTATACGCACAACGAGTTGAATTCCCAGTGAAATGAAGCCTCTATATAAATACGCGGTCATTAATTCCTCAGATAAAACTCACAACGCCGTGATATGACCCAGAGCGACTGAAACGACGATAAAGCAAACCAAGTTGGTTCAGGAAATAGAACGGTGCCCTAACAAAACTAAGCAGGCCAGTGACCATTATAATACAGGGAATCATAGACTATGGTAGATATTGCATGGTCGGCATCGATAAATCAAGACGGAGCTACTATCGGTGTGCGATTATAAATTCTGCGGCGCTATAGACCCCAGCATATCGATCACCATGTCGGGTCTTATTTCTACCAAACTGTCATTTTGAGGTAGAGCATTTTTCGCGCCCATACAGCCTGGATTGTATTTACGTGATTAAATTGTCGGGAATTATTGAAGGCCGATGAATCAAGTGACAATAAGGTTGTGAAAATATTGATGTAACAGGAAGGTTGGACAATTCATGCCTGTATTATTAGAATTACCCGTATATTGTCGGGCGGCGGTCCAGATTCGAGATATATTGGCGGGTAGTGGACAAGCTTCGACATTAAGCCGTTGCAGAATGCAAACCAAAAGCAGTGTTCACGCTGAGCCGAAAAATCTTTTGGCCAATTTTTTTTTTTTTTTGGCCAAATTAAAATAACTTTGGCCAAATTAAATCCCCATTTTCTGTGCTCACAATTACTGAATATTTTTTTTATTTAACATCCAATGATCAATATAATTATAGTAACATCAATTCTCTTATCATTAAACCAAATGAAATAAATATATGTCGACACCGTGCCAAAGCGACTCCAATTTAATCATACACCTCAAGATCCGTCCCTTCAAATAATGTGTCTAGACATCTTTAATCCCACCATTGCTATATATACTTGACAGAATACCACTACCCGCTATATCTGCCATTCAACCTAATGCTAGACAATGTATTCGCTAGCGTTAATCCTCATTTCTGCTTCATTGCATTTGGTGGCCCATTGTTTGATAGTGCACTGCCCTGAGTGACTTTTGTTACCAATTAAGCTATATCACCTAATCAATTAACTGACCCAGTCAATGTGGAAGCACTCTAAATTATTTGTAGCAGATGATCATACATGTACTATAAATTTGATTCCCATGACGATCCCGTTACACAAACACGGGGGGAGAACTGCGACGTGAGGATCGGTGGCATTCCGATAAAGAGACGGTGGAAATCCGATAAACGAGACGGTTCGCTTTCGGCGATAAACGAGAATTTTTGGGCATTCAAATGGAATTGCCGTGACAAATCAGGTATCATATCATCATATCGTTATTTAGGTTACTAATATCCATCAAAATCTTGACGATAAAGTGACTAAAACCAAGAGAATAGCCATTTAAAAGTCACGCGACGGTTCGTTTTCCGATAAAAGACACGCGACGGTTCGTTTTTATCGGAAAACGAACCGTCGCGTGACTTTTAAATGGCGATTCTATTTGGTTTTACCCAATGTAGCGTCTAGATTTTGATTCATATTAGTAACTAAAATAACGATATGATGATATGAAACCTCATTTGTCATGGCAATTCCGTTTGAATGCCCAAATACGAAGAAAATCTCATTTGTCACCGAAAGCGAACCGTCTCGTTTATCGGATTTCCACCGTCTCTTTATCGGAATGCCACCGATCCTCACGTCGCAGTTCTCCCCCAGTGACAAAATCAATTTTGGTTTATGAATTAGATTTCCGATTTTTGGGTGTAAAAAAACTTGGCCAAAGTTTAGCCAAATGAATTATTGTTTGGTCATTTTCGAAAACAATTAGCCATTGTTCATCTGGCTTATGACAGCGTGAACCCTGCCCAAAAGTCTCAACAGTCTCATACGCTATACAAAGGTTGATATTTAGACTGGATCGTTGGTTGATTCCATTCTGATGTTTTAAGGCTATACATACCACTGTGATGTCAAATTTTATTTTTTATTATAAATGAGATAATTATTTTTAGTTTACAGGTATTTAGTAATTTTACAACAAGAAACAATCTATACTGATTGTCTGACGGCAGTTTTGATGTTAAAATTACATTATCTTTAAGTTTTAAAGACAAAAATAGTTGGGAAAATGTGGATACAAATTTTCTTTTGAGCTGTGGAAAAAAAATTCTTGTGTGTCCTCTCCTCTCCTCCTCAATGGATTTTTATCAGAACTATAGAACAACTAACGTGTCCACCACCAAGACAAATGTATAGCATACAGTAATGATTATATATTTAATGATCGTCATATATTTTATATGTTATTTGTGACCTCTTCGACTTATCAAATTTTTTACCTATGAAAGATGCGAGTCAATAAATAAATAATTGAATTGAATTGAATTGGGGAGAAATGATATACCTGAGATGAAGGAAATATCACCTGAGGTAATATTAATTGAATGCAACATTCTGTCATTGGGCAAAGTGCCCGGGTACTCTTATGAGTTTGATTTACCGAAATAATTACACAACCCTTCCACGACTGGAGCTTCCTGAATTTAGCGAAAAACATGTAACAATGTATTGTCTGATATATGCCAGTCTCCCACGGGGAGATTGAGAATACATTGGCCTAACAATCTTTACCCCGAACTTGTATAAGCCAGTGCAATATCTTATAAATTCGAGGCTCCCCATGGGAAACTAGTGTGTATACGATAATGCACTGGATCTTTAATGCTGCACCAGCGCAGCTCCTGTTATGGAAGAGATATCTAAAATATGTGATTCATTGTTTTATAAATATATACTATTCACAAACATATTGGCAGGGCAACAACGTTCTATGTTTAAAGGTATGGTTGGCCTTGGCGGTGGGTATCTTTTGAAAATATTTCCACCCGTCAAAAACCGCAACAAACAGAAAGAACATCAATATGTAGACAGACTTTGTCCGTATATAAACAAGAAATATCGCATAAACAGTGTTATTCTCATATGTTTAACCATTGTTATGTAAACAAAAGCATAACAAGTTACTTTTCTGGTGTTTGTTTATATTATGATGGTAAACATAAAGAGCGTTTTTTGTTGGTGAATTCCTGATATGGAACTAATAAAGAGCGTTTATGCCATTTGTGTGTGATTAGCCAGTAGCATTGTGCTGTCCTCTGTAACCCAATCAGTCTCTTGCTTGGGTAAAATATAGTAAGTATTTATGATAACATGCTGTTTACGCGATGGTCATGGTATATATGAACGAAACTGTATTAATGTTTTTCTGTTTACGGTGTTTGGAACAAATATGAATATTTTCGACACTTAAGGCCTCACGTGCCTTTAACCCATCCATGACTGGACCTTCCTGAAATTTAGATAAAAAACCAGAGCATATGTATTATCTTATATATGCGAGTCTCCTCGTGTTTTCTGTGCTTATGTTACTCAAAAGTCTATTTTCAACGGCGTTGCCATTACTCTGTATCTTAGTTTGAATTCTGTGGCATTCTGGGAGCGAGACGGGGGAATATTTCTATGATTTCAGCTATGTTCTTTTACTTTATGGGCTCCTTCTGAGACACAGACGTTCCGTTCCAAATATGATGAATTATAGTATTTTTATAATAGTTTATGTCACAGATTGTTGTTAAAACCGTATATCATGGCACTATAACAAAATAATTGGTAACACGAAAATGAAGTGGGCCAATAAATTAAAATACAATTGAAGCTGTGTTGATCCTGTCTTATGGGAGTGTTAGAACTGAGTTATCGCGTGCTAGAAATCTAAGTGCCATGCACTAATAGTAATGGTTCTGGGGACAATTTGTTATTTTGTCGGTATTCGCCGACTATGAAGTGATATTTGAATAATTATAGTAATCTCTGGATTTTTTCTGGGGCTAAACAAATCGATTTTCACAGAGTAAAAGAGGTTTCGTTCCAACACAAACCCGCTGGTAATGCGAACAGGCGACAATTAGGCGAAACCTATACAGTGCTTCATCGTGATGAATTCACTGATCGAGGTGGAGTGAAGGACTACTGGTTCATTTAATCGCACTCGTTGATACTTTATCACGCTATTGCGCAGCGTGTATTGCTGCTGGGCTTTTTATATGCAAAAATGTGTTACCAAAGCGTACCCATATACGATTCGCGTCGCATTTACTTTCAGATACCATTATGCCGCGTTCAGACACTGGCAAATTTTGCTGGCATTTTTTGCAGGCATTTTTATATAACGTGTCAGAAAACGAACACAAACATACTTATACAATACATCGTTAATACTATATGATAGCACACTAAGGCCATCCGAAACACCACCGTACCACAAAATATACAAATACACAACTAGTAACAAGAAAACCATAGTCAGAAATGGTAACGCGCTCAAGATCATATATTATATACCCATGATTGTAATTATAGAATATAAAATATATTGGTTTCGCGAATGACCAACTCAGAATCCCGTTAAATTAACAATAACAACCAGCACCTAATTAACGATCCGGCGGCCAACTCGGTCGTCTCCGACCACAACCATCAGTGGCCTGCAGAACGAAAAATATCTATAAGAGTTGAAATATAAGACTTACAAATTATCTTTTAAATTTCTTTTATTGATAATTGACATAGCTTTTACCGGACTCGGCCTCCTGGTCGCGCAGTTCGACTTTTAAACCGGAAAAACAAATTATCTATAAATAAAATGCCCATGGGACCACGGCTATCAAGAAATTGCCGAACAGTATACACGCGGTGCGCGCGCTAATAACGACATGCAAGTGGTTATAACGACATCCAACAACTGGTTATATAATTACATAGAATTCAGTATAACGAGTTACAACTCGCTCGCTGTTGTTATAACGACATGTATAGGTAAGGGTTAGAGCACAAGAATTGTTCTTTACCAGAATCAATCGAGTCGAAGACGAGATATATTCTGGTAAAGAACTATTCGCGTGCTCTGACCGACCGAGAGTACAATTGATCCCACATAATGCAATCAACTGGAAATGTGCCGTTGAGCGTGTTTTGACCACGACGCACAATCCGTGCGCTGGCCGCGATTGGACACAATAGCCGGTTAGCCCCACACAACAACGTGATTAACATGAAATAATCGCCGTTGAATGTGAATAGATAT
The DNA here is from genome assembly GCA_032622095.1 of Siphonodentalium dalli. Taxonomy (NCBI): domain Eukaryota; kingdom Metazoa; phylum Mollusca; class Scaphopoda; order Gadilida; family Siphonodentaliidae; genus Siphonodentalium; species Siphonodentalium dalli. Next base: position 126,216,889 of record CP136061.1, on the reverse strand, counting down.
GTCCGAAACAACACGGACTGGTCCCACTTTGAAGCGCCCGTACGATTTATCTGTTATGAGTTGCGTGTGCCTAACAATGGGATAATCACTGAACTATTCCTTCGCCAGCCTTGGGAATTGGTGTGCTTTACCAAAAATCAGGGAACGATTGCAACAATGGGATTGTGCTCTAAAAATTAAGACAAGTCGTTATAGCGACTTGTAGAATAATTTATAACGAATTGTGAAAGTCGCTATAATGACTTGCAAATCGTTATAACGAGTTGTTGGAAGTCGTTATAACGACTTGCAAGTCGTTATAACGAGTTGTATATTTGGGGGTGCGGTGGTGTTTCAGATGGCCCTAATGAGATGTGTATTTGTATATTTGGGGGGGGGGGTGCGGTGGTGTTTCGGATGGCCCTAATGCGCTTTCATAGTACTACAGCCAAACACACGAGCAGTAAAAACTCCGTAGATTCACCGGTAGTGATGCTGTTGAAACTTGTATTAAATAGCATTCAACTATCTCACAGAAATTCATTCATATAGAGCTATTTTCAGGCAAATTCCAGTAGCACCGTTCAATGTGGAACTACAGAGATTTTACAGTGTGTTTTACTATTTCGTTAGCTTTGGTGAAGATACATTTTATGAGCATGTTTCCATCCATATTCTGACCCCATATGAAATGTCTGTAAAAAATACCAGACAAGCGGCATTAAAGTTTAAGATTTTTCTGAAACACAAATTTATATATCGCTCACTATGTACCTATATAGCTGACGACATCAGTCAGTCGATTAAAAAAAAAAATCCGACGTGTCTTAAGTGAAATTTGGTCACATCAACTGATCGTAGGACTCCGCCTCGCGTCATCTTACAACATTTTCTTTGTGGTGAAATTTAAATATACACAATAATATGCAACGTAATTCATTCTTATATGAACCACATTATATTTGCAGAGCACACTCACATTTATCAGTAATATGAGAGACACCCTATAAATAGCACAGTCAACAATAACAATGTAATCATGTAGAGGTGTTATATACTGCCCTGTTTGAAACTGAAGTTATTGGGAACTATAGAATTAGACACCGGTTGTAAAACAACTCTAGTTCAAGACCTATATATGGTACCTTTGCATTCTCAGGAAAAGACTTTGTCTTATTAAAAGGACGAACATTGAATATATGCAACATCACATCCTGTGTTGGATATGTTGCTCACTAATTAGTCCGAAGAGTATGACAAAATAAAAGCATTTTAATATGAATTATGACTATATAATATGACCGATAAAACATACATTTCTTCACGCTCTTTGTATTGAGGAGCGGGAAGCTCAGTTCGTCTGTGGGCCGACCTACACCTTCGACACGGTCGAGCGTTCAAATCAGACATACAGTGATGCTCTAAATAATCGACCCCTTAACCACAGAAGGATTATGGGTAATTTTTCAGGATTTAGTCGGAAATATGGCTTGTTGCCAATCATCGGAAAGTTCTCACTGAGAGCTTTCCGACGAATGGCAACAATCCATATTTCCGACTAAATCCTGAAAAAATACCCATAATTCTTCTGTGGTTAAGGAGTCGATTATTTAGAGCATTACTGTAGCATATATATCGGTCGGACTTTGTGCCGCCATCTGCATTCACAGTACCGCGGGCATCACGAATCAATCATCGATGCCACGATCAGTGCTCTGAGAACGATTCCAGAAGCAAAATAATTTCAGACAAAATTTGACAAATACGTATACTGGGCGTATTTCGTTCCTCCGCTCCTCTCGTAATGTCACGACCATGCAGGGATGACGCCTGGCACACCGTCGGATCGGGATCCCACGCTAATGGTTGTCCCGTGTGCATGCATGCATGCAACAATGTTCGCACGTTAGATATCCATACCGTGGCGAAGAAGTCACATGTTCGGCAAAATATCCTGGACAAATTCAAAATATGGAACAACTGATCCTCTCCGTGATGCCCGTAAGCCGGGCGTGTGACAGTATATAATAGAGACCTTTCGCAAAGTCACGAATACGATTACGGATATGGAAATATCTTGCCAGTATACGGCAAAAAATCGATCTTCACTCACGGGGGTTCTTACGTGAGTCGAAATATATCCCACGCAGTTTAATTATGTGCAGATGTGTCAAGGATGTGCCACCGGTCCTGCTTGGGGACGCTCTAACATTATCCGTGTTGTGTATTACACGCGGATAAGAACAGGAGATCTGAAAGAGACACACATTATTTTTTCCATCAAATGTATGTGTAACTGGATATAGCAGAGCATATGTCGTCTCACTAATTAGCCACCATATGTAAATTGTGATGCATGGTCTCAACCTTACTAGGACAATATATCCTATCCGTGATCGTAATAGTGATTTTTGCGAAAGGTCTCTATTAGAGATAGATATATACACGTAGATGAGTTACCACCGACATCGGATTCGCTGATTTAATCTAATATCAATCTCCATTCCAGTCGAGCGATGTCAGCTGTCATTTTGAAATCCGACCCTTAATCCCCGTGTTAAAAGGTTGAGTACGTACGCCGTTGTCATTTCTCTTTGAATCACATCACTAAACCATGATTGCTTATCGATGTCAATATCGATGTACACGGATAACTGGTACGGCTCAACATGGATGCATCTCTGTAATGCAGAACTACAAGTTATAGACAGACCAATTGAATTTGAGATAATGCGACCATTGCTCGGTTGCTTCCAAATAGACTCTCTGAGTCGGAGTGAGTCCACAGTCATATATCTTGGTCGGTTAAAGTTTAGCGTCGTTTTAGTCGCTTATGCCATGTCACGACTCTGTAGAGCACACCTTCCTCGTTAAGCTGAACTGACCCCTACCACTACTTAATACATAACATGTAAATGTAGCAAATCAAGACGATCCCTTACATTGTTCATTGTATATCAAATATCAAGACGCATTCTGAATTTCGGGACACATTAAGCTACGCATATATACTGAGTAGAAATAGCCATTGCAGTAACACTTTTCGGTAGATAGCGGCAAAATAGTGTACCGAACAGATCTGATTGCAAACGAAATCTTAGGTGGATTGATTTTCTAACGTGATGTGTGCGACGTGATATCCCCTGCGGTATCCTTGTGCTGTTTTAGCTATTTAGATTGAACTGATATAAAACACGAAAATAGAGAGTTATCTACCGTTTTGTGTGAATCCGACTCCAAAAATACCATCACAGGCGGCTATTGCATGGGTTTCAGTTTCAATATCCCACAATTAGAACGCTCGTGAATAGTTCAGACCGGACGGAAGTTTAATTTGAGGCATCATCGTGGATAGCGCATGTACTATATACTTCCCAATTCTGACAACTGCTAGACGGAAAATGCCATGCTGGTTAGCGGAGCATTGGTCATGGGCATTTGTATATAACATTAATGGAGTATCTTTAATACAAGATGTCACTGTATGTATATGTATGTGTTTGTCAGTCCGAACACACCATTCCCTTCCAGAGGTTCCTCATTGCAGCAGACACGATCAAGTTACTGTATTTTGAGATTTTCGTAATAGTGGAGCAGTAACCAATCTATTTAATAAGAAACATTGCGTAAGCGACAATAAAGACAGGGGGATCACAACAACAACAACAACAACACCAGCAACAACAACAACAACAGCAACAACGGAAGACTGCTTATATGACAATGTTCAATCACCAAGCAATCGTATTTACTTTGAGATGAACGTCTATCATTCAAACATACTTTTATTTCCGCGAAGTACATGCACAATCTAAGACTGTTGCCGAATTTTGCGCATTAGGCAGCTGCATTTGGATATATTTTGTCCGATGTTAACCATCCGATCGGATCGTAACCAATTGGCCCTTTTTCCCTCACTTCATAACAATGTCCAAATTTTAGTACCCCGCAGTAGAAGTACTGGGACACGAAATGATTATATCTAGATGCATGTCAACCACAATTAGATCGATTATTGCAGCCACAAGTATTGGGTTTAAATGAGAACATATATATCTAACCATCATTCATGCCGTTGCCAAATCGGTTAGTACGGCAAATATTACTGGCAGCTGACCCGACGAACCGTTTCACAAGGCTGCAAAATCTTACAGCAAACGGCGAATCAGGCCACTTAAAGTTCGAGAAGGGGTGGCAATAAGCGACACACAGCGTTGTTTTGTGTATATTATGTCGATAATTAATCTTGGCAGACGCCAGAAGTAAACATGTAATTTACGCAATGATCCTTCAAAGAGTAAATGCATCATGCCTACCCTTGGGTATAATGCATATACAACAGCATGTGCATCTGACGAGGTGAGAGGTTACAACGATCCATTATAATCCATCCTGCATGAAAAAGTCTGCAGCGCTATACTCTATTGATATCTTCATATCGCGTGTTTCCTCCCACACATATACCACCAGAATAACAAAATTGAAGTGTTATGCCATTAAACGCCAGTTTGTGAATCTGGTTACCTGAAAATAGTATGTCTGTCATTTGAAGTATGAGGTCCCCAGAGGGTGAATTCAGTGACACTACCACGGCGGGCTAGCGTCACCAAATTCACCATCTGGGAACCTCATTCTGCTTAGGCCTCAACTGCTATGGGAGACATAGGATCAGATTGAAGTTCACCAGCTGAAGTTGGTGATGTTCAACCATTAGTCACATCGATTATGCATTTTATCTTCTGCAAATGTGGGGATATAGAACCTTCCCAGAAGGGAAAACGTAACTAAAACAATGTTCATTTGAGACTAGATACTTCCGAGAAGATGATGCCTAAGCAGAGTGAGGGTGAATTTGGTGATGCTGGTCCGCTGTGTGCGGAATAGCATGACTAAATTCACCCTCCCGGGGATCTTATTCTGCAAAAATATTAATAACAGACACACTATTTGCACGCTCGCTTACCTGTGGTTGAGTTTCTATTTCCGAACCACGAGATTCTAACTCATTATATAGCGCCAATCAGAACTTACTCTAAGATCAAATGGTCCAATAAAAAAAAAGATTAATATAACATAGTATGACGTAATTTGGAGGAAGCCCGCCGCGATGAAAACGTGTTCTGAGAAATGAAAATATAACGAAAGACTCGGTATAAACTTATAAACTGTACCGAGTTTTGACATATAAGATATATCTACAATGGCTAATTTTGTTTGGAAATGTCAACATTTCAGCAGCCTTTGTTTCCTTGAAATCGCCAAATGTACACAATTTAATGCATAACGTGTTTTATCTTTACAAGTATTTTTTTCGCAAGCGGGAAGATTATGAATCACCGGTATCACTGTGCCTGCCCCTGGACATTCCTGGTTACACATCAGTAGCCCGTATTTACACTAATGCCCTAAATAATCGACTCCTTAACCACAGCAGAATTATGGGTAATTTTTCAGGATTTAGTCAGAAAAATATGGCTTGTTGCCATTTATCGGAAAGCTCTCACTGAAATATGGCTTGTTGCATGCCATTCATCGGAAAGCTCTCACTGAGTGTTCTGAGACGATGTGCTATGGGGTTAACATACTGTTTATATGCCCTGTTCGATTACCCTGAGCTTCCCCGTCCCATATAAAGTTCAAAGTTCGTGAGTGAATAACATATTTCAATACTTTATCAATGCTCCGCCTGTTGTCTCAGCTAGAGAACAGGTTTCTCCACAGAGTGGCTTCATTCGATATCGATTCATCTTCATCACTACATTTGCTCACGCCATGAATGTTCCTAGCCCATTATATCTCAGTGGATTATGTGCGACTATATCGTTGATCAGCCTGTATGTAGCAGTACGCAACTTCCAGAAATTTTGGGAGGGGTACTATATTTACAATTTATGCCGAGTCAGTGTCCTTGAATATTACCCTGTTTGTTTTTAGATAAAATTGACGAAGTCAAGCTTGAGCTATTTATTGGGTTGGCGTTTTTGCATGCGTCAGTCAACAATTTCTATTGGCTCACCCTACAGGCCGCATCTCTCATCCGATCATCACCAAACTTCATATGGATCTTCGGGGCGACCTCTAGATGGGAGCCATCGATTTCCCCCCGAAATTCGTTAAAAAACACTGCCGTCGGCAGTTATTTTGGATTTCAAATTTGAATCCATCGACACACCCTGCATCCCGTATTTATCGGAGAAATGTTTTGAAAAACATGGCCCCATCCCTCCCCTGATTGCTACTAAACTTCATATTGCTGATTGCTACTTAACTGCGGGGTGACCTCTAGATATAGGAGCTATCGATTATTTCCGAAATTCGTTAAACAAATGGCCGCCAACAGCCATCTTGGATTTGAATCCATCGGCACACCGTGCATATATCGAAGACATGTTTTGTAAACTTACAGACATGATGAGGATCACATTTTGATGAGAGCTATGGAATTTGAACGATTGTCGATGAAAAACATGGCCGGCGGCACCCATCTTAGATTTTACTATTTGCTAAATCCATTGGAACACCCTACATACTACATCCCTCACCCAATCAAATCATCATCAAATTTCATATGGATCTTTTGGGTGACCACTAACTAGGAGCCATAACATTTTCGTTGAGAAGACATGGCCGCTTGCAGCCATCTTGGATTTTACTCTTTGTATGACTAAATCCTGTGGCACACGCTACAGGTCACATCTCTCGTCCGATCTTCACCAAACTTCATATGGATCTTCTGGGTGACCTCTAGATGGGAGCAATCGATTATTTCCGGCACACCCTGCAGCCCACATTTATTGGTAAAATGATTGAAATGAAAATAATACACAATACAAGCCCTTTATTGTAACTGTTGGACTTCCCTTCTTCTTTATCATTCTGTTCATTGCTCAGCAAAAAATACCCCTTCCAAAGTTGAGCGGCTACAGTGTCATTGATACTTTCATTTACGAATGAGACGAATGGTCAGAGTAAACTGAATGTACTACGGTTTCTTCGTAGCCTTGGTCACTGAATTATTACGCTTGGTTTGCATTCTAAAACCAACAATCTGATATGGCTATGATACAAATAAATATTTGAAATAGAAAACAAAGTTATCGTAGCTACTTCAAAATTTTGTCTTGGAAGTGAAGACGAAAAATTGCAGGGGTGAGACATAGGGTATTTGCCATATATGTAAACCCACGGAGTTGGCCTACACCCAATAGGGAAAACATTGTTGCGCATCCATATTTGTTTTGGGTTAACATTGCTAGCTTTGTAGAATAATTAAGGCACAACAACCACTGATAATATCTCATGTAACACTGGAGGTTATGTCACCAGGTACTTATTTCCTATTGTGTGCAACCATTCAAATCGTGTAGACATATACATGTATACCGTATTTGTTTCGTTGATGGCAGGTATACATAAGGTTCATTCAAACGCATTGCAGAAACCACAGTTCATGGGATTACATTAACTAAACAGATCAATGGTTGTCTTACTTTACCGCCAATTGAATGTTGTCTTCGTCTATAATTCAGTACCCGTATGCTATTAATGGGTTGCTGGCCGAATCACCGTCATTTGAATTGGAGGTTTTGTATTGTGGACAATAGTAGATATTATCTATCCATAAATTATTTTGGTTTATGCCCGACTAGCTTGTTTTATATTCATTTTGTAAACATCAAGTCAATAAGTTGAGTGCATATACGTCGACTCATAAAATACGTCTGCACCATTTGGCTGTCAGGCCATGTACATCGAATTATGGTTTGGGCGCAACCATGAACGTGGGGTGATGTGTGCCTCACCCTGAACAGTTGGAAATATCTTGTATAAGTCAAAAGCAGTTGAAAAATTAACCCGGTAATATGTTCATATTGTCCTGATAGTATAATTTCCGAACCAATGTTCAGTATAGAATATATAATTTTTAGTTGGGTAAGAGTTAAAGGTATCATTTGGAAAATTCCAAAACAAGAAGATGGTGGTAATACAGCGATTTGTTTGTCTTAATGTTATACTGATTAGGAAACAGAAACCCAAAAATAAGCAAAAATGTATAGGCGATGGTAATGCAAACATAAACCAGAATACTCTTTTAAAGTAATTTTTTAAAAATGGGTCGAATTCGGATCCGGATCACTGAGAAACAATATTTTTACCCAAGTCTGAATTGAATTCGTAACCAGAATAAACCGGGTCTATATGTATATGTGAACAATAACATCAATATTCAAGCTCTGTCAGGGTCGCTATCCTCTAATGGACTTCAACATGTTAAAACACCAGCATTCTTGTACAATACGATATCACCAAAAGTAATGATCACGGTAGTAATATAATCGTTTTTATAACAGTCCGTAAGTGATATGTTTCCCAAATAAATGCCGGATGGGTGTGGGACTATTTACCTATAACTTAGGTCCATTCTGAGCAAAACGGTGCATTTCAGAAAAGAAAACAGAGAAAATTCGATGGCAATGGTATCAACCAATATAGATCATTTATGAAAGTAAGATATCTGCTAAGAATAAATATGTAATATATTGATGAAAAATCTTGTGATGTCCCTATTGTAACGTACGTTACAATGGACACACACATCTGCCGGGAAGGTTTATATCGGTAATAAACCATTTAGTGGAATAAAATCACCCATTTCTGACTTTTGTAAGATGGAAAGCACCCATAAAATCAAACAAAGTGAAGTCACAATCAACCACCGTTCCATATAATTGGAATGAAAATGTTTTCAAAAAGTGCATATATTTTAGAAAAACAATGTTATTGCTTCATAGTTCGTTTCCTTTCATTCAGTGATATGTAGGATTTGTGCCAAATGGTTAATTCCACGTCATATATATTAAAAGATTCGTTATACCAAGTAACAATAAGAAATCTATTTCTTCACGGATTCCTTTTCAAAAATCAAGCTGCCACCCCACACATGCCATGACAACGTATGTTAAAGACAGACACCTTAATATAATAGCATATACATGTATAATACAAATGAGCTATCCAATTGTATTACCAACGTTGGCACAGGTTGCATATAAATTCATCTGCATGCATGGGCATTGGATCATATTTCATTATAGGAAGTCGTGTATATATCTCTGTCAACAGGCTGCCCTGCTATGCAATATCGACGACTCAGTCGTTGTGTCGCCCTATCAACTGCTGTATCAGATGGCCAGCTACTACCTCACTCATACCCGGTCACTCAGGTGTTGTCGCCATGTGAGAGAACCCATTGCACCCACCGTCGTGTTCCTACGGCAATGTCAAAGGCCATATTACGCGGACACGCAATAATTATTACCAATCAATTTAACCTTATTATCAGATAAGCCTCAGCTCAGCAATTGGGATATGCGTAGCATGTATAACAAGAAAACCATAATCAGAAATGGTAACGCCCTCAAGATCATATTATTAGCCATAAATATAAATTATAATATAAAATATATTGGTTACACGAATTCACCGCCTCAGAAATCCGTTTAAACAACTAATCATTCTAATTATTACTAACAACTACGGCTTATTACTGCAGGTTTCTCATTCACCACACCTGAAAGATTCTAAATGCGGATACAAAAGCGGAGGTATTGTGTTCGCGCCAAGAGTGCATGGTTCAGCCATTGTTCATACCTAAACATCGAAAGCAATTAACGCGGTCATAATTGTTACATACTGCAACTATAAGACACCCAGCGGATACACACCCCACGAAAACCCGAAATGTGTTGTCCTGCGAGAAATCCCATCGCTATAGCTCAATTTGACACGGCCAGATTAGACTTCCTACAATATCCATAAACAAGATGATATATTATATACCCATGATTTTAATTATAGAATATAAAATATATTGGTTTCGCGAATGACCAACTCAGAATTCCGTTAAAATAACAATAACATGCAGCACCTAATTAACGAACCGGCGGCCGACTCGGCCGTCTCCGACCAGAACCATCAGTGGGCTCCAGAACGAACAATATCTATAAAAGTTGATATATATAAGACTTACAAATTATCTTTTAAATTTCTTTTATTGGTAATTGACATAGCTTGTCACAAACCAAAAATCAACATTATTGACATAATAATGTAAAGGACAATAAACGAAATTGAAATTCCCAACTACATCTTTTACCGATGACCGGCCTCCTGATCGCGCAGTTCGACTTTTAAATAAATAAACAGGAAAAACCAATTTTCTATTTATAAAAGTCCCATCGGCGCATCGGCCCACATGTTTCTAATATTTGGCCACCAGTATACACCCGATGTGCGTGAATGAGTTGACCAGTTATTCCCAATGCAGTAAATTGTTTGTCCACTCTACCAACAGTTGAAGCATTTCAATACGCTTCCATATTGTACGTGGTTGGTTCTAACGTTTAGGGGTACACTGCCCAGTGGTACATCCTTTATATACCCCTCCCACAGTCACGCTACACATCACATTCAGCGACATTCAGACGTTCCAGTGCATACATGACAATTTGTTTCGAGAAATTCATATATTTCGTATAAAGTCGAGTTAACTTATAATTCATTGCGTGCATGTTATGATATCTTTTGATAGTTGGTAACATATGTTACACATATCTGACGACAGCTGCATTCTATGCTATACTATTCTTGGCCGTCATCGCAAAAGTTCTTAAAGACGAACAATGAAGACGACAGACACTCTCCAATCTTAAATTGGAAACAAGCATCGATCGCATGATATTTATACCTTTTGTGAGCCATATTTAATTTTATAGAAGGTTTATTTGCACATTTATACAATACAGTGGTACATATATGTATATAAATTTGCACGTGCAGTGGTGGCGTGACCAATACAGGCCATTTTCCTGCTACCCCCGTAATATATAACGTTACTTGTATAATTAAGATGGCGCTCGTGGGTGAATAATGAGTATTCACAACAAGAATGAGCGTTGAAGGGTTTGTCAATGAGGAATCTTCTTACAAAAACAAGACAGGTTGACATTCGAATATGTGTTTAATGTTAGGGCTAAGCTAATTATGTACGTGCACTAATATATACGTATTATGGAATTGACCATTATAGGTGAGGGTACCAGAGTGACTCATACATGTCTTTCCGCATATGACAGACCAACTCTGCCGCGTTTGCATTATAGCAGAAAAGCTCCGGCGACACAAATGCACGATTTTACTGAGAATTGACTTTAAATTACAAATCCATTATATGAATGACTTCACAGAGAAGACACGCATGCAGTAACCGGCGCAGATGCATTATTAACTGTTTCCAATTGCTTTTCTCTGGGTTGCATGTGGTGAGCATTAGTTTAGTGATCATTTAAGATCCATTTAGCAGACAACCAGAGATAGCACTTTTCTTTACCCATTACACGACGGGAGCTGCGCTGGTGCAGCACTAAAGACCATGTGCCAGTGCATTATCTTATATAGGCGAGGCTTCCTATATAACATAATTCACTGACTTACAAGGTCATTATAAATATTGTTAGGCCAACTCATGCTCGTATATATAAGAGAATGCATTGGCACATGGTTTTCGCAACATTTAAGGATGCTCTAGCCATGTAAGGGTTAATTAATCCTGTAACAGAGGTGAAGATCGGTGAACCAATTGATAGCTCTGGAAGACATTGCTCAACGCTATGCTTAATCTGTACATGATATGCAGAGACAGTGGCAAATGTGTTATGCACGAGTTAGTCAATCATTGTTTCCAGTATAAATCGAATAAGTTGTGTATGGTGATAACAATTAGCTCGATAAAACGGCATCGAGTGACTGCAAAAGACGTGTGGAAATAATTCCATCAATTATATTGTCAATATCTCGGCAACTCAATAGCCATTATGTGGCACATATACGCGGCATTTTGGTGCATCGTCAAAACAAAGGATTGCATGGATCGATATACTCCAACGCGGTATATCATACAGTGAATGGGACTTCACGCAACAACAAGGCTATAATTCGCTAATTTTAAACTTAAACATTGTATAAACCCAATTATTTAGGTCGATAGCGAGAGGGCCCTGTACTTGTAGGAAATCTGCATCTATTCCCAAGTGTAAAGCCATATGAATACTATTAGATCATGCCATATGCCATGAATAGGGTCCTATACTAAAACCCGACCGCACCCGTCCGCATCCGACCGCACCCGACCGCACCTCAACCAGGGGTCCGAGCGTGATGGGGTTTGCACTACCGTGCAGAATAGACCTGTATATACCAAAGTTCAGGGAACCTTGTAAAGGCGAAACATAGTGGCAGGAAACATATTTCTTAGTTATTATCTGTTCCTTAATAATGTACTCCACTGTATGTGAAGGTTCAAACTCAAAATTTCAAGATTTAAATGACTTTGTGATCGATTTTGCTTTGCGTCGCTCACAATTATGTAATTTCTCCTGGTTAATTAATTCAATGTTTATTGCGACATCGACTCAGAAAAGTCAAAGAAAAGCATGAAATTTCGAGTTGGGACCTTCACCTTCAGTGAAGTACATTATCAAGGAACAGATAATGACTAAGAAATATATACCCTGCGTTAATTTTTCGACTTTATAAGGTTCCCTGTCAAAAATTCTAAAAGTTCCATGGTTTTGTACTTGTGGAATATGATCTCTATACGGGCGTTAGCCAGAGTAGAGATTCATGGCATGATCTAGAATGCTATGAACTTTCCAGTTACGACTGTCGTGTTTACACGTGTTTGTTTACAATAGCGTATGACTCGGGACACGAAATAGCTGAGTACTACAATTATTAACGGCATACAACTGCAGAGTCCTTGTATTTTAGCCTCAATTACGACTGAGAAGATTTGTTGGTAATGTTTTTCCTACACTTGTATATTAGCTGTTCACTTAATAATTCCATGCTGGGTGTTCAATTCATTCTATCGTCTAAACCTATTTATTGCCAATACGTATTACGACACAATTTGGCATTGTGATTGGAGGTCCTATAACTATTACGCTAACAGGCGTAGACTTACAAGCTCACCAAAAATCCACCCGAGCACTCCGCGGTTGTACACAAGGGAAGAACCAAATATCAACATAGAACCAAACTGTTTGGTTCCACATTGATGTGGTTCATCTGGAACCAAATCCTAAATGTGGCTCTGCAAAGAACCCACCGAATTCAAGGTGTGTGTGGGAACACGGCCCAGCTTAAATTAAATATCCTAGTTTATAATTTAACAATATGTCCTCGCGTTTGGGGTTAATATGATATGTGGAAGACTAAATCAAGCGGGATTCCTTTGAAATACCAATGCACAAATGCCTACAGTAATGCCCAAAGTAATTTACCACTTAACCACAGCAGAATTATATGTAATTTTTCAGGGTTTAGTCGGAATTATGGCTTGTTGTCATTCATCGGAAAGCTCTCGACGAGAGCTTTCCGATGAATGGCAACAAGCCATATTTCCGACTAAATCCTGAAAAATTACCTATAATTCTGCTGTGGTTAAGTGGTCAATTACTTTGGGCATCACTGTAGACTGTTTCGAGTCATATGTATAGACTCTGATAATTTGATTGCTGGCGTGGGTAACTCTATTGCTTATATCACAAATTTATTGGAGAAAAGTATATAATGCACAATAACTTTATAAATATATATATAGAACGACACTGGTGTGTTAATGAGTTTGTTGGTACGGCACTCTAATGGAAGTGGTTTAGCTTCGATCATTTAATTCCGGTATAGCGTATGGCCATATTAGAATACATACTATCAAATTTAGTCAAAAGTGAAGATAGTTATTGAATATGTTGTCGAGAGGGAGTATATAAACTTGACGGTGGGGAAATGTCGGTCAATTTATTATATTTTATTTTAAATGCCAACATATTTGGGACACAGGCCAAATAACCTGTTTGTCGACATTGTGCAACTGACAAGTTTCGAGTGTTATCCGCTATCCAAAAACTTTCCGCCTCCGAAGAAGAGTGTCCGAGAATTTCATCCAGGAGACCATTTGAAATTTTGTATAGGCCTACTTGCCACGATAAAACAATAAGAATGATTTTAATACGATTTATGTAACCGTAAATATGAGAATATTCGGTTGCTGCTGGTGCATGGTCGTGACCGATTGTCGTCCACCGATTTCCGTTGGTCTCGTCGGATTACGCCAACGGTACCGGAAACGTTCCACAGGAGAACATTTCTGCTCCCCAACCAGTTTCGTGTTGTCGACTTCACGGTAATGGTTAAAAATTGGTGAAGTCACAAATTCAGACAAGGCTATCTACGAACCAAAGCTTCTGTTCGTTACTAGGGTCTATTCCCATCCACGAAAGCGCGTGACCATAACCATGACTCAGTGTCCGTCTACTAAGGTCAGACTGAGGCGATAATGCGATTAAACTGATCGCCTGTTGACTATAATGACACACAAGCGATCAGCCATCAGGGCTACATACATTAATCGGGAGGACGGGCTAATGGCGAATGGAAGGAATCACAACCATGCGGTATATTATTTTGGAATCGGAAGCCTATCCATCATCTCGGACCTCCTGGCAGTTGATATTGACGTGGAATGCACTGGGGGATGTTTTATTTAACCCTTCTGCACTAAATACTCTTTGATGAGTAGTTCCCTTTGGTATAGTGTTCAGATAATGAGTTCAACAAACAAACTTATTATCTGAGAATTACCCATCACTTAAAAGAATCGGCTTACTGCACTTGTATTATATTTTCGAATGTTTGTCGCCAGCATTTATTAGCTGACCATCCTTCAAAATATATAATAGAACATTCCAAAGTATAATTTTATAACTGAGTGGGAGAATCCATGCAGTATAAAAAGGGTTAACCTACATGTACTCCAAGTGGCGAAGAAACCAAATCTTGTCGTCGCGGAGCCTTTTATATTGTTCGATGACCCAGGCGATCGACAACCTATAAGCGATGTGTGCACTACTGCTTCAGATCGATGCCGATAAATTGCCGAGGAGATGAAGCCACCGACCGTCTGTTCATTGTATCGTTATCCAATTATTTGTTTCTCTGTGAATTGAAGAATTGTTATTCTCTCGAGGACTCCCGTAAGTTTGCCTCGCTGTATATAAGAAGTATGCGCAAGTACTTGATTGAAAGAAAGCTGATTCCTACATGTATACATGTGTCTTTTTCACATCACAGGCAACGATATATGGATATATGTGTATAGGTATAGACATATGGTTAGCCAGGTATAGCTATGTATTATGGACGTGGGCATGCCGTCGATATCTTTGTTGTATTTATATATAGATAATAAATGGAATCCGTCCGTCCGCGCATGCGTCCATAACAACTTTGGAGCTCTCTTTCTCTGTCATCATAAGTTGGATTTTAATTATCTTTGTATGCCCGCGAACCAGCACGGGGAAGTGATATCCGCGTGGAATAGGTATCGTCCATTACGTTAAGTTATTGCATTGAGTGAACGTGAGTTGTCGGTCTGTGCGTAACACCTTTGGGCCTCTCCATATCAGTCATCATATGTCGGAAATGATATTCACATGGAATATGTTTCGTCTGTTAATTTGTTTAATCGTTATGTCATTGAGACTGAACATGCATCTATGCCAAATTTGGATATATGTATCTCAGTCATTGTTGGTCATATTTGAATGACAAACGAGCTTATCTGCACGTATCACGCCGGCTTCATTTCGCTTTATCCTTGCAAATTTGTATTCGAACCAGTTCGCCTTCATGGAACATCTTATGATGGCTTGTTGTGCCATGCATCTTATCAACTGACCCTCCGGGTCTCCTCTTTCAAATGAACCGGAATAAAATACAAAGGAGGTATAACTCAAACACGACTGCCATGTGATGACCAGGAGTAAAAAGTACTTGTGTCGGCACTTATCACTTACTTTCCATTATACAATTTGCTGTCTGGCCATAACCATTCAGATGGACACGAGACTATGCCATTGTGTCAATTGCGTGGCGCAATGCACAAAGTCCCATTTTATCATCTCCATGATGTCCACTACTGAGAGATCACGATGGTGTCTCAGCCCAATCCCTTTTAATTGCTTGTGTCAGTATTCTGAGAGAGATTTACGAAGACACGTCTGTTCCCCGGTACCTCTTATGTTGCCTTTCAAAGTTGCTGACGATACAGACATTCTAATTTGGCATGCCAATATCCTGAGAATAACTATCGAATCCAAGCGGAAATTGTATCGATTCAATCTTATCTGTCTGACAAAATAAATAGGTTATTAGCTATTACATCGAGTTCTATAATGGATATAGTCTCCCGTCTATGTATGAACGCGATTAATTTGTAGAGAGAAAAAAAAACAATCAGCAGGCTTAACCCGACTTAAATCATATATATTACCCCTTTCTATTCTGAACGAATTTTCCAATTCAGTTATAAATTTATACGTTGGAATGGTCTATTATTCGTGTAGATGGATGGCAATGATATAAGAGCAGACGATAACCAGACAAATCAAGTGCAGAAGAATACACCATGTCACTTAAATCGCGGCCATATTGGATCCACCAGGCTCGGTTCCGTGTTTTTAGTGAAATACATTTCCATATATGGGAGTCATGCATATTCAAGAGCTCTCTATATGGAAATGCTACTCCACAACTTTGACCCGTAGCATTAAAACCACGGAACAGGGGCTGGATGAATCTCTGAAACCATGCACGAAGCCGGGGCTGGTTGAATCTAATACGGCCGCGACTCAGTGAAATGTTTAGATAATAGGTTCAACATGTACATATGGTCGTTGTTGAACTTATTATCTGAACATTTGTCAAGAGAAATATTCGTCAATGAGTATTTAGTATAGAAAGGGATAATATCAGCACGAGGCTGTTGTTGTTTGGTCCGTTCCAATGGAACGACACGATCTGAGTCCGTTCGAAACTAGATAGATCCGGAAATCAATTCATATATATGACACGATGTGCACTCACTCATTAAACAACCCATTCAAGAAAATTGATATATGAATATGAAATGCAACGGGTGTATAGTTCAAGAGATGGGACGATAGTTCAGTCTATACAAAAAAGCCACAGACTGATGCATCGATCATTGCTTAGATAATTTCGGGACTAGTTAGTGACAACGGAACTTGGCTGATTGAAGCCTCAACTTGTACCATTTCTATACTAGATACTCATTGATGAGTAGTTCCCTTAGGAAATGTTCAGACAAATACATGCACTTGTATTAATTAATGTTTTTAGTATGCTAATTGTTTCTCTGAACACCTCTCAATGTGAATGATAGCATATTCCAATGTATACTTTTATAACTGAATGGGATAATCCATGTAATATAGAAAGGGTTAAGTTGATCCGATAATATAAGTACGACATTAGGTCTGTAAACACGTGATTGCACTGGCTTAATGGGTCAAGGTCAATATTGTTAGGCCTATGTATTCTCTTATATATGTGAGGCTCCTTATGGGAGATTCGCATATATAAGAGAATGCATTGGCAAGGGTTTTTCGAAATTTTCCAGGAAGCTCCAGTTATGGAAGGGTATTATATCGTAATCGAGTTTATGGCTCGAGTCGGTTCTGTTGAGTATGCATGTGTATTCAGCATGCATCCTTGACTCAAATTAATTCATTTGTAGAATATTTTCCGTTGAATGAAGTGGAATGTGTCTAATAAATGGTCGAGAGCCCCTTTAATTATTTGAACGAGTTTCTGATATTTATTCCACGATTGACACGATGTGGTGAAGGAGAACATCACTCGATATTTTCGACGATCCCGGGCGCTTCCGCTCGACTACTCATTCTCTGTGTAGCCTCACTGCTCCCATGTGTGTTGGATCTGAATATTTATTGTTAGATAAGTCGACGAAATGCATATTTCAGTAGTTTGGGTGTGCGGCATGCACGAACATATGCGCGGATGTATAGCTCGACAGGATGGAGTTATTTTGGTACTTTAGCACCTATCATTCTTATATTGTAAGAATAAAAAAAGAGAGCTGGCATTCAGGATATTATCTCTGGGAAGGATAGCTTATTATTTCTGGGAGTTGGACGTGAATTGGCTACATTATTTTCACTCCTCATTGAAATCCACGAACCTTCATTATATTCGTGTATATTCAGAGATGCAGCATTATGCGTATATTAAAGGGACACACGGCCTTCAAAGTGCGTTCAAGGCTAAAACAACTATCAACTATAACAAGTGCATTCAAAAATAGATCAACTTTGTTCAAATTGCCATTATTAACAACTCTCCAATCACGGGATTTCGCATATCGAATTATTATGTAAACAGTATTGTTACAGTAGCAATACAGAACAAAGTTCAATAAGACACAAAAGTTTAATCGAAACGTTACCGTAACATTGGAAAAATGTCAAAGCATTGGAACATATTCTGAAAATAATATTTAGACTAACTATCTGAACTTATACTACGCGGTTAGCGATGTTTGTTGACAAATCACTGTAACCGTTTTATTTACATAACATTTGTTTCAACACGTTTTGTTCTTATTGGAGAACTATCAATAAATGACATAAGAACACAGTTGATCTATTTCTCCATGTTTTTCTTGGTTCAAAGTTGGTTGTGATGCTTATCCAGACTTTATAATTTTTGCACATTTACCAACTGCGTGTGCCTGTGGTTCATTTAAACTGGCATATGTAGCTGATGTACATCATATAATCATATCTTGACGAGGAAATTTTCACTTTAGTCCCGTATATATAGCACACACACAGCTTAATCTGGCCAAGCCACTGTTGTGGAGACGATAGTCCACCGGCCGGGCGCGAACTCACGCCGGTGCAGTAACACCATTACAAGTCCGACACTCTAACCACTGGGCTACCACTTCCACAACCGTTTTCCAGACTTTATAATTTCTCTTTATAACTCATCGAAGTCATCGATATTTATCACCAGCTTTCAATTTTCCGCACGAACTATATATAACAACACAAATGCTCTTTATATAGGAAAACTAATACTGAACGCTCCGCGCCGAAATAAAAACATTTTCGTGAGAGTTCAATGAGTCTTTCTGTGACACATCCGATACGTTTATATACTTAATCTACTTACTAACCTGCACTGACTGTCGTGCGATTAGTCACATATAGAGTGAGATAATCCCCCGCCACAACTAATCCGCGTCGGCAAACTCAACTCTGTTCAGATGAATATGCAACAGCTGTCAATTATTACGCCACATGTGGTGTATCTAGTTTCTGTGATTTTGATATTGTGTGGTGGACAGGGCGAATGTATTCTTGGAGATTTTTTGTACCTTACTCAATCGTACCAATAGAATCACGTATATGCTAAAATTGTAAAGTTAACGGCACCGGTGTATAATACGTTTTTGAAAATATGATAAATCGTATCCATATGGTCAGGGCAGGCTGAAATTGTAAACTTAAAGTCACCGGTGTAATAATATGTTGTTGAAAATATAAATACTCTGATAGCCTGAAAATAATATATCACCTATTGGGAGCCCCTGGTGTATTTTTTTTATATTTTTATCTGTACCTTACTCAATCGTACCGATAGATTCACGTAGATGCTTAAATTGTAAAGTTAACGCCACCGGTGTACAATAAGTTTTTGAAAATGTGATAAATCGTATCGATAGAGTCAGGACAGGCTGAAATTGTAAACTTAACGTCACTTGTTGTTGAAAATATAAATAATTTGATAGACTGAAAATAATGTGTAACCCATTGGGAACCCCTAGTTTAGTGAAGTGCATTGTGGTAGTTTAATTGTGTTTCTCCTCCATTTTTATTTTCTGGAATTATCACCAAGATTTCTCCACTCGATTCTCTTAAAATCTACCCTGATCGGTCAAATTCTTTTGATAATTCTATCTAAATACATCTTAGCTACTATTCGGATCTGCTGTCCCGGTCTAAAAATGGATAGTTTGACCAAAACGACTATTGACAAAACTTTGTTTACAAATTGAGCGCACTCGATGACCCGTCCTCCGACTTCACGCTGCAAATTTATTATGGAAAATAAATTCAATTTCTTCCATCTAAAAAATAATTACGCGCTGAACTCTGCCATTTTTAGAATATAGTAGTATTACACACATATACACCAAGTTTCAGCTCAAAATTTTGAAAAATGACAGTTTTATAGACATAAATCGATTTTAATGGGAAATCCTTTGTTAAATTTTATCATCGAAAACAAAAAATCATTTCTTCGATCTAAAAAATAATTACGTGCTGTACCCTGTCATTTTAGGAATATATAAGTATCCCAAACACAGACACCAAGTCTGAGCTTAGATTTTTGAAAAATAAGAGATTTATCGACATAAATGGATTTGTATATGGCAGATGCCATGTTAAATAAATTTTATGGCCCTGCAAATGTTTTCTGAGCTGTTCGATATTGGGCACTAGAGTCCATATTTGACCGGTTCACCCTGATAATTGTGTGACAGTACAGTCGCGTTACTTTATATGTCAACATTGGTCATTATCACTCGACAAATTTATTTCGGTCTATCGTATCAACCCCTATTTCCCCCGCCCGCGTAGCCTGACTAAGTGTCAACATTGGTCTTTATCGCTCCACTAGTTTGTATCGTTTAATCGGTATGAATTCCATATCCAATTATCCACATATAACCAACCCAACCTCTAATCCCGGTCCAATTTATTTATTTCTTTCATCGGTATATAGTCATGTTACGTAATATTTTATTTCGTGATACTTGTACTTATATGTCTATGGTATTACTATAGTATACTGTATATATATATCAATTGCTTTTCCTTTCTATATACTCCTGGTGCCATCTATAGAGATAATTTCAGACCCCCCCTCAATTTTATATCATTGCTGCTTTAGTACAGTCGCGATGCATTACATGGCAACATTGATCCACTAATTTATGTCAGTTCATCGGTACAAACCCCTTTTCTCCGAGTCCATATAACCAACCCAACATCTTATAGAACTCCATAAATGACTATTCTGGCACTATATAGAGATGACTAAGATTCTGACACCCCCCTATTTTATAGCCTTGTTGCAACAGTAGAGTTGATATGCATAATATGTCAACATTGGTCGTTATCGCTCTACAAATTTATATCGGTTCAACCCTTAGTTCCCTGTATCGCCCACCCCTCCCTCAATTTATTTTTTCATTTGTATTATAGTCTCGTCACATACACATTTTATCTTTTGTAACTTTTGCTTCAACGCGTCGAGTTCGCTGCAGACAATACAAAACTGACAACATTTTGATATGTAAGCAGGCTTCAAACTCATCTTATCCAAGAAACACTCTGGTTACATAAGAAATGTGTGTATAAGGTGTACGCGCATTTGTTGCGTTAAAAACCAAAGGTCCCAAGTCAAGGTCCAAATCCCCAACACACTGATGTGAGGTTTAACTCCATCTACATACAGTAATGTCCAAAGTAATTGATCACTTAATCACAGCAAATTTGTGTGTATTTTTTTATGATTCTAAATCCTGAAAAATTACCCATAATTATGCTGTGTTTAAAGGGCATTATTGTAACCAATATAAGGATTTGAGGTTTCATGATAACTCAATCATCATACAGTAATGTTCAAAACAATTGACCACTTGACCACAGCAGAATAATGGGTAATTTGTCAGGATTGTAAATGCTGAAAAAATACCCATAATTCTGCTGTGGTTAAGTGGTCAATTACTTTGGGCATTACTGTAACCAATATAAGGATTTGAGTTTCAATGATAACTCTATCCTCATACAGTAATGTTCAAAGTAATTGACCACTTGACCACAGCAAAATTATTGGTAAATTTTCAGGATTTCAAATCCTGAAAAATTACCAATAATTCTGATGTGGTTAAGTGGTCAATTACTTTGGGCATTACTGTAACCAATACAAGGATGTGAGGTTTAATGAGAACTCCATCCACATAACTAATAATTATGTGTGAAAATTAAAACAAAACAAAATAAATTCCATGATGGCGTCCAATATGGACTGCCTATTTCTGCTCCAAAACATGTATATTGAATATATGGATATTTATTGGGGGAAACCGATTATTTCAATGATATTTTCATTAACTTGGATCCAAAACCCGACTTACGGGATCGTGCGACTGTATCTTAAGCATATGTGCATATTTAATGAGCCAACAATTGGAATCCCAACAGAGAAGATTGGCGTGGGTCCCTTGCGCGATCTGTCCATCGAAAACTATTTAGACATCTCAAGACACGTAAGACCCAATAACTTAATATACATAATGGATACATCTATTGCCTGAGTGACTAATATTTATATTTGTTACAATGAGGTCAAATAGTTGCGAAGCCAGCACCACAATTCTTTCCCTCCATAGTAAATCTTAAAACAACTTCTAAAGAATTATTAATTCTTCTTATATTTGGTATGAAGCGTCCTTGGTTAACTGGAGTTCAGATTTGTTAACATCACGTCACCAAGTTAATTACTTGCGAAGCCACAGCCATAACTATTTCCCTCCATAGTAATTCTCAAAACAACTTCTTAAGAACAATTGACCAGGTCAGTCGCGCAATTATTGGAAGAGCCACGGTCAATCATTTAAAAAAAACCAAATGTTACATTTAAATTATTGCTTTATTTAAACAAAAACAAAAAATTAAATGAGAAAATTAACTTTAATACTTGCTAAATTTTATCTTTTAATTATTTCATTTAAATTTTAGTATTTACAGTATACTATGCCCAAATCTTTATAATCTGTTGAGTGACCCCACAGTCGTTTACTTTGTTAGTAATAATTTAAAGGATTACTTGTTTAAACGCAATTGTTATCAAAATATTTTATGTATTTTTTTTAATTTCTATTTATATGTAATACTATAATCTTGGTGGCATTACCATTTCTGACTATGGTTTTCTTGTCCAACCATGCTATATTGTAAGACAACTTTTTCAATGTCAATTTCAACATGAAGGATTATAGAACTGGCGGGGGCGATGGGTAGCCTCAGTTCACATAAGATCGCCATGTGACCCGGATTCTGAGGGATGCTGGTGGGATGCAGGTTCCATGCCTTATGATCCGGAAGTTATAAACTCATAATCATGCAGTGATAATTACCAGGTCTCAGCTGTCTAAGCCTGTCTTAACCCTTCAACGACTGGAGCTTCCTGAAATGTTTGCGAAAACCATTTCCCAATGCATTCTCTTATATATATTGAACGTCGCATATATAATAGAATACACTGACCTATAACAATATTCACCTTGACCTTGTAAGCCAGTGCATTTTCTTATAAATGCGACGTTCCTTGTGCCCGGAGACTCGCATATATAAGAGAATGCGCTGGCACAGGATCTTTAATATTTAATGCTGCACCAGCGCAGCTCCCGCCACGAACCGCTTGAAACTTTACATTGTATTGAATATGTATTGCATATTTTCCTGAAATGTGAGACATATTTGGCTCAATTCAATTTGTTAAGAATTATGCGACATGGATGTTACATGTGTTCATATTTATTTAAATGTTACCGCTTTGTCAAATAAGGGATGGGTACGTTAAAAACCTTAATATTAATTGACCCCAACACTAATTTAATTCCAACTCCGTCTATATAATGATACGTTGTCCTCGCCATGTAGGTCAAAATAAAAACACCACAAATTTCTATTATTTTATCCTCGTTCAGGTTAGATTGTGGGAAGAATATTCTAGTTCTCTAAAGCCAATAACACACAAAATCAATTGAATCACAATGCAGCGCTGTGATTGAAAGTCTTCTCGAACCAGCAATCAACAGTTCAATAGAATAAAATCAATTTATTCGAGCACGCCAGTGTGTAGATTGGTTGAGCAATAGTTATATTAAATCACGCATTGTCCTGGCCAAAGTTCATCTTAAACATTTGTATTTAGTTAATCGAAGGTTATCAAGAACAGAGATTGATAAATAAGGTTAACAGCGAGATGCCTCTCTGATCGGCACAGCCGCTCTCTGGCTAAAGGTTGTTCCACACCGGGCGCGAGCGAGCGATTATAACGGCCGTTTTCTAACGTCCGTAGCAGTTCAAAGCGCGCGATTTTTATGTTCACACCACAAGCGACCGACTCGCTGACCACGAGGCGATTATAGCAGTGATTTTATGCTTCGTCGAATTGTCGTTTTGTTGCAAACTAGCGAGATAATTGGACGGCTCTCGAATAGGTGTTTATACGACCGTTATTTTTCTCTTTGATGACGGCACACTGATTTGTCGCCGCGATAATGGAGGACTTTAGCGAGAGGCTAATAATCGAAGTACAACGCATGTGTGTCTGTATGGCACATGTGTGTCTGTATGACTGTGTGTGTCTGTATTACTGTATGTATGTATGCATGTATGTATGTATGCCATGTGTGTCTGTATTACTGTATGTCTCTATGACCAAATTATTAAACCATTTATTTTTGTTATTTTTCGTGACTGAAATTCCACCTTAGATTACTATATTCAGTTTATTCCTTGTAAAGAACTAAAAGCATGGACCGTATAATCTGCTCCATTTGCTGGTGAATTATATTTTGGTATAATCAGGGGAAATGATAAAGAATATAACGAGGCTCTAAAAGACGTTGTGGTAAACATGAGACAATGCATTCATCAACTAATAATAATCGCGTATTACCGGGTGGGAGCACTATTATAACTAATGTGTAGAAACGATTACACATCAAAAGTGTAAACCCGGTTAATACACATAGCAATGTGTAGTTTTACATACAAATACATTGACCAAGTGCCGTTCTACACATAATGTGTACATTTTATTACACACACTTGTGTAAGAATGTAGATCGTGCGCATTGCGTGCCTTCAGTTTCATAGTCTGCTACATGACGACGACAGATATTGTTTGAGTATATGTTTTGGAATACAATTTACTGCTGTCTCAATACCCATGTAATTTTGAGTGACGAGAATAAACAAATTGTAGACAAGGAATGTAAGTTCAGAATTCCGACTTGTGAGTATTGTATTAATGATATATGAGGATATATTTGTTAAAACTTTCATGAAGAATACTGCTCTTACTCTTGTTTATATGATTGATGTAATACGTTAATACTAATCACGCGCAACCACGCCACGACCATGGTTTGTTCATTTAAAACGAAAACTCACACACGACAGAGCAAAATATTACGTACCATTGTACGCCATGAAAGTTTTAACATATAAATCTCCATTTGCCATGAATACTATATACCCACAGTTCGGAATACTGAACTTTACATTCTTGTCTACGATATATATGTGTAAGAATTTACACAACATGTGTAAGGCATAGGTGTTGATTTTATGCACACCAGTGTGTATACATGTATATAAATTGACCCATTTATTGTGTAAAATATGTTTAAGATAAAAAATGAATAATGGTTGTGTAGCAGGGCTACACGTTGTTTGTAGAAACCCTACACATTAGTCATAAGTGTGTGGGGTGGGGGTACCCCCCCCCATGCAGCCACCTGACTCCCCTGAAATTAGCGCACACACAGAATAATAACCTGACTATCGCGCGCGACGAAGCGTTTCAGTCGCTTGCGGTGTGGACATAAAAATCGCGCGCTTTGAACTGCTACGGACGTTAGAAAACGGCCGTTAAAATAGATCGCTCGCGCCCGGTGTGGAACAACCTTAAGGAAAGTACTATATGACGGCCGCATGTCGCAAAGTTTCAAAATACTGCAATCTACTCGACAAGGTGGCGTTCTGTCACCTCACTGCTATCTCGTCTTCATAGACGACCTACTTAACGAACTAGCAACTTCTCCATACGGACAGTAGTAATGGGGGGCACTATGGCCCAGTACCCATCAGTGGGGGGCACTATAGCCCAGTACCCATCAGTGGGGGGCACTATAGCCCAGTACCCATCAGTGGGGGGCACTATAGCCCACTACTGGGCTATAGTGCCCCCCACTGATGGGTACTGGGCTATAGTGCCCCCCACTGATGGGTACTGGGCTATAGTGCCCCCCACTGATGGGTACTGGGCCATAGTTCCCCCCTGAGGATAGATATTCCTGTCATTGATGTGATATTTCTGATCGGAAAAAATGAAAATGGACTTAGACATTTTTTCATTACTAATTTTAAAGTTTGTATAATTCTGACCAGAGATGACACATCGACACGAACAGAATCAATTGGTGGGGATCCTACAGTGAAAACGATTTTGTTGAAATTTATCATTTATTTTTCAAAAACAAGAACAAGAACAATGAACAATAATATATTATTATACATCAATAATATTAACAAAGAACAATAATTTATGTACAAAACAAGGTCTCAGATTTGAAGAAACTTAATTGAACATCCTACAACATCCTACAACATCCTACGCTGAATCAATAACAAAAGAGTCTATTTTGTGGAGTTGTTGACACATTCGTTGTTATCTGGTCGTCGTCTTCTTTGCGTTGTATGTATATCAGCCGTCGATGTCCTGGTGAAGTTTAATTCAACAGCAAATTTGCTTTTCTGTATAATCGACCATAGTGCTTTCCAAACCATCGAACTATTGTTCTGTCATTCTTGAAGAAATCCCGAGAATTGAATAATATTTTCATCCTCTTTCCTTTCATCATGTGGTGGAGTGCGAATATACAATATAATCCACACACATTTGTCGCACGATGTTGATATCATGTTGTATTCATAGTCCATGCTGATGAGTTCCTTTTTATGAATGGTAACATATATCGTCTCGGTGGTGGTAGTCCAAATGAGTCGAAGTATACAGCTGATCTTCCCTTGAATAACATCAATGTCCAGTGTTCTCCTGGCTGATCCGATGAGTGCGTGTTCACAATATATGCTTGAATATGCTGTGGTTTCTTCTCTGGTAACAGATCTCTAGCACAAACATGTGTGTTAAGTTTACACAACCAGGAATTGTCCAGAATATATTGAAGTTCAGCTGTCTGCATCGTTGTAATTCTCTTTGACTCGCTGTGACCACATCAGAGTCCACTCTACGTCGAATTTTTTGCGGTTGAGCTCCAAACTGTTTCTCAGATGATCATACATGAGGAATGCTTCGAACTTCTCCTTGATATGTGGGTTTAACCACATCAGCTTCGGGAACCATCTTTCCATAACATTGTATATGTCAATTTTAATCAGCGCTAAGTCGATAAACTGGTTTGTCCAATCATCAGTTGTAGAGAACAAACACAGAACATGTTCACGTTGACTAGGATGTTCTATTTTACATCCTTCACAGTTTGCTGACACTTCCTTGCGAATAAGTTCTTGTAGTTCTTCAATCATAGCGTTGTTGAGTGTGTCCAAGATCAGGCTCCATCTCGGAGCAAAGTTTTGTGAACGTTGGTATTCTTCATAGTAGTTCCATAGCTGTGTTGTGAGCTCCATCCTAATAGTCAGTAAGCACTTCTCTCAAAGCTGTGATCTCTATTTCACTGTCGAATTCAGCATACACCAAAACGTTGACGGCTGTAGTGAGAGCTGTCAAGAACTGAAGCTCCAAACGCAGGTTCCCTGTCTTTATAGGATGTAGATGTCCCTCGTCACTTCCTTGGTCCGGTGTCAAGTCGAAACCCCACAAACAATATCCATTCATATATTCTTTTAAATTAATGCCAATTGATTTGTTAACACCAAACATTCCTAAAGATTGATACAAAGATAAATATGATCTGAGACATTGTTTTGTTGCGAAGTTTGGTTCAAATGGACGGTTATGTATTGTATGACCGTCTTGACTAACTTCCAATTTATTCAAACTGAAATGTTTGAAGTGGAATGGATTGGTACCCAAATCTCCATTCATATCTTTATTTTCGACCAACGCAATAAAAAGTCTCTTTGGTAATTGTCCTTGAAATAAGTGGTCTTCAATTTTTGATCTAAGTCCAGTACTAATTGTGAAAGTTTTTATTTCTACTCGTCTGATAGGTAGTTTCATTTTTGACTGGGCAATTTCTTGATTTAATTTATTTGAGACCGCTGGAAAGAGACTAACTGTTCTGACATGGAACACTGCTGATTCGAAAACAATTTGTCCATCCTCGGAGCCAATGAGGCAAAATTTTGATGGTGATCTGTTTAATCTGATACGAATTTCAATTCCATTTGGTAAATATTTTTCTTGAAGAAACAGATCGGTGTGTAAGCGTCCGCATAGTTCAACAAATTTACTACCAGTGATCAAACTTTCTCTAGAAGTTAATCCAGCATTAGCACCACCTTTGGTGCTCTCTTCAAATTGTTCTGCTGTATCGCCATACCATATTTCTAAATTTGCTAATTGATTATCTTTATATTCTTGAGAGTATCCCAACAGATTTTCGAAATATGCTCGGTATGGGTAAGTGTCAGAATTCGAAGTTATCAATTTGTTGTTCAAGTAAACATCGATACTGCTGAACATGCTATGAAAGAAATTGTTAACAGGTGCTAATTCCGTACCAGCCCCCAAATTAGTTCCATCTTTTTTTGTAATTTTGAATTTCACATAAAGATAAGATTGATTAATATCTGTCCACTTTTCGGTTTGAGATGGTATGACAAACTCTATCGGAGCAGAATTATTCAGCGGTGCAATAGGATGATTTTCGATCCACTGCGATTCTGACATTGTAGCCACCGTTGGTGGAACATGTGTTATATCAAGTTCCGATTTATTGCATTCGCATGATCCATTTACCATTTGTGCCATGATTAATCAAAAATATCAAGAGCTCGACTGCTAGGATGATTTTTCGACTGACTTTTTCGGCGTTTGACAGCTGAATGATTCATTTTTGAAGTCGCTACTCTTTTTCTAGGTTTTTTTCTCGAGTTCAAAATTTGATTTTTAGCTTGTGTGCCAAAAGATTTTAAAGCTTTTTTACCTTCAGACATCAACGCTTCTTTCGGACTTTTACCTTGATTAATAATTTCATCTGCAACACCAAAAGTGTGTTTTTTCGCAAGTTGTAAAGCTGTCCGACCAAGCGGTTTTAGAAATGGTATAGCAGATCTCATAACTGATTTGAAAATTGAACCAATACCATTACCATATTGCCGTGGTACGCCTCTATACACGGGGAACATTGTTTTTAGAACTCCTCTCGTTTTCTGAAATGTAGCTTCACCAAAGACTTACCACCGATAAACTGAATTGATTTTCCTGTGTCGCCACTTATATTTACACTAATTTTGTCAAAGTATGACTTTGAAACTGGAACATAATGTAAATTTAAAAATTCATGTTTTACATGTAATCCGTCGATATCTCTTTTACTTCTGAAAGAAACAACTCGTAAAATTTGTACTTCAACATTTCCAACAAATGTGTAATCGGCAATATCAGAATAAACAAACATTAGATTATGACCAACATTCAAATCTACACCAAACGGAAATCTATTATTTGAATAAAAATCTTCAGAAGCGTTTTCAGTTTTGTAACCCAACTTGTGCAAAAGACATTGTGGTAATTCAATTCCTAGTTTTGTGTTACTTAAACTCTTGCGAATAATTTTCACACGTTTTGTACCTTTTGAGTACCCGATGTGAAATCCGTATTCGTTTTGCATTGCTTCTCCAAGTGTTTCATCAATTACATCTTGCATTGTATCAACTAAATCTGT
Source organism: Siphonodentalium dalli (assembly GCA_032622095.1). Taxonomy (NCBI): domain Eukaryota; kingdom Metazoa; phylum Mollusca; class Scaphopoda; order Gadilida; family Siphonodentaliidae; genus Siphonodentalium; species Siphonodentalium dalli. The sequence goes on along the minus strand of CP136061.1, from coordinate 126,187,227 downwards.
CGCAGAGGTATACGAACCATTTTGTATCTGTATTTCAAGTGCATGAACGCCATCAGGTCTCCTAAATATCTTTTCTTCAAAACGATTTTGAAGAACAGACAGTAATATTGCATCAGTTGTAATCAAATTGAATTTACACGAATCCCCTGTAACATTGTATGTTTCTGAAGGTGTTATCAGTTCGGCTAATGCAACTTCCCATTTTTCTTTATCAATTTGAACTGGTTTTGGTAATTGTACAGTAAAACAACATTGAGTATTGTTTGGATACATTACCATCGAACTGTCGCTCGGAATTGTAATGTAGAAAGGATTCATACTTTCAAAATTTCTGCCGACTGATTTTTCAAATATTTCAAACGCGGTGTTGGTAAAATGTACCCCAAAGAACTACTGAGTAAAATTAACCACAGTTCGTTATTTTCACTTTGTAAACTTAAATGAACAATTGCTGTAGCGATTATACCAACAATTATAATAATTTGTGTAAAATATGTTACTTGATTTTTTGCAATTTTTTCTCCACAGATTTGAAATTGTGATGGAGCATCGAGACCAACTGAACCATTTTGAGACATGTTAAAAGTTTTATACCAAATTTGTGGCAGGTATCCAACTGTCAAATTTTTTAGGATAACCAGCCCAATGAACTTTAATTTCTCTAACTGATTTACCAGCAACTTTTCTTGAACGTTTACCAACAACTGATTCAATTTCGTAAACTTTATTATCTTTTATATGTTGAATTTCTTTACCATAAAATGATCCTGCGATGTTTTCACCATCTAAATCTACTAATTTGTAAGTTAATGGTGTACTTTTACAAACTCTACTAATTTTGAAAATTTCTTTTGTCCAATTTGGAAGATATCCTTTATCAAAAGTTCTCTTTGTTTTATTTATTCTAACAAAATCTCCAACTTTCAACATCTTATCTTTTTTCGTTTTTAACTTTCCATAAAGATTTCTGGAAACTTCAATTTCATTTTCTCGAGTTACTAAAACTGGTGCCATCTTAATACTTCTATGAAAACTTTTGTTGTAAGAATTCACAAAATCGTGCAAAACATCAACGTATTTCAAAGTTTGATTATGTGTAAAATATTTCCACATCTTTGTTTTCAATGTCCGTTGAAAACGTTCAACTATACTTGCTTTTGTCTCTGGATTCTCTGTTGTGAAAAAATGAATTTTCTTAGATTTCAAAAATTGTAAAAATAATTTATTTTTGAATTCTGAACCTTTGTCAGATTGAAATGAAGCTGGTTTTCGTTTTGATGATTTTAGAATTTTCTGAAATGTTTTAACTAAAGTTTTACCAGTTTTATCTTTAATTTTTTCAACCCATGCAAATTTTGAGAACACATCAATAACACAAAGTAAATATCTGTAATTGTCATTGTGCTTTTGCAAAGTTTGCAAATCTGCCAGATCAGCTTGCCACTGAATATCAATTCCTGCAACAATAGTTTTACGTCTGCGAAATTTCCGAACAATTGGTTTGTGCAAAGTATATGTTTTTTGCCATTGTAACCATTTTTTAACATCTGAAAGTTTAATTTTGTTATTTGTTTCTTTTGCATTTAAAAAAAGTTGATTTGCTCCACTGAAACCACCAACTTCTTTTGGATTGTAGTAAATTTCAGTTAGAAGTTTGTCAAATTTTATGTAAGTGAGGACCATCCTTTCAAAATAGTTTTTCTGGTTTCTGGTGTTAAAATATCAACTGAACGTTTTCTTGACTTGCCACTGATAGGAGTTGCATGAGGTGTATGAAACTCATCACCAGTGTGACCTTTTAAATGTCTTTGCATCCACAGCCATCGATCCCTGTTACCTACATAATCTTGTGGTATATTAAGTTCCCCCAATCCACGTAGGAATGTTTCATAACCAACTGGGTTAAAACCTTTTCGGTGACGAACAACATCGTTTATCAAATCAATTATATTTGATCCAGTAACTGTTTCTGTTCCATAAATTAATTGTCCACGATCATCCCATCTAAGTTTAGGATTAGTTGACAACAATGATAAAATTTGTTGTGCTTTACCACGAAATTTAGATGGCACACTTTCCAATATATGGTCACTCATTTTCCCAAAGTTTTCAGATAACTTTTGTTCAGGTAAACTGAATTTTGAATTTAAAGATTTTTGTGAAGTTTTCAATTTGTACAAATTTTCTCCAAATAACTGTGACTTTTCTGATTCAGAAATATTTTTATCATAAACTGATTTCAATTCTTTGTAAGAATCTGAAACATTTGAAATTGCAGGATCAGGAGGTAATTGAGGTTTATTCATTTCTGACATTTCCCATTGTTTGAAATCTTCCAACATTCTGAATGGTACAATAACCATTTTCTTCATATTATTTGGAGATTTAGTTTTTACAAAATATTTTTAACAACTGCACCTAATGTTTTGCTAATCAATGGAGCAAGAAATAATAATGGTAAAAAGCCACCTTTTTGATTCAAAATTTTCTTCTTTTGTTGCAAAGGTTTGTTCTTGTCTGCAAGATATCTGATATGTTTACGCTTCGAATGTAACTTGCGGTTCTGAGCTTCATTCAGTTTTACATTACCTTTTAAAAGATTTTGACAACATTCTGAAATGCAATCCATCACTTGTTTCGGAGCATCGTTGATCATTTTCTTTTTATATGCAGATGGAACTTTACTCATTGCAACAATCAACTCACCATATTTTTTTATCAGCGGTGCTTTCCGGCTCTTAGTTTTTGAAGGCATCTTCACAGTCTAAGTAGTTGTCTCAAAATGAGCAGAAAAATTATATGTTTCATCTTTTATCTTTTCGGATTGAACCATTCTAAAGCTTCGAATGCAGATTTCGATGCATCAGACAACGGCATAAATTTTGAAAATTCAAGATCAATAACTGTTTTTTTTTGTAACGGTTGATGTTGAGGGTTCTGCTGAGAAGGTATAGGTGTAAATTTAGAATGTTGATTTTGTTGAGTTTGCATCGGTGTAAACTTTGAATGATTTAGAGAAAGCTTTGTTTTACGTTTAGATTCTTTTTGATTACCTCTTTGTTGTGTTTGCTTCCGAGTAATCTTTGAACGTTTTGGAGAAGCCTTTGATTTACTTTTAGATTGTCTACCAGTTTGTTCAAATGAATTTTTCAAAAGACTTCTAATTAAAACTCCTCCAAGAAACCCACTACCACCTCGTTGTAAAATTAATTTGCGTTTTGTTTCCATATCAGTTGATCGATCAGAGATTTTTTTAAGAACATTTTTATTTCTCTGAAAAAACTTTTTTGTCTGTGATGGTAATTTCCAATCATTTTCAAGAAATAATTCAGCTGCAAAAGTGAAGAAATTTATAATTTGTGACAGTTCATCATGACTAAACATCTCGGTGGACGACATGGTTCTAAAATGAAAAAAATAACAACAACTGAATTTATACTTTTGAATATATGACAGGACCTCGGTCATTAGCTGTCAACCATTTATGGAAAATATCAGTTCTAATTCGCAAATAATTTTCTGTTCTAGGATGAAAATCTACTAAAATATATCCATGATTTATTGAAGTTGCATCTTCGTATGCTTGTTTCAAATGATTGGTTTGCATTTGATGAGCCAAAACTTTTATTTGATTTTTATCTCGAACGCTTTGAAATAAAACCATGTAGTGTGCATTCAAACTTATAGTTCTGCTACTTTTTGATTTTTGGAACATGTTTTGAGTAATGTAAATTATTGAAGCATTTCGATGATGACCTTTTCTAGTAAACCAAAGCATTATTTTGTCTTCATCTTGTTCCCCCATCATGTCATCGAAAACAACAAGATGAGGAAATGATTTATCTGATACAATTTCCTCATCATCGTCTGGAATACCATCGATAAACTTAACGTTATCAATTTCTTTTATACGATTGTATGTGTCTTGCCATTCTTTGTAACACCAAACTATTTTCTTTGGTGGTGTTTGGAATAAATCGTGTTTAAATTCAATAACTTTTTTAACAAATTCTGTTTTACCTGATCCACTAGGTCCGCTGATAAAGAAATTACACGGATGTTGGAAAAGTAAAGATTCTTCCATGTTGTCACTTTGATGTCTAATCAGAGAGTGAACTTAACGACGTGTGAATTTAGTTCTTAAAGAGAAATCTCCAAAGCTGTAAATATTTCCATACATTTCAATAATCCAATCATCATAGTCTTCTATTCTTCTGTGCTTTGTTCTGTAAATAAAAAAATCATCCCCCAAAATGTTTTTAATTTTTGCATATGTTGACATTTTTTTTGTTAACAAATACCCATAGATCCTAGGAACTGATTAAAAAGTTCCCCCATCAAGAGGTAAATGATCATCATACTTTGTATAATGAATATAGTCATGTTCATCAAAAGTTCCTAAATCTAAATCTAAATGGTGTTGATCAGCACCAAATGTCCAAAAATCAGATATTTTTTCAATGAGAAAAAATGTTTTGAATTTAATAAATGATTCAATATATTTTTGAGAGAAATGAGAAGATATACTTGACTCAAGATAGGCCAATCTCTGTAAACATTCGCCGACATCACAGCATCGTAGTATTGCTTTCTTTTCTCTTTCAAACCAGACTTCTTGTAATTCCTTCTTTATCTCTGGAATAAGCGTTGACTGTGCCACCAAATATCCATAAATCTTCTCAGCAATTTCTGGAGGTACTACTCCTGCCAACATCTTGACATGAAATGACTCAACATCTCCATCCGTATGGATATGTATGAATACCATTGACGAGTTTTCGTTTTGTGTACACCGATCTGAAAGTTTTGGTTTGACACTCACTAATCAGTTGATGGTTCTTTTGTCTGGAAGGATACTCAACAACAGTTTTGAAATTTTCACGATCATTAACACATTGTACCATTGTTTCAAAATTAACTTTTTGACTTGTGCTGTAATCAAGAGTGATACCCTTTACCTTACATTTGGTGTATCTTACCCCATCTTTGATGTATTCATATCCGTAGTTCTTTGGCCCAAGTCCAACAAATTTGACAATCTTTGCATCTGGATGTTCGTCGCTCCATTTCCCCAATCTTCCTTCGATAGTTTTGATGTTCTTCTTTGATGGATCACTGACATACATACAGCTGTCTGTATCAAAATACAGCACTCTATCTCCAAGTTTTTCTAAAACTTTATACAATTGTAATCTTGCATACGCTGTAACAAAAGAAGCAACAACAACATTTGCTGAATGATGAGGTTCAATATTATCTAAGATATCAACATAATTTACCAGAATGAATTTGTCACCATCAAGAAGTGTAACATTTTGAACAATTATATTGTTACTAGTAAGCAATTCAAAATAACGTGATGGTTTATCCACATACTCTGTTTTTGACATAAGATTTCTTTGTGCATTCTTACCCCATATACAATTAATCATAATTTTAGATATTTGACGTTTTCCTGGATTCTTCTCGATGTTCTCCAAATTTATACCCTCAGCTGCATAATAATCCTGTACAAACTTTTGTTTCTGTTCTTCTGTCTCAACACCAAATGGATAACCACTACATTCCTGTTTGATCTTTAGATGTTTATCGATATAGGATTTGTATATTTCATCTGTCCAATCTGTCCAATGCCAAATTTGGTACACATCAAGTATTTTGTAGCCAACATCCATTGCTTTGAATAATTCTGGCGTGGTCCACACTCCGGTTATAGCTCGATCTTCTTCTGAATGGTTACATGTCTCGTCCTCATTGATGGCACAAGTGTTACACAAAGTAAAAACCATTTTCTTGTTACAATGAATCGGTAGAACTGGAATATACAATTTCGATGGTGGTAAAATTGTACATTTAATAAGTCCCGCATAGTCTCTAATGTGTTCTTGATCGATCTGCTCTTGGCTCAAAATTTCTGGATGTCCAACAGGGTAGAATTTATATTTGTTGCAATATGGATACAACGAACACACATCGATAAACTTGATTTCTTTTGTGGAATCTTGATCAATTTCCTCGTACAATTTGATGGCATTTGTACGTCCACCAAACAACGCTTCTCTTGGCAAAATAGGGTCTCGATGTTTGTAGAAAGATTCCATTTGTTGTTTGAATTTCACATCCGATTTCATTCTTTCGTCGATCTGATGCTCCCAAATTGATTCAACTCTGTAACCAAGACTTTCCAGTTCATCTTTCTTCTGTTGAGTTCTTGTATATAATTCTTCCATGGTGAGCATCGTATAAGGATTCTTGTAATGTCTGGTGTTGTAACATTTTGGACATCCATGAAACAGACATCCATTCATCTCAAAAACTGTTCTTGTGGCTTCCTCATATCCATCGACGTAGTGTCCACCAATCTTGATTTCTCCTCCATTCAAAGCATGTTTGATTGTTATCAAACGTGACAATGATAGGTGTTGAAGCCAACGTATCGCTTTCATGGAATAGTTTTTAGCACATGGATATCCACCATCTGGAATGATTCCAATTATTTTTTCTGGCATTGAATTCTTCCTCCATGCCAAATTGCAAACTTGTGCCAATGTTATTGACTCAATGAACGGGTCAATCTGTTCTGTTTCCAATATGTATTTCCTGAATTTTCCACATCCACGGCGAAGAATATCCACGTCTGATTTGCAGTACTTCTCTATCTCTTCTTGGAAGTTGAATATCGCATAATTTTCTATTTTCTCATTGTACCATTCAAAGAATTTCTCTCGATTTTCCACGCTCATCATATCTGGTTTGTAGTAATCACAAGCCAAGTAAGGTCCAATGTAATTTTGAAACTTTGGTGAATTCGCCCAATGTGGAAAGTGTCCTTTTGCCATCTCATTCAGCTGAAAAGTTTGTGGAAATTTTGAAAGCGGCATCATCAGAAAACTCAGAGAATCAATAACTTTCACGCTGTTGCATTTTAAACTGAGAATTTTGTTTCCATTCATGATCAGTTCTGGTTTATGAATTCCACTTTGTATGAGTGCTTGAAGTAGAAACTGTGCATCGTATCCCTGAGCATTATGTGCTATTGCAACACATCCTTTGTGATCTTGATGGAATAACCAGTTTGTGAAGTCTGTTAAAACGTTGTCACCCTTGAATACAAATTCTCTGGAATCCGGTCCGCATGTTTCACATTTTTCTTCGATTGGTTTGCACATGCAATCTCCACAAGCGGTATGTGCAACACAGAAGTTTGGAATATGAACACCTGTGTCTTGTCTGCATTCAAAGTCAAAGAATACATATGGAATCTTTGCAGGTTTCTTTTCCGGTGATTCATATTTTGGAATGTAGCACCTGTGATCTGCTTCAACGATTTCTTTGCAATGTTTGCATTTCTTCAACCCCGCACATATATGTCTGTTTGATTTATTGATGAGAAATTCTTCATCACAAATGTTGCATAGTTGAACCAAATCACATATTTTTCTTTTCTGTTTTCCTTCCGTCTTCAAATGGTTGTCGAAACAAGATTTACTTCTGAATGATCGTCGACACGTTCTACACTTCACCAAATTTGTGAAATTACACTGTGTCAATGACCAGCATGCACAAACAAATCTGCATCGATGATCGCCACGACTTTTGAATCCAATGTCACAGAATTCGCAGTAGTAGCTGGTGCCTAGAAATCCTTTGATTGATGTTATGGTGTCGAAGTGATTGTTGTTGTAGTAGATGTGTACACATTTGCTCTCCGAACACATTTCTGCAGGTTCAAATAGAAATCCAGCGCCAGCAAATTCATTGTGAATTTTCACAACATATTCTGGATACAATATTTCTTGAATCTTGTGGAACTCATTGATACTGCAAACTGTATCGTGTGGAATACCAGCACGGTTGAGTAGATTTTTTGCTGCATCTGTTTGTGCTGTGTATATTGATTGTCTTATTCTTTTCCATTTCTTTGACCAGCACGCAGATCCATCACTATCTGCCTTACACATTCCGACGACAATAGATCTTGCCATACACATAACATCATCAGCATTTTCAATCCGGACAATACTTCTTTTCACTTTTGTAAGCTTGTTCTTGTCTGCAAATGGTCCATAATGTAGTGAGTGTCGTGTACCACCTTCCGGAATATCTGTAACGAAGATTTCGAAATTGAGTGCACCATCATGAATTGTAAAGTCTGCATTTGATTGAACCACATTTTGAATATTATCCATGAGTGTCTCACCATTCAATTCACTGGCTTTTGTGAATGGAATGAAAATGTTCATATCAAGTCCTGGATGATTTATCGTAACTCTGATTCTTGTCTTCTCATTTGCTGAACATTTCTGTTTCAATTCTTCTGTCAACTTCTCAAATATCTCTGGAATGTTTTCGATTGGATCTGTAAATTTCTCGAATTTCACACCAAATTGTCGTGATGCTGATTTAAATTTTCTGGAAAATTTCTCCGAGTTCAGCTCCAATTTGAAATATTTTGTTGGATTGAACACAACACGCTCTCTAGCCAGACTTCTCTTTCTCTTCCCACCAATTTCTCTATTCTGTCTTCGACCGCGTCCAATCTGACCATCACTAGAACTTTCTTCACTTTCGCCTCCATCAGTTTCCATATCGCTCTCTTCACTTTCTGCCCTATCAGTTTCCATATCGCTCTCTTCACTTTCTGCCCTATCAGTTTCCATCTCGCTCTCTTCACTTTCTGCCCTATCAGTTTCCATATCGCTCTCTTCACTTTCTGCCCTATCAGTTTCCATATCGCTCTCTTCACTTTCTGCCCTATCAGTTTCCATTTCGCTCTCTTCAATAACTGCAGGCCTTGGTCTTTTTCTAACAATATCTTCTTCGCTGGCGGAGTCGTCTGAAACAGGTCTTTTGATTCTCTTAAACATTTTTGTCTTGAGTTTTTGTCAGCAAAAAATATTGCGACTGGCTTCTTCGGAGTTGAAGTGTAAAGTGTATAATTACACAATTTTACACTTGCTTTTATAGCATTTTTCATCGTGACTGCTATAAAAGCAGGTGTTAAAATTGTGTAATTATACACTTTACACTTCAACTCCGAAGAAGCCAGTCGCAATATTTTTTGCTGACAAAAACTCAAGACAAAAATGTTTAAGAGAATCAAAAGACCTGTTTCAGACGACTCCGCCAGCGAAGAAGATATTGTTAGAAAAAGACCAAGGCCTGCAGTTATTGAAGAGAGCTATATTGAGCTGCATAAAGAAGAATCAAAAAAATCTACACTACTACAGACTAGAAAAATTCAAGATAATCTTGTCGAATTGAGACAGATCTCTACTGATTTGTTTAAATTTTGTAACAAAATGCAATGGCAAGAGAAAAAAGAGAAAAACAAAGCTGATAAAAATTGGAAACCACCATATGGTTACTGTTACAAATGCGGACAAGACTCCCATTGGTCCTTCCAATGTAAAACAGATTTCGACGACAAAAAAAATGTGAAAACTATACAAAAAAGTCTACAAGCAGTAACAATACAAGAACAAAATGCAGTTATCAAAACTGAAGAGATGTCTACAACATCAGATGTTTTCAAACAACCCCGACCTGTTGATCCTACGAATGATTCACAGAACAAATCTGAAGATAAGCATCCAGATTTTGAAAATTCCAAGAAAACTTCCAAGAAAAAGAAGCTGAGACAATTCTACATTCCAAAAACAGATAAATGAATCGATACAAACATTTGAAAATTATATTGTGAATAAATTATGAATTGAACAATCGTGTTTTGTTTTGTTTTTTTCAGCTATGAAAGAGTAACCTTTTTGGGGAATGTGGGTGGCCCTGAAAAGGGCCGTTTTTCTTTTCCAGAATTCATAAAAATTCTGCCAAATCAGGATATATCCCGTTGGGATTAATTGTCACAGACCAAGTAGGGTTTGATCTGTGCGCCCAGCAGCCTGAGCGAAGCTGTCAATCGCTGCATTGCACAGATCTTTCTTCTTGATCTGTGACAAGATCTCCACGAGATCAAGATTGCTTGGTTCTTGATCACATACTTCAGCCGATGGTCGTCGCCGAGCCAGAAAATCTGTTAACATCTGTTTCTGCACCACCTTTTGTTCAGGAGAATCCTGCCATTTCCTATAGGTTCTGATTTTCGTCTCCTCTGACGAATCTCTCTTCCTCCATAGCTTCTTGAAAAATTTCTTTAGAGACGGCATAATGAATGAAGTTCACTGAAAAAGTGAAAATATTTTTATACATTTGACACGGGCGGTAGAGAAATCACATGTCGCATTGACGTTAAAATTGACAAATGTTTCCTGGCGTTGTGTTTTTTCAGAGACGGATCAGCATTCATATTTTTCTTGATCATTATTGCATAGCGATCAAACAAATGTTTTTTATTTCGTTAGATCATTATCTATTATTTGGTACACATGATTGATATATTTGTTACCTCGTTAGGAAAATATGGAATGTTTTTCTAGTTTTGTTTTTGGAGATGTACATATTTTATACATAAAACTGAACACAAGAAAACATACTGAACATTTTTCTTCATCATTACAATCGATAACTTTACTTGGTCATCGTTTATGAACGAAGATGAATTCATATGTTAAAACATCTTAATTAATTGCATATACTATCATGAATTTAATCTATAACATATCGAAATAGTGAAAACTACAGATAATGCACTGTAAAGAAACACAACGTCAGGAAGCATTTGTCATTTTTAACGTCAATGCGACATGTGCTTTCTCTACCGCCCGCGCAATCGTAATATATGTTCAAACACGGCCGTGAACAATTTTTATTCTGCATTCAAAGATGTCCGAAATCCCCGAACCGTTGATGTCTATACTAAGAGGAACGATAGGGCTAACACCCCAGATAATGCGGGGCGAACACGCAAAAGAAGTAACCGCCAGTGCAAAACTGGTTATGCAAATATGCAAAAAACAACAGCGTTGGAACAAAAGCAAAAGTCTCAAAAGAAAATCGTGGCGTGAACTTTGATGCCATACAAAACGGCCCTTTTCAGGGCCAAAAACAAAAACGGTCCTTTTCAGGACCAACCAATTTTTTCAAAAAGAAAAACTTTTAGCATTGCTTAAGAACTAATAATGTTCTTTGTACCCTATGTTTTGTTTTGAAAAAATCACACCACGAATAATTTAAAACAAAATATACTTGCAAATATTTGTTGTTGAATAAAATATAAATTGAACAATCGTGTTTTTGATTTTTCAGCATTGAAAGAGTAACCTTTTGGGAAATGTGTGTGGCCCTGAAAAGGGCCGTTTTAAAATTATCATCTGACTTTAACATCGTTTTGTGTTTTTCTTATATCTTGACATATCTTTCCCGTGAGAACCGATAGCTTTTGCGAATTCATCACTTTTCTCTGTATCTTTAGATTCTTTACAAGGAAGACGAAATCTGACTTTTGTCTCAGTAGAAGGCTTCATGATACTTTTAGGTTCTTTTTCTTTCGCCGCCAATATTTTTTCTTTTTTGATCTGTTTCTGTTCTTTCGATTTCTGAACATCATGAACCCTGATTGGTATATCTATCTCTTCTGCAACGAAATGAAGATTCACTTTTACTTCTTGATGCGTTACTTGTGTTTTCACGTCAATATCCCTGCGAAGACATCTCAGTTCATCTAAAATCGCTTTTAAAATGAGTGTATCACCACCTATAGTCATTGTCGTATTAGCTTGGCCTGTTGACTGTGGTGCCGCATATGTATTCTGTACAACAGGATTACTGTATATCTCACTCTGAAGAAATTCTGTTAACGGATCCATCTTTGATAGCAATGCAATGTAACGTTGATCAAATTCGAAAATATTTTTATACATTTGACACGGGCGTCAATGAAATCACATGTCGCATTGACGTTAAAATTGACAAATGTTTCCTGGCATTGTGTTTTTTCAGAGACGAATCAGCATTCATATTTTTCTTGATCATTATTGCATAGCGATCAAACAAATGTTTTTTATTTCGTTAGATCATTATCTATTATTTGGTACACATGATTGATATATTTGTTACCTCGTTAGGAAAATATGGAATGTTTTTCTAGTTTTGTTTTTGGAGATGTACATATTTTATACATAAAACTGAACACAAGAAAACATACTGAACATTTTTCTTCATCATTACAATCGATAACTTTACTTGGTCATCGTTTATGAACGAAGATGAATTCATATGTTAAAACATCTTAATTAATTGCATATACTATCATGAATTTAATCTATAACATATCGAAATAGTGAAAACTACAGATAATGCACTGTAAAGAAACACAACGTCAGGAAGCATTTGTCAATTTTAACGTCAATGCGACATGTGCTTTCTCTACCGCCCGCACAATCGTAATATATGTTCAAGACGGATCTTCAGACTTATTCTACATTCAAAGATGACTGCTGTAAACATAACAGATCTTGACGAGATAATGGTACAGGGGGTATACTGTAAAGCAGTGTGCGGCGGCGAAGAAATATCTCTGTTTTGGAGGGCACTCAGCGTTGCGGTTTACGGGACGACCGATGGATGGATGGTTCTGAGAGATGCGGCAGTTGACCTGTACTACGCAGAGAGTGACGAACTTGGTGCGTCGGCACAAGATTTACGGCGCACACCACTTTTGGCTGAATCAAGATTGATGGTTGAATTAGCGGCGACTGTTATACAGCGACCTATCGTCATGTTTGATGCTACCAAAGGCGGCTACAAATCAACACCAAGATTCAAGTCATCAATAACTCTAGTGTGGATCCCACACGTTTGCCACGAGCATTATTGTGAATGCGAAATATGGATGAGGCGAGGAGACAAATCAATTGAAGTTTTGGCGAACAAAGAAGTTCAATGTGGCGGATTCTAAACTATAACAAAAATAAAACGGCCCTTTTCAGGGCCACCAAATATTCGAAAAGAAAAACTCTTGATTGCTAATTGATATTTTCCAAAGTGAGATTTTCCTGTTGAAAAAAAATAATTCTAAGTCCATTTTCATTTTTTCCGATCAGAAATATCACATCAATGACAGGAATATCTATCCTCAGGGGGGAACTATGGTCCAGTACCCATCAGTGGGGGGCACTATAGCCCAGTACCCATCAGTGGGGGGCACTATAGCCCAGTACCCATCAGTGGGGGGCACTATAGCCCAGTAGTGGGCTATAGTGCCCCCCACTGATGGGTACTGGGCTATAGTGCCCCCCACTGATGGGTACTGGGCTATAGTGCCCCCCACTGATGGGTACTGGGCCATAGTGCCCCCCATTACTACTACGGACTAAGAATCTGCAGTATCCCATGTGGCGCTCCTACTACTGCCGACGACATCGCTCTTCTGTCGCTATCGAAATTCGGTATCGACTCCTTGTTGAACATATGTGTGAAATATAGCAGGCGGTGGCGATTCGAATTCTCCTCCACGAAGAGCAAAATTGTTGTATTCAACGAGAATAAAAACTCATATGACCGCTCGGGAAGGATATGGAGGTTGGACAATCAAACTATTCAGGAAGTTACAGAATGTGCCCATCTTGGTTTAATTCAGGACAAGTTTGCGAAGCAGGTCAATTCCGCCTCTTCTGTGTCGACAAAAATGAGAAATAACTTTTTCAATATCATGGGTAACAAACTTATGAAATCCACTACACCCATCACCATGACAAATGTCCTCAAAACTGTTGTTCTACCGAGAGCTCTCTACGGTGTCGAGGTGGTTCCTTTTGATCAAATTTCCGCCATCACCATTATGAACAAAGCCGCCAGAACATGTCTCAAATACGCACAATCCCTCCCAAAACGAGCGTCAACTAGGCTATCGCTAGGTCTTCTTGGATTTCTACCAATTGAATATCAACTACATATCAAAAAACTTTGCTTTCTGGGACGCACCGAACAATACACTAATTTCTTAAATATGACATGTGAAATATATATAGTGTGTTTAAGAATTAACAACCGTCATTTTAAACAGTAGAATCTTGGTGAAAAGTCAAGTATAGGGTTCTTAACAATTGGCCTGGAGCCTGATCAATTGCCTTAGCATCACGTGAACCACATACAATGGGCAGAGTTACCTCCCTGCATCCATTCTGAGTGTGAACATTGAACTATTTATTGTCATCGCTGAACTATTTGTTAACACGAAAAGGTTATCAATATCTTGTGAGCGGCTTTTCCAACCCTTCTATTACTGCGATATAAGAATTCCATTAGCGGTTGACAATGCGCGGTATTCATTTCTTGATTGACTGTGATCCCTTGTTGGAAAACCATTGCCCTACAAATTAGATTCGCAGCACGGGAGCCTATGAGACCCCCAAGAAATAATTACCGGTCAAGCGAGAGCGACAAGCAAACGATGGGAGATTCCGAACAATTATGTGGTGTCACACGGCGAGAGGCTACGTGAAGAATATTCATGAGAGGTGCCTCGGGAAAAAATATGTCCGCCATATTAAGAAGAAGTGACAAATGCCTCAGATTCGCCTTGTCAATACAGAGACACGCTAGTACAGAAGTAACAAATTGGATGGAATGTTTCTTTCTCATAGCCGTGCCTTCTTAGTTCCTGGCAGCCTGAATGACCGAGGCAAATCGTCATGGACGAATGACTAATTTACCATAGGACTGCCCAGGCAATGGTATTTATCAATCTGTTCCACACACTTGTTGGGGCTGATGTGTTGATTCTGTCACCAATAATCGTTTAAGCATACATATTGCTAATGTTTCGCATGTATATGTGGGCAGTTTGCCAGTAATATTGGTGGTGAAATAACTCCACTTACGATAGAACCACCGACCAGAGGAAAACAGCTCACAAACATGCCCAGATTTATGGATTTCATTACATTCCCCCAGTATGGATCGCAATTCGCACTTTACGAGATTCGAATCACGGAAGGCTTATGTCAAATTCCAGGCAGAGTTATCTCCCATAGTTTCGCTGAGATACCACTGCCATAAGGACATTTGGTAAGGATTTCTTACGTGTTCTTAGTTCTTATGTTTTAGGATTAAAATTGTCTATATCTGGCTCAGTCTATATTGTTCTTATCAATACCGAAAGAATTACCATTATTGCAAACTTTTGGTGGTCAAAATAAGATAATAGGTGACTAAATATAGTTTAGACGATATGTAACAATAGATGTATCGGTCCGCAAAGTACCATCTTTGTGGCAGTGCTATATCGCAGTGATAACGTAGAGGGCGCTGCATGTAGTTTGGGCTTATGTATGCATGCCCGATGCGCCATGCACTTTACTAACGGGGCCACATGGGGTTCGTAGTTGATGTCCGCAACATACAATAGAATATAAATGGATACGCTGCACGTCACTTGATACAACATTATTTACGATGCACACGTCATCTATGATGCACTAGACAGTAAATGTTAGTAGTGAACATGGTGTCAGATTTTATATACATCCTTTCGTTAATGTTGTGCTTTCTGTAACTTTATAATTGACATTCGCCGACCTCGACACGCGTTCAGCCGATTGCTTTTTAGCTCCACTTGAAGAAATCAAGTTTGAGCTATTGCCATGAGTTGGCGTCCGTCCATCTGTGCGTGCGTGCGTGCATCAACAATTTCTGTTAGCACACCCTACAGGTCACATCTCTCATCCGATCGGCACCAAAATTTCGAATGGATCTTCGGGGCGACCTCTAGGTGAGAGCTATCGATTTTTTCCGGAATTCGTTAAAAACATGGCCACCAGCTAGCAGCCATCTTGGATTTTACTCTTTGTTTGATATTGTCATTAAATACAGTGTATCCAGTTTGTTGATGTATATATATGAACCATATATTATCTGAATATCTTGATTAAATAAGTGTACCTATAGGAATTAATTTATTTCCCATAGATTCAATGCTTTGCAACATCGAAGAAGGTAATAGTAGTATGGATCGAAGGACGATAACTCTGTGTTAGATTATATATTTGAGTGGTGGCTCAGCCACAAGTCGCGCTGAAAGTTATCCACACTAATATGTCGGGTGTTCGTGAAATGAGTACGTCTTGCTGTCCATAATAATTATAATAATCGTAGGTACATTGTACGTGATATGACCATGTTCAATTATTACAGCTGATCTGAGATAGGGCGAGTTGATGAAATCAAACTGACAGATTGGCGAGCTATAGTATCACCTTTGCCGCAATTGCGCGGCAATCCTCGTGAATAATAGAGTAATTGGATGACGGACGTTCTTTGGCAAACCACTTCGCCTGGGACATCACGAGCTGATATTGATTCAACACCAAAAGGCAACATACATACAGCACAGAGGCCGAAGATATATTATGCGAGTGTGTTATAACAGATTTATAGGTCCGTTCGTAATTATTTCTGCAAACATGCTTCACATGTATGGGGACTGTTGGTGGCTCAGTTGCGTGGCGCATCGGGCCGTTCTGTGAGTCTGGTTCGAATCCCGATAACCACGGATGTGTGATCCACGATCAGACAAGGTAACCTGATTAGCATATCTGGGCAAATTTGCAAGTTGCTTTCCGGGTCGGGGAGGAGGGGGGGGGGGGGTGGTCGGTGCATGCTTATAATTCATTTCTACGATCTACGATCATGGAAAGTATATGGGTCTGAACATACATGTATAAATCCAGAAATAAACGCTGTGTTTTCTTTAAAATGTCACCGTTCGCTCGTTTTTCATTCGATATTTTAAATGTCGTGTTTTGGGGATTTAGGTCTAATCCTACAGAGGGATATACATTAACCAAAATTAGCCTTTTCTTTACAAAATACTCATCGATGCATGAGTAGTTTCCTTTTGACATTTTAAGATAATAAGTTTAACAAAACGACTATATTTCCCATCGATGAATCCTTCTCCATTTGTATTATCTATTTCTTTGTCTGTCGTCTGCTTATAGTTATTGGACATCATGACAAATGAATAACATAATATTATAGACCATTCGATGTTATACATTTATAAATGAATGGGAGAATAAATTTAATAAAGTAATGGTTAATTTGTGTATTGAAGAGCACATGTCGCATTAAGCGCGTTATGGACAACCCTGGTCAAAGAAGAATTCCCGACATGAGTCCACACACACGTCGGTGCGTATGCACAAATAGCACCTTTTCATTCGATATTTAAAGTATATACATGTACCGTATTATCGATTTGTATGATCCTCGATCCGTATAGGATTTAATTCGATGTTTGTCGTTGTAGATTTTGTCTTCCGCTAATCAATCAACGATTGAGATTTCTGTGGATAACAGCAAAATATGTAGTGTTCGAAGAAGATACTGATCTCATAATGTAGTTTTAATGTATATACATGTAGTTCGTACACATAGCATTGAAATGAACATATATGTGTGCGTGTACATATACTATATTGTATAAATGAAGATCTAAACCACTGTCATGTATAGACATCACTGCCACAGCTCAATCAAATCTGGATGGTAAACATTGGAAACGGCCAAAGCATTGAAAAATTTCTGAAAATCATATTCAGACTAAAATATTTGAACTTATACTACATGTTTAGCGATGTCTGTTGACAAATCACTGTAACAGTTTTGTTCACATAGCAATGGTTTCAACACGCGAAATTTTTTTATTGGAGAACTATCAATAATGAATATAACAGCAAAGGTTATCTATTTCTCCACGTTCTTCTCAGCGTTGATGTTTTACAGACTTTTATATTTGTGTACATTAACCATCTGCGAAGGCATTGTGTCCCTTTACCGAGTCGAATATAATGTGTCACGTTAACCGCGTTATGGACACCGTGGTCACAGTTGGATTCTAGCATCCCGATATAAACACATAAACTCAGACTACGGAATCACGTGGTGTCGAGTTGATGATTATTAATTTATCACATTCAAAATGGCCGGGGCGATCGAAAACGCGATCAGAAACAAAGGGAAAAGGGTAATAAACTAGGATGATGATATGGTACATGGTATTTTTGCAGCTTCGAGCATATGATATATTGTTTTTCAAACAAGCTTATATCTCATTTGCGTCCAAGCTCACAGTTGTTTGCTCTAACATTCTTACCAAAGTTGTCAACCGAAGGATTCTCCTAGATGCATGGACTGGTGTAATCCACGAACTTCCGGCTGGCAACTTTGGTCAGAATGTTATAGAAAATTGCTGAGTTTTTCGAACAAATCAAGTATCAACTTGTTTTAAATATAAACTAGCATATGCTCGTAACAGTCAAAATACTATGTTTTGTGTCATTTCCTATGTACATGTGCGTTAGCACTCACCTCTGCCATTTTGAATGCGTGGTACTCACCAACCTCGAATCCACATGATCCCCCACCGCGAAACACGTCGGTGCATATGTATCATCGGTGCGTGAGTACTCCAGGCGACAACTCTAATCTCTATAATCTCAAACACGTGCCATTAAACATATATAATGCATCAAAGAACTCAGGGAAAACATTGACATTATCGACTTTGACTATTGCGTAACATGCGCGGAATCCGTGATACCGCGTTTCTGTGTAATCAGAAGGATGCACTTTCAAGTTCCTGCAACTGATGTTTAAAACGTCGGTTTTATTATTTAATTGATTGTGCGAAATCGATCACAGCAGATCGAAAATCGAACTGACGGGTTAGGGTTATCTTTCGCGAAGCTGCAGTGCGTAATGCATCCTTTACGTGTCCACGCGCAATGATCGAGCCTTAAAGTGGTGTGAAACACTCCATTGGGGTGATCAAACATTGAATGGAGAATAATCTTGCTCAAAGTAGCAATTTTTACAAATATGTTATCCAAATTGACAACACACACCGTCATTCTTATATATTATTTAAATGCAGTGACCCTCGACGGCGAAATCGTTTTCGTTAATTTATCGTTAGTTTATGCGTCCCGAATCGAGAAGTAAATATTTACAATTGAGCGTAGTTCAGACGATGTTTTCTATGGAGTGGTACGGTATATTTGCTTGAGATTTTCGACGATGTTAGTAGAATGCTAGATTCCCCCAGTTGACATAGCGCCTGAATACTAACTTATCAGTTTCATGCACCCGAATAAGTCCATAATATGTCTTTAAGATTAGCCTAGTAATTGATCGCTATATTGTGAAAGCCATGGACCAAAAATAGATAGGAAAATATTCTATAAATCTCGTTAAAATCATAGAAGTTCATCAGCTCTTTTAAACAATTACTGTCCACATAGAGAGGAGACAAATTACAACTGTATATTGGTATATGATGGTATCAGAATCAATATAGCAGAGTTATGGTAATTATACCCCCAGGACAGAAGGAACTGGTGGGTATACTGGATTACATGCTCCCGGTCCGCCGTCCGTCTGAGCAGATATATCAACCACAGGTTGTCGGATCACAGTGAAATTTGGTATGGATGTACGTTCACCACAATGAGGACATTCAGACAGAATAGAGTTTATTTGGGTTTTCCGTTATACATATATATATATATATTATATAGTTATTCATCTTTGTTTATTTTTGTGTCTGTCTACATGGGTATGTCTATCTCGGCAACATGAGTGATAAGATATTGATGAAATTTGGTACGGATGTTCATCGTCATAACGGCTTTCAAGTTCACCATAATGATGACTTCTTAAAGGGACACTGTTCTCAAATGTTGTTGTTTGTTTCTGTGGTCTCTGAGTCGTAGAACAAGTTAACAAGATTTTCTTTATTTGAAAGTCTTTTGAGAACGAAGCAATGTTATGGATGGCAGCTTAACAGGAATGCGAAATAAAAATTGTCGTTGTCGAGTATTTTTTGTTCAGTTTTCCAGCAAATGTATCAAATAAATGTTATATTATATGTATACTAGTCCCATACACTCGTTTAAGTTATTGTATAGTCACCAGTCAGTGAGTGGCTTGAGTTTACGCCTCGTATCAATATGATTGTTTATACGATCATGTGTGCCACGCGTTACTCAATCCACTGTCCGTGAATTATTTTGATTACGTCTTGTACACGGAAATTCGTAATTTATTTTATGGCTCCAGCCATAAATTAAATTTATATGAAATTATTAACTTTGATTTTAAGATAACCTATTAACCTGATTGTTTACAGAATACATCTTCGACTCAAATTCCTAATTGTTCTATATAATATCGATATTTGATCGTTGATATTACCGGGAATTTATTGAAAATGGCGTACAGTACCCCTTTAAGGAGAGTTGATTGGTTTTATTTGCATTGCATTTGTTTGCAGTGGTTATTTCTCTTTGTTACTATTGACAAGTTGATATTTTGTCTGTCCCCATGAATGTCTCAACCATGCGGATAATCTGATATCAATGGAATTGGGTGCATGGAGATATTCAATACTAGGAGAGCTTTAAGAAGGATCCGTTGATGTGATCGAAAGTAGTCACGGTCCTGTAACTTCTACTATGGATATGCCCACAATATGCGCTATGCCACATATGGGTATGCACCAGGCGGCATCCCATGCAGCTCTCGTTTAATTTGGAATTGTCTTGACTTACTTACATGCATCACACAGGACTTCACAGACAGAACTGCATCGATTACCATCATGTTGAATCCAGAAACGGAGTGAATGTTGTATCTCAACTTATCTAGCCGCTCTCCCGAATACAATAATATACAACAAACAAGATGGCGCTCAAAGAAAACATGTACATGTGAAAATTTAAGGTTGCATTTTGCGGAATAAGATCCTCCAGTATATAAGGTCTAGTTTGCCAAATAAAAGGTTCAGGTGGTATTCTGCTAATAGGTGGCATTCGAACGACTTCACGATAATAACGTTCAGGGCTATATGAATCAATACCACAACCAGGAACTACTTTTAATCAATGCAGTAGAAAACTTGGCAAATAACCCTGTTTCAGTCGAGTAAGTTGTACCGGATGAAATTAGCCATATAGGTAGAATTATTGATGATGGTTAACGTGGATGTAGCGGTCCGAATGCGAGGTGCCAGGACATAGTAGTGATTGTTGGTATAGATTGGTCGGTTTGTGTCTTACTTTGTGTTACAGCATGTATGCATATGCAGGTTCGCATTAGTTTCACAGAAACCCAGAGCAACTACACCCCTTATCGATTTCTCAAGACAAACTGCATTAGGAGACATAAATCTGGAAATTTAGACCCAGCATCCAATGACATCTCTCTCTTTATGGCTTTGTAATCAATCACATCCCGCAGAGGGCAAGGCAATGCCACATAATGCCAATACAGATCAGCTTCGTAATCGGCTACTTTATACGTGGAAATCACATTGGGTAATTTCACAAATGAATCTTCCATTACAGCCTACTGTCACTACGTCAAACACCTATCCTGCGCAAGTATTAGTAGACCCATGTTGATTTAGACACCGACCTAATTATTACGCCACAAGGTGGTGTAGCTGTTTTACAGTTTTTCATGTTCGAGTGGACGATCGATAATCCACTGGGCGAATGTATTATGGTTAGGTATCTGTTCGTACTTGAGTATAAACCGTACCGATAGAGTCACGATAGTCCGACAAAGATTAGCACATGTGTTTACGTCACCGGTATAATTGTGGGGACATGTTTCTATTATGAAGGTTCGCTATCCCGAAGGTCCACTATTCCGAAGGTTCTCTATTCTGAATATTTGCTATTTCGAAGGTTCACTATTCCGAAGGTTCGCTATTCCGAATGTTCTCTATTCCGAAGGTTTTTGTTATTTTTAGGTTAATTCTATATTCTAAAGTATTGAGAGGGTTCATTATCACGAAGATTCTTTTTATGGAGTGTGCGCTCACATCCGAACGGATCCTGTGCGCATACCGATACAGATACAGGAGGAAATAACTTAGAACATTAAATGTGATTTTGTTTTGTTTTCGCGGGTTTTCTTGAGATTTAATGTCATTACGTGGGCCCATACCTTTGAATTCTTGGCATATAATATGAATGCTGTGGTATATATGGACCCTCCTGCATTGGGACATGACACAGGTACGGTTGACTTAAGTGCTGTTCTGTGCGGGCTCCAATTTGGGGTTCCATATTTTAAGGGTCAAATTTAGAATTTTATGGGCCCATACCTTTGAACTCTGGGCATATAATATGAATATTGGGGGGCATGTCTCTATTCCGAAGGTTCACTATCCCGAAGGTCCACTATTCCGAAATTTCTCTGAATGTTCGCTATTCCGAAGGTTAACCAATCCGAAGGTTCGTTATTCCGATGGTTCTCTATTCCGAAGGTTTTTGTTATTTGAAGGTTAATTCTATATTCTAAAGTATTGAGAGGGTTCATTATCACGAAGATTCTTTTTATGAAGGAAATAACTTAAAACATTAAATGTGATTTAGTTTTGTTTTCGCGGGTTTTCTTGAGTTTAATGTCATTACGTATGACCTTATTTCTCATTACATATTCACGCCAAGCAGCCCACACAATTGCTATGTTTCCATGCGATTTAATGCCATTACGTGTGACCTAATATCTCAATAATCTGAGGCAAGAGTACGCCTGCTAAAGGCGAATTATAACAGTGGGGCTATAACGCTTAATGGATACTGGAGGCTATAACAAACTGCGCAGCAGAATATCGCTGAATAGACGAGTATGAGATGAGCCTAACTGCAATTGTGACTTTGTTTAAAGGCCCACTTAATTTTCGAGTCATTGTTTTTTTTTATAGTATATACGGTTTTAATAACAATTTATGCCATAAAATTTGAATAAAATACTATAATTCATCACCATTTGAAACGCAGAATACATCTATCTCCTAGTTTGAAACACCTTTAAAAAACCGCGACAAGTCGTGCGTCGTATATCTAGCAACTAACATATTAGCAACTAACATGTCCTCTTCGGCTTTCCATAGATTTCAACGTAATTTGATACTTAGCGGTATTTGTGTCCGGGAAGTGTTTTGGACGAGTCAAATTGTGACCCCGACCTGACCTTGACATTTAAAACTGTCAATGCAAGGTAAATTTGGGTAAAACGGACGAATTTCGGCGAAATTTGATACCTAGGGATACCTTTGTCCGGGGAGTGTTTTGAACGGGTCAAATCGTGACCTCGGCGTGACCTTGACCTTCAATGTGGTGAATCAAAGGTCAAATCTGGTAAAACGGATGGATTTCGACGAAATTTGATACCTATGGGTACTTTTGTCGGGGGAGTGTTTTGGACGGGTCAAATCATGACTCCGACCTTACATTGACCTTCAAAATTTTAATTAAAGGTCAAGTGGGGTAAAACGGACGGATTTCGACGAAATTTGATACCTAGGGGTACTTATCTCCGGGGTGGGGGTGTTTTGGACGGGTCAAATCATGACCCTGACCTGACCTTGACTTTCGAAATAGTCAATTCAAGGTCAAATCGCGCCTTTCGCCGGAAATCAGATTGGAAACAGCCCGGACGAAGTCGGGTCCATCAGCTTGTGTAATAAAGAAGACAGTTTGAAGAATGTAATGTATAACACGAGAAACGGGAAAACTTGAAATATGGAAGTATGCAAATTTCCCACATAAAATTTGAAAGCTAGTTTATAGTATAATTATATTATAATTTATATTTATGGCTAATAATATGATATTGGTGGCGTTACCATTTCTGACTATGGTTTTCTTGTCTTTACTGGGTCGTGTATGGTTAGATTGCGAGCGAGACCAGAAATTCCCCTTGCATGTAAACATTGCCAAAAATGTTTTCTGTGATACCCCCGACTTTGATTTCCGATTCGTCACCACAAATTACATTGCGTCTATGAATTTTGTTGAGGCTGACTATCACTGTTCGTGGCTTTGGTCGTGGCGTCTGGTATTTAGTGCGGTAAATGGTTGTCGTCCTGTAAATAGTTGTCGGACGGTAAACAGTTGTCAAAACATCATTCAGTGGGTACAGATAAGAGTCGTCAGTGGGACGCATTTTCTCTGTGTATTTATTGCCAAATATTTGAGTAAAAGGTTCAGCTAACCTGGGACTGTTATTCCATATTGGATACTATAGAACGAATATATAGGAATCATACATGCATTCTATTGGACACTTGTGCGGTGCTAAAGTAACTTTTATAAGTTTTCCCTCATATAACCCCTTCAAATCTATAGTTTATTTGGATAGTTTTCTCATGTTGTATATATTATCAATGTATATAAGATACATGTGTATTTATGCTGATGTTCCCTACCTCGCACCGATATACTTTGATGCCTTTGTATATATGTATATATGTTTGTATGTTGCATGTCAATTCGTGGCTTGCAATACACTCATTCGTTCATATAAACGTGTCTTTGGGGTCGATGTGTCGCGAGATATTCTCGATTGGGTTTTCATTGCTTCGCTTAAGATGAATAGTTATACAAGTAATGTAGGGAAAAGATGGTGAAGTATAGCATTTTGCTATTGCTCGTTCTCTGAATGCTATTTACCGCCCATGTCAATTTTCAATTAGGCTGCAATCCGGATTGTTTTCGACAGTGTTCCCCTGAACAAGTTGAATACCCAGTTTTTTTGTATGTCACTACCAATCATATCGGATGATATTTGTCTACAACACAGAATGCTAACCATATTCATAGAATTGACATTGATTTAAACGAGATATGTGGGGACAATGTTTGAGAATCACGTTTACTGTTTAAATTTCTCCATTATAGTGTATGTACGATTCTTATACGATGTTCCATGTGCTGGGTTATTACGACTGTGTCTCCCTTTTCTAATTCGTCACCACAAATTACATTGCAACTCTGAATTGTATTGAAGCTGACTATCGCTGTCCGTGGCTTTGTACATTAGAGTCCAATATTCGGCTAATTCAAGAACAATGAACTGAAATTCAATTCCAATTAGCATCCTCTTGACTACACAGGGCCCTTGAGAATACCAACGGCATATATGAAAGGCAACTGTATATGTTTGGGCGCCCAAATTGCACATCGCTTACTTCTATCACATTCAGGTGTCCGGTAATTTATACAATGTAACGGGATGTTCCCTAATTGCAACTATTTGTTTTCATTGTCGCTATGCTATGCTCTCACGAGGCTCCACTTGTAGATTGTGGCCTGTACGTGTAGCTTGTGGCTTGTAGAATGTAAGGTAAATGTCAGCATACATAGTGACACGGATTTTGAGAGAACGCAAACAAATATTTACAATTATTGAGCATTTCGTTACACTGATTTCGAGCAACCCTTTGGTAGAAGTTGACTTTTAAAGAACTTGTGACAATCTATTGATTTATAATTGCTCGGGGTCAATTATCATATTCGATTATATTATGAATAACTCTGATCTATCTCACGACCAGAATAAACCATGCATATGATTGGACATCTTCCGAAAATGGCAGTTTAACCCTTTCTATACTAAATGGATTCTCACATCCAGTTAAAACGTGTACATCAGAATGGTCTATTATTGATTTACAGGGAGGTACAGGTAATATAATAAGACGACAGATAAATAAAAGTACAGAAGGAGTACTATTTAATGACGGAAATGTTCAGACAATAAGTTTAACAAACAACATATTTGTTGAACTTATTATCTGAACATTTCCTGTGGGATAACTACTCGTCAATGAATATTATACCCAGAAGTACGCGTGATCAGAGATGATGCGATTACTGCGACTGACATCGCGTGTTAACGCCCTCAATTGGCAGTATTGACAGCAATCTCTGCTGTCAGAATACTAATAACTGAAACTACGGCTACTAGAAACCAGAGGGAATTAGCGCTAACTTCTCCATTGAGTACAATTTGAAAAAACTGTTTGTATTTGAAAAATTCTTATTCTGTATTGCAAATTAGAAACGATGTTACGAGAATTAAATACGATAACATTTTTAAATCGTCTAGCGATTTGACACCAAATTAGAGAAATTACATAAGAACTAAATTCAAATTAGCCGTTTGCGAGTTGCAGAGTTATCGGTCGTGGACGGAGTTATCCCCTCTTGTCAGTTCGGTCGTTGTCGATAAAGAATCCTGCTTGTTTGAACACTCAGCCAACTCTAGGGTAACTCCGTCCACGACTGACACATCTGCAGTTTGCTAATTGCGCCATCTATGGTGTTTTCTGCGTTCGTGTTTTTCGATTGCCACGGGCGAATGAGTGAAATATGAATAAAACGTACTTGTTACACATGTAGTACGGTCGTATGAAATTCCACACTGTAAGTGACATTGTACAGCGGAAATAGCCCAAGAAGAGATAAGTTTGCGCTTTAGTAATCATACTGTCTGATGACGAACAGTTGCTTTACTCGATTTTGATAATCTGTTTCTTCTCGTCGTGATACGGATTTGTTGCTAAAACGACGTTAAACCCCCAATCAATCAATCAATCATGATGACGAACATGCATGGTGGGACGCGATCACATGAATAGTATAGCGAGATAACAAAAACAGAAGAATGGTAACACTGTCCTTCTGCCATATTAAATTAAACTTATATCCCATAATCTGTTATTACAGATATTCATACATTGAAATACTGACCTCACATACATATCAGCGGGGGTAGGGGACTCTGTTGGTACATGTAGGTGCATGGCGCATTAGGCCAACATATGCCGTACCTGCATGGCTCGTATCCCGATTGGTGCCGATTTGTGATCATCGCAAAGGAGGTACAGTAATGCCTAAATAATCGACTCCTTAACCACAGGAGAATTATGGGTAATTTTTCAGGATTTAGTCGGAAATATGGCTTGTTGCCATTCATAGGAAAGCTCTCACTGAGAGCTTTCCTGTGAATGGCAACAAGCCATATTTCCGACTAAATCCTGAAAAGTTACCCATAATTCTTATGTGGTTAAGGAGTCGATTATTTAGGGCATTACTGTACATGTAGCCTGTTTTCCTGGATCGATAGTAGGCGCATTGGATTGATTTAACACGCTGTGCAGTCTTTAATTCCTTCACCTATACAACAGTCTCTTTGAAAAGCCGACGAAAATCCTATATATCTGGAAGTGTCCATAATATTTCATTTTTACGACGACGCGGCATTCCCAACATGACGTAATAAACCGTTTCCAAATATGGAGTGTATTCCTGGCATAGTAAATGTTTGTGAGAATCGTAGTATTTAGAAATAGTTTTAAATACAACTAGATACGAAAGAATAAACAGTCATGAATATCGTTGACTGATAAAAAAAAACCCTCGAAGATGATGTCTCCTATATTGCGATGAGTAAAATGAATAATGGATATATCGACTGTATTCAATTTCCCAACAATAATTGGGTTTGACAATATATATACGTGGGAAGATTGTCAACACGTCATTGACCTCTGATCTCTGACGTGTTCTGCTATGCCAGAAACCAATGAAATCGCGCGCAGTCTGCGCCACTCTCCAATGAAATGGAGGGAATCCCTTCAATATAGCACCCAATTTTAATAGAGAGTTCTAGAGACGTACATCCGATATAGGATTTTCGTCGGCTTTTCAAAGAGACTGCCATTACAACTGATAACGTCATGATATGACACAATTGCTGAAACGAAGATAAACCCCAATAAAAGAAACAACCCTTCTCAGCGGAACACATCAGCGTCATCATTTGACTGGTCCTGGAACGTTTCAACTACAGTACTAGCTAGACTGTTCAGATTTAACGGCGGCGATCATACTTGCGTGATTTACACGCGCCACGTTTAGAAAATAAAAGAGGGAAAATATTTGCTGTCTGAATAAGCTGAAGACTTAATGAATGATTATTCGAATAAAATCAACGTCAATCGATAAAATAGTCATATTCGAAAGAAAACTTATTGATTGATTGTTTATTTGTATAATATGTACAAGCGTATGGCAATGGTGATAATAAACGAACAGAAATGATATTATACATACTGCAGGAGCGACATGGCCCAGATGGGCCGTCTTCCTGTCGCCCCTATACGTATACAAACATGAAGTGACAACTAATCAAGTGAAATGATAATGTAAAGCATGCATAGAACGTAGTTCATAATATACAAACAATGTATCCAAACCACTTATAGGATGTACGGTACATATATGTGTTAATACCTATATATTGGTTGTAGATGTATAGATGTAGATGTTTATTTGTACAATAGATAAGAATATATAACAAAGCATTGCTATATGAATTAATAATATTGTACAGGAGCAGCATGACCTACTGGCCGTCTTCCTGCTGCCCCTCGATAAATAATACAATAAGAAAATATGATGGCGTATGTAGTTTCAGGTTTGCTGGTTGGTGTTAATGTTAAATAATTATACTATATTGATATTTTAATTGAAAATGGTATAAATTGTGAACTTAAGAGAAGATATCTTATATAATTTTGCGTTTGATGGACAAGTTAGAAAAACTAAATCGGAATAATATTGTGAGGTCGCGACGGCCCTATATAATGTAGTTTTTGAATTAAACAGAGTGGACGGCGGAAACCAGGCAATCAGTTAGATTTTTATGACAGCATAATGCCGTACATTGTATTCATGGGCATACTATAAATCTATCAATAATGATGGGGGTATGGTCGGGGTTGTTTCGATTGTTACTGGTTAAGAAAATAATGGTTTCCGATTATCAAATTCATTTAAAGATCGTTGTTGCTAAAGTTGATATTTTGATTCAGGCTATATATCGAGTAATTCATATATCGTCATGTTAGAAGCAATTTCTCGTTTCGTCCCGCCAAAATGTTAAGGTGAACATACTTATTATCTGAACATTTCCCACCAATTAAATTGTTTCCTTCTGTGTGTACTGGTGTTATCCTTTCGTCTGTCTGTCGCCTGCTTATATTTCTCAAACATCACTCCAGACGAATAATATACTACTCCAATATATACTTTTATAGTTGATTGGGAGAACCCATTTGGTAAAGAATCGATTTTAGAGCCATCGGTCTGATAATGTGGCTATGCGTGCGCTGGATCTATTCCGATATACACGATTGGAGTTTGTGAGACCCCAGGGTAAATATGGATCCTCAATACAAATGACAAACGATCTTGACAATAAAGTAAAACTCTGCTATAAATTCTTGACAAATCACATTTGCGTAGAATTATCTGCTGAATTATTGAGACTGTGTCTCTATTACTTATCGGCAAATCAGACCCGTCACCAAAAACAACTTAGAATATTTAATAATTAACGCGATGAAAACAGTTACTGACAAAACTATAGATTGTTTTCCATGATATATCCTTAGGCTGTGGTGCGTGATGAGCGATATCCGTATACTCCTATAATGAGATATTGTGGTTCCACTTAAAGCCACATGGCGGTTTGTGCTCCAAAATCTACCTAATAAAATTCGCTTTTGAATTTTTACGGTACCGATACACTAACACGCATATTCACTACATGTACTCGTGTAACTTCGCGCCATCATCCATTCATACATATAATTGTATATAGGAGATGGCACCAATAAGCTTTTAGATTACTGCCAAATCCCATTCTCATTCATGATTATTGTTAACTGGATGTAAATAATTATTAACGTGTGATTGATATGATGTACCTTTTAAATTATAAACAAAGATGGGGGGGGGGTCACGTGAAGGAACACGAGCCACACGTGTTATACTTTTGGCATCATATTTTGATTTAAAATTCGAGCTTGGCGGTTCGGTGGTCGGTCATCTAAAAGTAAAAAATTATCAGTATATAATGTCTAAAACCACCAAGCTCGACTATGAGAGTGATACTTGATCATCATTAAACATGTTTCGAATAATAATAACGACATGTTAACAGACCGAATATCACGAACAGGTTGCGAATATGTTCTTGGCGATTAGAACACCCGATAATATGAACAGAGTAAGAACATGAGTCCGATCTATCTGGAGTGAGAATCCAGACCCAAGGAAATGACCTTGGTTTGTTCCTGACCTGTTCTCGGTTTTCGAGTCGCAATATTTCGCGCTTAATACATGTAAAATTGTGACATTCAAAGAAAATTATTGCTGATTGTATTAAGTTTTTCGCGCTTAATATCGCAATATTTTGCGCTCAATAACGCAATAATAAGCGCGACAGATATTTGGTATTGCGCTATAATCGCGCCTTTTTCGAAATTAAGCGCGCTCAATATCGCAATAAAAGCGCGGATCCATATACCACTTCTTCTGACTGGTAATGTAGATGGACGCGGATGCGAACGCACTGATTGGTATTCAAACTCTATAGCTCCATGTGTGCTTGGGATTTTATGCGATCTCATACATGTACATGTATGCTTAAAAGATAACATCGGTCAAGTGTCCCAAAGGCACCATAGATCAAAGTCAAACACTTGATGTAAATTTGGGCAATTTTAGGGGCGTCTGATACGTAGCAGTTCGAATTGTACCCCTGGATTCATGACTGGATTAGTGACTCAGATTTTAGAGAGCCGCTATATGTTCAGTGCCAGGAACCTACATGTATGTCACTGTAATGTAATATCTAAACCGTCGC
Organism: Siphonodentalium dalli; assembly: GCA_032622095.1. Taxonomy (NCBI): domain Eukaryota; kingdom Metazoa; phylum Mollusca; class Scaphopoda; order Gadilida; family Siphonodentaliidae; genus Siphonodentalium; species Siphonodentalium dalli. The sequence goes on along the minus strand of CP136061.1, from coordinate 126,156,756 downwards.
TTCAGACGTTCGGATATAGCTTATATCTACAGAACTCAAGCAGTCGCTGTGCTATATATTTGTTGCAGGAGTTATTGTATTTACAGTAATGATCTAATTAATCGACCTCTTGACCACAGCAAAATTATGGGTAACTTTTCAGGATTTAGTCGGAAATATGGCTTGTTGCCATTCATCGGAAAGCTCTCGGCTGTGGTTAAGAGGTCGATTAATTAGAGCATTACTGTACGAATGAAAGGGATTATGTGGATTTTTACGAAAAACCATTGAATAGTTGGGGTGTGTTTGATGTTCAAAATCGCGGCTCAATCGATACCTATTTTCCTTGTAAATTTTCAAAAACAAATATGAGTTTTTAACGATCGCTGATTTTTGAGTGTGCATTTCGAATTTCAACATCTCATGTATACTTGTTAATATCGTCAGACAAACAGATGTGTTTTAAACAAATGTAAAATCAAAACCGCCTTGGGTCAGACACTTGATGTGTGACATAGGCTCCTGGACCGAACGCCGAGTGCAGGTTCTTGACGATTCGAACACCGTGACATGTACGCGGACCTCATGTATACGACAACCGGGGAATGAAAGTCTTAACCATGCAGCGAACGCGTTCTTGGTCTGAACATAATGCACAATAAAGTGGATTCGAATACATGCACTCCGTGCCACCGTGTGATGCGATCGTCACGCAACCGTACAATAGTTGTTCATATGGACTTATTATGGTCTCCATTTCGTAACGTGATATGTTATTCAAGGATTCATCATTATAGAAGAAATTTCCACCAAGATCTCATGCAAAGGTTATATTTCATGGTTTAATTAGCTGCATGCACGATTATTTGGCACGTATAAATGCCCTATGAAAAGCATTGCCAGTAAAGGAAGAAAACTTGTTTACGCGACGACAGTTGTTTTTTTTCAATTTTAATGACATTGGATTTGAACGCATCTGCCTGAGGATATCCATTTAAAATGATTGAGCTGAGTGTGTTCATATAGCACCTCGCTAAATCCTAACGCAAGACATCTTTTTATGTTCAATTTACTTCGTGAACGATGATCTGGATGCAAGCTTATTAACTTCTGTGCAATACAATCCATACATCATTATGCATGTTAATACTTCACATACATGTATGATGCTATTCGTCTTCTTTTGGTACACCATGGAGGAAATCTTCAGAGATTCTCAAATGTCTGAAATAATATCTCCACCATTAACCAAACTTGAATTCGTGGTACCATATTGTCCGCATGTTATGCTCTCATGCATTTGGGTCTGTTTCCTGTCTATAATCAGGTTAAATATCAAAGAAGAAATTGCCGTTCAGTCGATTAAACAGTAGAGTATATCCTAACTGGTTACAATACACCAAATACAAATTAGTAGAATATAGGCCAGCGGGATTTGTTAACACTGAGGCCTATGTAAATCATTTGGTGTATTGTAACCTATAGTGAAAAATTGTCGTTTTTCAGATTTGTGCTCTGAAACAAGTCGCGTGCTCATTATGCCCATGAAACAAATTGGAAACATAAAGCACGCGATACGACAGCTTATTTGGCACCGGAGCCGTCCAATAAAATTACAAATTAACCCCTCTGATGCTATTTCTGCTTCTCGTTGTAGAACCGAAGATGACCATTGTCGACCGATTTTTGGGCCCAATGGTGTCCCTTTAATGAATGTGAGACCATATTTGTTGGCGTCCGACATCCTAGATGAACGACCAGGCAGATTTGTCGGGTTTGGGCACGACATGAGAGTAAAGCGTGACGTCAGATGGACCATACCCTAAAATATGATGCAAAATCTGACCCGATTCGTGTCAAACTAAGTTGAATTGCCCCTGTTAGATGACAGGTTGACAAAAAAGCCTACCATGGAAGTTTGCAGAAATGGTTCGACTATCCAACGCGCACAAATTTCGACCAATAAATATATTCTTGTGACGGGACAATTTGGATTTTCGGTCGATTTTTTTCGAAAAATGTGTAGGTGCGCCCAATGTGAAACCTAAGTGCGCCCAATTCGTCTAGCGAATCGTATGGCATATTTTCTGGAAGTGGTATCTACAAGCTATCGGATCGACAACCCGTATGTGCATCGTCATTGTTTACTTTGCCAATATCAGCTAAAATGAAAAAAAATGGACATTCAAGTCAAAGTAATTTTTTTGTGCAAATTCAGCTATGGGTGGTGACAGAAAAGGGTTAATAAAGTAAGAACACAGGAATGTTTCGAAGCAAATTTATTTATTTTGACGTGGGTATATAAATGGACGCAATATAACATCATCTGGGTGACTTTCTTTACCTTCCAGTGATCACTATAGCCTATAGGTTACAATACACCAAATACAAATTAGTAGAGTGATTTCCCCTGGCACTACCAAGCTAGGATCAGCATAACAAAAATTATGGCAGCTGAATGGTCAATGATACATGGATGAAAAGTGCACGAGAAAATGCACAAATGTGTTTCCCGTCGAGAAACATCAAATATAACCACATGGTAAATGGTTATGGCTGTGCAAGTGGCGAATAATTTATGGGAGGTGTTTGTGTTTTTTTCGATGTAATTTTTTTCTCAATTTTAAGGGTAGTGTGACGTTTGTCAAGCTCCAGTGAGATCTACCATGCTAACACGTACTTTTTTGCACATTTCTGTGTGTCTAAAAGGACGTTCTTCAATTTCAAATACTCGTACAGGGTCAAAGCTTTGCAGCGAATATAGGCCAGCGGGATTTGTTAACACTGAGGCCTATGTAAATCATTTGGTGTATTGTAACCAACTGGCTTAACATATCATGCGCTCTCAGATTTAGAGCGTGAACTCATAATAGCTCAAATGAATCTGGCATCCGAAATGATGTATGTAAAGCAGCGGCTATGCATATTATGAGACAGAAATGAAATTGGTTCAAACTTATTTTATTTATCAAATGACATTCGTGTGCAATATATATATCATTGGTAACGGGGTCGAGCGGTAGGAGCTGGCCACATAGTTAAACATCATCTCTCGAATATCTCAACACACGAGTAATTTTTTAGAATAACAGCAAGGAAACATTACATATACATGTAGAACACAGCATAACTAACACGTTCGATAATTTAATGCCGGTCAAATAAGATTGGAAATGAATGCATTAATTTGTACGCGTTTTATACTATGTATAATTCGAGACGGAGAAACGTCCCAATTTGGAACAACGACGAACATTCTAATTTCGTGCAAACGAATACCAAGCTATGTTTTCAAACATCTATTCGTCGATGTCTCGGCATAAGATCACACCGAACCTGGGCTCTATAACTTATTCAGAATATTCTTATCGCCTGTGATGCATATATGTTGAAATCTGCATATTCTTGTAGTTGTAACATTAAAAAATAGTATTCTGGTGACACGGTGTGTCTTGCCATCGACAGTATAACACCACTCCGCCTCGAATTACAGTACTAGGAAAATGCGTACAAATAATGACTGGCTGGTGTATGGGCATAATCTCGCAACCGAATAGGGAATCAATCATATACTTTCAGTTATCACCCATGATGCATAGATGTTGAAATCTGCATGGCCTTGTTGTTATAACTTCATAAAACTGTTTTTCTGGTGACCGGGTGTTGTCGCCCACTGAATCGACAGTATAACACCACTCCGCCTCGAACTACAGTACAACAAAACGCGTACACATTTATTATTTCGTTCATCCACAGCGAGTCAGTCGGGATAATTATTATTCATTGTAGTTTCTGAAGGTGACTCAGTTTAGACTGTTTTGATGAAGTGCCTTCTATCAACCACTGCATGCGTTAACTTAGCGACAAGTAGTAATACAATCGTTTGTCAAGATGATGACATGTTCTCATGATATAAAAAGGCACAGGACTGCGTGAGATAAAGATAAACAGACAACTATCGTCTTGTTACATGTAACACGTTTACAGTTTTCCATGATGATTCTCATCTTTTAAAATTACATGGGTTCAAAATGTAACGTTATTGGTTTTGAATCCACATCCATTCAAGGAGTATATGTCATGGACGGACTTATAGCCGTACGGGCGCCCAAATTTTAAGAAGAAGAATTGATCAATTTGGTGGAAATCTGCGCTAGAAATAGTTTATTAAATCAATTGTTGATGCCCCCTGCAACGCTGACTCGAACAGCGCCATATCGCGGATGTGATTATGTATGCGTTTGTTGGAAATCGGCGACAAAACTATTTCACCATAATTTTTTAATTTTGCCGACCTCCCCCTTTTCTTCCCCTGACACCAACAGCGTCACTTTAGAAATTTTTTAACCCGCACCATTATCTTCCTCGTAAAAAGTTACCGCTCTTAGAACGCCTTGGTGCCATCTCGATTGCACACCGTGAAGTTATATACAGAACGCATTCAGACAGACAGAAAGACAGACAACACGATTTGATTTCTCGTATCATTTGAGAAGAACTTGACTGAATTGGATGGTAATTGGTATTAAAAATATTTTTTATCAGTTTTGGTGACCCTCCCGTCCCTATTTTGGACTCAATCGGTGCCACTTTTGTCACCGTTAAACCACACACTTAGACTCATTAGAGATTAGATATGCATATATATAAAATTGGTGAAAGTTGGCGAGTATACAAATTCGTATCAAATTCAAGGTCCCCATATCTCTCACTCTGAGGGCACCAAGTTGGTGTATCTAAACCACACGATAAGATTCCTCATATCACGGAGAAGAATATGCATCAATCTGGTGGAAATCGGCGCTAAACATATTGTTATAATGTTTTGTGTCCCTCTCACCTCTATACACCACTTAGTCAAATGACCCCACTTGTGACATCATTAAACCACACACTTACACTTATGATATCATGGAGATGATTATTTATAAGTTTGGTGCTAATCGGCGACTAAACAAATTTTTATCAAATTTGGTGCCCACCCCTCCCCTTCCCATCTCTCACCCAAACAGCACCAATATGGCGTCTTTAAATCACACGATTAGATTCCTCGTATCATGGATAATAACTTGTATCAATTTGGTGGAAATTGGCGCTAAAAATATTGTGTATCAATTTTGGTGCCCCTCTCCCTTTCAATGCACCCCTGACTTGAATGAGGTCACATCTGACAGATTTAAGCCACACCATTAGACTCCTCATACCATGGGGATGATTTTGTATAAAGTGTGGTGGCAATCGGCGACTAAACCCATTCTTATCAAATTTAGTGCCAACCACCCCCCCCCCCCCAATCTCTCATCCACACGACAACAATTTGGCGTTGTTAAATCGCACAATTAGATTCTTTGTATCACGAAGAATATATATCAAGTTGGTGGAAATCGGCGCTAAAATTGGTTTGATCAATTTTGGTGCCCCCTCTCCTTCCGTGCATCCCTGACTCGAACGACGCCACTTTTGCCATATTTAAACCACACCATTAGTTTCTTCATATCATGGGGATGATTATATGTAAATTTCGTGGCAATCGGCGACATAAAACAAATTTTGCCCCTCCCCATTTACTGCCCCTGACAACAACGACGTCACTTAGAAAATTCTAACCACCAACATTATCTTTCTCGTAAAAGTTACCCCAAGTAGACCCCTTTGGTATCATCTAGATGGTCCCCTGTGAATTTATATAGAACACAGACAGACAGACAGACATTCGCAAATATAGATATAGATGTACAAGGTATATATGAACAAAATAAAGCAAATATCATAATGAAAGTATCAATGACATTGTAGCTCCATGTCAACCGACATAACACAATACATAATTCTTCCTGGATGTTATCAACAAGAATGATATAAACCTCATCACATAGACGAAAATGTTCAAGAGACTTCCAACGCGGAGCAGAAGTTATAATGGTGCCGCAATTTTTACTGGGACCGGGTACTGAAAATCCAATTTGTTCAGCGCTGTCGGGAAACATACCGAACCACACGTACCATATGTGCACATATTGTGGATCTGCAACAGCAATATAATGTCTTTGTTTATAAACACACCATTATGTTTGATTATCTGGGGTTTGACATGCAGACTGAGGACCCTTCTGGTGTTTCAGAACCAGGCGCAAACACGGTTTTAAAGCAGCGGCGTTTGGCAAAAGAGTGTACAATAGTACCATAAATCCGTATCGTTAAACGAAACACATGCTTCAATCATCTTCTTGAAATCACAATTCGTTCTGCATAAGCCCTTTGGGTTTCGAATCGGGAAAATATATGAGCGACTATATAGCTTCCATGTGTGATCTGGGTCTTGACTCGCTGGGCGTTTTGCTACCCGAGCCCGGGTTCACGCTATTGGTGGCCAAATTGATGAATGGCTATGCAATTTGTTTCGAAAAAAGCAAAATGGCCAAAATCATTCTGGCCATAAAGTTTCAAATATGTAGTCTGCTTTCACCTATGGGATTATCAACAGATCACAACGAAGCCATTAATTCTTTAATACATAATAACCAGTTGCTATCACCTGCGTATAGGCCACAGTTTATCAATAGTCTTACTTATCAAACCAATGGTGGTTAGCCGTCAAATGTTCCGATAACCGAATGAGCGACCAATGCTGTGCAGGCAGCAGGAAAATGGGATTTGCTTGCGCTGAAGTTCTTACTTTGATGGCAGCCATTTGAGAATATATATAGTCGCATTGTGGCAGCATGTCATCACCACTATTATTTACATGTTTCGCTAGATGTTTGTTGATATAAACGTGTTGGTATCGCGTCAAAGCATCATGCGACCCTTCCCGACATATTCATAGAAATACCATAGTAATACATGTTACAAGTTACACATACGTGGCCTGAACCTGGCAATTAACATCAGCTCCCGAATTTTTGTATTCATCCGGAATTCTTAATTATTGACCAGATATAATGTGTTCTTGTAGACACGATCTGCATGGGGTTTTTGTTTAGATGTCGTCCACCCAGGGCTATAGCAGGGGATAGTTTCATCCACAAATTGTCCTTTGTGTTTCTATATCCATGTGCACGCTGATCCTCCATATAGGCAACTATACGCTCCGAACGGTGACGAATTTTAAAGGCACGGGCGGCGTTCGTTGCAGAAATATTCATATGTGTTCAAATCTCCATCAACGGAAGGAATATTAATATATATATATAGTTTTGTTCATATGCCAAACACAATCAGCGCGTAAATAGTATATTGTCGTCAAGACGTGCGATGGTGTACGTAAACAAGAACCTGCTCGTGTTACAGCAGTTTTGCTTCTGTTTACAGAACACATCGCAATTCTATTGGTTAATCACACACAAAGGATATAAACGCTCTTTATTATTTCCATATCAGGAAAATTTAGCTACTTGAAGAGGATACCGATTCATTAGCCGAGTAAGCAAGCCGACGTCACTAAATTGTGTCTGTCCATGTTCAATCGCGATATATGACATCCGTTTTGATCGCAAGTGTTTATATGCTCGACAGTTAAGGAGAAAATGTGTCTCGTCTTCAACTTGACTACAATCACACAGAGAACAATATCTCTTGTCGGAATCTTCCTTATTATACACCCCAGTCTCAATATTCAAGGGGAGAACACCGCATCGAAATTGTGCCATAATCGATCTTTCAGCTTTACTGGTGTTAAGAGTTACATATCTTTCTAATTCGTATGTGTGTTTAAATAATATATAGGTTCCCAATTTAGGTAATTTTTTTGTATCTGCAGACCAAGTTTTCTGAAAATGTCTCTTAAGGGCTTCATGACACTCATCGAGATTACACATTCGTCTATCGTCAAATATATTATTCATGTTCAGTATCTGTGTGATTAATTTAAAGTGGGCAGCCCAACTATCTTTCTTACAGTTTAAGATGTCCCATAAAAATACTTGTTTTGTAATTCTGCCAGCGTGCATGGTCAATAAACGATTCCAGAATCTCAGCATCGAATACCACCGACGGCAATAAGGGGATGTCCATCCAACATCACCGTTAAGTGCGGGTAGAGGGGTGTAGCGACCAACTCCCAAGAAATAGCGTAAAGCGCGGTGTTGAACTGTGTTAATTGAGTGGAAATGACCAAATCCCCAAACTTCACTGCAATAGTCTGTTACTGGAATAACACAGGAATTATAGAGTTTTTGTATATGTTTCAATACTTATTTCTTTCAAATTATGAATTTTAGAAATTACAGCTCCGATTGCACGCCCACTGGCTTTCGCGAGGTTCTCACAATTCGCTTTAAATGACATATGTTCGTCAACGATCACTCCTAAGTATTTCAAGCTGGGAACTATGTCAATAGTTTGGTCACACAAGCTGAACACGGATAAGCTCCGAGTACGTTGTGGTTTCCGAAAATGGATAACCTTCGTTTTACTGGAGTTTATATTTACGCGCCATTTACTGCACCATGAGGTAATCACGTCAAAAAGTAATTGTAAATCATGCTCATTTTCTGCTATTAGTGCAATATCATCTGCATATAATAATACAGAAATATTCCTAGATCCGATGCTCACTCCAATGTCGAGGCTATTCAATTCAGAGGCAAGATCATTTATGTATAAGTTAAACAGAGTAGGAGACATATTTAAACCCTGGCGAACCCCATTAGAACAGTTAAACCATTCGGTATAATTATCGCCGAGCTTTACGCGTGCTTCAGTGTCCGAGTACAAAGATTCTATAGATTGAAATATTTGTCCACGGACCCCCGCTGATAGAAGCCTATATTTTAAGAGATCACGATCGACCATATCAAAAGCTTTACTTAGGTCTACGAAGCCGACAAACGTGGAGCGCCTATTTGTAACCAGATATGTGAGCACATATACATGTTCGGCGCACGACCGTCCTCGACGGAAATCATTTTGTTCATCAACTAGAGTATCATTGTCGTCAAAATATGTAACTAAACGGGTATTTAAAATAGAGCTGTAAATTTTACCGATTACCGATTGTAAGCTTATACCACGATAATGTAATGGAATAGCAGGATCTGACATACTGTCTTTGAGAATAGGCCATATTATAGATCTACACCACATTTTGGGCACTTTCCCAGAATCGAAGCATACTGTTTATGCCATATTTCTGATTGGTATAAGAACAAAGTCTGTCTATATTTTACTATTCCTTCTGTTTATGGCGGCTTTTGACAGAGCTGAATATTTTAACAGCATACCCACCCCAACGCCGCCCGTATCTTTAAACTATGTTTCATTTCTATTCGCAGGTTGATCGCACTCGCCATTGTATTAGGAGTCATACAGTTTGAGCCGGGACAGTTATGTACGGCGGATTTGGAGACGCATGTTGTTGGGTTCATTATCATACTCTCGTTATGCCTCTTAGTAGAAGGCCTTGTGGCAGTGATAGCCATGCAGGGCGGGATTCTAAACCAGAAGCCAAGGATCTTTGTCGAGTATCTGCTATACATCAGAGTCCGTAAGTTAACGTCCAATGACACGTCTATATAAACAGCATGTATAATACGCGCACCATTAGCGTCACCCACTCCCCATTTCTCGCAATCCACAGGGCATCGGGAGCAACCACGTGCAAGGGAGTACAACTTCGATAAAAGTGTACGTTTCAGCCCTAACAGTGATATTAGCATATATACATAACAAGATACTAGAATGGATACACAGTTCTCTCAATATGCTGTTATAATGAGAAGTTTCTAGCCATTCGACGAAGAGCCCCATTGGTGGCGGGCAGAAGGGGCAGTTGTCCCATGTACCGGTACCGTTGACCATCATATTTAATATCGGGCCTGCATAACAGTGTCGTTCTCGTTTTTTGCCAGGGAGCGGTGATGTCTCACCCCAACTTTGGTCAAAATTGTCAACAGTTGGAAATTTCATACCTGACCCAACTTTAGATGATATTTTCACACCAACAATAGGTTGAAATTGTTCTCATAGTTTGATTTACCAAAAAATTATTATTGGGGATTTTGTTGTTTTTAGTCCAATATTTGCATATTTTCCTACCTTTGGTCAAACATTTGGACTGAAATGCCCATGTTCTAACCTTATTTAATATCAGTTGGAAAGTTTGAGGCGAGTCTTCTTTTGCTATTCATGTTCAGATTAACATTGTTTCTCAAACCGGACCGGTCTCCCCCGTGTCCAGTTAATAACTGCCAATTATTTAAGAATCGGGATGTGAATTTCTCTGGAGTTTATCAGTATAGATGTTAGGATTGTGCAATTTATCAGGTTTGGATCCAAAACAATTCTCACACATGGACGGCCCAGTGGATTCTGTTCCTCTCCCTGGGCTAGTGGCCACAATACTACTGATCCATTCCATTCAGAATAGGATACCATTCAGACATGTGCGGGAGCAGTTGGGAGAAATCAAAGTCCAAGGGGTGGGGTGCAAATGGAATTACGCAAACTTTTGATTTGGTCCACGTCCCTGTTCTCTGCATTTGGCTTGTCACTGTCGTAAATACCAGTGCAAAACCCATCAGCACCACTGCCAGAACCCGCCACCATTATCACCAGCCTAATCATCATCATCCTCATCATCACCATCATCTGACAGTGTGGGTACTTATCACTGCCGTTGATAGTTCCGTCGCCATGTAATTTGCATTATCCGAGGTCGACTAGCTGCTATAGTTTATAGTAAATTATGCTGTAGAATTGCAAGGAAGAATGAGACCATGGGGAAATACCGATCCAATTATGTCGCCCTCAACACGCCGACAGCCCTTTTGAATATCCAGGAGAGCAATTCTTCCCTCTTCCGACTTCTCTGAGCTGCAATTGGAATAGAACCTGCCATTGTAAAGCATATTATAGCACAAATACTTTAGGCTATGCAATCCAAAGTTATCATGATCTGGAAGACATACGACTATAGACGTGTGCTTTGCAATGTACAGTATGTAAATAGTGTGCGATAAGCACAACACTCAACACCGGGGGACCCCCTATATATAAGCCCTCTGTGGATCACCAGGATTCGCGATTTTTGTTTTTCGCCGTGATCCACAATGAACTTGCGTGGAGCCGATTAAGAAGGAGATTTTCAATGTGACAGATTTGAGGTCATTCTTTGGATTAGCGAACCAATTGACTGGTTTCACTAATAAAATATCAAAATATTTGGACCCTTTGCGACCTCTTCTAAAATCAAGCAATGAGTTCGTTTGGGATTCAAATCACCAGGAAGCATTCTCAAACGCTAAGCATTTCTATCTTCTGCACCAGCACTATCTTGTTATGATCCCAAGAACAACTTCATTGCATGTTGACGCATATCACTTAAATGGACTCGGTTTCTTACTCCCACAGCAGGACATGGAGAATAAAACATGGCACATTGTGCATAAATGTAGAATTTTCTTAGTGGGAGTGCCGACATTTGAAATCGTGACTGATCATAGACCGCTTTTATGCCAATATTCAACAGCTATTGTTTGAATAATATTGACAATCATCAACTGCAACGACTGCGTATGGAGATCATGTGTTATCAGTTTCAAGCTACGTGGTTACCAGGGACCAAGTTAGCTGCCGCAGATGCATTCAGTCGTCACCCAATTAAGGACCCCGATGACCAGATATTAGAGCAGGAGGTCGAATATTGTTTACGGTCAATCGTAGCGAACCCAATATTAATTATCAATACGAAGAGGTCTTGCACATGGACAATGTACAACGAGCCTCCAATGATGATTCCGAATATATTGAGTCCTAGAAAAATATAGAAAATGGATTCTCTCATGAAAAGAAGGACATGCCAATTCCAATCCGACAGTATTTGGCCGTCCGCGATCGCCTTACCGTTGATAACGGCTACATAATGTGCGGTTCTCGGCTGCTTATTCCAAAGGTCACGAGAAGGGACATTCTTTCTAAATTTCATTCTAGTCACAGGGGAATGGAGCACTTCTTTCCACTTATTTTCATTAACGTGTTATTATAGATATAGATATATATATAGATATATATATATATATATATATATATATATATATATATATATATATATTAATAGATATATAAGTGAGATATAAGAGGGTCTTTTGAGTCTATTTTTAAAGGAAATAATAATAACGCATCATGTTCGAAATGCTGCTGACAATGTTGATGGGAAGAGATAGATCATCAGCAATGGTAATGGTAATACGGTATAAGCCTAAGTTAAGAATAGGAAAGAAATGAGCTTAGAGTAGTAGTAAATTGGGTTGTGTCAGATAGGGTTTAGGGGTTTTAGAATGAGTTTTTAGTGTTTTTAGATGACTCGGTGACCTCGTACCAACGGACTGTACGGCATTGATACTCGCGAGTTATTGCTAAGTATTCATTCGTTCTTTTAGGTCTGACAGTATTAGATCATGTAACATGGCGATATACAAACTTAGTTGGCGAAACGCTTTGTCCTGTAGATGTATTTCTGTACCTCTCTGAAAAAATTTGTGTTGGTTTTGGGTGTTAATTCTGGACATCCATAAAGAAGCTTATGCGTTGTTAGGTTGCAGATATCATTTAGTGAATGGAGGAGTGAGTTTCTTTCAGATGTATATCTATCGCAATTCATTAGGTAATGGTCGTTGTCCTCTAATTGTCCGCATAAACAATATGGGTGATCGGCGATGAAATTTGTGATAATTTAAATCACTGCAGTTGAGTCTGAGGCGGGTGTCGTTAATTTGTGTTTTTCTGGTAATAGCTTCATAGTAATGTCGGGATACTCCCTCTCTAGTACAGTTTAAGGACATTGTGAATGATGCAAGGGACTCGTAACTTGTTGCGTTCGGTCGAGTTTATTCCAGAGGTCTATTGTTGAGGGGATGAAAGATTTTTTGAAGGAAGTGGAATCGAACTTCGGGGCTCTGAGGGAATTAGCCTGTCGGGTGTTAACATTTGTTATTTCAACGTTTGTTGGGGGTATTAGATTTCGCAGATAAGGATGGGCTTGGCCGGACATCATTTTGTAAAAGAGACGGAGCTTGAAACGTTTCCGCCGTACGGCGAGGAGTTCCCATCCGGTTTCCGCGAGGAGAGATTTGTTACTGGACGGTTCATTCCCAAGAGGTTTCCAGTTGCCAAGCCTATACCAAATGAAATAGTCGCAGGAGATCAACTCACCTCCCGCCACACAAAGCGCGAGCAGACCTATGAGACAATGCCGTCGTCCGAGGAAATTTAATAAACGAGATTTGTGAGATTTAACATTGTTCAATTTTCTGAGGAAATGAAAGAGATGTTTACTGACATTGTTTTAAGTTTTGTTTTCAACTTTCAGATGAAACGGAAGAGATGATGTGTGGTCGTACATCTGTAACGACCAATAATGGTTCCTGTTATGAGGGACCAGAACTTTCATCGTGTTTTTCGTTGAGTTGATGGGAAATAAAACACCGTCGACGCATTTATCTGTGTTGTGGGCTCGAATTCATTTTAGGATAGTTTTGACTCGCGAATTATCAAAGTAACATCGTTCTGCACAGAACAGTAACTCTTTTATGACGACGTGCTATGTTTGAATGTAATAGATATAATTGGTATACATACAAATAAATATGCTGTTTTTTCTGACAAGTAATTGTATCACGTGGGGTTTATAAACACAAGGTCTATGCAGATGTTCGATATAGTGAGCGGGTGTTAGAAGCGAACTATTTATCGAAAGAGATCCTCGTGGGAGTTCGTTGTTCTTAAATTGGGAGACCATTCTAAATTACAAATGTCGACTTGTGATATAAAGCCTAGTATACAGTGCCCATTCGGAGAAATAGAAGTCGAGGTAGAACAAAGGAACTGGGTTTTAATATTGGATGTGTATTGGTGACTGCCCGTTAACCAGTGATTTATGGATCTCCAGTGGGGAATAGCTTTGGAATTTTGGGACTATTTTGAATCCGGTCTAATGACCTTGGTTTGATTAGATGCTTTCACTAGTTGGGTACTTTACTTTTACTTTATCTTAAAGATATGTTAATGTATCAAAACGGATATATACATAGGAGCCGAGGTGCAAGTTACAGAACTTACTTGACCCTCTCCTGATACAATCATATACAATTACGTAGCAGATATGGCACAGAATATTATAAATAAGAGTCCAGACAGTGTGAACGGGTGAACGGGCGGATGTCGGGTAATAAATCACCTGTATTCCAAACTCGGTAATGGAAAACACCTAAAATAAGAGTTTGATGGATGGATGACGAAATTTACCATAATATCATGAGTTTGTTCAAAACACTTTGGATAGGATGATTTTATTTACAATTATTAATATTCATAGCCACGTAGACTAATCGTATATATATACTAGCTGATGTGCCCGACTGCGTCGGGGCTATATAGGGATTTCTTTGTGATCGCATCCGTCTGGGCAGAATATACAGCGTCTGGACAAACTATTGTTCGATTGGTCCAGAAACATACCTATGTGAGCGTATATGAGCGTGGTCAAGGTCAAGGTCAACGACACGGTCGCATGTGAAATTGGACCCGCCCATATTATTTCCGGAATCAAAGTAGCCATACATACCAAATTTGAGTCGGATCGGTCGAGGTCCAGAAACATGCCTATATGAGCGTATATGAGCGAGGTCAAGGTGAAGGCCCGGTCGCACGTGAAATCGGATCCGCCCATATTGTTCCCGGGATCAAAGTAGGCATACAAACCTAATTTGAGTCGGATCGGTCTAACAGTTTTCGAGTCTATAACACACACATACATACATACAGACAGAAGTTCCAAAATATATAATAGACTAGCCGATGAGCCCGACGTTGTCCGGGCTATTCAAAAACCAAATTTCAAGTCGATAGCTCTACCCAGCCCGACGTTGTCCGGGCTATTCAAAAACAAAATTTCAAGTCGATAGCTCCACCCTTTTTCGAGATCTCGTCTGCGCATGCACGAAGCTTGCGTCGCACGGGCTCGGCGACCCGATAAAATTCGTATCCGGGGCAAGATACATTCACATAGCAAATTTCAAGTCGATAGCTCTACCCGTTTCCGATATCTCGTCTGCGCATGCGCGAAGCTGGCGTCGCACGGGCTCGCCGACCCGATAAAATTCGTACTCGGGGCAAGATACATTCACATACCAAATTTCAAGTCGATAGCTCCACCCGTTTCCGATATCTCGTCTGCGCATGCGCTGCACGGGCGTCGCACGGGCTCGCCAATACGACAACGACCACCGCCTGGTCAAACTACACACACGTACCAAGTTTCGTCCCGATCGGTCGAGAATCGTAGATTTGTATTAAGGACAGACAGACAGACAGACAGACAAACAGACAGAGGTCTTCAAAATATATATGAGACTAGCCGATGAGCCCGAAGTTGTCCGGGCTATTCAAAAACAAAATTTCAAGTCGATAGCTCTACCCGTTTCCGAGATCTGGTCTGCGCATGCGCGAAGCTGGCGTCGCACGGGCTCGGCGACCCGATAAAATTCGTATCCGGGGCAAGATACATTCACATAGCAAATTTCAAGTCGATAGCTCTACCCGTTTCCGAGATCTGGTCTGCGCATGCGCGAAGCTGGCGTCGCACGGGCTCGGCGACCCGATAAAATTCGTATCCGGGGCAAGATACATTCACATAGCAAATTTCAAGTCGATAGGTCTACCCGTTTCCGAGATCTGGTCTGCGCATGCGCGAAGCTGGCGTCGCACGGGCTCGGCGACCCGATAAAATTCGTATCCGGGGCAAGATACATTCACATACCAAATTTCAAGTCGATAGCTCCACCCGTTTCCGATATCTGGTCTGCGCATGCGCGAAGCTTGCGTCGCACGGGCCCGGCGACCCGATAAAACTCGTATCCGGGGCAAGATACATTCACATAGCAAATTTCAAGTCGATAGCTCCACCCTTTTCCGATATCTCGTCTCAGAAACCAAATTTCAAGTCGATAGCTCCACCCGTTTCCGATATCTGGTCTGCGCATGCCCGAAGCTGGCGTCGCACGGGCTCGGCGACCCGATAAAATTCGTATCCGGGGCAAGATACATTCACATAGCAAATTTCAAGTCGATAGCTCCACCCGTTTCCGAGATCTGGTCTGCGCATGCGCGAAGCTTGCGTCGCACGGGCTCGGCGACCCGATAAAATTCGTATCCGGGGCAAGATACATTCACATAGCAAATTTCAAGTCGATAGCTCTACCCGTTTCCGATATCTCGTCTGCGCATGCGCGAAGCTGGCGTCGCACGGGCTCGCCGACCCGATAAAATTCGTACTCGGGGCAAGATACATTCACATACCAAATTTCAAGTCGATAGCTCCACCCGTTTCCGATATCTCGTCTGCGCATGCGCTGCACGGGCGTCGCACGGGCTCGCCAATACGACAACGACCACCGCCTGGTCAAACTACACACACGTACCAAGTTTCGTCCCGATCGGTCGAGAATCGTAGATTTGTATTAAGGACAGACAGACAGACAGACAGACAAACAGACAGAGGTCTTCAAAATATATATGAGACTAGCCGATGAGCCCGAAGTTGTCCGGGCTATTCAAAAACAAAATTTCAAGTCGATAGCTCTACCCGTTTCCGAGATCTGGTCTGCGCATGCGCGAAGCTGGCGTCGCACGGGCTCGGCGACCCGATAAAATTCGTATCCGGGGCAAGATACATTCACATAGCAAATTTCAAGTCGATAGCTCTACCCGTTTCCGAGATCTGGTCTGCGCATGCGCGAAGCTGGCGTCGCACGGGCTCGGCGACCCGATAAAATTCGTATCCGGGGCAAGATACATTCACATAGCAAATTTCAAGTCGATAGGTCTACCCGTTTCCGAGATCTGGTCTGCGCATGCGCGAAGCTGGCGTCGCACGGGCTCGGCGACCCGATAAAATTCGTATCCGGGGCAAGATACATTCACATAGCAAATTTCAAGTCGATAGCTCCACCCGTTTCCGAGATCTCGTCTGCGCATGCGCGAAGCGGGCGCCACACGGGCTCGCCAATACGACAACGTTCACCGCCCGGTCAAACTACACACACGTACCAAGTTTCGTCCCGATCGGTCGAGAATCGTAGATTTGTATAAATGACAGACAGACAGACAGACAGACAGACAGACAGACAGACAGACAAACAAACAAACAAACAGAGGTCTTCAAAATATATATGAGATATATAAAACAATCTAAAACAAAATGTTAAGGGAATTTTACAAAAACTGTTTGGTGGTGATATGGTGGTGAGCCAATCCAGACGAGTGATCACTAAAGCCATTTATCTCTTCGTGGAAACGTTATGTACTGATCTGAGATGTGAACAGTTTTCTGTCTGAGTTTCAAACGAGTTTTGAGAGAATAGTATTGTAACAGGACGGCGGCTGAGTGGTCCCGGGCAAGTCTGAACAGTCTTATTAGGTTTAACCGAAGATGGGGATGTATAGCTCATAGCTATAAGTTGGCAATAAAACATCAGTTTCAGTGTCTCATCATTTATTTGGTCATACAGGATACAGGCACAGAGGTCATTGAGTCAAAACAATACATTGCTAGTATTATTAGGTGGGACTGGTCTCCAATGCAACTGCTACCGATTAGTATGATTTGTACATGATACCCATGCTTGACTTACCCTTAGTTTTAAGTAAGGATTGATTTACTATTTACTATGATTCTAGTCTGAGAGATTAAATATTGCTAATGGCTCAAAGCTAAAAGGCAAAAGTCCCAGATGATCAGGAGAGCATCTCTTTTATAGCGGACTTGACGGGAGCTTAACAGCTAATTGACCAATGAAAACGCGCGAAGCTGTCAAGTTCCAAAACTTAAAAGAAAAGTTGAGGGTTTGAAACCCCAAAGTTATAGGAAAAGGTGTATAACTTTAATAGTTATACGAATTATTAAAAGTTAAAGGGACCGATTTTTTTACATGACGATACAAGCTTTCCAACGAAGTGATAAACGGTGGAAAACGATACAACGTGCAAAAGCGTTCCCTTGGTGCATAAAGGTGCGAATAATTTGAGAGGTGAAAAAGTTAATTAAATTTACTATAAGTTGAAATTTACACTAATATGTTATAAATTATGATAATTGTATCGCAAAACAAAAGGGATCGATTTTTAGTGCGAAATCTCCTCTTAAAATCGATCCCCTTGGATCGTTTGGAGAATTTGCCATAAAAATCCATCACAGGTGTATTTGCAATACACATTCTTTGACAGAGCATATCTGAGACCGCAGTGTTCCCTGGCACCGCCGAGTGCGCAGGTCTAACACAAATAGTCCCCCAAAACAATTGAATACACATCAAACAAACTTGATAGAAAGTATTCTATAAAACAAACAATTTCAATTAACGATAATTGATGAACAGAATAATGCCAAGGGATGCAGTGAAATATGTATTTAATATACAAATGGCAATATACGTCTGCTACGAATTATTGCGCCGATACCTGCCGCGTGCGCTAAAATGGCGTGACGTGACTATTTTGATGGTTGCGAAAAACTTGCAAAAGTGAATTTATCTAAACACACAAAACTACACAAATGTCATGAAATGTGAATAGATCGCGCCGATGTGGTGAATAATGATAATTACGGAGAACTAGGGGTGAAAAGGTGAGGCGAATTATGAAATGAGTAATTTGAGCACAAAGTATGACTTAGAGTTTTGACAATTCCCTGCGCTCGCGAATTGACAAAACTCTGCAAAATGCAATTTTGAAAATATGTAAATATTACGGAAGCGTATGAAATGACACGAAGTAGACTTATAAATTATTTGATACTATATGTAACGATATGAAACACATAAACTTTGATGCATTATAAATAATTATTTGAGACGATAAATTTGATAGCTATCCTATTTCCGTGATATGACAAAGAACGAAATGGTATAAAATTGAACGTAATGATCCGAGAGGTCATTACAGTATTCAGTATATAGAGAAGAACTCGTGAAATCCCAGAACTCAAACGCAACACGACGTCTCCTCCGACTCAGAATTATTATTGCATACACATAAGTAATTTAAACATACCAGAGCAACCGAGCGTGTCGAAATGCTTGGAACAAAACTAGTTCCAAAGTTCTAGGATCTACAATATGAAACTATAGACAGAACAATTCTTTAAATGCGCCCTCCATAGTGCAACACGTGGCCTTTCAGCTAAATTCCCCCCCCCCCAAAAAGTGTTTCTAAGGACATCCAGAAGTACTTTTTTCTCACAGAGAGTCGTATCCACGTGGAATGCTATGCACATGACAAACTTAAACTACAAAATTAACAATATTGATAAGGGTGGAATTTAGTCATTTCAACTTATTCCCTAAAATGATGATGATGATGATGTAATACATATGATTCCGGGAAGAGATTATGCATCTTTTAAAAATAAACAGATAGGAATTTATTGGTTCTCGAAAGGGTTTTTGTTGTTGTTGTTTTAGCTATAATCTAGTTGGAAGACATAACTTGTTTATTTAATTATGTGAGAGCTCTATATTACTCTGTACGACAATAAGTATGTAGTATGCGCCGACGTAAGCTTAAATGTCACTCCGTGGTTTATGGCGGGAACTATGCGTTCTCATCACGACAGACCTTGAAACCGTTTTAATTCAAATATTCCTAGACTTATATCCTGTTTTTGAGTATGAATGCTGATCCCGCCAGCAGAATCCATCCATGCTTCCCGTAAATCGTGGTTTTCCTATGTCATTAACGACGTATACGTGTGATGCTCCCTGGTTGTGTATCGTATAGGCGCAGATCGATGGAGCACGATTCTGTAACTCATTACCGTGTCTGGGCGTGAGGGTTATATAGAGCGCAAGCCTGCAAATAGTACGTCTGTCATTTGTAGAATAAGGTCCACAGAGGGTGAATTTAGTGATGCTATCCCACATAGCGACCGGCTAGCATAACCAAATTCACCCTCCGTGGGCCTCATTCTGCTTAGGCCTCATCTTCTGAGAAGTATCTATAGTATCAAATTAACATTGTTTTAATTACTTTTCCACGTCTGTTCAGTTTCTATATCCCCTAATTTGCAGAAGATAACATGCATAATCGAGGTGAATAATGGGCAAACATCACCAACTTCAACTGGGGAAGTTCAATCTGACCCTTGGTCTCCCATAGCAGTTGAGACCTAAGCAGGAGGAGGAACCCAGATGTTGAATTTGGTGACGCTAGCCCACTGTGAGGGATAGCGTCACTAAATTCACCCTCTGGGGACCTCATTCTGCAAATGACAGACACAATATTTGCAGGCTTGACAGAGCGACGTCGCAGAATACATATCAGCACATTAGCAAGAACGGATTACTTCGGAAGAAAACGGAAACACCCGTCAATCCAGCCCAATCGTCTATTTATCAACCACCCGCTGCCAACCAAATCGAGGTCGTGTCCTCGCACTAATAACAAATAGAGGGGTTGTTCCTGTCATCTCGAATGGTGGGATTTACATGACCATTACTTAAGGTGGCATATATCTAGCTTATTTCATAGCGTAACTATCAAAAACTAGCGGAGAGATTCCGCTTCGAGCGATTTTGCGTGTACGGGTGATTGTAGCTTCAAACGCCAGACATATAATAATCTATAGACGCTTGTTATTTATTGAACACTGACCTGTTCGAGCTCGACTATATAGACTTGTAGACACGGACGTAATTCTATTTTAAATAACATTTTCCTAATTATGATTGTGCGTGATATCAATATTATGTTGACAAAAGACTCCTTAAATAAAATTCAGCTATTCTGTTTCGAGACATGCACATTTATAAATGTAAAAAACGGGGGTGTTTTGGACTAGCTGACAAAGTTTTGTGATACAATCATAGCTGGAACACCTCGTAACCATCGGATCTGTTAATAAAACCTGAAATATGCCATGCTGTATTAGATTATTGTTGCATCTGCCTATATGCAGCTCACATGATACACGGGAATATCTACAATTACCAAGGATACAGACATAGAAACCCTACATTTCGTACTAGAAACTGAATCTCTCTAATAAATATTCTTCCAAAAATGAGGATACATTAACCCTTTCTTTACTGAATGGATCTCACACTCACTTATACAAATATGCATTGGAATGGTCTATTACTGATTTGAAGGAATTTTCAGGTAATGATAAAAGCAGACGGCAGACAGAAAAATGTATAACACAAGTTGGAGGATTATTTTCATTGGTGGCAACTGAAAAAAAGTTCAACAAACATATTTCCTAAGGCAACTACTTATATATATTCCAAAGATTCCGCGTGTACCATGTGGCTTGTAAGGCAGATGACATAATATCATAGCTAAAATGGATTCAAGAGAACACGAACACATATGTGCAATTAGGGAACATCCCGTACACCGAGTTCGAACAAAACTTTCTTTGGCAAATAACACTGCGTTTGGTTGCAGAATGTATAATTGTGCCAATCTGTCAAGTCATAACTGGTTATAAACTTTGACAAATCCCCCAATCAGAACGCGCCATGGATATGAATGCACCTCTCCTTGTCAGAATTAGCCATGTACTAGTATGCTATTGCACATCTCCCAATCAGAATGAGCCATGTATATGAAGCACATCTCCTTATCAGAATTAGCCATGTACTAGTATGTTATTGCACATCTTCCAATCAGAATGAGCCATGTATATGATTCCACATCTTCCAACCAGAACGCACCACGAATATGAATGCACATCTCCTTATCAGAATTAGCCATGTACTAGTATGTTATTGCACATCTCCCAATCAGAATGAGCCATGTATATGATTCCACATCTCCCAATCAGAATGAGCCAGGTATATGATTCCACATCTCCCAATCAGAATGAGCCAGGTATATGATTGCACATCTCCCAATCAGAATGAGCATTGTATATGATTGCAAATCTCCCAATCAGAATGAGCCATGTATATGATTGTACATCTCCTTATCAGAATAACACATGTACATGATTGCACATCTCCCAATGAGAATTAGCCATGTATATTATTGCACATTTCCCAATGAGAATTAGCCATGTATATGATTGCACATCTCTCAATGAAAATTAGCCATGTTTCACACTCTCTTCAATACTACTTTTGAGCTCCCCTGAGACGGAAGTTTCCCGTGGAGCTATATTCGTTAACATCTCCAGAAGTTGTGTATTTTCTCTGGGTGACTCACAATTAGATTTGTTCAAATGACCGTTCCAAGTCAAATAGTTGAGAAAGTATTTGATTTTCACACCGAACATAGGTTTTAATAATACAAAAAAGCCATTTATTCAATTTTGTAAACCAAAACACCCCTGTTATGAAACACTTGTACTCTACTGTACTGTAACGATAATGGCAATACGCAAAAATTCTCTGTAGGTGTGAGTGAGATGGTGTCTGTATGAACCATATAATATATTATGTTCATTGATTGAATATCTGGCTAGTCAAATGTGGCTGAGATAGGGATTTAATACTTTTGCTTTCAAAGAGTTGACTTCAACTCCCAAACATAACCTCAGAATTCACGAAACCTTTGAATATGAGAGTGAGAGCTCTTTTTATGATGGGGATAGGGGAAGAGCTATGATTTTAATACTACCCCACCCACCCAAAATACTTTATGATCTATATTTTTATTATAAATGATCAGTTATAGATGTAACATATGTTACAATAATATGTATACATATGCTGTTAACTCTTTTTTTCTATTATAATGAGGTGTAGATCTATTATGCTCATAATTTCAAAGAAAATGTATCAGTGGTGCCAGCATGGGCGATAGACTTTCCCGAAATGATGTAAGTACTATTGGGGAAAATGAATTCACTTCAACTGTTAAAATACACCGTTTGAAATTACAAGATAGCTGGGACAATGAGGAGGGAATGTAGAAGGGGTTGGAGTGAAAGTTTTTAACAGTTGTAAAGTTCATGTCTGATACAACATTAGTTGTCAATTTGATTTTCACACCGAAGATAGGTTAGATTTGCTCTCATAGTTTCCAACCAGTATGTTTTTGGACCAACAGTCCATATTTTCCCACTTCTGGTTAAAGTTGGACCGAAATAGGAAATGGCCACGTTTTGTAATTTTATGGGGGGATGTCAGATTGGCCACATATTTTACTTATGGGGGATGTCAGGTTGGAAATTTCTAAAAGTTGGAGGGCTTGAAGTACCAGTTGTAAAATTCCAACCTAAGAGGGAATTTTGTGAACTTAGGACTGTGATCTGATTGTCTTGTTTTAAAAGGGTGAGGGTTGGAGATTTGTCAGTGGTGTGCAATTAGAAATTTCAGATGAAGGCCCCTAGCCTGTTCAAAGAAGATCCTCCAGCTATGTCCCTGTTTATAACTACTTGTCTTAAAGGCGCGGGCGGCGTTTGTTGCAGAAATATTCATATTTGTTCAAATCGCCATCAACGGAAGGAATATTAAAATATATATAGTTTTGTTCATATGCCAAACATAATCAGCGCGTAAATAGTATATTGTCGTCAAGACGCACGATGGTGTACGTAAATAAGAACCTGCTCGTGTTACAGAAGTTTTGCTTCTGTTTATATAACATACCGCTATTATATTGGTTAATCACACACAAATGATATAAACGCTCTTTATTATTTCCATATCAGGAAAGCAATAACAAATAACGCTCTTTATGTTTACCATATCCGGATCTAAAGAAAAGCCAGGTTCTGTAACGTATTTTGCTTTTATTTACATAACAAAGGAAAAACATTTGACAATACCATACTGTTTGTACCATATTTCTGATTGGTATAAGAACAAGGTCTGTCTATATTTTAATATTCTTTCTGTTTATGGCGATTTTTGATGGAGGTGAATATTTTAACAGCATACCCACCGCCAACGCCGCCCGTATCTTTAAGTCATTTTGACAAAACCTGGCTGTTGTAGTCTTCAGAGTCCTGGCCTTCTCAGTCTTTGCAGTCAGGTGAGCGACTCCACTGTCATGGACTGTCTTGCCTATTTTTCACGTCAAAAACTTGTATCATTTCAAGGGAATATATTTGGACTATTACGTGCACAAGACAATGAGTGTACATGCTTATAATATTAGTTGTCTGTGAGTGATTGCACATCTCCCAATCAGAATGAGCCGTGTACTAGTATATGGAGAGACTCGCATGTATAAGAGAAGGCATTGTCACAGGGTATTCGCAAAATTTCAGGAATCCCCAGTCATGGATTAGTTAAAATGCAAATATGTGTGATTAATTTGTGTTTTAAACATTTTCAACTCGCTTTAATGTCACCGTTTTCGGCTGTATCGTCTCGGCTGTATCATCAACTCAACCAACCATTGTCAACTGGTACTGCTACGTGTATAGTGATTTGGTGCCCTACTGATTTAGATAATTGGGGGCAAAAATAATGTTTAAGGAAAATGTATCTTTCCAAGTCAGACTGGCAAGGGTTTCCAACGGGTGATTAGTCAGACGTTATTCACAGATTGTTGGCAATTATGATTCACTAGGCCGTTTCTTACCCAGATAAATACAATTTATGTTTTCCCGATGCTATTAATGCCCCGTGCGACGACAAAAAGGTAGTATTGTGAATGGGTAGTGCACACATCAGCCGTATATCATAGCATAGTATATATGTTATCTCAGAAAAACAATTTATTGTGAGATCGATTTTATGCCAAAACGAGAATCGCTTCATAATAGTGACGGATTGGATAACAGCCATACGTCTAGCATCACTGAAAGCTCTCTCGGTTATTGCTCGTCTCGCGAGAGATGTCGCTGATAAATTGAAAGTCGAGAATGATTTTTTTCAACGGAATTCATTTGTCCCTAGCCTGTTGTAATCATATCCTCACTAGCTTCATTTCCCCAGCGGGGCCGAGCTCTATTTCCGGATAGAGATAGATTGTAGACGATGATGTATATCTGCCAATGAATCATTTCAACAATACACATATCCTGTTCACGTCCCCGTTTCGTTACCTGAACAGTTTGAGCTCAATAACAGATACAGGACAAGACAAATCTCGCGGTTACTAATAGCAACTGAAAAACGTGTAGTGACGTACATGTATTTTAGAGGGCCTAAAAAAAGACGTTTGTTTCCGCTAACGAGCTGAAAAAAATTAGGATATGTAGGTAGGCTTAACTTTTTTTTTTCAGTATCTTTAAAAATAACTGTATAATACTTGCCAATAACCCAAATTATGCACTTCTTAAACCCAATCAGGTTAACCCAGATGACAGAGGAACTAGAAACTCCAATTCAATCTTACATATGCTTAAATATTTACATATATACTAGTCTTAGCCACTCGTTCATTGTGCCGCGTAAGCGGTAATTCACCGGAAGCGATCGCCGTGTTTAGTGGAATATGCTATTATCATTCGGCAAGATGTACGTATTTTTTTTTTTTCGATGGCAATAAAGTTTAGGGTCGGGGGGTTTTAAATAGGGTCGGTCGGGTTAGCGGAAACAAACGTCTTATTTTTATAGGCCTTAGAGATACATTCTTCTTCCAAAGCGTTCGCCCATCACTGCATTTGTCAACGCAATGGGCTGCATAATCTACGACAGAAAGTACATGTACTTAGACCGTACACAGTTAATATGCTACATCCGGTGGTTGAGCTTAACCATAGCATATGCCATGTTGGGTATTGTGTAGGAGTTCACAGCCTCTCATTATAGAGTTAGTTGCGTTGTATCGTGTATAAATCCCATGCATGAAATAGTGACTTGCTGTATTTTTCTCTGAATTGAAGATTCATTCCAGCACCGACTACTATATTATCTTACAGTTAGCCTCCTGGCTGACGTTGTGTGGCTTAAGTAATATGGATAATCAAACACTTGATGAGCCATGTATATGATTCAACATCTCCCAATGAGAATCAGCTTTGCATATGGTTCAACATCTCCAGATCACAATGAGCCATGTATTATTGCACATCCCCCAATGATAATGAGCCATGTGTACCATTGTACATCCCCCAATCAGAATGAGTAATGTATATGATTGCATATCTCCCAATCAGAATGAGCCATATATATGGATGCACATCTCCCAATCAGAATGAGCCATGTATATGCATGCACATCACCCAACCAGAATGAGCCATGTGTATGATTGCACATCTCACAACAAGAATTAGCCATTTATATGATTGTACATCATCCAACCAGAATGAGCCATGTGTATGATTGCACATCATCCAACCAGAATGAGCCATGTGTATGATTGCACATTATCCAATCAGAATGAGCAATGTGTATGATTGCACATTACCCAACCAGAATGAGCCAGGCATACCATTGCACATCATCCATTCTGAATTAGCAATGTATATGATTGCACAACTCCCTATTCAGAGTGAGCCATGTATATGATTGCACTTCTCCCAATCAGAATGAGCAATGTACATGATTACATATCTCCCAATCAGAATGAACCATGCATATATTGTACATACCCCAATCAGAATGAGCCATGTATATGCTTGCACATCTGGGAGTTCAGTATCTCAGTATGCAGTCAATTGCGTTGTATCCTGTATATATCCCTTGCATTGCATAATGACTTCTTGTAATTTTCCCTAAATGAAGATTAATACAAGCACCGACAACTCTATTCTATTACAGTGATCCTCATGGGTGAAGTTGTGTGGCTGGTTATAGGAGTAATATGGATCATCAAACACTTCGAATCATGCTCACCCATTGAAGCCAAAGAAGCAATATTAGGTATGTATACATGTACATAGTATTATTTTTTGAGGTGTGGTATATGCAGTTAAAGGTATAAAGACGAAATGGTGGATTTTGAATGTTTATGTTTACACTTAAATAACCGTCTTTTGATACATTGTCGATAAACATTTCAAAATGATTTTCATCGCTGTGAAAAATCTCATTTAGAAGAAAGCCGACATCTTGTGATTCTTGATTAAACAAAATAACTGTTCATGAATGCTTGCATCTTTGTATTCTTGTATGTTATCATCTAATATATTAACAGATATGGACGTGCTGACAGGGAGTTCCTCAGTTGGAAATATCATGCCTGACTCAACATCAGTTGAAAATTTCACATCGAAAATATGTCAGAATTCTTCAGTTTGATTGACCAACCAGTATTGTGTGTGAATTGTTTGAACCAATATTCAGTCGAAAATTGTCCTGCATTCGGCCAAAGATTTAACCCTTTCTATACTAAATGGATTATCCCACTCAGGTATAAATGCGTACATTGGAACCGTCTGTTATTCATTTGGAGGTGTGTTAAGGTAATACAAACAGACGACAGCCAGAAGAACAGATATGATTCATATCCATTTGTGGGAAATGTTCAGATAATAAGCTTAGCGTATGATCGGAATATTTTCTAAGGGAATTACTCGTCAAAGAGTATTTAGTATAGAAAGGGTTAAACTCAAATTACAATAATTTCGAAAGTGTCAACCAAAGGGAGCAGTTGGAAATCCTAAGGTTGAGACCTCCCACTTCCCCAGCGAAAACCCTCTAGCCACGTTACCATGATTGGTCATACATGTGAACGAATAACCCACGATTAGATAGCGATTGATATTCAAACGCAGTAACGTGGGTGAATTAGGTTTACATTTCGAAATACGTATACTGAATTAATCGGAAGGGTGATAAATATATATAGAACGTAAGCATGAATGAATTTTATGTGTGGTCGTGCATATATATACATGCGAAAATCACGATAGCTGCTGGACCATTACGTTTGGAATAAGTGGAAGAACACGCAAAGAGTTTAGATCAGGAGAGATTAGTGTGGAGGTTGGTGTATTGCGTTACTTTTGTTTCTTGATCGAACGATGGTATATGTCACTCACCGGAGTAATATAGCCGCACCAGTCTGTCTGTTGCTGACACGCAATCCTCTCGTAAATTCGAGAACCCGATTTATTTTTATGTTTGGGCCTTTGAAGATGCATTCAGGGTTCTGATGTTACAACAAGAACATATCGGATCTAATTTAACCCTTCAATGAATAGAGATTCCTAAAATTTTGGGAAAACCATGCGCCAATTGCATTTTCTTTATATACGCGAGTCTCATATAGAGAGCCTGGCATAAATAAGATAATACATTGACCTTGTAAACCAGTGCACTCACTTATATATGCGAGGCTCACTATGGCATATTCGCATATATAAGACAATGCAACATTTTGTTTAAAGACACGGTTGGCCTTGGCGGTGGGTATCCTGTGAAAATATCTCCACCCGTCAAAAACCGCCACAAACAGAAAGAACATCAAAATGCAGATAGACTTTGTCCGTATACAAATAAGTAAAATCGCATAAACAGTATGTTATGGACATATGTTTGACCATTGTTATGTAAACAAAAGCATAAAAAGTAAATTTTCTGGTGTTTGTTTATATTATGATGGTAAACATAAAGAGCGTTCTTTGTTGGTGAATACCTGATATGGAACTAATAAAGAGCGTTTATGCCATTTGTGTGTGATTAGCCAGTAGGATTGTGCTGTCTTCTGTAACACAATCAGGCTCTTGCTTAGGTAAAATATAGTAGGTCTTTATGATAACAAGCTGTTTACGCGATGGTCATGGTATATATGAACGGAACTGTATTCGTTTTAATGTTTTTCTGTTTACGGTGTTTGGAACAAATATGAATATTTTCGACAATTAAGGCCGCACGTGCCTTTAAAGTAGCAAGATTGTGTTCACATAAAACATGACCTGTAATGCTGCACCATCGCAGCTCCCGTCATGAAAGGGTTCACATCATTTTCTGCTTTGTTCTGTTCGAAATGTTTCTTAAAACCAAATATGACAGATAAATTAGACCTACAGTTACTAAATAATACCATTTTGTTATCGCATAATTAACAAAATAATATTGGGTGCCCTATAAAACATTGAATTTTTTTTTTAATAAATTCCACAGAAAATTCAATATAAAACAAAATAGCGTCTTTCGTGCATCACATTTCGTTTCAAACATGTTATTTAATACCCCAGCATACGAATAAAACGAAAAAAATCATAAGGTTTCGCAAAAATTAGTTTCCAATCTTGAATACATCTTTAATATATGTTATATATTTGTAAAGTGAAGAAGTACTGCATGTGAGTATGTACCCATCAGTGTCCGTTAGAGATGTAGTCGATATATGTTAACGCCTTACATGCGCTTCTACATACATCGCGCGCGAGACCTTGTGTTTCTTGATCGAACGAGTCTGATAGAGAAATCTATTTATCAACCGGGTATATGTTACCCACCGGAGTGATATAGCGCATCATTTTCTCTGTCGCTAACACGCAATCATGTCGTAAATTCTAGAATGAGACTACACGCATACATTGCCTTCAGGGGCCGAGCTATTGTTCCGAGTCTCCGCCATAGATCATTTGTTCGTGCAAACATGGAATAGTGCGCACATCATACTGAAGCATAGCCCCACTCATTAAAATATATATCAATATACATTTTTATTTAGTTTAATCATATATATTAAGCTCAAATTTCAGCTGAAGGGATCGGAGCACAAGTTATAGAACTTACGATAGCCCCTCTCCCAACAAAATATTGACACAATAATTAAACTGAAGACGACATTACGAATGCCATTACAAATATGCACATACAAAGTAAATCTAAATAGACATAAAATAAGCAATCGTTTCCCACGATTGGAAAGGACTAGCTGCTACTTAAACAAACTCAATAACTATAGTAAATGTAGGTTGCTCCATGCATGGGATAATTTATAGGTATGTATGTATGACAATGGTCATTATTCAAATCTCCTGATATATTAAAGGCACGTGCGGCCTTAATTGTCGAAAATATTCATATTTGTTCCAAACACCGTAAACAGAAAAAACATTAAAACGCATACAGTTCCGTTCATATATATCATGGACATCGCGTAAACAGCATGTTATCATAAAGACCTACTATATTTTACCTAAGCAAGAGCCTGATTGTGTTACAAAAGACAGCACAATGCTACTGGCTAATCACACACAAATGGCATAAACGCTCTTTATTAGTTCCATATCAGGTATTCACAACAAATAACGCTCTTTATGTTTACCATCATAATATAAACAAACACCAGAAAAGTAACTTTATATGCTTTTGTTTACATAACAATGGTCAAACATATGACCATAACATACTGTTTATGCGATTTTTTCTTATTTGTATACGGACAAAGTCTATCTACATTTTGATGTTCTTTCTGTTTGTGGCGATTTTTTACGGGTGGAGATATTTTCACAGGATACCCACCGCCAAGGCCAACCGTACCTTTAATGCCTGTATTATTTTGAATATTTCTGCATTTATGTTATATGAAGACCAGGGTGTACATTTTTATTGATGCAACTTGCCATACAGTAGGAGAAAATTATAAACATTTAGTTCACCAATAAAGTATACGCCTATTGACTGCCTTGTGGTGGAATAGCGAGAACTATTTTGCCGTGGTGGTATCGTTTGAAAAGCAAGCAGGACTATTGACTTCGGTCTGCGGCCTCTGTTAATAGAACCGCTTGCTGTTCAAAAGACACCATCGAAGTAAAATGGTTACGTAGCGTTTTTCCGAAGACCCATAACTCCGAAGGTCCGATTCTCCGAAGGTCAGATTCTCCGACGCCCCGATTCTCCGAAAGCCCATAACTCCGAAGTCCCGATTCTCCGAAATCCCATAACTCCGAAGACCCATAACTCCGAAAGCCCATAACTCCGAAAGCCCATAACTCCGAAGGCCTATAACTCCGAACGCCCATAACTCCGAACGCCCATAACTCCGAAGGTCTATAACTCCGAAGGGCCGATTCTCCGAAGATCATGTTTTATCGCTTATTAAATAGTGTACAGTCCAGTGGCGGGGTCAATGGGGCCCTAGGGAAGACCGCCCCCAAAAAACATGTCAAATGTCATGTAAACGTCAGGAAATCCCTCCTAGGCATTCAAATATTCACAGTGTTCCTGCCCAGGGGGGGGGGCCCCGGACCAACGATTGGGGGCGACCCCTCCCATGTATGCGCTCCCCAAATCAGGCCTTCGTGATATGCTTTCGGCATATCATATGCATGATATATCCCCCACATATCCCCCACATATGCTAATTAATGTGCACCCCTAAATGGGAACCCTGGCTCCGCCACTGGTGTGCACCGGGTATATTATAACGAAACGCTGCAAGAATGTCAGAGTAGCCTAACATGCACAGGGGCGACACGTTATTCCCCGTTCACCCCTGTACATTTTACTCTGGCATCTCATGGGCCAACGTAACGTTATAGTATCTGGTGTATAGTCAGTGGCGGGCCATGATTCCCATTTAGGTGGGGGCAGTAGGAAAAGTTTGAATATTTTGATGCCCCATGAACGATTTCCGGGCGTTTACATGACATTGGACATGTTTTGGTAGGGGCCCATATTGTCTGAAATAGCAAGTAGAGGTTTAATGGAGGCAGTGGGAATTTTGGGACCCCTTGGCTTCGCCATCACTGGACTGTACACTATTTAGTAAACGATAATACCCCGATAAAACAAAATCTTCGGAGAATCGGACCTTCGGAGAATCGGACCTTCGGAGTTATGGGCCGTCGGAGAATCGGATCTTCGGAGTTATGGGCCGTCGGAGAATCGGGTCTTCGGAGTTGTGGGCCGTCGGAGAATCGGGTCTTCGGAGTTGTGGGCCTTCGTAGTAATAGGTCTTCGGAAAACCGGTCTGACACCAGTAAAATATCGAGGCAGTCAATTTTGTTTCATTATATATGGCAAAATTCTCGCATCGCGCCAACTGTGACGTCAGTATATAGACGGAGAAATATTTGGAAGACTATAGCCCGGCGATAGTTCCCAAAATTCTGACCTCGCACCAGAATCGTGACAATACAATGAGAGCGTATAATGTTGCATTTTTCGAACAAATAAATACTCTCTACATTTAAATTGTGAATACACTCGAGCCAAGGGCATGTCCATATATGTTACACACGTAACGGCCTTTCCGTTGCAATATAGTGGGATTTCCGACAGATGTTGGATATGTGTTAAAATGACATTTGAAGAGGGAATTTTTGCGAGAAAATTATTTTCTGAAGTGATCAAAGGCCGTTTTTATCTATTAAACAGAGTCCTTCGCTCAAATGGCCCCCGCTTACGATCGGCAAATGTGTATGTACAATTAATAATTACGTTAGTAGATGTGGTGCAACCGTGTGTCCGTCCGAAACCTGGATTTTGTGGTGTTGTTGTGATATTTCTGTCACATTTACGTTCTAAAAATAGCATTTTTCGTCTTTTCGAAAACAACTTCCGATTTAATGTTTGTACGGTTTATACACTGTGATATCATATTATTGACAGACAGCGGTAACTGACCAGCCCACAGTGTTGAGAGCAAAGGTGGTCAGCTTGAATTTGCATACCATTATGAACCCATCACCTAGAACTCACCTCAGCGTAAGTTTTCATTGACCAACATGCATGACATGAACATTCTCAGATATCGACAATTATTTATGTGGAGTCGGCTTCCTAACTGAAAATAATCATAGAATTTCATTAATCAACAAAACTAATGTCTCCTCTCATGATCGTCTGTTATCATATCATGGATATATGAAATGTACTTCTGAAAACAAATATTTTACAGCAGTGTTTGGTACCTGAAAACATTGAAATTTATATTATATGTCATGCCAAAAAAGTATAGTAAATGGAGTAATGATTTACTATGGGTTGATGTTTCTTAAATATTCTGTCACAGTAATTGCTTTTACCAAATTTCAACAAGAAATTCCAGACACATTTTGAGAAAATCCATTTTGAAACACCATGAAATGTTGGCGCAACGTGCGTCTGGTCATCAAACCGTGAGACCCATACATCTCAGTTCATCCCACGGCAAGAAACACTTTTTGGTGTGGAATGGGCCTGGAGATTTCTGATCTGATTTTCACGTTATTACGTTTCTCCATTGGAATGCCGATAAATGTTGTCCATCACTACTAGCTATAACACCGCAGTGTGAAAGTCCCACTCCCATCAATATATGAACTGTCTGTAGTATCCTCTGACCCGGAAGCGACCACTCTTATATTGGTTTAATTAGGATATGTCAATAAAATGGACATTTCGCGTAACTTGTGGAATTGGCCCCGTCCGATATATATGTCCAAGATGTCTGGTGCCAAGCTGCTGTTATGGCTCAACTTCGAACTAGTTACTGGGACTTGGTTATTAACAAACATGGCATTAGCATGTAGCTCTTCCAGAACTCATTATCTATGCAATAAATGATGACCATCATACTGGGAGGTCAAACTGCACATGAACGCAAAAATAGCAGCGTCACTGGACAGCATTATCATAGACAAATCCTGGTTTGTATACCAACTCGTGAGGACATAAAACTGTACCTTGGACTGTCTGCCATAAGTATTCACATATGATCATTTTGAACTTATTTGATTCTGAAATAGAGGGAAAGTGTTTGGGGGGGGGGGGGGGCTAACCCGGTATTATCCTTCTAACCCTCAATTTATGGCCTTTATTTTAGGGGGAAAAACATTTTATTGTTGAATTTAAGGTCTTTTCTTTTTCGTCTTCCTCTTCGACGGTGGCGGTGCAGACGAAGTTGCATCAGAAGGAGATATGCTGGTGTGGTGGGTCGTATGAACTACGACTGCCGGATCTGTCGCGTCGTCTGTGTAGACGATCCTGTGGTAGATGAGCTCTTGTTCTGCCTTTGTAAGTTGGTATTGCCTGACTTCTCCTACATGGTAGATTCGCTCCTTCTTTTTTTTGATCAGCTGGCAGATGTCTGGTGGTTCTCTCTCCCTGGGGGTGAAGACGCCGGTTCTGTATACGTCGGTGTCTTCGTGATAGTGTGAATTTCCTCCACCGTCTGTGATGGATCTGGTGGTGACTCCTTATGTGCCACGAAGTCGGAGACAGGGACGTCCGGGTGACATCGGCGTCCCTGTCCCTCAGCTCCATGTTTCCACCTGACCCTCCTGTCAGCGTCCATGTGTCTCCCAGCTGGCGGCTTCGATTTCTCCTTTTTTGTCTTGTTGGTGGCGGTAAAGGCCACAGACTGGTGGGCTACAGTCTTACTACCCAAGCTCCCGGCAGTAGAGGGTTCTACCGGAGTGACCTGGTAGTGTGGAATAACCTCCAGTCGTCCCGAGTTAGTGTGGAGAATCCAGCTAACACAATGGGACGGTTCGTAAGCGCTCAGCATGTGCACGACCTGACTGGGGAATAATTCCATAGTGTCCAGCCAGGCGTGACAAAAAAACTCACAGTCACTCAACGGATTAGTGCTGCAACGAGCACTGATGCGACAATCCCGTCGGGCTACCGATCGAATTATGAAATAAGCCCATATTGAATATTCCGTTGAATGACACGGGCCGCAGTGAAAACACACTATAAAGAACGTAAGTCTGAAAAAAATGGTTAAATAATGCCAATATGGGCTTATTTCGTATGGAATTAATCCCATATTGGACTGATTTAAAAACCGCGTTATATGTCCGAATAGATCATATATTTAGGTTATATATATAGGTTAAATAATGCCAATATGAGCTTATTTCGCTCATTAAAATAAGCCATATTTGTGCTTATTTTCACAAGAACAGGATGCATAATCAGTTGAAACATACTAATAATATCAAATGCATAACTGTATTTTGTAGCATTATTATAATCAACTGTAAATAGTGTTGTGTAAACAGCCATTCTCCTAAATGGAGGCAAAAAAGAAACATATACATTGAACCCCTGCACTATGAAAGTCCCACCTCCGTCTAAATGAACTGTTTATATAATTATGTGAATACTTGTGTTCAATATGAACCTATTTCAACGAGGATATTTTTATTTTCAGCCTGTTCTCGTGGCTTATTTCATATTTAAATAGTCCCGTATAGGGCTGTTTTATATCCGTAGTTTAGGTCCATATAGAGCGTATTTGATTTTTCAAATAATGCCAATATGAGCTTATATCGCACAAATATTTCCCGTAAATGCAATAAATGCCCGTATTGTGCTTATTTTATCGAGAACAGACTGCACTCTTATATTGGTTTAATTTTAGTATATGTCAATATAATGGACCTCGTCTCGGTATATGTCCAGGGCTTATTGTATCGACATGCGTCGACCCTGATGTAGCGGACAACAAACCGCGATGTTCACTGGGGCTACGCAAATCTGATTTAAGTTGGCGCAAAGATGGTTGGCACGGGTTCAAATCCCGACATGGGCGAAAATCGAGACCGATTTACAAGCTTGATCTGAGTTAAGGGAGATCTCAATGGGCCATTCCGATCGACACATGGCCACTTCGACAAGAAATGAGAATTTGTTCATGCTCACTGAGATAAGCACATGAAGCAACGAACACTCATACTGACTCCATGCATCATAACATTGATATATAACTATGATATTTGTATATATGGAAGATGACTCTATTTTTGTGTACCAACTCTTGGACAAACGCCTATCAACTGACAATGGGTGTTTTCAAAAGGCGATTGCCCATCAACCCCTTGCGCCAAGTCTATCATTTGCCAAGAAAACTTGCGGCGTCGCGAAATAGTTGAAATTATGATACATGTCATTGCAAGTAGAAGTTGGGCTAAACGGACATGGCTCATTTGAATCTCCACAACAACTGTGTCTATATGTAATATGAAAGGGGTGTCAATTATACATATCTACCCTAAAATGCCAATATTCCAATATTTCTCTAAGAAGTGACATAAACGCTCTTTATTTTAACCGTACCAGGAACGGACTAACAAGGAACGCTTTTTATTGTTACATGCTGAAGAAAAGTCGTGATGATTTTTCTAAATGCTTTGACTTCGACCAAGTTTCCAATGCATTTATTTTATACCCTGAGCATGCGGATAAGTAGCAAAAACGAGCTAACGTTCAGGCTTCAAACCGCCAGGGTGTTTTTTTTTATAAGCCATAGTTCTAAGTAGGCCTACACTTGGCTTCTCACATTAGCTTAACAATCTACACGTTTAGCTCCCTCTCGTCACAGTCTCGTGTGCCTGTAACATAGGATTCTCGAGATTGTGTGGATCACTTAATTATAATATGACGGCGATGTCAATTGATTATGTTAACCCTTTGATGGCGGGAACTTCCTCAATTTTTGCGAAAACCCTGTGCCAATGCATTCTCTTATATATGCGAGTCGACCACAGGTCTCGTCGCATATAAAAGAGAAGGCATCAAATGGCTTAACAAATTTTATATTATGTTTTATAATTATTAAAAAATGTAATTAATAATGATAAAACATTATTAAAGAATACAAAAAAAAGATAAAAATCGATAATGAACTGTAATGAATGTAATAAAAATGGATGTTGGGACAGTCGAAAGAGATGGGGCACCAGATTTATATCAATATCAGCGACACTTGAACATCCTGGTCCTACTAATTTACTATGGTGTTGGCGGGTCCTTCTGAAAAAATAGCAGTACTTGTTCGTAACAGCATCATTTTGTCCTACCGGCATCAGAGTAATTCAGCAGGTCCCACCAACAACATAGCAAATTAGCAGGACCACTTAATTGACCAGGTGTGTTTAACCCTTTCATTGTGGGAGCTGCACTGGTACAACATTAAATACTCTGTGCCAATGCATTCTCTTATATATGCGAGTCGACCATATGTCGCCTTGCATATACAAGATAATGCATTGTCTTAACAATTTTTTTTATCATTTGTTATCAATTTTTCTCACATTCTTTAATCATTTTTTTCTTACATTCTTTAACAATTTTTATCATTTTATACTGCTCATATAAAATGAATGTCGGACTTGACTGTGTCTATATATATTGCCCAGTTGAAATGATTTAGTTTCCGACGGAAATCTGCAAAGAAACCACATCCCGCGCTATCCACGTTTTGCATAATTATGAACTTCGGTACACCAACCATATATTTTGTTGACCGTCCTTACAGGTTATGGATAGCTGGTGATGTATACAGCAATTACCCTACTAACACGACCGAAGACACCCCAATAGACTAAAATGTTAACCATTCCACCATGCATCCAATTAACACTGACTTCCCCACAGAACTGTTATCAACCTACCAAATGGTGTTGTCTCCCCGTGAACTCAACGTGGTATTTATGCGACAAACATGCTGTCTTGTGTGCTTTAGTGACATTTATCCGTGGGTTTTACGATAGAAAATGCAGTTTTGCGGGCGACGCGAAGAGCAGCATGTTTATCACCATTCTAATTAATACCGACCGAAAAATCATGCTATGAACACGAGCATCTGCCAACGAGTTGCTGAACTGGAAATTGTTGACAGTTTATAAACAATCCATGTCACCAGTGTTCGCGCTGGACCGAAAAAAACTTTAGCCAAAAGTTTAGCCAAATGGAAATTTTATTAGCCAAATGAAAAATACTTTAGCCAAATGTTTTTTGGCCAAATTAAATCATCGTTTGTCACTTCCTACTATAAATTGTGTCCCACTCCACGAATATATTAGTTTAGAATATAAATAAACAGCAACCCAAAGGAATCTTCAGAATCCATCGACTCAAATTCCATATCACGCCAATTTAACATAGAATATGTATACATTTTGGGGATAAATTTGATGTCAGGATTTTACGACAGATAATTCAGTTTTACCAGCGATGAGCCGGTAAAACGGATATTTTCTGTCGTAAATGTAAAACCCACCAGTAAACGCCAAACGTTCACACAAGACACCATATTTATCCCCATTCTAATTTACATGAACCTTAAATATGCAGTTTTGTTTGTAAATCAACACCGAAAATAAGCATATATCCATTTAAGAGGCTGTGAAGAAGACTGACATATATCATTATCACTACCATACTTTTCGATATTCCGCCGAGCACAAAATAAAGTTCACAATTTCGAAGCGTTATAGGCGGTTTGGAAGTTAGTCAATTGAATAACTCAGCCGACTCATTCATAAGTTCCCCCTTTTAATGTGTCATTATCTCCAACGTATCTCAATTAGCCGGATTACACAGATCCATGTATACTGATCCCGAATTCGATGTTCGATCACCTGATCAATTGGAGAAACTGGGACCCCCCCCCCCCCCAAAAGAAGGAAACTATTTAGAGCCGTAAAACGATAGCATTTCACATAGTTCACCAATGGGCATCTGAACACACGGCCCGGGAATATCGGTATGATAAACTCAATAGTAAATTGAAATTGAACATTTGGTCGGTCTTATGTCAGGGGCCAGAGAGGGTAAATCTGCGAAACGTGCACTATTACCCAATGTCGAGGTATTCACAATGTCTGACTTGACACAATTCAGTTTATTTATATAAGCAAAAGCTTATATCATAATTCATATAATTATAATATAATTCAACAAAACATTTATAAAACAGTTCATTCATTGTCCCTTCTGGTGATGATTAGAGTAATAATGGTAATTGTTTATGGTCACAGTTTGTGCATGGATGCCAACTCGCGTATCATTTGACATGAGCTAGTTGTATATTTTTGCAAGTTAATATGTAAATAAAGTTATTATAAAACAAAAATTATTTGTGTAATGTCTATCAGTTGTCAGTAGTTATCATAGTTGTTTTCGAACTTTGCATGCAACCATTGAACCTACCACTGACTTTAGCCCGATAACAACATAGATAAGCACAAAATAATCACGACCAAAAGAACCATATCACCTTGATGCAAGTGGCAAGAATTTTGAAGGCACTATTTTCTCAAAAGCGCACTCGTAGTCGATTACGAAGGTTTTTCGACCGTCGGACAATTTATGACTAATATTAGCTATTCTTAAAGTAATGTGCAACACTCCAGAAGGGTGATCAAATAGAAATGTTCAATAATTTTCCCCAACGTAGTTATATTTTACAAATATTATATCCAAATTGACAACACACACCGTCATTCTTATATTAATGAAATGCAGTGACTCTCGATGGCGAAATCGTTTTCGTTAGTTTATCGCCGATAGTTGCGTCCCGAATCTAGAAGTAAATATTTACATTTGAGCGTAGTTCAGGCGATGTTTTCTTTGCTTCAGATTTTCGGCTATATTATATAAATATTGCACGGCTAGGAGGTGACTATGCCAAAATAGTGGTCCGAGGGGAGGAATAGTACCCGATACGGGGGCGAGGGGATCATTCCTCCACCGAGGACCACTATATATTTATTATATTTTATTCCACACCCATTGACGTGCGGCACATGTATTCAACGGAATCCCAGCCATTGAATACATATTAGTGTATACCTCTAGTGGAATACAAGCCGGAACTATTCTTGTTGACGTTGTCGCAAAGAAAGATGACGTACATTACGTCGATCATCCGCTTCCGGTGATCACCCCATAATTACTGGTTATTTGTCAGACTTAAATCATAATAAAAATAAAGGTAGACTCGTCCCTGGCTCATATGTGAAACACTGTACGGCGCTATCGCTCTGTGACGTGCCCTCCCATAATAACGACGTCCAAAGCAGAGCGATGGCAAGGTTTATAGTCCGGGGACCAGTGAACAATAAAGGTAGCTATAGTAACAATGGAGGTGACATTCATGGATTTAACTTATTTGACTGAACGGTATGGAATAAATACAGAACACAACTTGCATCATAATCTTGAATCTTTTATCGAACTCGTTGCGGACGGCCCGAAGTTATATTTCGCTCTCGCTACGCTCTCGCGAAATATATCCTTGTGCCATCCGCAACTCATTCGATAAAAGATTCTCGATTAAGATGCGCGTTGTGTTCTGTCTATTTATCGAACGTTCTTCATGCTGTCCCAGGTCCCATATTTAATGACTTTCAAATTACCTTTCCGGAATAGTGGGCATGCTAAAAATAGATTTCTGGATTTTCCAAGCGGTTGTGTGTGTGCTAAAATTAGGAGTCCCACTATCGTGTCGTGGACGACGCTATCGATAATAGTGAATATCAAGCAACCAATCACAAGCTTCAATAATGCTTAGATAGTCACTTGAGATAAAATATTATTGTATACCTCTAGAGGAATACAAGACTGAACTGTTCTTGTTGACGTTGTCGCCAAGAAAGATGACATACATTACGTCAACGATCCGCTTCGGGTACCTCTTAATAAAGTTAGCGACAATAACAATAAATATGATAGTAATAAATTTAACTTATCTGACAACAACGATGTAGAATAAATACAGAACACAACTTTCATCATAATCTCGAATCTTTTATCGAACTCGCTTCGGACGGCGCATAGTTACACTTCGCTGGAGCTACGATCTCTCGAAATTATCAGTGCGCTATCCTCAAATAATTCAATAAAATATTCTCGATTAAGATGCGCGCTGTGTTGGTGTAAACAATATTTATTCCCAATACAAACAGGTGGGGGGGGGGGGGGGGGGGGGGGAGGTCGGAAAAAATGTTCAGGCACGTATGCTGATTTTTAGCTTGTTGGGACCTACAGTTTTTTCCGACAATTTTTTGACACCCTTTTAACAACTAAAACAGTGATTTGCGGGGGAAAATTCACTGTAAACAGCTGTATATGAATTTCTGTGCATACTATTTGTCATGGATGTTAACATTGACATGTAAATAGGAACGAGTCATTTTGGGGTGGCCAACAAAACATGGCTGCCAGCGGCCGTCTTATTATTTCTCTTATTCTAAGGTGTTTAAGCCAAACTCATTGCAAAAACAGTCAAAAAACTTGCAGGAATTTTTTTTTGAGTTGCAGAAAAAATCGTTTGTTGGTCCCATCGACCACCCACGCACCCCGGCACCCCGATACAAACACAAAAAGATTAACATTTTAACAAAATGCTAATGGGTGGTTATGGGTGATTGGAAGGTTACGTAGCGTTTTTCCGAAGACCCATAACTCCGAAGGTCCGATTCTCCGAAGGTCAGATTCTCCGACGCCCCGATTCTCCGAAAGCCCATAACTCCGAAGTCCCGATTCTCCGAAATCCCATAACTCCGAAGACCCATAACTCCGAAAGCCCATAACTCCGAAGGCCTATAACTCCGAACGCCCATAACTCCGAAGGTCTATAACTCCGAAGGGCCGATTCTCCGAAGGTCCGATTCTCCGAAGATCATGTTTTATCGCTTATTAAATAAGGTACAGTCCAGTGGCGGGGTCAATGGGGCCCTAGAGAAGACCGCCCCCAAAAAACGTGTCAAATGTCATGTAAACGTCAGGAAATCCCTCCTAGGCATTCAAATATTCACAGTGTTCCTGCCCAGGGGAGCCCCCGGACCAACGATTGGGGGCGACCCCTCCCACGTATGCGCTCCCCAAATCAGGCCTTCGTGATATGCTTTCGGCATATCATATGCATGATATATCCCCCACATATCCCCCACATATGCTAATTAATGTGCACCCCTAAATGGGAACCATGGCTCCGCCACTGGTGTGCACCGGGTATATTATAACGAAACGCTGCAAGAATGTCAGAGTAGCCTATACCATGCACAGGGGCGACAAGTTCTTCCCCGTTCACCCCTGTACATTTTACTCTGGCATCTCATGGGCCAACGTAACGTTATAGTATCTGGTGTATAGTCAGTGGCGGGCCAGGATTCCCATTTAGGTGGGGGCAATAGGAAAAGTTTGAATATGTTGATGCCCCATGAACGATTTCCGGGCGTTTACATGACATTGGACATGTTTTGGTAGGGGCCCTTATTGTCTGAAATAGCAAGTAGAGGTTTAATGGGGGCAGTGGGAATTTTGGGACCCCTTGGCTTCGCCACTGGACTGTACACTATTTAGTAAACGATAATACCCCGATAAAACAAAATCTTCGGAGAATCGGACCTTCGGAGAATCGGACCTTCGGAGTTATGG
The DNA here is from genome assembly GCA_032622095.1 of Siphonodentalium dalli. Classification (NCBI taxonomy): domain Eukaryota; kingdom Metazoa; phylum Mollusca; class Scaphopoda; order Gadilida; family Siphonodentaliidae; genus Siphonodentalium; species Siphonodentalium dalli. The sequence goes on along the minus strand of CP136061.1, from coordinate 126,114,832 downwards.
GCCGTCGGAGAATCGGGCCTTCGGAGTTATAGGTCTTCGGAGTTATAGGTCTTCGGAGAATCGGCCCTTCGGAGTTATGGGCTTTCGGAGAATCGGATCTTCGGAGTTACGGGCCGTCGGAGAATCGGGTCTTCGGAGTTATGGGCCGTCGGAGAATCGGGTCTTCGGAGTTGTGGACCGTCGGAGAATCGGGTCTTCGGAGTTGTGGGCCTTCGTAGTAATAGGTCTTCGGAAAACCGGTCTGACACCGATTGGAATGGGATGAGACAACAAGCCTATTGTGGCTTTTTTGTAAGTCCTATTCCGCGTTGCGTTCTGTCTACACATGTATTCATTACGCTAATGGTGTCCAGTAACACAGAAGACTACAAGTATTTTATTATTTTCTTTTGACAGGTATAGTCGTCACAAATTGGTTGATTCTTTTCATCATCATCATATCATTATGGTGCACGTTCGACTCGGCAGGGCGTAAATGGGTTGTCATGAAGAGATATCAAGAGAGTGTGAATCACAGACGGGCTTACAAACATTCCGGGAGCACCCGACGGAATTGGCGGCAGAGGTAAGTTTACATTGGTCACATCAGCGCCATCTTGTGTGATATATATGGTGCAACGTGTGTCAAAGTGTAGATTGACCCTTTATATACTAAATGGACTCTTCCAATGATTCAGTTAAAAGTGTACATCGGAATGATCTATTATTGATTTGCAAGGATGCACAGGTAATATAATCAGCCGTCAGATAAATAAAAGTGCAGAAGGAGTCCTACTTATTGAGGGAAATGTTTTGATAATAAACTCAACTTATTATCTGAACATTTCCTATTGGATAAATACACGTCAATGATGTTTTAGTTTATAAAGGGTTGGATCTCATTCTAGAGGCACGAGTAGTGTTTGTATATGTGAATGGACTAATATTGTAATAAAACTATTCATTCAATATATTTATCAAAAACAGATGCAATTAGTTATTGTATGTTGATACACACTTGCATGTTACACATATACATGCTATTACACTCAATGTTGTTTGACTATGTCTGATATTTTTATTTGAGTCACCTGTCCAGCTAGCATATATGTCCTGTCTAAAATTAATCCGATAGTCGATGAATGTCATGAATCTCTAATCTGGCTACGCCCGTAGAGATCATACCTCACGCTTCAAACCCTGACAACTTTTTGATTTTCTGACAGAGAAGTTTATAACATTGAAAATAAACCAGTGCAGGTAATACATTTCAGGTGTGTGACCCTATTTCGACGTTCGATAGGAACGTATGAATTTCATGGTACATTAAGGCCCTATCTGGAAATTACAAGTTTTATGTAACTTTGTTGTTTTTTGAGCCGATTTTGATTTGCATTGTCGCTTACAATCATGGAATTTCTCCCGGGAATTAATGGTTATTGCGATATCGACTCACAGAACTCGTGCAATCTCGAGCTGGGACCAAACCCGACTGTGTAATAGATTAAGGAACACGTGATAACTAAGAAATATATTCCCTGCGTTGTTTGTTCAATGTTATAAAGTTCTCCATCAGAACAACAACAAGATCACATGTTTTGAACGGATGGGCTGTTATCTCTAAGTGAATAGCTAGAGTGTTTTCTCAGAAGATTTACCGGAACATAATTTTCCAAATATATGGAACCATTTAGAAGATAGACTTAAAGATCTCCCAACAAGACCAATGTTTAAAAACGACTATTCTCGAACGATCCTATCTACTTACCAAATGAAACCAAAATGTACACACAATAGATGTCCTGACTGTGCTCATGAGTAATCCTCATAATTTAGTTTACCAATATAGTAATAGTTGAATAATGATTCCCTAAAAATTAATACCCTAAAAAAAAAAAGTATTTACCATCCCCCATCTTATTCCATTTCATCTCATTGCGAACCTCAATCATGAACGACCTATACTATGACCTCATCTCCTCAAAACATTGCACTGATATATTATACATTATATCTTATTAGCTGAGCGATGGACGAATATTATTACTTGAATGTTTCTTCTTTTCGAAACAAATGTAAACATTCTATATATATTTAAGTAATTAACATAATTCTATGATTTCTTTATATCCTCCGGTTTTGGGGACGGCAGGAAGACAGCCTTTACAGATTATGCCATCCCCAATAACTCATTGTCTGTATACATTAATTGTGTAAAAATATATGTTATATTGAGTTATGAATAAATAATCATAGTCATAGTAGAGATTCGTGACATTATATAATCCGGTATTAGTCACATTCCATGGGCCGATAAGTACGTGGCATGTTCCACCTTAAATGGTGGCTTTATGCATTAAACAATTCAATAACCTGTATAATATATATGGACTTTAAATACTCTGAAAACACTCATTGAGGACAGTCTAAGGCGACCGAATTTAATTATCTCACCCTTGGTCAAGTGGTCATGTACCTTACCTGTAACGTATATATAACGTTTTTTTTTATTATAAAGTTGTCATTTTTGCGGTGATAGGATAAACTAAACATCCAGGAAAAGCCATTATGTGTGTCAAACATTTAGAAATATATACATGGCGAAATAATTTAATACTGGTTGTATTAATTGTTGCAAATCGACTATGATAAAGCGCACCCATTATTAATATTTTCAAAAATATATATATTCTTGAACATTTCATACAGACACTGACTTTTTTATAAAATTAGCAAAACACCGCGAAAATGACAATTTTTTTCGAAACAGTAGAATTTTGCCTTTTATTTTTAGAAAAAAACGGAGCGTTGTCTTCTTTCCTGGACGACAGATGCACATACATGTACATGCATTTGTCGAATTTTATTTATCCCGAAATTGATAAACTCGGATCTTTAACCCTTCCATGACTGGAGTTTTCTAAAATTTTGCGAAAACTCTGTGCCAATGCATTATCTTATATATGCGAGTCGCCCATAGGGATCCTCGCATATATACGAAAATGCATTGGCCTAACAATATTTATCTTGACCATGTAAGCCAGTGCATTCTCTTATATATGCAAGGCTCCCTACGTGAGACTCGCATATATAAGATAATGCACTGGTACAGGGTTTTTAATGCTGCACCAGTGCAGCTCCCGCCATAAAAGGGTTAATCTGGAGATGACGAATCCGGCCAGTGATTTTGAGATTGTTGGAAAGTTTACTCTTCCTATTAAATTTATGATCATTCACGACATGAAATCACTTATCAAATTCATGACAACAAGATACGTTGATCACATAATAGATTAGTTTCCTCAAGTTTCATTGAATTTAACCCTTTACCCAACAAACCGGCCAAAACCGGCCAAATAAAGCTTCAACAGCCTAAAATATCTTCGGTCTGTCTCAATAAAACCATACAAATATGGATATCATTGGAACCGGCTCATTGACCACATTGTGATGGTTATAGTTATGCCCTGTGCCAATGCATTCTCTTATATATGCGAGTCGACCATAGGTCGCCTCACATATATAAGAGAATGCATTGGCCTAACAAAAATCTTTTTTAAACACTTTTTACCATTTTTTCTTACATTCTTTAACAATTTTATAATTTTTAATGTGTTAAGCCAATGCATTCTCTTATATATGCGAGGCGACCTATGGTCGACTCGCATATATAAGAGAATGCATTGGCACAGGGCCATTCTGTTGGGTAAAGGGTTAACTACCACATCTGCTGATCACCTCGTAAATGTTAGGGGTGACGTACTTTTTGATGTGTTTATGTTTGTCACCCATCAAAAAATCTTGAACATAATAGTTCCTTCTCAACTGGCCCCAATGGTGTAGATTATTCTTGAAGAAAATCGTTTCAAGTTGTCACCCATCGAATGTCTTGAACATATAATATTTCCTTCTCAATTGGCCCCAAATAGTTTAGATTATTCTTGAAGAAAATCGTTTCCCCTCGCAAATTTCATTTCCTATACAGACATAATGTAATGTCAAAGGTTGGACTCGATAGATTGGAAGTTAATTGGTGGAATAAAAGAGCTCACGTCGAACTAAAATTCTGTAACTAAATGTATATGTCAGTCTATGGCATTTCAATCGAGTACTCCCCACGTTATATTCTGATTTTTTATTTACAATTTTCTGTGATATTTAATATTATATATTTTATCTCGGTGGTTTGCTCAAATTTCATTCAGAATTCCCCTTCAATCCAACCAAAGGTGTATACAAAATTAGTTATATTGGCTTATATTGGCAATTCTCTGAGAGAAGAATCGATAGTAGTCAGACAAATTCCATACACACTCCACACTCTCGCAATCATATAGGACAACTGTCTTCATAGTGAGAACTTATGCCGCGAGACGAGCTAAATTATGACATGGTTCAGAATGAATTTACGTTATGTCTCCTGACATGATTAAATATGTTTAGTGTGAAATTGTTTGTTTGGCTTTAAGATAAAAAGTCGCATATTTTCAAATTTTCTGTCATTTGGAAATTTTTCAACCTTATAGGTGTGTGCATACGGAATTTATCGGACTTGGACATTTCGGTCTTCATCAATGTGGGGGGGGGGGGTGCAGTTAAAAATTCTAAAGTAGAACGGAGATCCTCTAGCCATATCTCTGACAACGACATGTCTTCAAAGTGAGAATTAATGCCGCCAGACGGGCCAAAGTAAGACATATGGTTCAGATGAATTTACGTTGCTTCATCTCCGGAAAGGATAAAATATGTTAGGTCCAGTATTTAGTATGAAATGTCTTCTTTTGCTCTTAGATTAAAAAAGAAATTGCTTATTTTTCTATGTTTTGACTGAATTGGCCATAATTTACTTTAGGCACGTTTGTTTACAGTATATCACATTAGTTGGTTTGAACGAGAAACCGGCGAATTCATAAATAACAATAATGAACTGTTTTCACATTCTGAATATTAAATATGTTATCGATGGGTGTGGTCGACAAGGATAAATATGGAATGATAGTACTTTTGCAATCGGAACCGAACCTCGTATACTGGATTTTTTTCGAGACCCCAACCCCCCCCCCATTGTGACCATTACATGTTCTGGCTTATGCAACAACACATGGAGGCCAGAGACGCTACAATAACAACAACAGAAAAAAGACACCAACGATAAACAACTTTAATAATACATTATCCCCTGGGACGAGCTGGCCCAGTTCGACTGGAATGAGTTGGCCCTGGGGCGAGCTGGCGGGTGTGTCTTTTTACCGGATTCCGGATCCCGGATTTCGACCCGGATTTAGGTGTCTTTTTACCGGATTTCGACCCGGATTCGGGTATGAATTTCATGCTTGTTTTATCACACATTTAACCCATTAAAAGCCGTTTCTGACACGATTAAACCAATATAGGGCTGTCGTGCTCATTCAACCCGATTAAGCGTATTTAAAGGTACATATCGTGCCCGGATCAGCATACTTCTTATTTGTTCATATAGACACGGCGGTTGGATTGATTTTACGTGATCATGATGGCATTTAAGGGAACACACCATGTCCGGATCCGAATTAATTATCTCGTAAGTATTGATCATATTTAAAGGTAGATATCATGTCCGGATCCGGTTTTTTTCTCTCTCTTTTTGCCATATAAATTATCGTCTTTTTGATATATTAAATGTCACGTGGAACAAAGTTATAAGTTTATTTTGAGACGTTATACTAGGCTGTTGGATTGATTTCACGGAATGATTATCGCATTTAAAGGTACACACCATGTGCGGAACCGAATTAATTTCCACGTATTTACTGATAATATTTAAAGGTACAGATTATGCCAGGATCCGGATTTTTCTTCTTATAAAGTAATGCTTATTTAATACAATAAATGTAAACTGCGTCGCGTGGAACCTGGTTCCACGTGGCTCCGCTGGCATTTAATGTATAAAATAGGAGTTAATTTATAAGTGAAAGGAGAACAATCGGGATCCGGGCATAATCTGTGCCTTTAAAAATGATTAATAAATACGCGATAATTAATTCGGATCCGTGCATGGTATGCACCTTTAAATGCGATCATCGTGATCGTGATTCGTGAAATAAATCCAACAGCCGGGTCTAACATCTCAAAATCAACTTTAACTTCCTCTTAACTCAGCTGACATTTAATATATTAAATAGGCGTTAATTTTATGGAGATTTTTTTTTAAACCGGATCCGGGCATGGTCTGTGCCTTTAAACTAGATAATCACCGTATAAACTGTAGCTGGCTGCAACGGGATGAATATGCTATCCGTGTTTTTATAACGATTCGGGCGTCGTGACATAAAACGCTTAATACAAGTCGTACATCTATCTCACTTAAACCGGCTTAAATATCGAATTTACAATAGTAATACTACTAGTATCACAAATATGATCGTTTATACTCGAACTAAAACAATAAACCATTTAAACTGCATCAGGTTTTTTTTGTGGGCTGGAGAACAAAAAATCTTCACAAAAGCAAGTCAATTTATTTCAATCCGAATGATATTACTGTTAAACGCAACCTGTGCCATGTTTTCGCGGGTCTGAAATGTCTTTTAATGTGTTAAACATGGGTTATAATAAACATAAAATTGAGATCAGGGTTCGGGTCGAAATTAGAAAAAGACACATAAAATCCGGATCCAGATCCGGGCATAAAGTTTGTCTGTAAATGGGCTCATTCTCGCGTGAAATCAATCAAAGCGCCATGTTCACCGTTTCCAAATAAACTGAGTTCCGCGTGGCTCAGCTGCCATTTAATGTATTAAATACTTGACTATTTATATGAAATAGAAAAGAACTATTCGTATCCGAATCCGGGAATGATCTGACCTAAACATCAACATCTATAACCTAGTTCCACGCGACTCAGTTTACATTTATTGTATTAAATAAGCATTACTTTATAAGAAGAAAAATCCGGATCCGGGCATAATTTGTACCTTTAAATATTATCAGTAAATACGTGGAAATTAATTCGGTTCCGCACATGGTGTGTACCTCAAAAAGACGATAATTTATATGGAAAAAATCTTGAGAGAGAGAGAAAAACCGGATCCGGACATGATATCTACCTTGAGATAATTAATTCGGATCCGGACATGGTGTGTTCCCTTAAATGCCATCATGATCACGTAAAATCAATCCAACCGTCGTGTCTATATGAAAAAATAAGAAGTATGCTGATCCGGGCACGATATGTACCTTTAAATACGCTTAATCGGGTTGAATGAGCACGACAGCCCTATATTGGTTTAATCGTGTCAGAAACGGCTTTTAATGGGTTAAATGTGTGATAAAACAAGCATGAAATTCATACCCGAATCCGGGTCGAAATCCGGTAAAAAGACACCTAAATCCGGGTCGAAATCCGGGATCCGGAATCCGGTAAAAAGACACACCCCGAGCTGGCCCGTTTGCATAACTTGGAAATTGTCTAACCTTAGGTGCACATGTGTACAAATATGGAATTTCTCGAACTTGAACATTTCGGTCTGAATCAAGGTGGAATGTACTTGAAAATGCCAATGTGACCCCCCCCCCCCCACAACGGGGATAATCCAGCTACGTCCCCGACAACAGTTACTGTCTAAAGCCCCAAGACGAGACAAATTATGACAGGGTTAAGATGAATTTGCGTTGTTTGATCTACTGAGACGATAAAACATGTCGGGTCTTCTTTTTGTTTGTTCTCGTGTGGTGTGACATCGGCCATCTATCATCATATGTTGCTGGTATATTCGGTATGCAAATTAAGTTATTGGCACCGGTCGAATCTCGCAGGAAAACTATTTGCTATTAGCTGTCGTGTCTTTTTACTAAAACAATGTATTCCAAACCAATTCGTTTCTTCTTAATGGACAGTGGTGCGTCTCAACTCCAGAAAACCAGACATGCTGTCGTGTAAGATATCGACATTATTTACTATGATGGACTATTCGAGGGCTAATACTATAAAACTTCTGCTTTCATACGATGCGATTCTTATCAATAATACTTTATCTTCGCTAAATATCGATAGAATTAAGCGGCCTAGTGTTATTAACCTATTATTTTCATTTGTACGTATATAAGTTATTAGTAATCCGACCCCAGGACTCTGCAACCACAGAAACATAAGAATTAAGAGACCAGATACTGATACACGTGCGTGCGCATTGTATCTACAAGAAGGCGGCATTCAGTTCAGTTCAATTTTGTCAAAAGAGGACAAATTTAGTGTAGTTTGCCCGAGCGGTCATATCCTGGGTCCACCCGTTTGTATTTCACATTGACCTCTTGGGACTGATGCACGTGACCCGGTAAATCCGTTAAAGGAACGCTACCATGTAGTAATATTTTATCATCTAGTGCTGTGCGCCAGTCCATGTGACATCTGATTCTTGGAGAGGGCCCTGCACGTGAAGGTATAACCACATAATAAGCGGGAATGTTTCAAATTTTCAAATTTCAATTGTCAGCTTCATATAAGTTACATCTATATGTGATAGTATAACCGAAGTCTCTGTTACTATAACACCTGGCTATAAACACATTATGACCTTTAATTTTGTAACATTTTGGGAAAAGAGTTATTCTAATATTTAAGCAGAAATATTACAAACAGTCCGTTGTGGGCGCAAATTAATTCAGCCATGCATATAAATATCACAGTGCATCGAAGTGAATTATCGACCCAACGTAATTTAGGTATTCCCAAAAATAGACTGTCGTACGCATACATAAAAATAATATTCGATTATAGATTGAATATATCGATAGTAAGTTGACCATGCATGTGTGACATAGATGATACACACATAGTTATTCGATATATTCTGTGATAAGATCAACATTTTGTAAGGATATTGCGCACAAGGTACCGCGAGTACCGATGAAAGCATTGTACTGCAAATATGTATTTAGCGTCTGAGTCATTTATCGAACATTCCTAAACCCAATAATACAGTACATTGGATATCGATCTTGCTACCGCTCGTGGAACCATTAGTCAGCCATTAGCCCCAAATGATGTCAGTAATATAAGCAATGCCATTGCAGATAATACATGGGGATATGAAGACCGCATTCCCGCAAATCATTATTCCACACATGTTATGTGTGTAAGTAAGATGTCTTAACACTTTAACTACGAATGGATCCGTAGTTTTTATTTCAGTTATTAAAATATACATTAAAGGGAGACTAAGCCAATTTCAATAAATTCCCGGTAATAACAATCTAATATCGATAATATATATAAAAATAATTAAATTGAGTCGAAAATGTCTTATGTAAACTGGTTGTCTTAAAATAAAATTTAATAGTTTAATATAAATATATTTTATGGCTCCAGCCATAAACTAAGTTACTAATTTCCATGTACAAGACGTATTCAAATTAATTGACGGATAGTTGATTGGACAAGGCGTGGCATTCATCGTGTAAAACATGATATTGATACTGGGTGTGAACTCAAGCCACTCACTATCTATACAATACAATTAATGAGTATCATTTCTTTGGTACATTTTCCTCAAAACTGTACAAAAAATATCTCGATGTCGAGCGTTCTATTTTTTGCATTTCGTCTTATCTGCCATCTGTAACATATTACTTCGTACTCAGCAGACAAATAGTCAGCAGTCAAATAATGGAAATCTGGTTACCTTATTCTACGAAGCAGACGATATAGAAACCAACAGCATTTGAGTACAGTAACCCTTTAAAATAGTACATTATTCCTATACGTGAAGAATACAAAGCAGACTTAGGTAGATATCACACATAACCCGTGTAAGATCATATCTGCATTAATTAACAATAGTTATAAATTCATACTGCTCCGGGTTAGATTTGATACGAACTGGCATTGCATCAAAATGGTATTTATATACGCGATCAGATGTTTTGGTTTCAACAATGCTAATTCCAAGAACAGGTCGTTGATACAACAATAGGTTAATCGAGTAGAGGTTGGTCAAGTGGAAACGAACGAACTCGTTGGGTCAACGTCTGATTCCCCCGAACACCCCTCCAGATGAATAATAGACCGTTCCAATGCATATTTTTATAACTTAGTGTGAGAAAGTGTTAATTACGCCCGGATCTGGCATCACATCAACATGTTGGACATTGAATTTCACGACATTTCCATTGGCAACCGCTGCGTTTTTTGTTAACTCACTGCGGGATCTTGGATGCGAGCATATCGAAGTTTGAGTTGCTCCTCGTGGCATGTCAAAGAAGTTCGACCTGGCAACCTGTCCAGGCAGCCTGGACGTCCAATGCTTATTACGCACTTCGATGACTGTATTTGTAGATTGAATATGATGTTGTAATTACCATGTTGAAATGTGTTATCCATAACACGGTAGGACATGCATGTACATGACAAAATGAAAGGAACTTTGCCTCCATGACATTTACGTCAATAACGTTATCGTAACCCTACGTATACCATTCATGGGCAAGTAATGATTTTTAAAAACGTTTTGATATTTCTAAAACTAAATGCATGAACGTTTAGAACAAGCACAATATAGCGTGAATCGTCATTTATTTGCAACGCCGTCGTTCACCTGGTATAGTCAAGCCTTGAAATAGTCCATGTGTCTGTCATTCGCAGAATGAGGTTACGAGAGGATGAATTTAGGGACGCTATTACCAAATTCACCCTATGTGGACCTCAATCTGCCGAGGGAGACATAGGAGCACATTGAAATTCCCCAGTTGGCGATGTTCTCCCATTAGTCACCTCGAGTATGCATGTTATCTTCTGCACATTAGAACGGACAAAAAATGTTAATTTGATACTATAGATACTTTCCAAAAGATGTGGCCTAAGAAAAATACGGTCCCCATAAGGTGTGGGGTACCATCACTAAATGCACTCTCTGTTGACCTCATACCGCAATTGACAGACACATTATTTCAAGGCTTGGGTATAGCCTTAAAACAAGTTGTTGCTCAATTCAATTGCCTTAAAGGGATCAATAAGGGAATACGTTCTTTGGCACTAACGAACAGCTACAGTACATACGTGACAGATTGCAACGATTCTCAACAGCACACACCATATGGAATCGGTGGCAGTGTAAAATGTCGGTCTCGATTGCCCTTGCCTAATTTAATTTGTTCTTACCAGTAGATCAACCACAAGGGACTCTCTCTTCCGTAAGTGGCACACGTACGTATATGTTCAGTTTATTCCACATAATTAACACAACGCTTCTGCAATATTTATGACTAACAATCTGGTTCTGGGATTAGCTTAATACACATAATTGTAATACATATATCCCTTGATTGAATGTCTGAGTAGCCCAGTCAGTCTATGTGTACCGTACTGCAAAACAAAACCACATCCGTTCAAAGCCTTCCAAACCTCGACTTTAAAGGTGATCCCATATCTTCCCAGGTGACCCCGATGCCACTAAAACTGTTCATTTTGCCTGAGTTCTATACGACTTTGTGAGACGTCTTCATTTACTACCAAGGTGTGTTCCCATATCATAGACATCTAACGTAGTACGTATACGTGCGTAAGTTTTCTTCTTTCTCGCAGTCAAGTGACATCTGTCGTAACCGACGTTGAAAATGTCAATTTAAAAACAATTGTAGCAGTGTTTCGCTATTTGTTTCAATGCATGTTGCATGCTGTTAATGATTTTTCGTCAACACTCAGCGACTGATTTGTGTTGGAATCTGATTGAGTTTCGAAACCCACGCAGTTTTTAACTAATCTATAACTGTTGAACGTAGGCCTATATGTCATTTCGACATTCTTTTATATTTATGCTTTATTATCTGATCCACGGAAACATTACATGATATTGTGATTAGTTGAGTATATACAAAATAATGATAGAAGGAAGACGATGTGCATACGATACGTACATCGACCTCCCAATTGGCACTTCATTAGCATTGTAAACATCAGCATCATCAACAGCAGCATCATCGTCATCATCATCATCATCATCATCATCATCATCATCACCACCATCGTCGTAAATGTGGGCATAATCGTCACTGTCATTATGGCTGAAATCATAATCATAGTCGTTGTCCCACATTCCCACCTTGCGCGATGACGTTCAATTCTTACCGAGTTTTGCGTTTCTCATTTGTAGGGCACCAGATCGATGGCTCGTGACTGAGACACTGTGTTATTATGATCAGTTTCACTTTCCTGACATCATTATTTATACAACGAAGCTATCATTAGGTTCCCAATTATGTTCCAATTCTTATTGATCGTGTGATACATAATCCACATCAATCACGGCAAAGCTGATGAAATGATATAGCATTGTATGAATCAGTGCAATATATTCACATAGCCCTGTGGTACATACAGTATTGTAATACGACCCTGCCTAACTATGCTTAAAAGCCATGTCCTGATTGGCCAGTGGCCCGAGTTACCATGGCTATCTCGTTCCAGTTTTGTGGTACAATTCTACTTTTTCCAATTGTACCACGAAAAAAATGGTTTATTCAGATCGCCGCACGCGACTTTTCCCGTCCTTTCTAACTCCGCGCAAACGGGGCATCAACGGAGTACACCCGCACCTGTAACCCTTTGAATTTTGCTACATCTTGACAATCTTGCGAATTTTCTAGCGATTTGTCGCTTGAAACCAGTTTGGTTGCCAATGAATATGGTCCAAATGATGTTATGGTATATTGATATATGTTACGACCAAAGAAAGTTACTTAATAAGTATATTAAATGACAAAATAAATCCATGGGGCCGGGCTGTGCATTCGTCGATTCGAATCTCGATCATATTCGATATTTCGGAATCAAGTTGAAAATGAAAGCGTTTGTTCACCAGTACAGAAGGGGAATAAGATTAGTTTAGTAAACTAGATCATTTAGATCGCTTTGTGTAAGGAAATTGGTCCATAGTCGATGATCATATTCATGTTGTCCCAACAATGTTCAAAACAAATGACCGCAATCGTATTTCCTGTAGAATTTAAATGAAACGCACGGGCGCCGCTGAAAACACATCGTTTTTTAGCCAATCACAACGATTATTTCTAGAAGAGGTGCCTCGAAAAGTCAACGGGGGAATTTCATAACAAAACAAGACATTACCAGAGTACTCCATGCAAAGAAATCGAGTACGCCCAATACGAATTACACCACGAAATGTTTTCTCACCTGAGACCGAAAAAGCGCAGTATTTCGTTGACTATTCAGTCGAATTGTGACCATAAACTTTCAGTCGTATTACAAAAGAAATAAATACACGGTGTATCGGTGTGTATGGTCAAGTTGTACCACAAAAAAATTATTGTAGGACTCCGCTACGCGTCGTCCTACAATCAGTTTTTTGTGGTACAACTTGACCATACACACCTCTACACCGTGTATATATTTCTTAAATGCTCTAATTAATCGACCTCTTAACCACAGCAAAATTTATGGGTAACTTTTCAGGATTTAGTCGGAAATATGGCTTGTTGCCATTCACCGGACAGCTCTCGCCGAGAGCTTTCCGATGAATGGCAACAAGCCATATTTCCGACTAAATCCTGAAACGTTACCCATAATTCTGCTGTGGTTAAGATGTCGATTAATTAGAGCATTACTGTATATACAGCAACTTTGATTATTTGCAAAAATATCAACTCTATGGACATTAATTTTGTGAATGCACACAGTGGCATACGTGTAGTTTCGCCCCTGGTAAAGTGGCCCTCCTAATATGTATTATGTTGGTGGGTCTTGCTTAATTTCTGTGATGTTGGTGGGGCAAAAGTTGTTAAGAAAATTAATGTTATCTTTCACTAGTTGGTTTTCTGCATTTGAGTCATAACAACTCTGAATGCACGACAGAATATACCCATCATTAGTGAAACAGCGACGTTACTGGTATGCTCTCTTACTGATCTGCAAGAAGTTTGTGCCAGCAGTTTATGTTGTGCGGACATGAAGTATTCATATATTTGACAGTGAAATCTTGGATACTGATCGATGGAATGCAAAAGTATATATGCAATTATTTTTTTAGTAAGTTGAACATTGCAAAACAAAATAAATACCTGGGCACTCGCGATAAAGTTGTGGAGACAAAAATACGTGCATACATTTATAATACAGTAGGTTAATCTTAATGAACGAAACATGCGACAAAACAGCATCTGATTGCAATAGCATTGGTGCATAATGTTTGTGTCTTCTTGTTTTGGTTGCTTTTGTTGTGGTTGGTTTTGTTATTATCCGATAGTAAATACACATGATCTGGCGGTTAAACGTCCATCCCTTAAATGTTATTCATACCTTCTTCTATATTATAATCAGTGAAACGGGTGCATTCATATGGTCTTGTTTAGAAATAAAGACGATAGCCGTTACATTGTTTTTCGTTGTCACAGCACTTCTGTGCGTCTATAGGGTATAATTCATAACGAAATCGAATAATGGGAGATGAACTATTTTATAACACCGTATATACACATATAAATTATCTCTTTAGTAACATACGACACTTCGGACTTCGCCGTTTGTATCACGTTAATATATAGATATAATCATAATATTATGATTATATCTATATATTAACGTGATACAAACGGCGAAGTCCGAAGTGTCGTAGCATAGATCTAGCCACATTCTATATATCACTAACTCTTCAATCAACAACTTATATATTATTATACACACGCTAACAAAAATATTGCAGACATCAGAGCATATATCATATTGGCAGTGTATGGCTTGTCATGCGTTGGCATCAACTAGCTTTTAGGGTAGGTTCATATGCTGGAAATTTGCCTGGCAATGTTGCAGGATATAGGTCGTAAAATGGCCATATTATGCTAGGATATGAACGACATATTACTTATTATTTGTATACTGTGAGTTTGCGAAACCTCTCTAATTAGCGAACTCGACTAACACCAACGTTCGAAACTATTTGGACAAACACGGTTGAAAAAAGATCCGACCGTATAAAATCTAAATACTGCAGCTATTGCCTTCAAGGGAAACATGTCGGCTTTTCATATTGGCTTGTTTCAGAAAGAATTGTCACTCGGCAACGACAGGCAAATTATCTTTCTTTCATTACCCAGCCTGTTGTCTCCAACTTTGCCGTGCTATGAGACAGATTTTAGACTCATTAATGAAAATCACTTTATCGATTTCCCCGAAGAATCACTTATAAATTTATACTTTCCAAGCTTCACAGCACTAACTACATGCATCTGTCCACTTCCACTGGCGATAATGCATTATATCGTGGAATAATTGAATGCTACCCTGCATCTTGGTTACGAATGAATGATATGTGTGTCCATGTACCGATAGTCAATCAGTGGAATGGAAGGCATTCTCTGATTAGCATAATTATACTCATGTCCACGCATGTAGCGTTATGTACATTTACATTTAAAAGTTTCATATTTTCCTTATCGAATTGTTCGTAGATAATAGCCACATATCTCCATTGGCACGGCCAGAACAGCCTGGCAGTATACATCCGTAGGACGTAATAAGATAAGATACTTTTTTGGCAGATTTTGGTGCAGAAACAAATACGACTCATGTAAACAGTTATTTAACAATCGGAGGTAAACAACATTATACAAACACAAGCTCTGAGCTTTTGACCGACTGTAAAACAAATACATATTTAAATTAAACATATATTTAAATTAAACATGTACACATTATCATATCAATTATATACAAGCTAATATCCTAGTTATAAATACCTAACTGTAACAGTTAAAATTTTGATTTACCGAGTTATAACATTACTATTTAATATAAAAAAAAACACCAGAAAAAAATCATTATAATTTAATTTGACACTTCAGTAAATAGAAGAGAATAGGAATTTAGAATTTGGCAAACATTTCATGTTTCTGAGGCTTTGGAATTTTGTCAATGGTTAGACAAAAAATATCTCCTGTAATAATATACAGATAACAATTATAGTGGATGTTTGTCACATTTCAACTTCTACATATACCACTATGCAGCACATATGTTTGTAGTATATTTAATGTAGTATAGCTATGTGTCTTGTGCAAATGCTAATTTCAGCGCGATGATAAAACTTTCTCTTTCAGAAAAGCCATGCGCGCATACGAAGAGAGCTGGGACCGCAGGTTCAAAGTTTTATGTTGTTGCGTCCAGCGAAAGGGAAGGAACCGTGTAAGTACAGTCAGTGGCCATTTAGAATATTAACCCGTACAACTGTTTGGTCGCAATAAAGCAAATTTCGTAGTGAATATCTCATTTATATTAGCAAAATTCCCGTTCAAAGTTATTACCTGAAACAGATCTACCATGCATTAGCATTTTGCATTGTGAAGAAGTTTTGTTCATTAGAACTAATTTGACCAAATATGTATAGGTCATATTCATGTATGCATATCACTATATGATGAACATCATTTCGAGTGTGCATGCGTGTGATTTGATAGTGCATGTGCATACACAACTACGTTTTTATTCAGTTATCATTTTAATGCGGAGCGGCGATTAACTGATTGTGCTATCAGCTAAACCTGCCGACTTTGTGTAGATACGTTCACACATTCATGGGCAGCAGTAAGCGGTCAAAACAACTAATGCCAGAACGTTCTATCTAGGACCATTTAGTAGAAAATGATGTGTATTTGTCGGACATCATTGAAATGCAAAGCCGTGATTGTGGTTTGCAATTTCTCATTATCAACTGATTTTTCTTAATCTGATAGAAACGATTCGTGGTCTTGTTGAGAACCACGGTGAATAAACCACATGCACGCATTGTACGCGGGAATGTGGCCACAGGAGGATGTTTTGTGTGTGTCTCAACCCCATCTTGGTCCAAAATTTCCAGCAGTTGGATATTTCATAATCAGTATTTAGAGTGTAATTTGTTGATTTTAGAACAAAGGTAGAATATTTTCCTATGTTTTCCTATGTTATCTTCTGCCCAATGTCTGCATCAGTTATCTGTTAGAGAACTGTTTTCTCAGACATGGACATTTCGGTATGGTTCAAGGGAGCGGGCACTTAGAAATTCCAAGCTGTACACCACCACGTGAGACCCTCTGCACTGAGAAAGAAAGATTGGGTCAATATGACTAACTTAGGGTTAGTCACAATCATTTGGGGTCACTTTGACTAACATCCACCTTTCAGCGAGTCACTTTGACTAACTCTGGTGTTAGTCATAGTGACTAAGTTACACAGAGGATGACTCTAATTGCAAAAGTGCCTTGAATTATTCTTAATATTCATTGCTAAATATTGAATTTCCATTGTATCGCAGTTCTATTGGATCTATAATTAAACGAATGTTATGGGAGAAACTCCGGAGAATATAATGGCATACATATCAGAACTCCCCCTCCACACAAAGGCTACCCTAATAGGATAAAAGCTTCTTATTCCATGACAACACGGACATCTCGGAAAGAAGGAACCAGGTAAACAGACCTATACCACAAACTAGTGTTATACCACTCAATAGACAAGTACAGCAGTTTGTGTTTTAAAGAATGGATTGAAAGTTTGTCTTCTTTCAATTCGGTCTCTGATGCTGAATAATATATAATCTGATTAAGAATTATTCGCATACAATTTCCGCCAAATTACATGTTCGCATGACAATGCGAACATGTAATTTGGCGGAAATTGTCACTCATACAAGTTTGTCGTCATGACTCTATCCTGGTCATTTTGACTAACACAATTGTAGTCTAATGGCCTAATTAGTCGTTTTGACTGATCATTCCTTTGTCGTTATGACTAACAACAACCTAGTCATTGTGACTAATGTTCCGCCTTAGTCATTATGACTAAGCTAAGTTATTCATTATGTAGACAAACAGTTGACTAACATAAGTTGGGAATTGGGAAGCTTGAAGTATCTGTTGGAGAATTATTTACTCAGACTTGGAAATATCAGTATGGTTCGAGGGAGCGGGCACTTGGGAATTCCAAGATAGTAATGCTCTAATTAATCGACTCCTTAATCGATATATACCCATAAAAATACTTGCCATTGTCGCAACCACCCATAATTCTGCTGTGGTTAAGGAGTCGATTAATTAGAGCATTACTGTACACCACAAAGTGAGACCGCCTAGTCATATCAATGATTGCAAGTTTAAATGTGTAAAATTCTACTTACAGAACTCTATCACAGAAGTTGCTCAATTGTTCACCGATTTCTTCCGAGACTTGGACGTTGTTCCTTCTGACGTTGTTGCCGGGCTCGTTCTACTCCGCCATCATCAGAAGCTGTTACGAGTTGTAAGTTGAACACGCCTTCAGTTATCTGGTGTTGTGATGTTTTCTATATGCTCTGATTTGTACTTAAAGGTACTCAATCCGATCAGACGATCCCCATATCATCAAGATACAACAACAACGACAACAGCAAAACAACAACAACAACAACAACATTTCTTCAAAATACACTTTAGTTATCAGAAATCGATTATAATGCGAACAACTGTCAACTATGGTATCAAATTTCCCAAAACGTATTATTTAACAACATTTTGTTATGGCCGTATTACCACTTGATTTTAGAGTTATCCATCTTCATCCGCAATTTTGTCCGAGACCGTCCATTTGACGACGTTTTTCTGAGCCACAAATAATTGCACATCTCGAGAAATAATAAACTTCGGAAAACGATATCGCTCTGAGCTTTGATGGGTGGGTTCCTCGACTCGAATCAAATAATTTTTACCATCGAAGCCAAAGACAGTAATTTAGGAGCGTTAATTCGGATAATGCATCTTTAAAGATAGTGCAGCTCTTCTCTGATCTGTTTGTGTAGATTCGGGGGTATAAATAATTATTATGCGTAAACAAATCCAGTCACCAGGAGATTCTGGCAGAAAATAATTTGTTCCCATTTTTTTCACGAATTGGGACAAAACATGAGTACTCTAGGTATGCTTTAGATTGAATGCGCAGCTTTTAAACGGACGTGGCTCATTCGAGCTTCTAAATTCTGTCTACGTAAGTTGGAAGGAGGTCTAAGATAGGTTGAGAATACACGAAATATTGATATGCCGGATTCATATACTCTGAAAAATACTTGCCATTGTCGCAACCATTTTCCAGCTGTTTTCGCACAGAAGTGAAACAGACGCTCTTTATTTCCACCATATAAGGAATTGACTAACACGAAACGCTCTTTTCTGTTCCATGTCGTGACAATGGGTGTCTTTTTTTGGCACCCAAACATCGTGTTCAAAATTGTATTGATTTTTATTATTTCAGTGCGTCTTTCTGGGACATATAATGCTCGTAGAAAGATAGTTCAAGTATTTATCGACTTACTTCGATAAGTAAATTTATAAATTGTTCAAAGCGAATATTATCAGGTTTATTTTGCAGAGCAAACTGTCAAATGGCTTTAAAGTGTGTTTAAGTCAAATATGTATGGAACTAACTAGTTGTTTCTTTTGTGTTTTATGGACGAATAATGAAAAAGTGCATTCAAAACAAGTTTCCAAGAAGTGTTGTTGTTGCTAGTGGTACTAATTCCTAGTGGTTTCTCTAGAAACTTCTATCAATCGTGGAATTCTTTTTCGTGATATTCCCAGAACTCAACACCAACGGACGGATTTCCTGGTTATACTTAACACCGGCGGACGGATTTTCTGCATGGTTATACTCTACACCGACGGACGGATTTCTGGAAGAAACCATTCATCTTTGTAATAAGGTTATCCATAACGGGATAATTTGGTGCAAGCCTACTAATTTGAAAATATCACATATTCCGTTATTTATTTCCCACGGGGACCCAATAAGGGGGAAATATTCGGTCGCTATAATATAAAGATCCATCAATCTCATTGCAGCAGCTCCATGGCCAGATTTTACATCATAACATTACAATTGGTCCGTTTTCTATACAAGAAAAATAATTAGATCGTACCAATGAGCCCTTTAAAAATGAGGGTCTATCGGCCCGGTATCGACTCGTTATTGCTTGGTATATAGTATGACCTGTATCGACCTTTCGATAGGTGACGTTTTAACACGTTTTAAATTTGTGTCAGATTGGTAAAACATCTAATGATCGTCTCTGATAAAGAGATCCTTGGTCCAATTTTCAAAAAGCAGTAGATAATAAATATAAGCTTTTAAATCCGATTGAGCCATCTGGGTTTCCGTCATCTAAGAGTGGTGTTACATTTAACAATTTCTTTGCTATCAGTTATACAAGTATACATTGGAATTGTATATTAAAGACATATTATGGACTTGTTCGAGTGCGATAAACTTATAAGTTAGTACTCAGGCTCTATGCCAACTTGGGGAATGTATCATTCTACTAAGATCATCGAAAATTTAAAATGAATCGACCATACCACTCCATAGAAAACATCGTCTGAACTACGCTCAATTGTAAATATTTACATCTCAATCCGGGACGCAAAATTCGGCGATAAACTAACGCAAACGATTTCGCCATCTAGAGTCATTGCATTTAATTAATATATAAGAATGACGATGTGTGTTGTCAATTTGGATTAATATTCGTAAAAAATAACTAATTTAAGCAAGATTATTCTCCAGATCTATTTGATCACCCTACCGGAGTGTTTAACATCACTTTAATCATTTTGATGGATGTTCCAGAAATGAAAGCAGGCGACAGATAGACTAATACAGAAGGATTCATATTTATCAGTTGTAAATGTTCAGATAAAATGTTAAACAGACTAGGTAGTTTTTTAAACTTAATATCTGAACATTTCCTATGGGAACTACTCGTCAATGAGCACAGATATTTAGCATAGAAAGGGTTAATATGTAAATTTAAATTTAAAATGTCATCATGGCATTCTGATGTTCTTGAATTTGGAACTCTGGAAGTGACAAAATGGATCGGATCTCTCGATTATGCAGTGTATATTGAGTTTTCTTTGAGTGATTTCATTACCTATAATTCACCTTACCAGTACAACACGATCAATATTATTAGAATCACCACAACCTTAATTAAGTATTGATGAGAAGTTCGTACATACAAGACGCATTCCGTTATCGGCAGTTTTCGTCCCAGCTAGCAGCCCTTATTTGAATGATCATCAGTCAGTGTCAAGAGACTGCTCCCGTGGAGTCACTCTCAAGATTTCCACGACGTAACGTAGTATTAACATAACCATACTCTCACCGGAGGTCCGACCACTGATTGCGACCTTTATCATTGTCTCTGTTAGTGCCCATGCACTGCCACTGCATGTTAAATGTACTCAATCCGATTAGATGGCCTCCATATAATCAGATTTCAACAATTTTTTTAGAAATACCGGTTCAGTTATCAGAATCGATTACTTCCCAAAAATAATGCTAACCATTGTCAACTATAGTATAAAATTGCCCTAAACGTGTTATTTAGCCTTATAATCAACACCAAGCCTCCTGATTTTAGAGTTATCCACCTTCATCCCAAATTTGGTCCCAGACCGTCGGCTCGTCGACTTTTTATTGGGTCTCGATTTTGAAAAATAATAGATCTCAAAAATCGATCTCTAATAACTCTGAGCTTTGATAGATGGGTTCCTCGACTCGAATAAAATATTTTTTACCCCCGAATATAAATAAATAGTAATTGAGGGGCGCTTAATCGGATTATTCATCTTTAACTCTTGCTGTACTAAATACTCATTGCCGAATATTTCCCTCAGGGAAATGTTCAACAAAACAATTTCCCTCCAATAGATATAAATCATTCTGTATTATCTGTTTTTTCTTCTGCCTGTCGACTACTTTTATTATATAAACACCCGTTGTACAAATGAATTATATACAATCCCAATGCATACTCTTTTGATAGTCAGAAGTTTTTATAATTTAGAAAAGATGTCTAGTTTATCTACAAATGCAAATCAGTGTCATCAAATCTTTCGAATTCTCAGCGCAGGGGAACTGAGATTTCTGCTAATCTGCAAGTGTGAAACAATTATATCAGTCACCTCAGCGATATTAACCCTGACATGACGAAAACCAATACAGTAACAATTCATTCATCGCTAACAGTGTGTCTGGCAATCACGAGAAAAGCTCAACGTTGACTATCGCACATGTTGAAATTATTCCAAGCCTGGATCTCCACATCCAAATGCGCTTCCTGTATGGGGACTGTGTCAAAATGTTGTGTGATGCATGTTACCCCCACCCCCACAAAGGGATCAGAGCATGATATACTGCTTCAACTGATCGTTGCACCCATGCATGCCAACCAAAGAAATGCAGGGTTTTGCAAACTGAAACTTCTGTTCAACACGTTGCAGGAGGGATAACTATGTGACATAATCACACATATGGGGAAGTAAGTTTATCCTGCATTTACCAGGACACCATGCACCTATCTGGGAATATATTAGCTGGTTCGTACTGGCAGAGCCAATGTTGAAGTGGCATTTGATTGCTTCTTACTGCCTTGCTGTGCGCGAGCATAGTATATCAGTATTTGTACATCTTGAAATTATTTCAGCCTGGATCTCCAAATCCGAATGTGCGTCATGTATGGGGACCGTGTCAACACACGACGTGCGATACATGTTCCTCCACACAAAAGGGAACAGAGTATGGCATATTGGCTCCTCTGATAGTTGCACTAATTGAATGACACTTTTAGGGAATACTGCCCCATGTCCTACAAGCACCCATGCCAACCGAAGACTTTTTTTTCAAACTGAAACTTCTGTCAAACCCCATGCACGAGGGGTAGCTATGTAACACAATCACACATATGATAAAGTGAGTCTATCCTGCAATTACCTAGATACACTCATACATTGTCTGGTTCGTACCGGCACAGCCACTGTTGAAGTGACATTTGATTGCGTATTGCTGTCTTGCAGGGCAAGAGCAGAGTGTATCAGTATTTGTCTGGAGTACCAGTTACTCCAACGACTAGATTCTTAGAGTTGCACAAACCAGACGTTCTTGAGGACTACAGAAAGGTCGTTCACTACATGAAATTTGCACTGGCAGCATATGGATGGCCCGCGACCGTCCGCGGATCTGGATTGTGCGCTATCGTCCCATATCTTAGGTAAGCCAAAATAAAGACGACATCTGTCGAAGTTTCCTCTTTGATTAGATCACACGGGTATGTTCCTCGTTAGTCACCCGTCCATTAACCCTTTCATGACGGGAGTCGCGCTGGTGCAGCATTAACTATACTGTGCCAGTGCATTCTCTTACTGCACTGGCTTACAAGGTCAATGTAGATATTGCTAGGCCAATGTATTCTCTTGTATATGCAAGGTTCCATATGGCAGACTCGCATATATAAGAGGATGCATTGGCACAGTTTTTCCCCAAAATTTATTTTAGGAAGCTTCCGTCGTGGAAGGGTTAATGAAAGGTAGATATATTGTCATAGCTTATGAATATTTATGATGATTCTCTTCAATTCAGATTGGTTATTTTAATGATTGACAATTATCCCGACTTCCGATGCCATGGTGTTTAAAATTTCACTTAAAGACATATTATGCACTTGTTCAGGTACGTGAAACTCATAAGATAGTGTCCAGGAGCCATGCCAACTGTAGGAATTTAGCATTCTACTAACATCACCGTAAATCTGAAGCAAATCGACTGTACCACTCCATAGAATACATCGTCTGAACAATGCTCAATTGTAAATATTTACTACTCGATTCGGGACTCATCAATCGGCGATAAACTGACGAAAATGATTTCACCATCGAGAGTCACTGCATTTAATTAATATATAAGAATGGCGGTGTTTATTGATAATTTGGATATAATATTTGTAAAAATACCTACTTTGAACAAGATTAATCTATATTTCTATTTGATCACCCTACCGGAGTGTTTCACATCGCTTTAAGTGACGACAGAATTCCATTAAAAATTGGAATGATTACACAATGTCATGGTTCCGGAAAGGGGTCTACAATACAGTGAAAATAATTCTCTATTCGAATTATATCTTAGATTCTCACCTTTAACACATTCCTGACCGTGTACATGTCACAGTCGCATTTAGTAGTGCCGTATTGGTAGTAGTAAATAACACTTGGTGTCAGCCGCCACGTTCCTTAGTCCATGTTGGTTGTAGAGCAGACGTCAATTTACGTTGGAGACCAAACCATGATAACCTATTCCTGCTTTTGTCAAAGGCTTTGTACTTTTAATATTATATAAACTTTGTGTACTCCGGTTAACTCGTTTTTGTGAGCATGATCTTGGCAGCGCTTATATCTCTCCAAAGTTTACCAGAGTTAGTCATTCGAAAGATACACATAAATCATATGGCAGCGTCAAAGTTGTCATCTATAAGCACTGAAATTACTGTTTAAAGATACGGGCGGCGTTGGCGGTGAGTATGCTGTTAATATATTCACCTCCGTCAAAAACGCCATAAACAGAAATACTAGTAATAGTAAAATATAGACAGACCTTGTTCTTATACCAATCAGAAATATGGCATAAACAGTATGTTATTGTCAAATGTTTTTCCTTTGTTATGTAAACAAAAGCAAAAAACGTTACAGAACCTGGCTTTTGTTTAGATCCGGATATGGTAAACATAAAGAGCGTTATTTGTTAGTTTTCCTGATATGGAAATAATAAAGAGCGTTTATATAATTTGTGTGTGATTAACCAATAGAATTGCGCTGTGTTATGTAAACAGAACCAAACTTATGTAACACGGGCAGGCTCTTGTTTGCGTACACCATCGTGGGTCTTGACGACAATATACTATTTATGCGCTGATCATGTTTGGCATTTGAACAAAACTATATATATTTTAATATTCCTTCTGTTTCCTTCTATTTGAACAAATATGAATATTTCTGCAACGAACGCCGCCCGTGCCTTTAACATATGCACATCTTTGTGAAACCATGCACATAGAATGGTGTCAGCCTGTCATATCTACCATGCCGTCGAATAACGCTATCTGCGATTTCAATTCACTAATATCCGACGAATCGCTGTTTCCGTAGTTGCTGCTGCATACATTGCTGTGCCAAGAGGCCAAAGTACAGCGAGCTCATCGGTGACAATTGCTGCCACTGCAACTATGCTGCTCTCAAGAAACTAAGTGGGCTGAAGAATGTCGACATCATTTATGTTACATATCATGTGGATGTGAGTATAGCTTACGGTCGGTGACGTGGCGACGGTGAGGTGGGGTATCTCAAAACTTACAAAGAAAGACAATTGAAAGAAATGTCACGCCTGACTAAACATTAGGTTAACATTTAACACCAAACTAGGTTGATATTGATCTCTAAGTTTGATTTTTGAACTAGTAATTAGTGGGGAATTCCCATATTAACGTACTTTGGTCCAAATGTTTGACTGAAAGAGGTACCAGCTGGTATATTTCTGCTCAACGGATGGATGCAAATGGAATTTCTGAACATGGGAATTTGGTCTTGATCAAGTTGCAAATTACAAGGAGACGCTATAACCACGTCCCTGCCTACAGTATAATCTTGCATAACCATCGTCAATAGTAATAATACTTCATCAAATTTTATAGAGCCCATTCCACAGTCAATTTATTAAAATGCGTTTTACACCAATCATTACCCTGGTCATAGCGCATTGCATAACTTTCTATATAAAGAAATACAAGAAGAGTAACAGAACACAATACTATGCCTTCACATTAATGAATGAAACATGGTATACATTTTTGCACCAATTGGTATTCAGGCATGCTCCTGTGTTATGTCCGACACATGCCACATACACCGTCCGCCACTAAACCGTTGACGGATTCTATATTTGTGGTATGTGTAATAGCAAACGTCAACCTTGAAATTGCAACTATTCATCAGAATATTGCCACAGATTCACCATTTTAGAGTAGCATCAAAGAAAACATCGATTCGTTTGTTTCTCAGAATCTTGAGGTTGACATTTATACTATAAAACACTGCTACCACCATGCGTCCAGCAAACGTAGCGTTGTTTGTGGTCAAGGCTTGAAATAGTGTGTCTGTCATTTGCAGAATGAGGTCCCCAGAGGGCGACTTCAGTGACGCTATCTATCCAACACGGCGGGCTAGATTCACCAAATTCACCCTCTGTGAACCGCATTATGTTTAGGCCCCCACTGCTATGGTATACCCAGGATCAGTTCCCCACTTGAAGTTGGTGATGTTCACCCATTAGTCACATGGATTATGCATTTTAGCTTTTGCAAATTAGGAAATGTGGCAACTGAACAGAAGCTACTAAAAACAATGTCATTTTGAGACTATATACTTCCCAGTAAATCAGGTCTAAGCAGAATGAGGCACCGAGAGGATGAAGTTTGTAATTCTATCTAATTCTGGATAGCGTCACTAAATTCTCACTCTGGGGTCCTAATTCTATCAAATGACAGAAACACTATTTTAAGGCCTGTTTATGGCAGTAGCTGTGGATCGAAGAGATGCAAGTTGCAGCACAAAAATAATTAACTGGAGTTTTAGGTGCAGAGGTTCTAGAATCAATGTGCATGTACATGTATGATCCAACAAAAATTGGCAGATCCGTCTTGCGAAATGGTTTTATCATTCTGTTGAACGGTTGAAGTATACAACGATATTTGTTTTCTATTTCTCCATATAACGCTTTTGCGCGTTTTGTTAGCCAGGTTTAACACACGTACGTGTAATATGTATCGTGTGTGACCGTTTCCAAAGGAAGGCACCGGAATTACGTGACCGTTACACATACCTATACGCTCAAACCGTTTAGAAATATTGTGACCAGCGTGTTCAATATATATTATGCAGACAGTCTGGCAATGGGAATTGTCTGAGCGGTAGAGCTTATTTTGATTGAATCCTATTAAGCGTATCGGTGATCGCAACTTGTCTCCCCCCCCCCGGCAATTGCTTACACTTTCCCTGCACGATGTGCCGATATCTATAAACGTGAAGGGTGGGTGCCGTAAAACAACGTTAATTGCCTAGCCAAATTCACCTCCATATCAACTCATATCACAGTGACACACGTTACATGAACAAGGCCAAGCCGGGCTGATAGTTTGTCTTCTAAAGTTGTGTAAACGTGCCAGACTGGCATGTCATCGTGCATGACCAAACTAACAGAACGGGAATAAGGACAGGGATATAGTTGGAACTGGGAGTAATTGCAAATATGATCACACTCTGTCTAATCATCTATGCGATTGACACCAATTGCTCACAAGAATTACAGTATCAGGATCCATCCATGCGTGTGCATCCCCAACATTACTTGTTATCAACACAATCGTTTGTTGAAATCTGCAATCGCGGCTTCGACTATAAAACAAATTTATCTTCTGCGTGTCTAATACACAGCTAATTTATTTTTGGCATGGCTAATATAATCTTACTTTATTCTATTTCGCAGATAGGAGAGACTCCATTTTACGTCGCCATCGATCACAAATACAAGAAAGTGGTTATCTGCGTGCGGGGAACTCTGTCATTACAGGTAATGAAAAAAAAATCTATTGCACATGGATTAAAATCTCAAACGTTATTGGCTCAAAAAGATTCCAAAAAAAGGGGCGCCGCGGGAGTTTGGATTTTGTCCCCCCCCCCCCCAAATAAATGTATGCATTATGAAATATTTTTACTGTTTGTGCCCCTAGACCCAATGAACCCGGATTAGTTAAATGTATTTTTGCAAGAACAAAAACTTCATTGGCTTTTCAAAACTGCGTGTGATGGTGCTTGACAACGAAACATTGGTAAGTATCTTATAAGAGCTCAGTAAATTACCCAATCAAGGTATTTCGGGTACAACATGGGAAGCGACATATAATCGCCAAGCCTAGAAATAAACCTATATATGGCAATTGCACATTATTGTCATGTCCTGTGATCAAAGTGTTGCAGGTCGATATATAATTATATAGCATACGGGCTTTATATGCTGTGAAAATTACCATCGAAGTGATAGCATGCTCTTTCATTCCTGTGGCGTGCAGCAATAAAGAGATATTTCTAATTGTTTTGTGATATGGTACTACGTTGACCCAATAATGCAGCAAAGAGAACCATTTATATAGACATTTTTCATTATATCTAGTTTAAACCCCAGGGGTTGAGGTCGAAATTAAAATGGTCACTTTGCCTTTCTGCCACCAAACATATATATAGCTGTTGATATATACGCACGAGACTGCTTGGATTATGGAGGCATGCAACTGTCTGAATAAATCGTGACCGAATTAATTCGCCCCTGTTAATTAATTCGACTCTTTGTTATATTTTCATCAACTGTTTACTTCGAAATATAAATCGTATCCCCACTCCCAGAAGATATAGAACGTGTTATTCCACTCTCAAGATGTTATCCCACTCTCATGCAGCAATATGTCATATGTTTGGGTCATTCGGTATTCTTGTGCGTTATTTAAAAAAAAGGCTGGTGGTGTTATAAGAAATGTTTTGGTCTATCCATGTGTTTCATTATAGCCTGTGTCGTAACAAACGAATACACCGTGGAATGCTAAAGGTGAAGGTAACTTAAGAATGACCTTCACCTGATGCATGCGACACGTTATTAAAGGATGACATCGCGTGTATTTGATTTGTACATCATATCTAAATAATTTAAACTGGTGAATGAATGGGGGAATGGATTTTTGTGAGCGGGAAATTTATTTAACTAGCTGCTGTAGTTCTGGGTTTTTCCAGATCAAATTTGGCTGTGGGATAGCCCTGTCGTACACTTGGGGATTTATTTAAAAAAGTAAACACATGACATATGATTTTTCTTGCATTGTCGTGATCAACTGGTGTCAATCTAGCTGGGTAAACATCACTGGTATGGCCTGCAGGCTTCAATTCAGTGAATTTGGCCGAAACGTTAACACTGTCGCCTATGGGAAACCATTTAGTTCAGTGATTCCTAATCCGCTGTGTGGGAATTGGAACTGAAAACGCGGAGATGTCCATTAAATAGCCAATTCAAAGGAGTCGATGCTAAAATAGCAATTCAAGACATGCCTCTTATAATTAAACTGTTGCTGATTGTCGGAGTTCATTCCATCACGGCAGATCAAATGCGATGCGTGTTTTTATTCCTAATGGAATGCACGCCAATATGTGCCCTCGGTGTACAGAATCGTGCTCCGTTAATTTTCTGCAGAGAAATTCAATGTAGTAAATTCAGATGAGGAGAGAATTATTGACAGTTTTTTCGAATGAATTCCCCGCGACTCTCGGGGGAAATCCACGAATGGCATGCTTCTTCATATAACCCTTCTATAAACCCTTGTTATCAAAGCGCACGCAGACTCGATAACTATTCTATGTAGAATCAGGAAAATTTGCTGCAGGATTTGGTTATTTGAAGTTTGTCACAATTATTATTATGAAGTGTTGGAAAGCTTACCCGAATCAGGTTCTTCTAACAATTCATTATTTAATCCGAATGTTATATATTAATACACGACGTTAAAATGAGAAAATGAAATAGATGCCTTTTTAATAGTTTGGTGAAAACAGGCAACATTAAACCAGGAGGAGATGTGAATCCTCAAATTGTGTCCCCATCTGACATTTCCTGTTACAAGTACGTATGACTGAATTTGTCATTGTCGCATGTTATCGTGCAAACAAGACACACATGATATCTCGAACGTGCAAAAAGACACACATGATCTCCCAAAATGTGTAAAACGACAACCAGCATATCGAAATATCATAAACTACGCGATTTTAGACTAGTCGTCTACTAATTATTATTATTATACAGTAATGCCCTTAATAATCGACTCCTTAACCACAGCAGAATTATGGGTAATTTTTCAGGATTTAGTCGAAAGTATGGCTTGTTGCCATTCATCGGAAAGCTCTCACTGAGAGCAACAAGCCATATTTCCGACTAAATCCTCAAACCAATAATTCTGCTCTGGTTAAGGAGTCGATTATTTAGGGCATTACTGTATGTATTTGTTTGATCTGAGTGGAATTTCAACGGAATTGGAATGGGCATTTCGTTCACTTTGAGTTTGACTGGCACCGCGTGCAGTTCCGTATATTCTTGAATCGACTTGAGATGTTGGGTGACTTATTGCGCATTTGGGATATCCGTGTGTCTTTTTGCAGGTTTAGGAAATCATGTGTGTCTTTTTTTTCACGAAACCATGCGGCGATAACCAAAATCAGCGTAACTTTTCCTAAGTATGGAATGAGAAACCGCTCAGGCTGACAATTATATATAGTTACAATATATTTAACCACTGCATTGGTAAACATTACCATCTACAAAATGCACACTCAGCAAAAAAGTACACGATGGATGGAAGTGGTATTAATACGTCTGCAAGGTTATTCTCCACTTAAACCAGCTTAAACCAATATTATTACTCCTATTATCTCAATTTCACCAGGACGTCTTGACGGACTTGAATGCGGAGGCGGAAGTTATTCCACTGACTCCAGAAAAAACTGATTGGTTTGGACACAAGGTACGTATCAGTAAGGCATATCGTCGCCTTTGTGTTTCATGCATTTATTCGACCCAACTAACAATAGTATTCATACATACATGGGTATGTATCATACATATATAGTAATGCCCTTAATAAAACGACAACCAGCATATCGGAATATCATAAACAATGCCCATTCCAATTCCAATATTCATTGATGACATCAAATGTTCACTTGATGTATCCGGCTGCGATCCAATATTCCTTAATAATCGTCCGTTCAGGCATCTTTTATTTGCTGTAGATTTAGTGTTGTTGTCAGAAACTGAACAAGGTCTACAGAATTGTCTTGAAAAGTTAGAGAAATATACCCAATACAATGGTCTCGTGGTTAATGCAAGTAAATCAAAATGTGTGGTTTTTAGGTCAAAGATAACTAAACGTGAACCAAGTTTCAATATAAATACGAAATCGCTTGAATTAGTTTCAGAGTATCCATATCTCGGGATAAAATTCACATCGACTGGTAGAATGGCAAAATCACAAGAACATACAAGCGGGAAAGCCACGAAAGCAATGTTCTTTTTAAACCAGTCTGTTCCTTCAAAGATGAAGCTATCTATCCCAACTAAATGCAAATTATTCGACAAATTAATAAAACCGATAATGTTATACGGATGTGAGATATGGGCAGGAGAAACAAACATGCTTCACCCAGATACAATACCAAGCGAACAAGTCCATCTGAGGTTTTGCAAAATAACATTAGGTGTTAACCGAAATGCTACCAATCATGCCGTCCGCGCAGAATTGGGCAGATTCCCAGTTATACATGATGCGATTACTCAACAATTTAGATATATGAAAAAAGTTTCGAACATTTCAAGTGGGTGCTTGGTACATGATGCATACATCGAATCACTTAGAGACACTTCTATTTCATTGTGCAATGAATTATATATGGAAAATACGGCGTCGATATTTCAGACCGCCGGAGATTCCAAGGGATACAAGAGCGCGCCTTGGTGGATAAACTGAAATCTGAACATTTGATGCGATTCTATAATGTAAATCATGCCGAAAAGAAAACGATCAGTGGAAATAAAATACGAACGTATAGATTATTCAAGTCAAAGTATGAAATTGAACCATACATTGCCAATGCGCGATCTGCCAAAGCGAGAATTCTATTCACAAGATTGAGAATCAGTAATCATCGACTGGAAATCGAAAAAGGGAGACACAAACAGCCCCCAAAACCAGTGAGAGAAAGATTGTGTTCTGTGTGTAATTCAAAACAAATTGAGTCAGAATATCATTTCATCTTAGAATGTCGGGCCTATGAAAGTATTCGCGAAGCTTATGTAAAGGACATAATTGCAACGTGCCCTCATTTCTTAGAAATGACAAATTATGAGAAGTTCAGATTATTATGCAGAATGAACAAATTGCAGCCGTTAACGTTATATGCGACATGATCCGATCTTTATTCACCATTCGAGACAATATACATATGTCTAATAAAAGCAAGTATATATATACCTGAGATTTTATGACAGTAAATTCACGAGCGTATAGTCATTTCTTCTTCCATTGTCTCTTGTTCACCAACTGTGGAATATCTGAAAATGATCACAGATGAAATATATTGCTATTTCATATTACCTACACAGTCCTACATTACTGCAACCAATCGTTTTGGGTAACATCATTTAGTTGTCTCCCATTACGACAACCTGTCATTGAAAACACATTTAAAATTTAAATGCCCGGCCTTTTTAGACACAACTTATGACAACGTGAGAGAGAAGGCATCACTAAGTTGGCAAAACTTGTGTCCCAATCCCCATCTATATAATTTGTATACAATAAAATATGTTTAAATCAAAATAAACGGCGACTATACGGTCTTGGACTTGTGTCCATTTAAGATAAATCGCTCCCTTTTAGTCTCAGGTCGCCTTTGATGTCACGTATCGATTTATTTCACAGGGAATGGTTCAAGCTGCTGTGTATATCGACAAGAAGATAGAGGAGCAGAAGATTTTAGAGCACGCATTCTCTCGTGTGACAGTAAGTTAATATGAATTTTAGCTATATACAACACAGGAAAAAATTACCCTTTGACGGTGTCAAAGAATGCGTATCAATAACGTGACATATTTCAGTTCTTATGATTTTTATTTGGATTCCACTATACGTTGATCAACTTGTTTGAGTTCTGGCAAAAAAGTCTTATCTGATCTTTCACGACGAATGTAATTTTCTAATTACCATATAGAATTGACACCTTGCCATAGGAAACTATATGCTATGAATGGGCTTATACTATGTTTTTTTTAATGAAACTATGGTATATATTGTGCATATATACCGTATACCGTGAACATTCGTTTTTAACAGTCCAAGTAGTTTCTTTTGAATAACTTGTTGTATGTTTGGATTTGGACGAATGAAATGTGACTAAAGTTATTCAAAAGAAACAACTTGAACTGTTAAAAACGAAAGTTTACGGTATACGGTATATATGCACAATATATAGGCCTACCATAGATTCATTTAAAAAAACACATAGTATAAGCGCATTCATAGCATGGATTCCTATGACAAGCTGTCAATTATATATGGTAATTGGAAAATTTCATTGTTCGTGAAAGATCAGATGAGATGTTTTGCCAGAACTAAAACAAGTTGATCAACGTATAGTGGAATCCAAATAAAATTGCATATGGTAGAAAAGATCGAGTGATCTTCTCTTTCATTCCATTTAACGTAACGCCACTGCTGTTGTAATTAATATAATCAGGAAAAACGCAGCGCACTGCAACTAATCGTGATCAACGCTATCTGTATTTTAGAGTTATTGTTCGTTGCTGAAAACACAACAATGGCTTCCCTGTAACGATAATATTGGTAAACAATGGCTTCAACGTACGCAATATCATCATTGAAGGGTTATTGATAATAGAAATAAGAACACATTCCTTCTATTTTTCATGTTCTTCTTGGTTTAACAAACTTTATGTCATTTTCCAGCTGTAACGACAGCGAACCACTTTCGATAGCTTTAAGAGATGGCTATTTAAAACGTTTGACCTTTTTTCTATTTTCTAAGGATGCTGATGTCAAGAACTATGACGTTGTTTTGGTCGGTCACTCGTTGGGTGCGGGTACTGCTGCAATCTTAGCAATATTAATGAAACAAAGATTTCCCACTCTTCACTGTTATTCATACTCACCACCAGGGGGCCTTTTAAGGTGAGGATTTAGAGAACCTACACTTACGTTATATGATGCTTTATCCGTAAATGCATGTAATGTTGAACATCATTTTAAATAAACGAATCCTACATGCGCCAAGAAAAGCTTAGGTATCAAGGATTCTGTTGTTGTTCTGTGCATAATTAAACCATACAACGTGCTGCTACTTGCGAGTTGAACGTGGCGTTCATGTACCGAATAACTTTTAGCGCAGATGGATACGAGTGAGATATCGATATCTGACTAGACGGATAACGGTTTTTATCCGATGCAAAAACACTACTTAACATATAATAAATAGAGGATATCTACACTTTTTATTTTGATATGGAAATTATCTCATGAGTGATGACCAAAACAAATGAATTTTCACGAGTGGCTCTGCCACGAGTGGAAATTCATTTTTTTGTCATCACGAATTACCGAATTACTTTAACTTTTAGCGCGGATGGATACAACCAAATTTATCAATAACTAGCAACTTTATTTGTGAATAAAGTTGAGAGGATTTTGAGTATATCCATTGGTAAATAAACGATTTATTATATGCTATGTTTTAAAACACATCGCACTACTTTTCTATATTTTTTTCAGTGACATTTGTGTGGAAGAAACGAAGTCTTATATAACATCTGTTGTCGTTGCTAAGGATGTTGTTCCGAGGTGAGTTCAGTAGTATATGATGTTGCGGGAGGGGGGGGGGGTGAGATAGTAATACAATTCGGTAATATCATCATGTGGTTTAAACATATTTATTTGCTCATATATACATGTGTTTAAAAAAGTACACATAAAAGCAAGGGGGATTGAAAGACAAGTGCTAAACACTTCCCCTCATCTCCCCAGGTGGGTTAGCGGGTTTAGCCAAATTAATCAGAAACACATTTTAGACTGGAGCTTCCTGAAAGTTTGCGAAAACCCTGTGTCAATTCATTCTCTTATATAATTCTCTTATATATGCCAGTCTCCCATTGGGAGCTACACATATATAAGATAATACTATTTACCTTTACCTTGTAAGCCAGTGCATTCTCTTAGATATGCGATGCTCCCAATGGTAGACTCGCATATATATGATAATGCAATGGTACATGACATTTAATGCTTCACCAGCGCAGCTCCCGTCATGAACCCCATGCTCCCGTCATGAAAGAGTTAAAATGAATTTAACTTCATATACATTGGATACCTTTCGCATAATGAACTACTGCAGATAACAATTACGAATAGCTATAATAGTAGTCGTAAACGTTTTGGATGGTCCAAAACCTTTTCGCAGAATTGACGACCACGAGATCGATTGTGAGAAAATCGTGCGGTTCAAACTTTTTGCCACTCGCAGTAAGGTGATATGCTTCTACTTGCCGCGATTATTTTGTATTTAATTATGTTGTTATCATAGCCATAGTGGTTAATTGGCCACAAAGCTCGCGTGCCCATGCTTGGGTTCTCAAAACCGTAATAGTATCTACGGATCGGGTAAAATGACATCTGACAGAAAGAACACACATTTTAGTGACGTAGTACCCTATTCGTATTTCGTATCAGTAGCAGTTCATTGTACGAAAGGTGTCCATTACAGATACATTACTGATGTTGGCCTTCAGGTGCATGCATGGTCCAAAATGAGGGACATTTTTGTCAATATAGAAACAACAATGTTCATTTAGCAGAACTTTCAGCTCAATGCCTTCTTGAGTGTAACATTCCATTTAATTTTTAAATTATTCAGCTGTATATGAATCACATATGAAAATAGAATCCATATTTTCTAGTCTGCTGTCCATTTGGTTTGAGACCCGGTTGGTATACTGAATTCTTTATCAGTGAATTTCACCTTATATTCTCTGCTATCTTACCCCGTGTGTATAACATTGACAAGAAACGTACCATTAGATGAAAAGTGTACACTGATTTTACCGCCCATCAAAGCTGATTTTGCCGATGTGGCCATGCTATTCCTGAGACGTTTTCCTTGGCGAATTTGACAAACCACATTTGCTTAAATTCAAATATTCAAATTCTTGCAATTGGCGCTTGAGATACAAATGTGCAGTATGGCTGAACATAACGATTCATGGTGATTTAATTATCGCGATACACTTTCAAACGGTATGCGCATCGTATCGTGTCATGTGTACGTGTATCACAATAGAGGACATATAATTTCTGAAGATGGACATGTGCATATAAGAGCAACACATGCTATGTTCTCTCAAGTGTACATGTTTATTATGTGTATTTGACTCATCTAACTAACTATTAAACTGCATTTTAGTTTAACATGAACTGCATCTCCAATTACGAACATGTTTGTTCTGATAATTCAGGTCATATTCATTTGGGAACACTAATGTAGTGATCATGTATCGTGATTCCTATCGTATCGTGACACAGTTTATCGTTACAACCCTA
The DNA here is from genome assembly GCA_032622095.1 of Siphonodentalium dalli. NCBI lineage: Eukaryota > Metazoa > Mollusca > Scaphopoda > Gadilida > Siphonodentaliidae > Siphonodentalium > Siphonodentalium dalli. The sequence goes on along the minus strand of CP136061.1, from coordinate 126,078,776 downwards.
ATGTAACGCTGCATGCATATTATAATTAAATCGGCGGTGGGGATATGATTAAATGCTGTCAGTGTTTTGCAACCCATTTTTCTTCCAGATTCGCATTATTGCAATGAAAAATCAATATAGAATTTTATGGCTTGTGATCGGTAATAGCATATTGGCCACTGTTATCAGATCGGGCAATATTATTTTACCCAGGTGTGCAGAGGTCGTAACCAAGCTCGCATTAATCTCGTGACAAACGGACGATATCAATCACCTGACTATATAACTTATATTCGGTGAATTTTGTTTCGAATATACATTTTGTGACACCGATGGGATTATTGACACATTAAGGCACCGATCACATTCGTAGTCATCTTTTCAAATCGATCGGAAGTGTGGCCAGCTTTTCACAACCGTCCACATTCATAGCTCACCCGATATTATACGCTTCCCTGGGGATTTTTTTATATCAAATTTGGCCTGGCTGGCAGCGCTAACAAGATCTGAGCTTTCTATCTCTTTCTAATTCCGCTCTTCGTCTGTTGGCACCACTAACATTGTTGACAAACAGAACAGTTACTACATCTCTCTATATAACGTACTTTCGACTAAATAACGGATTTGTCTGATACAGTTTACAACACCTCAAAATAACTTCTTCGAAATAAAAAAAACGCTCTTAAAAATGCTCTTTAAAGGCATAGGCGGCGTTTGTTGCAGAAATATTTATATTTGTTCAAATCGCCATCAACAGAAGGAACACCAAAATATATACAGTTCCGCTCATATGCCAAACATAATAAGACGTACGCTGGTGTACTTAAACAAGAGACTGCTCGTGTTACAGAAGTTGTGCTTCTGTTTACATAACGCAGCGTAAATCTATTGGTTAATCACACAAACATGATATAAACGCTCTTTATTATTTCCATAACAGGAAAACAGTAACAAATATCGCTCTTTATGTTTACCATATCCGGATCTAAACAAAAGCCAGGAAAAGTTACTTTTTTGCTTTTGTTTACATAACAAAGGGGGGAAAGTTGACAATAAAATACTGTTTATGCCATATTTCTGATTGACATAAGAACAAAGTCTGTCTATATCTTACTATTCCTTCTGTTTATGGCGGTTTTTGACGGAGATGAATATTTTAACAGCATACCCACCGCCAATTAAGGCCTCCCGTATCCTTAAAATCACTTTTCGGTCAGAACGCTCTTTAAAATGGTTAACAATGTTAGTGATGCCAGCAGACGGAGATCAGGCCTCAATCTGTAAATATTAGATCTTGTTAGCGCTGCCGGTGTCTAAAATTTAAACAGGTTTACGCTGGTATGCATAACATTGTAAGGATAGCGTAGCAAGCTTTTCAAATTTCATCGTTTTATGACACGATATGATGATGACTATAACATGACGACGTCATGCTCTAAAACTGGGTTCATTTATTAAGTATAGGAATAAACCTCGAGTAATTTAATGTCGCGACATTGATCGAAAACCTGATAGGTATATAAATGATAAACTAATTTTTAAATATTTCTTCCCTTATGTAAGTTTTTTTCATTCAACTACTCAAAAATGGGATGTGTCCAACTAGTATGAAAAACTGGCTAATGTGATCGCCCTCGGAAATCCAGTTATACTTGAGATCGATTTGAAAAGCTGGCTATGAATGTAATCGGTGCCTTATGACCCCACCAGCGTTTGTATGGAGATCGCATTTTAAAGATGGTCGATGGGCCACCAATACAACAACATTACACACGAAATGCCATTTTGCCTTCACGGAGAGTGCTAACGAGAAAACTCAGAGTTATTAGATATCGATTTTTGAAATCTACTATTTTTCAACATCGAGAATTATCAGTGGCCCAGTAAACAGTCGGCGAGTCGACGGTCTCGGACCAAATTGCGGATGAAGATGGATAACTCTAACATCAAGAGGCTTTCTGTTGATAATAAGGCCAAATTTCGTCGAACAACATGTTTATAAATAACACGTTTATGGCAATTTTATACTATAGTTGACAGTGGCTAGCATTATTTTTGGGCAATTAATCGATTATGATAACTGAAGCGGCATTTCTAAAAATGTTGTTGTTGTTGTTATTGTTGGAATCTGATTATATGAGGACCATCGAATCGAATTGAGTACCTTTAATTGACATACGCGTTTCCGGTCAGGTGTCTTCGATTCTTATTTATTGTTTTACACACCAGAAACTATATAAAACTTGTTAGGAAGTGATATACCATCTTTAAGACATTATCACAGATTAACTTGTGCATGGATCGTTGATTTCCAGGATTGGTCTATCTCAGATGGAATCTCTTCGAACCGATCTGATAAATGTGATAAAAGCCAGCGATTCGCCGAAGGTAAGGAATGCAGCAATCAACACGAAACCTCGAAGATTCAATTACCCAGATGTTTGCATATATGACGCACGTATTTGAACATGTCTGCATATGTCTAAACTCAGTCATAATCGGAAACACAGCGGAATGATTTAGGCTACATAATCGATACAATCAATGTGAAAATCATCTTGAGTCACGCATAATACCCTATATATCACACATACGCAAGTATAGTGATATGAATGCGCAATTATAGGCCTGCGTTGATCAATTGATAATCTGTCTCGGGAGTTGTTTCTGGCGAAAATAAGTCACACAAATATGTGCCAACATCACACTCATTACGTTATATTCTATACAACATGATATACGTCTATAGTTGTGAGGAATGTTTGGTTGAAATGCATGCATGCAACAAATTATACTCAGTAACTGGTTGCTTTTCCAACATCGTGGTGATCAAATAAATAAATTACTTATAGACTTACTTATGTATTACTTATTGGTATGATATAAATTGTTGTCACATCAGGAAGAAAAATACACATGTACAACGTGTTATCAGGTACGCGGCGACGGGGTGGGGTGGAGGGGGTGGGGGGGGGGGGGGGGGTGGGAGATTGCTTCGACAGTTGGAAAAATAATAATTGACTCAACATTAGATGGAAATTTCACACCAACAATAGGTTGAATTTCTTCTCGTATAGTTTGATTTTCCAACAATTTAATAGTTGGAAATTTTTCTACTTTGGCCTGAAGTTTTGACTGAAATGGTCATCAGTTGGAAATTTTCCAACCGTGCGGGGGGGGGGGGGGTTGTCAGGTTGTAAATGTCCAAAACATGAAAAGCTTGATGCCAGTCTAGATGCTAGGATTTTGCAATTTTCATGTTCAGATTTCAAAATGTTCTCACCCCGGCCTAGACCAAATCTGATTATTTATCACTGGGCCAAGCCATGGTCCGCCCAGTTAATCATTTTGTTCCGCCGGGCCGTTGGGCGGTGGTCAGTCAAAGAATACTGATTAATTCAGATTAGCCTGCCATTCAAGCGCATGTGAGGTGCCAGATGGGGAAAATCAAATCCCAATGGGGAGGGGTCTGCAACTGAAATTAGGCAAACTGGTGAGTTTGGTTCGGGGTGGGGGGGGGGGGGTGCAGTTGGAATTTCCATTGTTGGGGAGATTAGCCACGTCCCTGCATGTTATATCCTAATATGGTGATATATTGTGCCATTTTCCAGTGGAAGATTATTACACACAGCTTATTATGTTGCTGCCCCGAGAAATACGACATTGAAGCGAACAGGGACGAAGAAGTCCTGATCGGAACACGGGGTCGTGACGTCACTGCTCACCCAAGTGACTCGATGATTGGGCTGACAGCACATCGGCCATTGTTTCCACCGGGAACGATAATCCATATTGTACGGAAACACCAAGACGAATCAGGGTACGTTCGTTTAGGATTATCTGTTAACTCATTCCACACCCCACAAGCACGCACACACACAAAACAAAACAAAACAGGATTGCTGGTGCGTTTAGTTCTGGACAATTCTGTTTAGTCCAGCGTTGCTTCTATCTATTGTTAACCCTTTGATGACGGGAGCTTCCTGATTTTTCGCGAAAACCCTGTGCCAATGGATTCTCTTATATGCGAGTCGACCATATGTCGCCTCGTATATAAAAGAGAATGCACTGACCTAACGAACTTTATATTATCTTTTATAATTGTTAAAAAATGTAAGAAAAATTATAAAAATGATAAAAAATGATAAAGAAACTAAGAAAAAATGGTAAAAAAAAGATAAAATTGTTAAACCATCTAAGAAAAAATTATAAAAATGTTAATAGAATATCAGACAAAATGATAAAAGATTGTTATAGAATGTAAGATAATATTATAAAAAAATTATAAAAATTGTTAAAGTATGTAATAAAAATTTATAAATAATGATAACAAATTGTTAGGCCAATGCATTCTCTTATATATGCAAGGAGACCTATGGTCGACTCGCATATATAAGATAATGCATTGGCACAGGGAATTTAATGAAAAGGTAATTTTTTTTCGTGGTCATTTAAAGTGACATGGAACAGTATGGACCAGGAAATAATAATGCCAAAAATAGTTGTTTCCATAAATTTTATATCCAAATAGACAGAAATGAGCGTCATTGTTATAAACGAATATCATTGGCGGAACCATTGTCGTATGTTTATCACCCAATAATTCATCCCGAATAAAGTAGTAAAATTTTACAATTGTACGTGTAATTCAAATGTTGTGTTCTCTGAAATAGTACAGTCGATGTGGTTGGAATTGTCGGCTATCTTAGTTGATTGCTGCATTTTCCCAGTATTTGCACTGGATAATAAATTATCCGTTACGTACTGAGTGGTAATTGCATTGGATAATATATTATCGGTTTTATTTACTGACATATTAAGTCAACAATATGTATTCAAGTACATATGTAGTCCACATATAGACATTCCGTTATCGATCACTATATCGACGTTTCTTATCATTTGTCTTTCAAGTTTTAATTTTAAGTGTGAAAACTGATAAACACTACGTTGTTTATATTCGAATCTATTAATTGGCCATAATAAAGGCACGGATGACCTTGGTTGTAGGTTATAATTTCGAAATAAATGTTACCAAGTTAGGAAAATTTCCTCAAGAATATACTAATATTATAGTATAATGATGGTAAGAATGCGATATTATCCACAAAACGCACGTTTTGTGAGGCAATCGTTTGTCTATATACAGCACGCAAAGAGTGTGCGATAGCAAAACACTCAGCACCATTTTTGGGAGACTGATTAACGGTGACCCATTCAGCACAGAAATCTTGAGTGGCGAGGATTATCGAGCGCTATTCTGGTATGTGGGTTTCACTCAGTGGGGTTTCCACGGTGTTGAGCGTTTTGCTTATCACACACTCTTTACGTACTGTACTGTAACCTAATTTGGCCTTCGTTTACACAACAGCATACGAACTTGACAATAACATACTGGTACTAGTATAAGAACAAATTCGTGCTATATTTTCATATTTGGTCTGTTTATGTTAGTTTTAAAGGATGTGAATATATTAACAGCAATAACCGCATCGAAGGCCATCCGTGTCTTTAAAGCCGCTTAACGGTTTGCGCTCCAAAATACACCTAATGCTATTCGATTTTGAATTTTTCCCGGTATCGAAATAGATCGATAAATACTTTTAATAACCTTACTACAAGCATTATATGTCACAGGAAGACGTATTGAAGTCATAAAAGTATATCATTTGAATAGTATGTTTGTGATAAAAAAACACAACAACAGCCATTTGCACGGTATGGAACAGAAAAGAGCGTTCCGTACAGGTCTATTGATGATATGATAGAAATAAAGAGTAACTGTTTCACTTCTGTGCATAAAATGGAAAATGGCTGTAACCACGGAAAGTATTTTTCAGAGCATATGAAGCCGGTATATCAATATTTCGTGTATTTGTCAACCTATCTAATACCTCATTCCAAATTACGTAGACATAATTGGGAATCTTTGAGTGCGCTTTTATCAGATATAGTTTTCCCTGGTATCCTCAAATTACGGCCAGTTTTCTTGTCTGTTTACTATAACACGCTTTCCACTCCGGAACTGTAAACATTCTATTTTTGAAACCATTCATAACAATGGATGTCTTAACTGTTGATATGCTATCTTCAATGAAATGGTGTTTGCGTCTAAGATTTGTATCTTGGATGAAACTCTTTAAACATTTCACTGTTTCACGTAAAGCTGAATTAATTACTTACTTCTTACCAGCTTCATATGTGGAAGGAATGGACCTGTATATCAAGCGATTTGGGCAGACACGACCAACTTTGACGAGGTTCTGATATCACCAACGATGATTAATGACCACATGCCCGATAATGTTCTGGAAGCTTTAGAAAAGGTTCGTATTCATATTAATAGCATGCAGTGTCTTCATTGTTGGAGTTTCTATAGTTCGCTGAAGACTTCCAACATCCATCTTATATACAAATCTTGGGATTTATATTTGATTAACTGAATTTAGTGCCATGCGAGATCGTGTATCATTGTGAGTGTCGTCGTAAAATGAACTGGAAATTATTAAATGGACATTGTCACGGATCGTATGATTGTCAGAGAGATCGGCTGCCCAAAAACAAGGTCCATTGTATATTTTAAATTGTTACCGGCATTCATAATACATATGCGATCCTCTTGTCAACGATTCTTTAATATGAAATTGTGATTTTATAGGATTGTATAGATCGAATCATCCGCATCAATAGTATCGGACTTGGTGTAGTCGTTTCTTAACTGTAAAATTCAGTTCTCGAGTTCATTATCACGATCAGAATGATTTTAACGAAATATCGGGTCATTCGATACATATATTTAAGAGGTGATCTGGATTTAAAAAGAAAGGTACATTTCGCAACAGCATCAAGATTTTGCGCCAACAACTTAGCTAATTCAGCAGGTCAGAGCAGCATGGCAATTTAGCAGACTTAGCCTAATAACCCTCTCTATACTAATTATTCGGTGATGAGTTATCCCTTAGGAAATGTTCAGATAATAAGTTAAACAAATGACGAGTTTGTTGAATTTATTATCTGAACCTCCCCCCCCCCCCCCCAATGAATATAATTCTTTCAGCACTTGTGTTAACTTTTCGTCTGACTGTCGTCTGCTAATTGATCATGAACACCCCTCCAAACGAATAACACACCATTGCAATGTATACATGTATAACTTAATGGGATAACACAATGAGTATAGCAAGGGTTAATCAGGTTGTACACTCCATATATCATATTACAGGTGCTGATTGACGATGGTCCAATAAAACCCAACCGAATTCTATCAGAAGAGGAACGACGGCAACTCCTGACGCACAGCGAATCGCCATCAGCTACCCCTGATGGATCACCATCAGCAGAAACCCCAGATATAACGCTGGAAAACACCCTAGACTCCGATGTTATCACTGTTGATCAGGGTAATGTTACAGCTATCAACATGCAGACTCTGGCATGTGATCAAACAGAGAGGGCGTCACCTGCTTCCACCCTAAAACTCAGCCTCGAGAAATCCCCCAATAAACTTAAAACAGATTTTCCGGAAGTACTTTCCCTCCCGCATCCGGTTTCAGATAACAGTTTGAGTTGGGATCAAGCTGCTGTTGATAACATGCTGACAATGAAGCAGGCACATGTTTGTGATGCGGTACCCGTTGTGGTTCCCGATGAGAATAACTTCCCCATTGAACTGCAGGATCCCGAGTTGTGTGCGCCGCTGGCCAGCCCGGAAGGTCTCTCTGATAGTTCTCTCGGTCGGAATAGCAGTGCCAAGGTACCACAATCTGACCAGCGAGGAATTGAAGGCACTTATTCAGGTTCTATTGAACCTCACAAGGTTGACAATGTAAAGGGTAAAAATTCAGATTCAATTATTGAGGTCATTAGCGACAAAAATGACAGCGGTATAAGCGATATGTGCATAGACGCTAGTAAAGTTCCGGTGGGTTTTGTGGAGTTTAACCGCAAGCAAAGTTTTAGCTCGCCAGAAAAAAATTCGAGCCGTGAGAGTAGCGAGCACACTAAACAGCATACAGATTCTGATTTATCAACAATGGACTCGTTTGAACATTATTATCGGCACGAACCAACAGAAAACGAACAATTCGAGTACGATCATCCCAATACGTTTTATTCCGCGGCGGATACTGGTTACCCGCATGGACTTTTTAATCCATATCAGGAAATTCAAGCGACCGTACATAGCTCACCGGAAGCAGACACAGTGAATGACAATGTTATGACTCCATCGGTACAAACACAACACAGTAATGACGCCCAGCCCAAAGATCCGGTACAAAACGCTTCCGATATGACTCCGCTTGTGACTGAAGTGCATACACAACACTGTAATGAGACCCCACCAAAAACTCCGTTAAGAACCATGTCAGATTTGACTCCGCTGGTGGCAGAAGTGCATACACAACAACACAGTGATGAGGCCCCACTCAAACTTCCGGTGCGGAACGCGTCCGAATCTCAGCTCAATGAACTTGCTGCACAATATGTGATGAAGCGCTCTAACGAGGAAACAGACTTAGCTCATTTACAGGACGACTGTGAAATATATTGTTCGGATAAAAGCAATACAAGCACACCGAATTTACATAGTGTCAAAAGTGTTCCACATACGTTAACTAGTTTGAATGAAGAGGACGATCTTCAAACTCCAGACAGTGGTCTCGATGTTCACGTGACCGGAGTGTCGTCTGACTTCGACACAGAGTCGTCTGTGTGATCTTATTGGTTTGTTTCCTTGTCACGTGTACAGTCACATGTCATCAGTGTACTAAATTAATTCACTTATTTGTATGTGTTATTTCCTTGGAGTAGCAACTTCCATTATAGAAGATCGGTCATCCTCAGCCAATAAACACACGAGGACTCGAGGATCTGAAGTTTGCCTTCTGCAACGTGGCATATAGTCGTTGTGCATATACTTCTGCTCAGAAAACAGTCACTATAGATAATCTGTTCCAGTTTCTAGATTCGGCGCCTGACCACATGTCAGACAAACCATACTTATTTTGACGTGTTAGCACCCTGCAAATTGATATTGTTTCGTGCGTTGTTGTCTGCTCTATGCAGTGACCGCTAATGATAAGTATATCTGCTCTTTGGAGTTACGCCGCTTCCTACGGACTTACGTCGGATGTCATAGTCAACATCCTTTAAGCTGTAAAATGTATTTCATCGAGATGATAACATGTCTGAAAAGTCTGAAACGATACACCCCCAGTATATACGCTATACGATACGATATATATAGACGATGGTGATCATGATACGATATGCATAATTATCGCGATTCTCTTTAGATTAAAAAACATATTTAAATTTTAACATTCAGTGACGAATGGTGGCCTGCATGGTATAATGACGATTATTACCACTTAATAGTGCATTCTCTAGTAGATTAACTGTAGTTTACCCGCACGGTAAGATTCGATTATTTTGGCGAAATTTACCGGAAGCGAGTGGCGGGCATTAATGAATCTGTGTTTCCGCTAACTTGCGGCGCTTCCGATTAAGTCACCGATCACGTGATCATACGAGGACGGAGAGGTAATAATAGTAATAACATGATTTTGCCGGGCATCATGGTTTATCAATGGTCTGACAGGAATGATTATCACCCCGAGAAGTATTCCAGGGCCTCTGATAGACCCGAGGTCTGTTAATTATAATGCATTCCTTTCGGGCAGACAATAAACCATAACACCCGATAAAATCATGCCATTGGTATATTGAGTTGTGGTTTTTTCATAGTCATCACATTTTACTCGAAGTTAACTTTATCAGTTCGTTGTTAATAATTCTCCAAAAAACTACTTACCTTATGCGGCTGTGTGTCATATAGCTGCAGCGCTTGAAACATGAAACAAATGACGCTCTGTGTAAAATGTAAAATGTTAAATAAACAAGACAGTCAATGACTGTGGGGTCGCTCACCAGACTGCAAAGACTGATAAGACTGGGACTCTGGAGACCACAACAGTCAGAACTGTTCATAATATCTATATATCTAAAGAGTTAAATCTAAAACAAAAAAATTGGAGTTATGTCCCTGGCCCCGCCCACATTTGACCCAGTGACCTGATTTGAACAAATCTGAACCCCAGTCACCCAAGGATCCTTCATACCAAATATGAACCCATATAGCCTGATGGTATTTGAGAAGAAGTCACTTTAAGAATACTATGGAGGGAAAGAGTTATGGCCCTGGCTTCGCAACTATTTCAAGTGAACTCATTTGAACAAATCTGAATGTGAGTCACCTAGGGAACATCCACACCAAATATGAAACCATTCGGTCTTATTGTTCTGAAGATGTTTAAATGAATTACTATGGTGGGAAAGAGTTATGGCCCTGGCTTCGCAACTATTTGACCGAGTGACCGCATTTGAACAAATCTGAATGAGAATCACTTAGGGAACATCCACACCAAATATGAACCCATTTGGTCTTATGGTTCCAGAGGAGAAGATGTTCAAATAATTGTTGTCGGACGGATGGACGGACAGACGATGGACGGACGAGGAGTGATGACTATAGCTCTGCCGGAGCACAGGTAGGGTGGCTGGTTGATAATTAAATCTCTTATCTCCGCCCCTATTTGAACAAACGTGAATCCCCATCTATGAGATCCATTCATTTGGTAATTTCAGACATTAGATTTTAAGAGTTGAACTGAACTGATTTTCCTAAAATGACCCCAAATCTGAAAAAATCTAAATCCCAGTCACCGAAGGACCCTCCATACCAAACATAATCTAAATAGTCCAGATGGTTCTTGAGAAGAAATTGTTTTAAGAATTACTATGGAAGGAAAGAGTTATGGTCCTGACTTCTCACCTATTTGACCTGATGAACTCATTTGAACAAATCTGAATGTGAGTCACCTGGGGGACATCCACACTTAAATATATAAACCCATTTGGTCTTTAATATGTATCCGGAGAAGAAAACAATTGATGGACGGATAGAGACATAATGACAGATGGATGGATGGGAGAACAGTCTGACATAGAGACTGACACATTCAATCCAATATACCCCCCAAGTTTTCTTTGCAAAATCAGGGTATAATGAGTTCAACTGGATACTGGTGGTTAAGAACATAATATTCGAACAGACGAGTCTGAACATAGTGTCTGACATTTGCAGAATGAGGTCCCCAAAGGGTGAATTTAATGACACAATCCTGCAATGCGGGCTAGCATCACCAAATTCACCCTCTGGGGACCTCATTCTGTGTAGGCCTCAACTGCTATGGGAGACATAGCATTAGATTGAAGTTCTCCAGTTAACGTTGGTGATGTGCACCCATTGGGCACCTCAATTATGCATTTTATATTCACAAATTAGGGGATATAGAAACTAAACAGAAGGGCTAAAGTAAGTAAAAATGTCAATTAAAGTGCCTATATACTTCCCAGAAGATGAGGCCTAAGCAGAATGAGGACCCTGGCTAGTGTATTTGGTGATGCTAGACTGCTGTGCAGGGTAGCATAACTAAATTCACCCTCTGGGGACCTCATTCTGCAAATGCCAGATAGAAGACAAATTTAATCCAATATATACCCCCCCCCCCCATTTTTCTTTGAATATTAGTCGTATGATTTCATCTGGATAAGTAGTGATTAAAACAATAATATGAAATGGCCAAACCTGAATTTAGTATGTCTGACATTTGCAGAATTAGGTCCCAAAAATGTGGATTTAATGACAATATTCTGTAAGGCAGGCTAGCATCACCAAATTCATCCTCAATCTGATTAGGCCTCAATGGCCAATAAAACCAAGGAACAGATTGAAGTCCTACAGTTGAAGTTGGCGATACACACCCATTGAGCACCTCAATTATGCATTTTATCTTCTGCAAATTAGGGGGACATTGAAACTGAACAGGTGGAAAAAGTGACTAAATCAAACTGTCAATTTGATACTTAGGATACTTCCAAGAAGATGAGGACTTAGCAGAATTAGGTCCCTGGCGGTGTATTTGGTGATGCTAGCATGCTGTATGGGGTAGCAACACTAAATTCACTATATGGTGACCTCACTATGTAAATGTCAGACACACTATTTCCGGACTTGAAGAAATCAAAGCCATTCACAGTATCATTGAATGTCAGTCATCACCTAACAATGGAAGCACCAGTTTGTTGTTAAATTGCTACAGATATGTTTAGATTAGAATAATACATGTCATCTGGCCAGTTTATATAATTAATGACCTGTACCTTTACATATATATATGCCTCTGTGGTGAGAAGAGGTATTAAATTGAGAGGTGATATGGCTTGGAAGGGATGTTGGTTGATGGCAGGGTTGGGCCTGGGCCATGTGGGAGGGGGTGGGTGGGGGGAGGGGGGTGGGTGGGGGAGGGTGGAATGTTTCCGTAATTTCATTAAAGAATACAGTTTCATAACTCTGCAGATGTTATATATAATGGTGTCACTTATTTTCAAATTTTAAAACATGTTTAAAACAAAATTGTCCCAGAAGATGAGGCCTAAGCAGAATAAGGTAATTGAGGGTGTATTTGGTGATGCTAGCCTGTTGTATGGGGTAGCAACACTAAATTCACCATCTGGGGACTTCATTCTGCAAATGTCAGACACACTATGTCCAGGCTTGGAGAAATGAACAATGGACTATTCCTTGTAGGCTATGGTAGAATAGTTGTTTAGCTAATGTCATGTCTTGTAATGACAGATGGTAAACTGGTCTGAAGCAAGCAGTCTTCAGCAAGAGTATCGGGTGACCACACTATGATAAATTGGCTTTTTCAATAATACAGGCTTCAGTGTTCTCTTAAAAATTAATAGTGCATAGCAAAGAGGTGTGAATTATAAAGGGCCATAACTCTGTTAAAATATATCGGATCAAACCCATATTTTAACTTGATCTGTATAAAAATTCATATACCAAATTTGGTGTTGATCAGATGAAAAATGTTTGAGTAATCCTGTCTTGGATGAATTCTATATCAAAACAAGAGTGGAAGGGGTTAAATAAACAATACCAAAATCCATACAGATGAACATGCTAAGAAAAATCTAGGTAAGAAATATGAGGCTGTGATGTGTCCTAAACAAAAATTAAAGGTCAAAATGCAAAAATTAAATTTTTTGTTTTTAAAGTTATGTCCCTGGCTCTGCTCCTATTTGACCCAGTGACCCCATTTGAACAAATCTGAACCCAGTCACCCAAGGTATCTCTGTACCAAATATAAGCTAAATCGGCCAAATATTTTTTTAGAAGTCATTGTAAGAATTACTATGAGTTATGGCCCTGGTTTCTCAACTAATTGACCGGGTGACCTCATTTGAACAAATCTGAACACCAAGGACCCTCCATACCAAATATTAGCTAAATCGGCCCAATGGTTCTGAACAAGAAGTCGTTGTAAGAATTACTATGGAGGGATAGAGTTATGGCCCTGGCTTCGCAACTATTTGACCCAATGACCTCGTTTGAACAAATCTGAATGAGAGTCACCTAGGGAACATCCACACCAAATATGAACCAATTCGGTCATCCGGTTTCAGAGGAGAAGATGTTCAAAGAATTGTTGTCGGACGGATGGACGGACGGATGGACGGACGGACGACGGACGAGGAGTGATGACTATAGCTCCACCGGAGACTTCGTCTCAGGTGAGCTAAAAAGCACAGCGGACACACCTCCCCGGGAACGGACGTGTTTTTCCTGTCCGATCTCCGACACCCACAACTCCAACACAAGATTTTTCCAAGGGCAATTGTGGATTCACCCCAAAGTTTGATGTAAAAACGGTGAAAATAGCAGAATAAGGGAGACAAACAGTGTGAAATATTTTAAATAACCATCTAGATGCCAATATTGTAGGTTACAATACACCAAATACAAATTAGTAGAGTGATTTCCCCTGGCACCCCCTAGGATCAGCATAAAAATTCTGGCAGCTGAATGGTCAATGATACATGGATGAAAAGTGCACGAAAAAATGCACAAAAGTGTTTCCCGCCGAGAAACATCAAATATAGGCACATGGTAAACGGTTATGGCTGTGAAAATGGCGAATAATTTATGGGAGGTGTTTGTGTTTTTTTCGATGTCATTTTTGCTCTCAATTTTAAGGGTAGTGTGACGTTTGTCAAGCTACAGTGTGATCCAGCACGTTTACAAGTAATTTTGGGCACATTTCCGTGTGTCTAAAAGGACGTTCTTTAATTTTAAATACTCGTGCAGGGTCAACCCTTTCCTGCGAATACAGGCTAGCGGGATTTGTTAACACTGAGGACTATGTAAATCATTTGGTGTATTGTAACCTGTAACCTCATTTATTAAACTTGTCAGATATGCATGGTTAGCATCCACAGCTATAGGTCACCCGCAACAGTGCATATGTATATATATGCATCGAAGAAGTGTTGATAGCAGCGTATATATATATTCTCTCACTTAGTGACAAGCCCCGACAAGATGACCAAATAGTGGCACAGTCTGTGTATTATACAATGTTCCATCTGCAATATGTTCAATAACAAGTAATTGAAGAGTACACTGATAAACTACATGTATTCTTTCCAAATGGCTGAAGCACAGGGGCTTGTAACGCGCTCGTCGCTCCGCCCCAACTGCACTGTCATTATGCGCTGTACCTACTAGTATATACGAGACCCATGTATGATACCACGATGTAAAGCAGGCGCGTATACAAGGACGGCGTATAAGGGCAGGCAGGTTTAGAGGGGATGTGGCAGTGGAGCACATTACAATCCCATGTGGCAGAAACGATAATCCAGAAATAAAATGTTATCACAAAGATGAATACTTGTTTTGTATTAATTAGCATGTTATATATGTTCAATCACTCGACTATTCATTATATTGGTAGGTCCCAGAAAGGTCCCATCTACCCAATCATGAACATCATATATACAATGATACAGGAAATCTGTATATCTTTAAATATTCATACCATTTAAAGCACCTGAAGAAATCAACGAGCTATGGGACTGAAGGTCAAAAACAACAAATGAAACCTGTAAGAACTAACAGAATAGCTTTTTTTCATTCAGTGCATTTTTTCCTAGTAATAAGCAGGGCACACCCCATGATATCGTGTTATAAAAGAACAAATATTGCATAAATATTGAATATTGAAACTAGGAGCCCACTTCTCTATATCCCTTGATTAATGCGCTATTTTGGTCCAGTTTATAAGCCTGAACATTTAAACTAATTTTAGTAGTCGTAATTTATCTTTATACGTGGATTTTTTTACATGGCACGGATCAATCAAGTTTATTCTCCAAACTTACAAAAAACAACATGGACAAATGTGCGATCGGCGCTCAGACCCACCAACCCACCAACCTATATCCAGGCATTGTATCTTGGAACTTTTCACGACCACCACCCATCGGAATGCTTACACATTTATGATAATCGAAATCGCTGCAGCTACGTTCCACAACGCACCACACCATGTAAGATACATGTAAGACCTATTATCAAATTGCTTGAATTTAAAGATATTTTATTTGAATAATATACAAAAGGGATTGGGGCATCAGTTTTTTCAACTTATAAAGCCCCTCTCCCGATATAATATAATAACACACAGGAATGTATCAAATGGCTTTCAGCAAGAACCATTGTCTCGTGAATTAAAACGTTTATTCGACGTACAGTCTTAGCTTCACTTCACTTCACGAAATCAACTCCTTAAAACGTACTATATATGGCAGGTATAGCTAAAATCCTTAAAACGTATTATATAGATAAACGTGCATAGCTACTTTTTATCAGCATGAATTGCTACCGAACACATTTTGGAGCAGCTGACATGTATTATCTATATCTATATTTGCGAATGTCTGTCTGTCGGTCTGTCTGTCTGTCTGTGTTCTATAGAAATTCACAGGGGACCACCTAGATGGCACAAAGGGGTCTAATAGGGGTAACTTTTTACGAGAAAGATAATGGCGAGGGTTAGAATTTTCTAAAGTGACGCCGTTGTTGTCAGGGGCAGAAAAGGGGGAGGAGCAGAAAAAAAATATTGTCGCCGATTGCCACCAAACTTATTTATAATCATTCCCATAATATGAGGAATCTAATGGTGTGGTTTAAATATGTCAAAAGTCGCGCCGTTCGTGTTCGTATTATATTAACGAAATAACGGAGATGGTTTGTAAATAAAACAATTAGAAGAAAGGCATGTTAAATTCATGTTAAATTCATCGCACCCCACAAGTACTCTCTGGTTAGTGCGGACGGACGGCTAGATGGACGGACGGACGAACGTAACCCATTCCTATATCCCCGCAAATTTTCAATTTGGCGGGGGATAATTAAATATATTAAATTAAACAGGGATTGTGGATGCCAAAAAGGACTCAAACGAAGAATAAAATATAAAGTGGACATGTGCCTCGACTCGGACGTTTTCATGATCCCACCATTTGTTCCCACTGGTTGTGTTTTTGGTGTTTAAATGCGCCAGTGATAGGAGGGAAGCGACCATCTCCCCTGGAATCCGGAATACATTCAGCTAAAACAGACCCTGTCATCCGGAATACTGTTAGCTCGAGTTTTTGGAAAGAAAATGAGGAATAAATCAAAAGACATTATAAATTGAAATTAGACTGCATTGGCCAGTAATAATTTGATTATAGAGTAATCTGAAAGTGATTAATCTGAAAGTTAAGCAAAATTAAATTACTCCACATTGGGCAATACTTTGATAATCAAACACATCTAGCCAAATATCTTCAACGCCTGTTCAAAACCTTTGGTGAGGATTTATTCCTTAATTCCATGATAAGTTTCCTAAATTGTGATAACATATGCCGAACACCAATGATAACATCCGAAGTATCAGCCCAACGGCGTCCGCCCTATATATACGCATACGGATCCGATGTCCGGAATACGTCATATAACAGACCCTGAATCCGGCGTCTGAAGGGGGGGGGGGGGCGTCTCGATCATCTGATAGGCCCACTATATTGACTTTGTCTCAGCAAGGTGTAACTTAACAGTTTTGGTATAGCGTATATCATTTTGCTAATCAGATATATTAAATAAGAGCATCGATAGGGCGTGGTAAAATACCCCCCATGATAAATCCAATAAATGGCCATGACTCTGGTGAGGGGGAGCTCATAAAAGCCGAACACAACCGAACATAACCGAACATAACCGAACACAAGTCCAAATAATGGGAAATTTCACGAATAAAGTTCATAGGCATATGTATTCATGTTCACACTATTACTATACGAAGATTTGTGGAGTTTGGGCCAATAAAAAGTGTTTTATTCGATATTTTGTAAAAAAAGCCGAACACAAGTTTATGTTCGACACTCAGTCACCGGTAATTAATTAACACACAGATGTGGCGTTAGCTGGTGTTTGAGATATATAACTCTAAAAACAGTCTACTAAATATACGACCACCTTGTAAAGTTCATCTATAAGGCATATGATTTCACGTTCAAACTATTACTATACGAAATTTGGTGGAGTTTGGTTCAATGATGAGTGTTTTGTTAGATGTTTTGTATAACGCGTTTGTGTTCGGCATAGAAAAGCCGAACACAAACTTCTTCTCATGGATTAGTTTATCCGCTGATAGGTGATAATTAATATCTGCCAGATGGGATTTGGCACGCTTTATTCGCGAGAAATACGTGTTAAATTGTTGTCCATTTTCGTCTGCATTCTCACTAAAATGTTACCCCCCGTTATTATTACAAGTCCATTCGTAAAATTATTGTACTACAACGATCACCATCTCTGGTTTTTTTGTTATCACCATGCCTGTTTTTTGGGGATTTACAGTGGTTATTCGTGACATCGTGTCAACATGTCCTGGTTCATAGATATAATGATTAACATGCTGCAGCAATTTCCGATCACGGCATATCAAAATAGAGATAATCATTATTGAAGTCGCTTCACTCCCTTCTTTCGTTTTGGCTGATGCACGGTATGTAATACCAATTAACTTGACAAACGTTCTTTCCTTCTTGCACTCGATCCCTCTATACCCCCCTCCTTGACAATATTTTTCGGATCTAACATGTTTTCCCCGTCTGCTAAACTTACCCTATATGGTATCTATTCTGATACCAAGGGTAAACTTCCGGGGAAAAAGACTTGATAAAAGCCTTTGGGCTTGTTGTCTAATCCCCGTTTTGAACCCTATTATTACTTATGTCAAATTGTTTGTATGTATTACATGTTTTGTTCGAAATTAAATAATGTTTACACCAATTTCTGATAGCTGTAGGACGACACTGATATTCGTTTTCGTCACGCATGTTTATGCACCGACATACCGTTATTAAGTTCTTCGTCGTGACACCAGGACCCGTATGTGTCTGGCCAACATCCAATAAGGCGATATCTTCATATGATTGTTGATACAAGATATATACACCATTAAATTGTCATGTGTCCTTGTTTGTCAACTTTTTGAATTTTCTGTTTGGACCCAATAAAATAGGCTGTGCCTGAGTTTTGGGTCCAATTCATTCATGAGTTAATGAATAAATGTATTTAAAAAAAATAAAATATGATTGTTATCTGGCGATTCTACGCCGTGTTATAGCTGGCGACATAACATCTCTTGGTGAGGTGCAAGGAATTCTGGTGGAATTGATGTCAATCATAGTATATGTTCAATCGAATACCGATTGAATTGAAATGAATTATCTGAATACGATTAAAGAGCGTTTCGTATTGTATCTTTTTAAAAGTCTGATAACCAGGAATTTAAGATCTTATTTTATTTTCAAAAATGTGTCTGATATGACAGGAATGTGATATGAAAGAAATAAAGATTGTTTATTTTGCGCTCATTCAAGATACTTTTTGACGTTTGCTAGGGTTGATTGATCAAGTTTTGCATGGGTTTACTCTTTTAGTCTGACATGGCTTCTTGAAGATTCTGGCGGAATCGAAATTAGTCGGTTAAATCTGTTGTCGCGTTGGTCAGCCGTCATGTTCGCCCATGTCTGATTTCTCACTCAAGATTAGAGCACTTGAATGTTTTGCTAAGTCATAGTTTCCACAGCCATGCAATGCTCCTCCGATAGCTCTCATCTGATCGTCAACTATTCAGAAAGATTGTCCGTCAAGTCCGTCAGTCGAAGAACTTTCTAGTTGTTTTCTAGTTTTATAATATTATTTAGACTTTCCACAATTATTATTTGTCCACAATTTAGGAATGGAAGAATTTGCTGACGAGCATTAAACACTTTGAGTTGTAACCTTTCCATGAAGTGGAACTAGCGGGAAAACTTTCTTGTCACTCAAAGTTTTTACAATCGTTGTCTTTCATGACGGGGCCTATCAAAAGTATGTTGTTTCTATAATAGTAGGCTCCATCAAACATATATATATATACGCATACGGATCCGATGTCCGGAATACGTCATATAACAGACCCTGAATCCGGCGTCTGAAGGGGGGGGGGGCGTCTCGATCATCTGATAGGCCCACTATATTGACTTTGTCTCAGCAAGGTGTAACTTAACAGTTTTGGTATAGCGTATATCATTTTGCTAATCAGATATATTAAATAAGAGCATCGATAGGGCGTGGTAAAATACCCCCCATGATAAATCCAATAAATGGCCATGACTCTGGTGAGGGGGAGCTCATAAAAGCCGAACACAACCGAACATAACCGAACATTAACCGAACACAAGTCCAAATAAATGGGAAATTTCCACGAATAAAGTTCATAGGCATATGTATTCATGTTCACACTATTACTATACGAAGATTTGTGGAGTTTGGGCCAATAAAAAGTGTTTTATTCGATATTTTGTAAAAAAAGCCGAACACAAGTTTATGTTCCGACACTCAGTCACCGGTAATTAATTAACACACAGATGTGGCGTTAGCTGGCGGCCCTTCT